>CM077156.1:176249329-176910112 GCA_039583875.1 Platanthera guangdongensis
AGGTGCTATTCTCTAAGAGATCGTTGCCGACGGAGGATGCGCCATTGCCTCCTGGGGTCGGGGGTTACCAATCCGTGAACCTCTGCCCTAATTGCAATACGGCGTACTACTTCCGCCCCCACAGGTTAATCCCACTACAGGGGAGCTTCGTGGAGATCGGCCGGCCGGAGAAGGGAGGTCTTCAGCCGGAGGAAGAGGAGCAGGCCGCTAGCAGGTTTAGAATTTCCTTCTTGGGGTCACTTAGATCGGGGGAGCCTCCTGGGGGCTGTTCATCGCTTCCACCGGGGGAGAATGGGTTGGCGCTGATGGGTCCGGCGGAGCCGCTAGGGCCGCTATTGCCGTCAAATCCGCACATGGTGACAGGAACAGGTGATGAGAAGTGGGGCGGCGGCGGCGGTGGGAAGACTGAGGATGGCGGTGGCGTGGAAAACAAGGGTTTTGAAGGTGCTTATTTGGGAAAGGACTTTCCAACCCCGAAGGAAATATGCAAGGGTTTGGATAAGTTCGTAATTGGGCAGGACCGAGCAAAAAAGGTATCGCGCGTTTACTTCTGCTTGCATTTTGTAGTAGCTGTACCCTTCTAGTAGTTTCATATTGTTTGCTTTAAATCTGCCTTGCTGGTGCACGTCTCTAAATAAATTGTTTTTCTTGTTAGTCTGAATTTTAATGGACATGCAGCTCTCACAATTCTTTTTTCTATGTAAGATACTTTTCTTTGAATTCTATGCATTGTTGGAATTTTCTTCTTTCCTGTTACTTGCATTCCTAATTGATATACATGCGTCTCCTCCAAGAATCTATCACACTAAAGATGAAACAAATATGTGGATATCTTTTTTTTTTGAATATAATGCAGTGGTGATAAAATATTAAGAAAAATTCTTAGCTTGGCAATGCGAAACAGCACATGAGACATTAAAATAAAATGTGATGAAGAGGTTTGTTATTACCGAGTGACACATGTATCATTTGTACTGTCAATTTTGATAGATGCATACAATCCAACTTCTCTTCTTCATTAATGTTTTGTTTTATTGTGTTCCATATAGTTGATTAATTTGGTTCTTATGGAGCCTTCATGTGTTCGGTTGAGTTTTGAGCTTATTAATATTGTGCCATAAATTCTATGACCTCTAAGCATAAACTCAAAAACACATTTGATATACCATAATCTTGGATGAAATCGCCGAGCTTGCGTCAATTCCAAGGCTTAGCTGTATAAATCCATTCTTATGATGGCTTTCATGCCAAGGATTTTTAAATCCTTCTTTGTATTTGTATTCTATTGGGTCCAAGTTAGTTTTGATCTGCAATTGTAGCACTAGTTACATTTGCGAACACAAAATTGAATTACATAGTAGCATGCAATGATACTCAGATTCTACGTTAAAGATTATCCTTTTGCTGATGATCTTATCCTTAAGTATTTCTTAAATTTCTATAAATTTTACCTTTGAAGAGTATTTTTTCTTAAATTGACCCCTGATTGAGAGAGAAGTGGATTTAAACTCTTGATAAAATCTAGTGAATAAATTTGGCATAGGAAACTAGATATTGCTGAAAATTGAGTTGGAGTTGATTAATGCTGAGCTGTGTTTTGAGAAACGTTTAAGTGAATGTTAAAGGAGTGAGTGGAGGGAAGAGAATAATGAGGAAAGAATCGAGGTGATTTTATTGAAGATCCAATTTCTAGCGAGATGATTCTTTATAATTCTTTCCGATTTACGAAATATAGTTATTTTGATAATTCAAACTACTTTAAATTTTACTAAAATCCTTGGGTGTGTATACCACCCTTTCTCTTTTTTTATGACGAGGGTTTAATTTTTTTAAGAGGGATTCTTAACTTGCGAAGGACAGAAATTCTGAAAAAAATTTTAGGAACTAAAAGCAAGACTTATAACTACATTCTCTTCCTCTTTATTTATCTCCTACCATCGAGAACTGTAGTCGCCTCCTTCCTCTTCTTCTTCAAAAGCCGTTACTGCTGTGTTTGTATCCTCCTTTGCGAACTATAACTACCTTCTTCCTCTCTCTCTCCTTCGAAATCCATTGTTGCTGTTTTCATCTCTTCCCCTTAGGAGGCGTCCCTTCCTTCCTCACCTCCATCTGGGGACATTGCTTCTGTCTTCTTTCATATGTACATGGACATTCCTACTGCTCATTTTCCTCCATTGAGAGCCTTAGCCACCTCATTCCTCTTCTCCATCGAGATCCATCACCATCTTCTCTCCTCCATCGAGATCCATCACCATCACCATCTTCTCTCCTCCAATGCGATCCACATTCACCCTCACACCTTTGGCCTAGTTTGATCAAATTTTACGTTGTAGATACGGAGGATGCGAGGAAATGATCATCATGTAAACATAGTTCTCAAAATTAAAACAATTTTATTGATTTTGTTGTTAAAATTGTATAAAATACATATTATCTTTATTACATCATGAAAAATATAACATAAGTCCTCTCTCTCGGCCTTTTGTCAATCCATCTCATGCACCTAAAACATTAATATGATGAAAATTGAATGATATCTTTACTGCACTTGTATTCTCATCCAAGTATTTTATCTTAATCCTCAATGTATTTAATAATATTGCTGTAACCATATTGATCGAACCACAAATAGATCTGATCCAAATCTGAACCAATTGCAGTAGATATCAAGAGATGTCGAGGAATAGAAGCTCGAGATCAGGGAGCAATCGAGGAAGAACTCAATTTGGTTCTGTTGGAAACAAGGTTGTAGATGTCGGATGTCAGGTTCATGTCGGTTTGGGTTTGAAATGTGGTATGTCGGATTGCGGGAGATATATTGGGGATATTTTACAATATCGGATTTTAACTCATATGCCAGTGAATACACTATAGTAGATTTACACTATAGAGAAGCCCATGTAATTATGCAAAGTTAGAGGAGAGTTTTTCTTAGTTATTGCAAAAATCATTATAGCAGAAGTTAACAAAATAATGTTAACATAAGTTAGAAGTGCACAGGAGAAACTAAAATCATTGCAGATTTATACAATGAAAGGTATAAACTAGATATTGCAAGAAAGAAATCAAACTATATCAGAAGTAATAGACTTGATCAATATAACTCCAAACATAACTAGTTATTGCAGAAACAAGAAGAACCCTAACTATAAAATAAGTTATGAATTGGTCAATATAACTCCAAAATCCAAATAAAACTTTCAACTGTGGTAGAAAGAAGAAGAAAGAAGAAGAAAGAAGAAGAAAGAAGAAAGGAGCTTACAATGGGGTGAAGCAGTAGAAACCCTAAAGCCCGACGTTGACTCCTCGCGTCCTCGCCTGCGATGGCGATTTGTAGAAAGTCCGACGTCATCTCAACTCCTCGCCTGCGTTTCTGATACGTTTCCTCATCGTCGGAGGAGCTGTCAATTGTCGACTGCCGACCACTCCACTGATACGTTGCCTCGTCCCGTAGAATTTAGGGCAGCGCGTGAAACGAATGCGTGAAATGCTCCCGTGAACTCTGTTTATATATATATATATTAAATAAAATAACCGAAATATCGATTTAGAGATATATATATCCGTTATTTTACAAAATGTTATTTTTGTCAAACAAATCGATTTTATTACGGTTTGCTCCCGAAACCTTTATGTCCGCCGATATCTACAACACTGGTTGGAAATGAAGCTCATTGTTGTGGTGGGATGCTAATTTGATGCGGCATTATTAAGAAACAAAAAAACAAATTCCCAAACAGTTGTGAAAACCTTGTTTTCATTCTATCGGAACAAAGCTTTTAAACTCCTCCAAATGAGCCCCAAGTGTAGGTGGGGGGGGGGGAATACTACAGAATCGGGACGGCACGGGCCTCTGGTACTACGCGAGTTTAACGGTACGGGCCTCCGGTACTACGCAAGTGCAACGGCACGGGCCTCCGTCCCTATGTGAGTGCAACAACGGTAGCTACCGCTTACGATAACTTCCGTCACATTTTTTTAATGCATAAATAGGATCTTAAAAGATTTGTAAAAAAAAATTTAATTAATATTTTATAATTGCTTTTATTCAAAAACATTTATATTTTAACAAAAATTTATTTGAAAGTAGGCCATTATATTTCGAGAATATCTCCCATGCCTAATGATAATCTACCATGAGGTCTACTAAAAAGGTTTTGGATTTTATGAATTTCCACAATTATTTTTATTATAAGGATATGATATAATTACACAAATAACCATTATATTTTATGGATTTTCAAAATTTTATAATATAGGTTAAGTCATTAGAGTAAAAGAATGAGGCTGTATTTGACAATTTTGAATATTGCACCAAAGACAACTTCTTAGTAGTTAAAGATATATCTACTACTATAATAGAAGTATCAAACTCATGAAATAAAAATTCGTGGAATTGATTTTGGCCGTCTGATCTGAATGCATTCTTCAGCAACCGTCTTATCAAATACACCCTCTCTCTTCACTTTTTACTAGGTCTCCTAAACCTACTGAAGGGGTCCTAAAGTTATGTAGGTCACTTCAAAAAGGCTTAACAACATCACCTGCTAAAGCCCACAAGCCCACCACAATTCACAAAATTTAAGCGCAGCCTGCCACCCTTCCCGACCGTTTTGAAAGCCCAGAAGATTTAGGCCCGCCAGAATCCACATTAAACTATCACACCGCGCTGACTTAATATACAACAAAAAATTAATATTTCTGCCGATGTGGGACTATTCTCCGCCACTACGGTGAATCAGGTGCGGGCTACAGGATTTCATACACTTATAATATAATATTAATTATATTAATATAATTTTTAATATAGTTAAAACTGATCATGCGGATGAACAGTGGATTAACTGTTCATCCGCATACTATTTTTCTTATTACAATAAATTTTTAATAAGAATAAAATCTAATATATTTATTAATATAATTAAAATAGATCAAAAGTCGAAGGGGCGGGCGAAGCCTGCCGGAAGGGGGGGGGGGTACTGTCACTCGCGTGTTTCTCTCTCTCGCCCGTCGGGGGGCGGGCGAAGCCCGCCGTCGCCGGCTGGGTACTGTGACGCGTAGCCATCAGGCCCGAGGCTCGTGCCTGTCACTCGTATATATATATATATATACATATATACATATACATATATATATATATACATATATATATATGTATATATGTATATATATATATATGTATATATGTATATGTATATATGTATATATATATATATAGATGTATATATATATATATATGTATATATATATATATATATATATATAGGGGCGGTATCAGGTGCGGATAATCCTGAGCGCGAATGTGCGAACAACTGATCTGAGCCGTTGAACGAACTCAGATCCAACGGTGGCCGCAACTTCCAGCAGCGGCGACTTCGACAACAACACCCACGACAACCGATGGTTGGCGTCTTCTTCCCCGCTTCTTCCCGACGCCACCAACGTCGATCCAGCTTCTTCTCTCGCGTAGGCCGGTGACAAAAACCCATGGGAAGAAGATGCGAACACCCAGGGAGGCCGACAACTTCGGGCTTGCCGGACACCGGCCGCCTTGGGATCGTCGATGTTCCCAGGGCTGACGATCCCAGGGCGGCCGGTGGGGCGAGCCCGAAGCCGCCGCCCACCCTCGGTGTTCCCATTTTCTTCGCATGTTTTGTCTTCACACTTGATCCCGAGCTTATATATATATATATATATATATTTATATACATATACTATATTAAAAGGAAAGAACACCCTTTGCTGATACATTCAACTTTCCGATTTTACCCCCTTTTTATTACGAAAGTTTCAATTTTTTTAGCTTGTGTTTTTTTTATTTTAAAAAATGCGCTCTCATATCTATACTATATTAAAAGGAAAAAACACTCTTTGGTGAAATATTCAATTTTCTGATTTTACCCTCTCTTTATTACAAAAGTTTCAATTTCTTTAATTTATGCATTTTTAAAAATGTTCTCTCATATAAGCAAACTCCCATACCTACAGTAAAAATGTGTTCTCCCCGTCGTTCGTAAACCCCCGTGCACACGACAAAAACGACCAACGAGCGGAGTATAACGCTCGAGTGGTTTGTGAACGGTGGGAGCGCTGTAGCGCCGGGGCAATGTTGTGGCCAGGGTATTGTCGCGCGAGGCACTGAGCCCCGCCCCCCCGTGCACTATCGCAGTTGGCCGTAGGGGTTGAGCCCCATGCCTGTCACTCATGTATATGTATATATATGTGTGCGTGCGTGTTCGTGTGTATTGATGATAATGGACCATATGTAATCATATACATCAATGCATGAAATATGTTTTTCATCAAAAAGATAAATTACTTAGACTCCAAAACATTCATTTCCACTCTCGATCTAGTAATTTCATGAATTGAATGACTAAGATGATTGCATTATCCTCAGTACATTGTTGTTGCAGAATAGAGACCGGGCGGTCTGACTCTGACGGATTACAGACCGGTCGGTCTATCAGTTTGTCTCTGGCGGTTTGGTAGCAGGACTGTTGCTGTTGGTGCCCTGGCGGTCTACCGGTCTGTCTCTGGCGACTTGGAGACCGGGCGACCTGGCGGTCTCCCGTGGCGACTTATTCTCTCCTTCTGGTGGTTGCCGGGCGGTTAGCCTATTCGTCTAACCACGCGGCTTGGTCGGCTTGTATTTATGTTAAACCGCTTGTACATGTAATTATTTAGTCCTACATTGTTTAATTGTAATCTCTTACATCTCCTCCATTATATAAAAGAAAGACTATACTATGTAATACACACCTTTTTTGGATAATAAAGATTTCTGTTATTCCAATTTCCGGTTTCTCATTATCTGTTCGCACATGGTATCAGAGGGAACAATCTTTTCCTCCTGATTCGGTGCCTTCTCCTGTCCGCGCGGCTTTATCTTCTTCTTGACGTCTGTTCGCGCGGCCTCTCCTCCCTTCTCTTCTTAGTCGCTGCTCTTTGTGTGCGCGGCCCTCTTCTCGCTCTCTCTCTCCGCGGCTTGTTTACGCGGTTTCTCCGTCTCATGTTCGCGCGGGCTTCTATCTACCCGCCCGACTTCTTCCCCTGTGTCCGCAGCGACCTCTCTTGTTCGCTGCAGTTTCTTGTTCTGTCCGCCGCGGTCTCTCTGGTTCTTGTCTCTGCTGCTTGGTCACGTGGTGCTTCTTGCCGCTGGTGTTTTGACACCGTGACCGCTGCAGATCCTTTCCTTGTGCCCGCTGCGGCCTTCTGCCTTGTCTCCGCGACCTGCTGTTCGCTCGACTTCTCTCTACCCGCGCGACCTCTCTCTACCCGCGCGACTTCTTTTCCATGGCTCTTTCCGGCTCTTCTACCACCACCGCTACTCCTGTGGCCAATCCGCCTCCTCCTCCCATTCCTTCCGGGAATCTTGGCACCGTCTCCAAACTTGTTGGTTCCAACTACCCGGATTGAAGTGTCTCCTTCACCTTCATTCTTCGCTCACAACGCAAACGCCACCGCCTCACCGATGACCCTCCTCCTCCTACTTCCGCTGAGCTTGACGACTGGGATGCTAGCGACGCTCTTGTACGCACTTGGCTCGCTAACAACCTTTCCGATGAATATCTTCCCGTCATCCGTCATGATGAGACAGTCAAGAAGGCTTGGCTTCATCTTGCTGCTCTGTATTCGAAGGGGGCTCAGATGTCCCGCAAATATATTTTGTATGCGGACCTCTTTGCCCGTCCTTCCATGTCTCTTACTGCCGCTTATCAACAACTTCTGGCTCTCGGATCTGAGATTCTTCAACATCGCCCCTTCTCTGCGGATTTGGCCGAACAACACAAGCACTTCCCAGAACTTCTTGTTGTGTGCTATCTTCTGCGCCTTCCTGAGTCCTACGACATGATCCGCCAACAAATCTTGGGCGAAGCAGACTCTCCCACCTTGGATACAACTGCTGCACGCATTGCCGCAGTTACCTCACTACTTCAGCGTCCGCTTCTGTCTTCTCCTCGTCCAGACACCTATGCTCACCAGACTCAACGGAGTGGCTCTGGTAGTCGCAACCACCATTCCTGTGGGCGTAGCTTTTCACGCTTCCTCTGCTCTCACTGTGGCCGCACCGGGCATCCTGTCGATTGCTGCTGGATGAAACATCCACATCTTCGCCCTTCTGGTGACTCTTCCACCTCCTTTTCAAAGCCGTCCGCCTCGGTGGTCACGTCCTCAGGTAGTGCTCACGTCCTCAGGTAGTGCTCACGTGGTTACTCAAGGTAAATGACTCATCGACTCTAGTGCGACTAATCACATGACGGACAATACTCAGTGCTTTTCTCTCCTCGAAACACATGATCGGTTGCCCCCGATTCTTGTTGCCGGCGGCTCTTCCTCACCGGTTCATGGGACGGGAGTGGTTCATGTCACTCCGTCTCTTCGCCTGACCGACACTCTCTATGTGCCCAAGTTTCCATGCAATTTATTGTCGGTTACGTTTTTGTGCAAACAACTTCAGTGCTCCGTCACATTCACTCAAACTTCTTGTTCTTTTCAGGATTCGAGCTCCTAACGGACGATTGCTACGGGGACTGAGAACGGCGGCCTCTACTTCCTCGACAACGTTTCCGCTCTGTCGGCCTTCTCTTCCTCCTCTACAGATCTTCTACAATGACATCTCCGCCTTGAGCATCCTCCTCCACGATTTCTTCGTCAGCTTCTTCCCCACCTCCCTCCGCACAGTTCTTCTCTCAATTGCGACGCCTGTCAGCTTGGCAAGCATTACCGTTCCTCCTTCCCGCCAAAGCAAGATCGTGGCTCTACCCGTCCGTTTGATCTTATTCACTCCGACATCTGGGGTCCTGCTCCTACCCTCACCATTGGTCGGAGTAGTTCTTATTTTGTTACTTTCTTTGATGATTTCTCTTGATGTACGTGAGTGTATCTCTTACGAGAACGCTCTGAACTATTCGATGTATGAACATCTTTTTATTATTTAATTAAAAATCAGTTTGGCGCTTCAATTAAAATCTTACGCTCTGATAATGCTAAGGAGTATATTAGTCAAGCTTTTCAGTCTTTCTGTATGCAACATGAGATTGTTCATCAAACAAGTTGCGTCTATTCCTCACAACAAAATGGAGTGATAGAACGCAAAAACCGTCATCTCCTTGATGTCGCTCGCACTCTGCTAACGCAAATGTATGTCACTCGCTCCTACTGGGGCTATGCGGTTCTCATTTCTTGCTATCTCATCAATCGCATTCCATCCACGGTTCTTCACGGTCAAACCCCATTCTCCATTCTCTATCCGGGAAAGGATCCTTTTCCTCTCCCTCTACGTATCTTTGTCTGCACAGCCTTTGTGCACGCTCCCTCCGCCACCCGCGACAAACTCTCCCCTCGCTCCACCAAATGTGTCTTTCTGGGATACTCTACTACTCAGAAAGGCTGTTGTTGTTTTGACCCCATTCTTCGTAAGCAGTTTGTCTCCGCGGACGTTACCTTCTTCGAGAATGCTCCCTATTTCTCTGACGCATCCTCTCCTCTTCCTGCGGTTTCCGATTCTCCTCCTATTTCCTCCAGCCCTTCGACACCTACTAAGGTATTTCCTCCACCGTCTCCATCGTCTCCTCCTCTCTCTCCACCTCCGATATCTCCCTCCTCTCCGCCGCTGTCGCTCTCTACTCCCGGGCCAGCTCTCTCCACCACGGATGCTCCGGATGCTGAGGAACCCGCTGACCTGGATCTTCCCATTGCTCTTCGCATAGGGGTTCAGGCGTGTACCAAGCACCCACTTGCTGCTGTTGTTTCCTATGATTGTCTTACCCCTGCTCGTAGAGAGTTTGCACTGGCTATCTCTGCCACTACCACCCCCCGTTCCTATCAGGAGGCACTTGCTGTTCCACATTGGAAGGCTGCCATGGATAAGGAGATTACTACTCTCACTGAACGGGATACTTGGACCCTGGTTCCTCCTCCCTTCGACACAGATGTTGTTGGCTGTCGCTGGGTCTTTGTGGTGAAGTTCCGCCCAGACGACAGTGTGGATCGTTACAAGGCTCGGTTTGTTGCCAAGGGCTTTACCCAGACTTATGAGGTTGACTACTTTGACACTTTCTCTCCAGTTGCTCGTCTCAGCACTATCAGAGTCCTACTATCTGTGGCTGTCAGCAGGGATTCACCCATTTCACAGCTGGATATCAAGAATGCCTTTCTATATGGGGATCTTCAGGAGGATGTATACATGGAGCAACCTCCAGAGTATGTTGCTCAGGGGGAGACACACATGTTTGCCGGCTCAAGAAGACTATATATGGCCTAAAGCAAAATCCTCAGGCTTGGTTTGACAAGTTTAGCGGTATTGTGGCGGCCGTGGGTTTTACGAGAAGTTCTGTCGATCACTCCTTATTTATTCGTAAAACCTCCCTGAGTCTAGTGGTGCTTGCAGTATATGTGGATGATATTCTTCTCACTGGAGATGACCAAACTGGATAACCTTGACAAAGAAGCATCTTCGGCAACACCTGGTTACAAAGGATATGAGCTCTCCAAAATACTTTCTGGGGATAAAAATTTCTCGGAAGCCCAATTCCCTTGTCCTCTCCCAATGGAAGTATGCTCTTGATTTGTTAAAAGAGGCAAGGATGACTGAGGCTAAACCTGCCCGATGCCCCATGACGACTGAAGAAGATAAAACCTGGACGGAGGACTCTCCTCTTCTTTCAGATGTTACGAGGTACAGACGTCTGGTTGGTAAACTTATATATCTCACAGTGACCAGACCCGATATTGCCTATGATGTAGGCAAGGTTAGCCAATTCATGCAAGCTCCTAGAGAGTGCCATCTACAGTCTGCCCTGAGGATATTGAAGTATGTTAAATCTGCGCCTGAGAAATGACTACTCTTTCAAAAGAATGGTCATTTGAGGGTTGAAGCGTACTCAGATTCGAGCTATACTGATGACAATGGAGAGCGCAATTCAACATCAGGTTTTTGCACCTTTGTGGGGGGAAACCTTGTGAGCTGGAAAAACAAGAAACAGTCTGTCGTCTTCAGGTCTAGTGCAGAAGCAGAATATCGAAATATGACATCGACCACGTGTGAGTTGAAGTGGTTACGGGCTCTCATGCTTGACTTAGGAGAGGTCTACAATCATTCTCTATCTATGTTTTGTGACAACATGACTGCTATATACATCTCCAAAAATCCGGTCTTCCATGAGAGAACAAAAGACATTGAAATCGACTGCCACTTTATTCGGGAAGAGATTCTGAAGGAACAAATTTGTACTCCGTTCGTCATCTCAGACAAAGAGTTGGCCGATATTTCCACCAAGCCGGTATCCGCCTCCTTTCATCGCATTTGCGACAAGCTGGACATGATCGACATATATGCTTCAGTTTGAGGGAGAGTATTGCAGAATAGAGACCGGGCGGTCTGGCGGTCTGACTCTGGCGGATTACAGACCGGGCGGTCTATCGGTTTGTCTCTGGCGGTTTGGTAGCAGGACTGTTGCTGTTGGTACCCTGGCGGTCTACCGGTCTGTCTTTGGAGACTTGGAGACCGGGCGACCTGGCGGTCTCCCGCGGCGACTTGTTCTCTCCTTCTGGTGGTTGCCGGACGGTTCTGCTATTCGTCTAACCGCGCGGCTTGATCGGCTTGTATTTATGTTAAACCGCTTGTACATGTAATTATTTAGTCCCACATTGTTTAATTGTAATCTTTCCCATTTCCTCCATTCTATAAAAGGGAGGCTATACTATGTAATACACCTTTTTTGGATAATAAAGATTTCTGTTATTCCAATTTTCGGTTTCTCATTATCTGTTCGCACAATTGTAAAGGATTCTCCCATGATTTGAAGACTCGACCTTGTTGTTTCTTTTTCTTTTCTATTCCTATGATGAAATGTTAATCGGCGACACATGTTATATGTCAGCCACATTAGAATTGTGTTCATATTGCTCAAAACCCAATAAGTTCATCCAAATTTTCTTTACTATTCCATTCAACCATCTGTTTATCATAGCATCCATAATCATATAAAAAGGATCTTGCACCTTGATTATCATTTTTTTGGTTCTCTACCACAATTATAATCAACTTATCCTTCATCTAATTTGTCATAAAATAACACAAAATATTCATCATCATCAGTTACTACATTGGAGGCATGGAGCTAGAATCACTTTCGAGTCATACTTCCAGATGATACAAATATTCTTCCTCCCATCAAGGATGAACGTGCGTCTTCCAAAAGCAGGTGACAAGCATCCATTACCATCACGCCATGCTAGACTTCATAGTAGAGGCTTTTACGAATAAAAAAGTGATCAAACACATGATCTCTATTGCTCATTTTTTGCTTGAACGGAGGTAATTTGTGTGGTATGATGTAAACTAGAATTTCAAAATTCAATATTCAATATTATTATGATCAAAATTAAATTAAGCCACATGAATTGACCCGTTGGGTGAGTAAGCGGAAACAATTAATTTAGGGTGTCAAAAGGTACACACAAAGGGCCTAATTATTGAAAGCTCACTATACGTTGGATTCATCCACATGCAAGAAATTACAAACAATAATTTTAACATATTTACAACAAATAAGGGTAATAACCATTAGAAAAGCTCTGATTTTAATGTTCAAAATAAGCTCACATAAAATTATGTAATAATAAACGAGTAATGAAATGAGTGAGAGGTATATCACAGGGTTACTGGTGCAACGTTAGATCCAATCTTGTGTAGGTTCAGTTATTGTGCATGGAACACTATGGGTTGGGTTGGCTGCGATATACAGGAGATGGTAGTTTTATTTCTATAGAGGGAAGTATGAAGTTGTGGGACTTGGTAGTTGGTTGATCGGGCTGACTGGAGAGAGAAACATGGTTTGTGGCTCAGTTGTTGGCTGGTCGGGCTGGTGGATGGACAAACAATGGTCAAAGGGGATATGGAAGGCTTGGAAGATGTCAAATAGGGCAGTAGATGGTCTGGAAGTGATCGCACCAACGTGGACGTTGGGGGGGGGGGGGGGGTCTTGGTGGCGGATAAAGGGGAGTTTCATGGCCCTCGACGTTGGGTTGATGTCTACAATTTTCTAGAGAGCCGAAATCATCAGTAATGTCTTCTAATTCGTCTACGTCGACGATGGAAATCAGAGGAAATGTCATCGACTAGGACAAGGCGACCGGGCGTTTTAGTTGGAGAGGGGTTCTCCCGTGGCTCTGGAAGTTGAAGCGAGTAATTTATACGGGAAATTTTGGATTAGAGCGGTATGTTCAAATAGAGGAGGTAACCTCTCTTCTATTCTATGCCTGCTGTCTTTTTGTGTGAATGAATGGAGGTTTTAAGGAGTTATATTTAATGGGATTAAAGTGTGGATGAATGAGGAGGAAATCAAGGATTGATTACCTACCCTCTTAGCATTATCCATAATTAAGTAATTAAATACTTAATTTCATTCTGAAATTATTAATTTTATAATAAAATACATAATTATAGATATTTTAATTTACTTGTTTTAATTGCTATTACGACCTCTTTGACGGACCATTTTTACTAAGGAGCTGGGGCGTAACATTTCCACTTTTTGGTTTCCTCCGGTCCACTACCGTATCAACGCAAGGAGCTGAAGTTCGCTGCATTTTTTGCATGTCTTCAATAAAAATTTATAATGCTGATGATTTGTTTTTGTCCTAGTGCTGCTCATAAAAGATATAACCCTTGCCAATAGATGAAGGAACGCACAGGGAAAGGTAATGTTCCATCCATTGATGTTGGAAGAAGGGAGACATAGGGAAGGCTCCTATTGTTGTGGAGAAGAAAGGCGCGTATAATAGAGGGACAATAACTTTGAGACTAAGGTAAGTGACGTCAAGCCTTACATCAGTGTTCTCAACTCTCGTGGAGGCGCAATCACACAAACTATGACTTATTTTCATAATAACCCTCAACAAACTGAGAAATGGACACATGAATCCTCTCCGAGCATTGATGTATGTTGAGCTGGTAGTGAGGATGTCAGAGGATCATGGAGCAGCAGAAATCTACGTCAAAGGTTGTGGGGATCTGAGTCGAATTGGGTACATAGAAATGTTGGAGACAAGAACTCAATAATGATCCCAAAGACTCGTCATTGAATCTTATGGAGGTGTTATCGAGCAGGTAGTCTTCCTCGAGCACACAATAGTTTAGGAGTTCTGCAATGGAGTCTGTCCAGCACACACCCCCTCAGAATGATAACTCTTGTGATCGAATCTTGCAATCAGACAAGGTAAGCACCCACTATCTACTTTGATGATAAGGCGATGAGACATTCTCTGATACCGCCTGATGTCGTCTGACCTAGGAGTGCTTTCATCAGAGAGAGGAATTAGGATGGAAAACCACAGTAGAAAGTACATTCATTCATTAGTTCCGTCACCTGAGACTTTATGGCTAGGGTTAGAAAAAACAAAATAAAAATTAATCACCCTTAGGAAAAGGAATCATAGAAATAAAATATGCATGAAATTAAACATGAGAAGATAAATTAATTTGATTCCCTAACTAATTCGTTTGCTCCTATCCCTATTGAATCACTCAATGAATTAGATGATAAGATGGCCGCATCATTATTTTAGAGTTATCTGATTATTCATTTCAGGTAATCACATTTCTCAACCAGACAAACCATACTTTACGGATCCAAGTCCTGTTGCATATTACAGTTCAAACAAACTGGTGGCTTAATAATTCTTTCTTGCCATGCAGATTGTTCCATATTCCACTACAAGTAGACCAATTCTTCAAGATTTTAGTTTTTCCTTTTTTCCAGATTTTAACTTTTTTGCATTTAATCATAAATGATTTAGAATGACAATTATATACCTTGCCCTTTCACATTTTCTATTTCAATTTTGAGTTTTTCTGCCAAATGTAATTATGAATTACTTGTTTTCCTTTAGTTTCAATTGGGTAAAGTTTTGAAGCTCTTTTCATGAACTTGCTTACTAATTTCAGGTTCTTTCTGTTGCTGTTTACAACCATTATAAAAGAATCTATCATGCATCACTAGGCAAAGGGTTAGTCTTCATGTGAATATGTTATCTTACTTCCAAGTTAATGTTTGTTGAAGGGTTGGTCTGCAACTAGTCATTGTTTACCTGCGGTGTGCATGCGTTGTTACTTTTTTGTGCCCTAGAGCTTTTGAACTATAAAGTACAAAGTTTAATGCTTTATCTGATTGTTCTGATTTGTTTCTAGGCCTGGATCTGGTTCTGAGAGACTTGATGATGTTATCAATGATGATGACGACAACGTAGAGTTGGAGAAGAGTAATGTACTTTTGATCGGCCCAACTGGCTCAGGTATACTACTTTAGTTGCAGTTCTGTTGTTTTTATTCATTAGGTCGTTGAATTACTAACACTAATCAGCTTAGTACCCTGAATTATTTGTTTTTATGTAGTAGCATTCTGACCTTATACTATGTTGTTACAATTAATTGCAAGCACAGGGAAGACATTACTTGCAAAGACACTTGCTCGATTTGTGAATGTCCCGTTTGTGATTGCTGATGCAACAACTTTGACTCAGGCAAGTGTAGTAGGATGCATTTCTTCTGATCTTGTTAACTTTTGTTGATCTACACGATTGTTTATGTTGATATGTGTTTCAAAATTATATAAATGTATAATGCAGATTATATGGTTGCAAATATTTGTTTATTTTCAGTGAAATTTAACTAAAATTTCAGCTCTAAAATTTGTGATATATTTTCACCTTTTCAAAATCGAAATTAAAGTACTTGCTGGAGGATATTAGAAGTCTAAAACAGGGCGTACATGCAAGAATTTTCGGTTTTTGCCTTGTTCGAGAGGTTGATGTATGTTGAATTACCCCGGCACCCTTGACAGATTACTTCTATGATTTAAACCCATAACCTTCAAATCACTGGATACAACCTAACCATTTTATTGGGGATTGTTGTTTAGGAGCAAAGCACAGTCAATCGAGGACTTTAGGGGTCTATTTTTACCGTACGTAGGTTTAGTATCGTTGTTTGGAAATTAGCATCTGTAGTCACATTTGAAATGACATTTAGATATTTGTGTGTCATCTTTTATTTTTTTAGCTTATATTTTAGATTTTAGGTAAATATTATGATGTTTTCCCTCAGGTCTTGTTCTCTACATATATATGCATAGGAGTTCATTTGGAGGCGTCGAAGGTTTGAAACATTTTTGGAGCCCATTGGTCATTCTACTGTGCCAAAGCTGTGGCCTATAGGTGCCGAAACCCAAACCCTTGCCGCCGCCGCCCCCTTCAACTCGGCCGACCATCACCTCATTTCCGCCTTATCCTGTGACACCTGCACAACCCCTCCTTGACATTACTTGCAAGGTCAATTACTTGTTTTGTTAATGTCACACTTGTGATTGCTGATGCGACAATTTTGACTCAGTCAAGTGTAGTTGAATTTAATTTTCAGATCTTGTTCACTTTTGTTTGTTTATCTCGATCTTTTACAATTATAAAAATGTTCAAAATTTTATATTCATGTTATAATACATATCATATGGTTGCAAATATTTGTGTGGGGAAGTCTTGGGTTGTTATAAGGTAATATTATAACTACGGGCATGTCATTTTTGATTTAGGGCTTATTTTTTCAATGAAATTTAACTAAAGCTTGAAGTTTGAAATCTGAAATATATTTTCATTTTCTCGAAATCTAAGTTAAAGTACTTGCCAGAGGATATTAAAAGTCTTAAACAAGATGTACATGTTGTACACCTCGTATTTAGCGAGCAAAGTCCAGATTGCATTCAGGGATGCTCCTGGCAGGCCTAAACCAGGCGAGTTCAAGCACAACGATTTTAAGCCATGTGAGCCCAGACCAAAGACGAGTTCATGCACGATGACTTTAAGCCAGGAGAGCCCAGGCCAGAGGCGAGTTCAAGCCCGATGAATTTAAGCCAGGCAAGCCCTGACCATAGGCGAGATCAAGCCCAATGACTTTATGCCATACAAGCCCAAGCTGGAGGCGAGTTCAAGCAAGGCGAGTCCAGGCCATCACGATCCCAGTACTCGCCCAGATCCATTGGGTCTTAACCTGTAGGCATTTTGTTGTTCGCAAGCCGTCAGGGTCTGCTTATAATATTCTAAAAAAGGCGGAGGCCGCTGTTCGCAAGCCCATAAGGACCATTATACCCTCGATAAGTTTTTGCTATAAATAGACCCCATTGCACCTTAGAGAAGACAGACCCAACCTTCTAGAGATCCCCCTTTTGAGCTTCTCCCCCATGCCATCCGAGGTGCCAAGCTTAACTTTGGATTTGGGAGGGGAAGTGAAGAGAGTAATTTCCGAGTTTGCGGCGGAACCTCCTTGTTGCAACTCGAGGGTCTGTGGATAGGCAAGGAACCTTTTCTTAGTGAGGGTCATCTCTAGGCTCGGAATATCCCGGTCTAGGTTGTCCTACGACGAGTCAAGTAACACAAGCGGCTCCCTCTTAGTAGGTGTTGATGAATGCTAAACTATCCTTGCACTAGAAGGTAATTATTTATTTGATTTAAGCGGCTTCGAGCCGCTCCCGTTCAGAGGCACGCATAACCTAGCCGCTCCCGTTTTCCCGCTCGCTGCTCCCCCGCATCCGTCTTGCCCGCGTCTCGCCCGCGACAGCCGCACCACTCGTTGCTCTCCCGCTTCCGTCTCACCCGCGTCTCGCCCGCAACAGCCCGCGTCTCCCGCATCCGTCTCGCCCGCAGCCGTCTCGCCCGCAACCCGCGTCTCGCCCGCGACATCCGCGCAGGCTGCGTCAACCCGCACAGGCCGCGTCAACCCACACCGATCTCCCGCTCTTCCAGCGCCTCTTTCACGGCCGGTTCCAACGCTTCCTTCTCAGCCCTTGCCAGGCTTCCTAGGGTTTGTAGATCTTCCTCTTTCGGCGCCGAATATGTGGTGAGTTCAGCCTTCCTTCCGACGCCGTCTCCAATGGTTTGTTGCCCTGTTATCAGATGGAGTTGATTTCTATTCCTCCTATCTCCTAATTGGATTGTTGCTTGGTGAAATTAGTTTCCTCTTGTGGCCTTGTGTGGCGTGTGACTCTGAATTTTTTATTCTGGAGCCATTATGTCGACGCTTAACGATTCTACTACCTCAACATCGCTTCTCTCTCCGATTCCTCCTCCTGCAAGTCATCTGCGTGGGAGTCATGATCACAATACTTCGCAGATTACCACTATCCGATTAGATGATTCAAATTATCTGTCCTGGTCACACTCTATTACTCTTGCTTTTAAGAGCCGCCGCCTCTTTGGATATGTCACAGGGCACACTACGGAACCAGAGAAGACTTCCCCTGATTGGCCTCAATGGGATTCTGAAAATTCCTTAGTCATGTTTTGGCTAACAAATTCCATGCAGGAGTCCATCGCTCGCCACTACTTATTTCTGGACACTACTGTTGATATTTGACGGCCTGCAGAGACTACTTATTATCGCAAGGAAAATGCTGCCCAGATCTTCCAGTTGAGACAGAAGATATCCTTCCTTCACCAAAGCGATCGCCCCCCGTCTGCTTACTATTTGGAGTTCACTCAGTTGTATCAGAAATACGATCATTTCGATTCCCTCACCTTTGTTAGCACTGTTGATGTGGCTATGGTCCGTGCACAGAAGGATCGCAACTTGACCTTTGAGTTTCTTCATGGTCTTCATTGAGACTTGCATCAGATTAGTGTTCAGATTTTGGGGCGTGTGCTGTTACCGTCCCTTCCAGAGGTTTATAACATAGTCCAACAGGTGTTTGATCGCCGTCAATACCTTCTTCCCAATTTTTCTCCTGAGAGTTCTACTCTAGCTGTTGGTACACCTTGCTGGGGGCTCATCCTGTGCGTGATTCTAAGCTGAAAGGTACAGATAAAGACCATCACCTCTGTGATTATTGTGGGAAGACTCATCATACCAGAGACACATGCTTTCGACTCCATGGTTTTCCTCCACCGAGAGGTGGTGCTCATTCTCGTGGTGTTCGTGGCTTCGGCCGCCCCACTGGTCGCACACCCCCCCGTTCGGCCCATCTCACTGATGCTGTTGCAAATACTTTTCCTGCTCTGCCGGGTGCTGATTCTTCTGTCCTCCCTGGTGCTTTCTCGGCTGATGAAGTCTTTGCTCTTTGCCGCATAATGCAGGGTCTTTCTACGAAGTCTTCTGCGTTGTCTTCATATACCCGCACAGGGACCCCAGGTGCTCACTTTGCTGCTTCTCACCCTTCCGCTCATTGGATCATTGACTTCGGAGCCACCGATCATATGACTGGCTCCGCCTCAGGTTTTATCTCCTATACTCCTCTCTCTGGTCGTGATAAGGTGAGCATTGCTGATGGTTCTCTTTTCTCTATTTCCAGGAAGAGCTCCATCTCATGTTCCCCGCTCACCTTATCGTCAGTTTTGCATGTTCAAAATTCCACACGTAATTTGTTATTTATTAGCTATTTGACTAATTCCATGAACTGCTTAGTAACCTTTCACCCTTCCTCTTGTATATTTCAGGATCTGAAGACGGGGACGGTGATTGGCTCTGGTAGTCTGGTCAATGGTCTGTACGTGCTCGACTCCAGCCCGGTGGCACCTTCTCTGGCCCTTCACTCCAGCACGCCCAACCTCTATTCCTGACATTGTCATTTAAGACACACATCTATTCCTGTTATGAGGCTTTTGTTACTGCTATGCATGCTGTTGCTTTTACTTCTTTTGTTTGTGATGTCTCTGCTATTAACAAATATTATCGTACTACTTTTAATCATGTTTCATTACCAAGTTAAGCTCCTTTTAATGTGATTCACTCTGATGTTTGAGGACCTTATCCCGTCTCTTCTATTATTGGCTGTGCTTGTTTTGTTACTTTTATTGACTGTTTCTCTCACACTACCTTGTTATATTTACTGCGAAAGAAAACTGTTGTTTTCTCCACCTTCAAAACATTTTATAACATGGTATCCACCCTGTTCAATGTTAAAATTTAGATCCTCTGCAGTGATAATGCTCGCAAATATCGGGATTCCCACTTTCCTGCGTTTCTGGCTGAGCATGACATTATACACCAAACCACTTGTGCTTATTCTCCTGCTGAGCATGACCAGTGGTGCTGGTGGAGCTGCCGGCGGGGTGGTGTGGTCCTCCGAGAGGTGCTCAACCGTCCGCGACTGTGCCTGGGGATGGTGGGTACAAAGGTGCCAGAGAGGGGTGAGGTAAGTTGTGGCTCAGGGGTAGCTGGAGATAATGGGTCCACGTACACTCGCTTCTCGTAGTAAGGAGTTAAATCCTCCACATTGAACACCCGATGAATTCCCATTGCCGGTGGGATATCAGTCTCATAAGCGTTTGCACTAATCCGTCGAGTGACTATATAGAGGCCTATTCGGCGGGCACTGAACTAATCCGCTGTCTCCTGTGGGAGTCTCTCTGATCGAATGTCTATCATAACCTGCTCCCCAAGTTCAATAATCTGATCTCTCATGGCTGAATTGCTTGAATCTTATAATAATCATTATATATCGCAATTTTATGTCGGACAAGTTCAATCAATTCAAGAAAATGGCGCAAGACATGCAATGAACATGAATCAAGCAACATAGAACAGTCAAGCACAACATTTGAATGAACATGTAAATGATGAACAAAAAGAAGACATGCTTGCATGAGCAACACGACAAACGCGATACACGGATAACCAGCAAGCTCCATGTGGCGAGGGTCCCTTGGAATGAGTGTTTTATTGGGAGGTTTGTCGGGCAGAGTGTAATAAAACTTAGTGAGTGTACAATGAGTGTCAGAATGACCGTGTGAGATGCCAACACTCAAATACGAACTCATATGACTCCTAATATCTCTCAAGTAACATGATGCATCAATGGGCTCACCAGTAGGTGCGTATGAGAATTCGTCGCGAAGACGACGATCACCTGAGTGGGTTAACAAAGACGTCAATAACAAGAAGTGACCCCGAGTGTGGCGAAGGCCTCTAATAGGAAATAATTCATCTGGTGGGTCAATCGACCGTATGTTTAAGAACTCATCACGAGTGTGGTGGATCATATACTCAATTCTCAATACATTGGGTGGATGCTCAAGTGTACCTAAACAAATCCCCACATACTCAATGCCGCACTCGAGGCCCACTCTCCAAAGCAAAATAAGGGACGTGAGTTGGAGAGATGTCAATAAGTCAGCGCTCACAACTGACTCACTCATCGGGATGTCAATCTCACAGGGAGGTGGTGGTTCCTCAGGAGGTTTGTTAGGGGAATCATTAAAGAACCCACCAGTTGGGTCATGATCCTCTAAGTGAATACTACTAATAAGGGTAGTGTACCCAAATACGGGTGAAACAACCACCAAGATATCGACATTAGGATCGAGGCTCTCAGTTACGACATGACTCAAAATAAGGCCAAAGGGAGAGTGAGAGGAATTCATACTTTCAAGTGGTGGTTAGCTGACGTGGTGTCAAGAAAGGGGTCTATGACCAATGGCGTAACGAGGCCAACATAAGGTATAAAAGAAGGATGGGCCTCACACTGCCACTGGGTCGCTCGGCCTCGCTCTCGTGACCAAACTCACCAGACATACTAATGACGCTCTTTACCTGTAATATAAAGCCAGAGTCAGATTCTGTCTCAAAATTGCGTGGGCACGGAGGCTGGTCAAGGGGAGTACCAAAATCAGGTGGCGAATCGCTCACGTCTATGAGAGTACTACCATCGGTGGTTTGACTTAAAACCTGATGTGTCGCTCTATAGATTCCCCCTAGGGCAGATTTCAAGCGATCCATTTGAGCATGTACGACATCAAATTGATCAAGTGCCAATCGTTGAAATTCGGCTTCAGGTATCTCTATTGGTGGATCACTTGGGCGATCCAAACACGTGCAGTTATCCATATATTGGTGACCTCTATAGGGTTCCGGACAGTCATCAAAATGTTCACCCCTAATAGACTCACGTGTCAGAGGGTGAATATGATCCCTACGAGCACGTGGAGAAAAGAGAGAGCTCTTCAGAATAGTATGACTATCTCTTCGGAGGGGCTCTACAAAGATCCTCAACACTACCAACATCAAGTCGTGGCGTGATATAGTGACGATAACGGGAAATACTAGAATCATAGCGATCATCTCTATCAAATCGCGGTGAAGGGTCGACATGATGTCTATAATGAGCGGAATGCGAATATGAAAGATCATCGTAATAATATGCCATGAGATACTACCTATAGACTCCACTACTGCGCACAAATGCGACGTTAACGTAACCTACCTCTGATACCAATTGATGCTGCACGAGTCTACAGGTGGCGGGGGATCGATGCCCTAACTCAAAGTGCAATGCAAATGACTGAACGACACCTATGAATGCAATTACAGTCAACTCAAATGACATGACAATACAAACAATCCAATAAAATGACTGTATAACACCAACACTGATGCGAAGAACCGTCCAATTTAAATTGGTAATAATTAATTGATTAAAATAAATCACAGTTTGTGCACAATCACTCACATGATAATTGAAATTGGAAACAGGTTCAGGCAATTGCGTTGCAAATAAATTTAAGTGCACAATGAATAAGTCCCACAAATCAAACTATGAATATCAGTAACAAAACGCATAAGAGAATCACACTATAGTGGGATAAAGGATTGAGTGTTGTTGTTGGACCCAAAATCACACAAATACAACTTTTACCCATGCTGCTCTCAAAGTCACCATAATTCTTGTAACTTACAAATTCATCACCTCAGACAATTAGCCCATATCTTGCACACACCTCACTTGTGTGCTCATACGATAAGCCACATCTTGCTTGCGTGCTAGCACAATAAGAATGCAATTTATCTAGCAAATATAATCATAATGTTGAACCTAAAAGAACCTTGCTAACTTTTCACGAAAATAAGGCTAAGTTGTGACGGCTTTGGGGTGGCGTCCTTGGCAAATATTGTTTCTTTTTCACTACAATTGAGTTTAGTTGTCACAGTACTTGATGATGGAGGCCTAACATTCACTTGCCTAATTTTCACGACATCCAGGTTATATCGTGGTGCATCGTTTCTGAAGAATGTAACACATTCAGATTAGATCGCGGTGCATTGTTTTTGAAGAACGTCATAGTACTAGTGAAGTTCAAATTCGGATTCATTTCATTTTGTGTTGACGTGATCTTTACTATTGATTGTCAACCTAATATCAACCTGGACCGACAATGTGTTGGTAAGATATATAACAACATTTGTTAGTAAGATATATATATTTTGTAAAATTATAGAAGTGTATATTTAAAAATGAATGCTGTTTAATATTTTTATTGGAAAGATAAGTGAAATGATTGTAACAGAAATTATGATATCTATAGGGACCAACTCTCAACAAAAACAAAACTTAAAGCAACTCATTTGATCAATCAGTCTCAAACGATGCCGCATCGAAAAGACGAATGCCATCCATTGTCAAAGAAATTTCTCCAATGACAAGAAGAGCTAAAATCAAAGTCTATGATGGAGATGACGAGCACCATTGAGGTGTAATACTTTTTAATAATCAAATGATACTAAAAATATGATTTTTTTGGGTATCAAATTAAATATGTAAGAAGTTTAGTAAATCATCAATGCAAATGAGAAATTTACATGTTAAAATTTTGTAATGAATTACAAAATTCAGCAATTCAATTCTTAGAATTTATTCCAAATATACCTTAATTAATATGAATACACATCCAAAATCATTAAGTTCATATCACGAGAAATAAGCTCATTCCAAAATACCTATGTTTTTCTATCAATTAACAAAATATTCAAAAGACATGTTGATGTAGAGTAGGGTGTGTGGTGCAAGAGTACGATGCAATTCTAGCGGACAGTGAGATTTAAACTCTTCTACCCTTATGTTGAATGCAATGCAACCATGCAAGGAACGACGACAATAATCAATAACAAACAATATACATTAAACCCACATAATTATAAATAAACAAACGAAAGTAATTTTCTTTTGGGATATCAAGCAATGACTTTCCTTCACGAGCAGGGCCAAAACCAAGCACACAAAGAATGATTCCCTCTTGCAGATCACAAGCAAATCTTGAACAAAAGTCCACAATATTATATATCCAAACAAATGAGAAACCACAATACCAAATTTTAATCTAGAGAACAAAGATCCAAATAAAGAATGAGAATTCACAGAGTCAATAAGATCTTTGGGACTGAGTCAGGATTAAGTCCCCAGTAGCCCATTAACTGTCTGGACTCTTGGTGAGGGTCCAATTCACTGAAAATCAGTGAACTGGGGGACCAATTTACTGAAAATCATTGAACTGGGTGCCCAATTAATTGATTTTCAGTGAATTGAGTGGCCGGTTCACTGAATTTTAGTGAACTGGGCACAATTTGAAGACTTCAATGATGACTTTGGTGAAAAAATATTTGATTCAATTGAAGCAGACATCATACTTGCTAGTCTAGGACAAATAAATAAGATTTGATCCAGAGAACACATCAAAAAAATGATAGAAAGGCTTTGAAAGCTCAAGACTCTCCTTTGGTGCGCTTTGATGTTCAGCAAGGCGTGCGCCTAGGCGCGCCTGGGGCATCTAACCCGCCTTGTTTTGCATAGGCGAGGCCCTGTGCCTTAGGCGCGCCTTTCATAACAGTAGAAAGAAATAGGAAAATAAAAAGGTGCAATATATTCATCCACAAAGGGGCTTATATAGGAACTACAACAGGACTCAAAACACCGATAGCGGTGGGGACTAAACATTAAGAATACTAAAATATTAATATCTCTAACACTCCCCCTCAAGCTTGAAGGGGGAAGCCTCAGCTTGGACACAACATAAAATAGAGGGTAAAAGAAGGAAGACAGAGTGGCAAAGCAACAGCTACCGAGGCCCAACCGCGTGTCACCGGGGATACTTCAACCGGGCAAGAGGCACACGACGTTGGTCCGCAAACCGACCATGACAACGCTGGATACACTCGGAGCGGAAACAAGGAGACACAAACAACATATGAAATCAACCTAGGGGCCATGTGTGACTAAGGCAGGAGTCGGGAAAGAAGTATCCGAGTCGCCATGATCACAAACACTCCCCTCACGTGGATCATGTGCAAGAAGACATAGGTTTATACCTAGGGGCCGGATGTGACTAAGGCAGGAGTCGGGAAAGAAGCATCCGAGTCGCCGATATCACAAACACTCCCCCTCACGTGGAATACGTGCATGAAGGTATAAACTACGCCTAGAGGCCGTGACGTACACTCCCCCTCACGTAGATCACGTGCACGAAGGCAGAAATCGTAAAGAGACCACACTAACACACCACAACAACAAGCAAACTAAAAAACAGCAACATTAAAGCCTAAGCGGGGCCGGAGACGAAGCAGCGCAGAGCAGAGCAACAGCGGTCATAGGCCAGCCGTGCCGGAGAAGAAGAGAGCAGTGCGGCGGAGGGCATCCATGCCGGAGAAGTAGAGAGCAGCAGCAAGAAGAGGGTGGCTGGGGCCGGGAAGCAGCAGCAGCAAAAAAGGCGCAGCCGGCAAGAAGAAGGCTGGGCCTGAGAAGCAACGGCAGAGCAGTATCCATGCCGGAGAAGAAGAGAGCTGCATCAGCAGGCCGGAGAAGAAGCAGTCGGCAAGGAGTCACCTGGGCCGGAGAAGAAGCTGCATGAGAACGGAGCAGCAACAGTAGCGACGTGAGGAGAGGAAAGATCAGCCAAGAGCCGTCGACGAAGGCAAGGAGAACTGTCGGAGCAGGCGGGAACGTCGACGACGCCAGCGGAAGCAGCGCACGAAAGCAGCGGCGGCGGTAGCAATCGGCGAAGTCGCACACGGGAGAGGAAGCAGTTGCTTGTAACAGGAGATCTGAGGCGCTCCTGTCGACGGGATCAGAGATCGACTCCGTCGACAGGAGCGGGAGCGGCGGGCATAAGCCCTAGCAGCGCGCGGGAGGAATCGCCGCCGGGTGGATCTGGTCGGGACGGGAGCGGGGGGTTTTTGGTTCGGGACGGGAGCCGGGGGGGGGGGAAAATATCAGCTCACCGGAAAAAAAATTTGGTTTAGGTCTCAGATATTAGGCTCTGATACCATGTAGAAAGAAATAGGAAAATAGAAAGGTGCAATATATTCATCCACAAAGGGGCTTAATATAGGAACTACAACAGACTCAAAACACCGATAGGCGGTGTGGGACTAAACATTAAGATACTAAAATATTAATATCTCTAACAATAACAAAGTATGTTTATAGAAATTTATAACTCAAGCAATTAAAAATGACTTTTAGTGTGTTTAACTGTTCAAGTTTACTTGGAGCTGAGGAACGATTCTAATTCTAACTCAAACAATTACAATGAAACACATGGACCCCTAAACTAAGTGATTAGCTTGTTTCCTTGGTGCAAATACTGGATTGCGCTTGCTTCATCAATTTGAGCTTGTTTCCATGTGCACGAGCTTCAAGGCTGCTTAATCACTTCATCATCTCCATAGTTGTTTACTCAAATAAAATCTCATACACTAAATCATCTGATGTCATCAATTAAGATTTGTTATTGTTAAATAAATAGTAGGCCAATGGTAATCACAGTATAACACAATTTGGCTCTACAGGTCAGCACGATGAATTTTTAGAACACAATTTTTTGTTTTGCTTTGAAGGGGTAACACAGGAAAACAATGAAAAATAAAATAACACAAATTATTTTTTTTTATATGAAATTCTTTCGTTTTCTTGCGCGACAGCTCAAAAATCTGAAAGAACTACCACACTCATTTCATATTGAAAAATATGTTAAGTACCTGCAACCGTACTATAGCAATCTAAATCATTTGAGATGATCATTGATGCCACAGAGAGTTAAATAGCCATTATCAGTACCTCTGAAAAATTGAATCCACATTATTTTTAATATTTGTGTAGCAATCATAACTCATGTCATTACCATTTTTGATTGCCTTTTTGAGATTACAACACTCACTCAAGCCTTTATCCCAAATTCCCACTATAGTGGGGTCGGCTATATGGATCCTTTGTTGCCATTGTCTCAGATCTTTAGTCATAATCTCACTAATGCCTAAGTACGTCATGTTTTTTCTTATAGTTTCATTCCAAGTCTTTTTTGGTCTACCCCTCCCTCTTTTAACATGCTTAGTGACTAGACTCTCACAACGCCTAACATGTGCCTCTAATGGTCTCCTTTGTACGTGTCCAAAACATCTTAGTCGAGTCAATTGCCTTATTGAGATTAAGCCATAAAAATCTGTTAGCTATTCTATCTATAATATGCTCATCTAACATTTTGTTATTTTCTTTTCATCTTGTTTGCAATCAGTAAAGAGTCAATAGTTAGAATAGACTTTTGTTAGGAATTTTGCATTATAAACAATATTATTTATTGATGTGCATCCTCCTCTTGTTAGTGCAGTACTAGTTTACTAAAGTGGAGTTCTTTGATATATGACAGGCGGGCTATGTTGGTGAAGATGTTGAGTCAATATTACATAAATTGCTAATGGTATGACCAAATTTCTTCTTTATTTGTATTAAACATAATATCTACGGGTGGTCTTGTCTCGCTCTTCTTGAATGTTTTCATAGGAATTACTTTTTTCTTAAGTACTTGTTCGATCATGTTCTTTTCCTCATTTTGGGAAACCAACTCTTTAATTGTTACCTTTTGTTTAATCACATTTTTTCATGGTAATTTTTCGTTTTCAAGGAATCACTGTATTATGGTACTACAATATCTGTCCACAAAAGAATAATAAAGAAGCTAATGATAATGATCTCCATTTTGAAACCATAATATTACTGACATACCTATTCAGATGTTTGGTTAACTTTGATCTTGGTAATGGGCAACTGTTAGCTTTATTGTACTTCAGTTATACTCATTTCCAAAGGCCTCCTTAGTCATGAATTCTTATTTTAGGCATTCTTCTGGGTTTGTGAGAACTGCAGATAATTTCTAGAATCAGTGCACATTCTTCTGGGGTTGTTTACTAAAACCGCAGTAACACTTCTGCAGGATGTATTTTTTTGCTTAAGGACTTGATTTGGCTTTTCATTTTTTGGGTGATGTATTAGTAGAAATGGCTAAGCATGGTTAATTAGTTCTAAATCCAGATATGTGGTGTTGCGGTTGCGCATGCCGACGAGATGCGCACTCGCTGACGAGACGCCAGGGTGAGTTTACACGTGGAGGAAGACGACGACGGGTATGTCTGGAAGAGGAGACACCAAAGACGCACCGCCGGGATGATTATTTTTATTTGCATTCTGTTATTTCATATTATGTTATGTCTGCGCTATCCTATTTTGCACCTTCTTTTCGTTATCCGCACCCCGCGCCTATAAGGGTGGTGTTATACTCTTTTTTGATTATGCTTGGATGTATGGAATTTAGGGTTGCCCCGTAGATTTTCTTCTCGTTCCCTCCATCTTTCTCACCTCCGCCGGCTCTCCCCCTTACCGGATTCCTCTTGGGATCGTATCAATTTGGTCCGACCTGCCTCACCGTCTGCATGTTGCCACTGGTAGCCGCTCCAATCAACGTCAGTTTTGTTCTGATTTCCGATTGAGCGCTTCGCTACCGCCTCTGTTCTGTCCGTGCCGATCCGCTTCTTTCGCTTCATCCACGATCCGCGTCTTTCGCTTCATCCACGATCCGCGTCTTTTGCGATATGATCCACCACAGATCGGTGCGTCTTCCGCAATCCGATCCACCGCCGTTCCGCTTTCCTCCGCTGCCTACAATGACCAATCCGTCTTTTTTTGAAGTACCTGCATCGGTTGATCTGTCGCTTCCAGCGACGTGCAACTGCGACCCACAACTTTCCTCACTTTGTCGCAAAAGGCCATGACCTCTGTCCCGCCGCCTGCACCAGATCCTCCCACTTCCGGTTGCTGTCCGATGCCCCCAGTCCATGGCTCCAAACACTCGCTCCGCGGGTGATCTTCCTCTGAATGCGGTCGTCGAGGCCCTATGCCGCCGTGTGGAGGCTCTCGTCGTCTCCATGCAGGCCTCGCTCCTCACCCTCCACTCCAAGACCGCCTCCCTCCGTGTGTCCACCACCGCTGTCTCCCCCGCGTCCGACTTTGGCCAACCCGCGGACGACGACTCTCTCCTCGGCGTCAGACTGTCGTCCATTCCTTCAGGGACCACTCCCCCATCCATTCTAGGCCGGTCCGCCCTCTCCCTTGACATTCCCTCCTTCGTCGGCATTGACCCAATGGGTTGGATCGTCAAGGCGGAGCAATATTTCGACCTCAACTACACACCGGAGTACGACAAGGTCTACGACGGTGGTGGGCCTAGACGGCTCGGCCCTCCACTAGGCTTGATGGATCCGCAAATCCAACCTGTGCCTCTCCTGGCCCGAGCTCAAGCAAGAGATGATCCGGCGGCAGGACACCCGCTAATCTGGCTCCTCCGCTATCGAGCGTCTTTGCGACATCCGCCATACAACCTGCATGGATGACTATGTTGATTAGTTTGTCGCCATGGTCTCCCGCATCCCGGACTACCGCCCGATCACTATCCGAGATTCTTCATATAGGGTTTATTATCACATATCCACTCTCTCCGCACGCACCACCCTTACACAATCTCCAACACCATGTACTTGGCGCGTCTGGTGGAAGCCGACATCTCCCCCCGGCCACATGCTCCTACGACCGACTACCACCAGCCTCAGCCGCTTTGGCGACCACCAACTACGACTCTTCCACTGGGGCCGCCGCCTTGGGAAAACAGGTTGGGCCACCCACCTACCCCTCAACACATCTCAAATAGTGATTATAACGAGCTTCGCAACAAGAGTCTTTGTTTTCGATGCCGCCAACCCTACTCCCCCAACCATGAGTGCGTCGTGAAGTAGAGGCACGCCATCATCGGCGACGTCGACCCTAAGGTCACCCTGACTAGCTTTAAGGCCCTGGAGCTCTCAGCGGGGGATACACCTCCCGACCCCACCGCGACTACATTCCACCGCATAGAGTTGTTCTGTGCCTCGACGGGCGGAATCTCCGGCCAACAGACCATGCAACTCTCGTGCACATTGCGGAATCGCCTGATCATCATCGTGGTGGACAACGCGCAAGTCACAACCTCTTCTCTGAGCACATGGTGCAGCAGCTCCGTCTTCCCTCATTTCCCTCTCCGGATATTGCGGTTCGTATGGGCTATGGGTGCCACTCACAGACTCAGGATCGTTGCACTGCCGTATCTCTCTCCGTGGGGTCCTGTTCCGTGACCGTAGACTTCTACGCATTCGGCCTAGGCGGCCTCGACGCCATTTTGGGGGTTGCTTGGCTCCACACACTCGGCGATGCACAAGTCAATTGGGAGGCCATGACCATACAGTCTATGTTGCAGCGACACCGACACACGACATGTGACACGACACAACGCGCGACTCGTCAATTCTCAAAAATACCATGTTCCGACACGCTGGGACACATATATTAAATATTTACATTTTATAATTATTAAAATCCTAAAACATTTAGTAAAAACTAAACAATTAACAAATATTCAAATAAACTACGTCATGTTTAAATATTACGCATCAAATATTCAATTGTAAAACTTAACAAAAGGTCAAAAAATGATAGAACATTAACACATTACCGTTTATATCATTAGTAAAAAAATGGTTTCTCAAACAAACCTTTCCCCCACTTTCAATCTTCCTTTTTCTAAAAAAAATATCCACCCCACTAATAGATGCACATTCACTACTTGAAATTCTAGAAGGGGGCTTGACACTTTTTTAGGAGCAAAACTCGCTATTCTAGCATTCACCTCTTCTTCTAGTTTTTCCATCTCAAATAGATCACTTTTTGAGACTTTTACACACTTTCTAATTCCTTTTCCACCAATCATTAACAAATGTGCTCTCATTCTTGTATATGAACTTATAAAATATTTTTCACAAAAATTTCACTTCCAAGACAAATTGCCTCTCGTCTCACCATGAGTAACTAGCTTAGGGACACACATGTCCGACTGAGCGGGACAAGCGAGTCCTGCGTGAGCCATTATGTCGGATTTTCGACACGCGTGTCAGACTTCTGATTCGCGTGTCGGAGAGTGTCGGAGAGTCGGATGAGTGTCAGAGAGTCCGACACCGTCACGCTGGGCATTTTGAAGTTTCCGTGCTTCATAGCATACAGTTCCTACAATGGGGCTAGCCATGTCGCCTCGACGGTGACTCCGATCACCACCCAAAGCTTTCTACTGCGCTCGTCGACGCCATCCCCCCGACAGGATGGCCGCCAGCGCGGCCTACCGTCTGCGCCAATTTCCTACAGCCTAGGACCACAACAGCTTCAGCGCAACTGTTTCATTCTGACCAGGGGCAGAAGGATGAGCTCGAGCCTCTGATGCAGGGGATGCTGATGGGGGCCTTACCACCCACCGGATTTTATTGTCTGCCTAGGCGACAGCCGCCGGCGGCCAACCACAGGATCATGCACCGCCGTGCAGGTGCCCTTGGACCTTGCTCGGTGACAACCAAATTTTACGTCTTCGAATTGGGTGTCGTCGACATCATCTTGGGCATCGCATGGCTAGCGACTTTGGGCGATGTTCAGGTCAATTGGGCCGAGATGTCTTTGCAATTATCCTGGAAGGAGTCTCCTTGCCACCTCGTGGGGGACTCCACTCTCCTCCGCACACCGGTCTCTTTTCATGCCATCTGCCGCACTTCCGACGTGGAGTTCTCAGCTTTGCTCTCGCAGATGCAGGCCGCACCAGCGGGCACCGCAGGGCTGCCCCCCGATCTTTCTCGAATCCGTGTCGAGTTCGCTGATGTCTCTACTACCCCCACAGGCTTACCACCGACACGAGCCACTGACCATGCCATTCCGCTGGCACCACACACTGCAGCCGTCTCCGTTCGGCCCTATCGCTACGGGCATGTTCAGAATGACGAGATCGAACGCCTAGTGCGGGGGATGATCATGGGCGGCCTCATCTGGCCTAACACCAGCCCCTTTTCCATCCCGGTCCTCCTCGCACGCAAGGATGGAAGCTGACGTTTCTGCGTCGACTATAGGGAGTTGAACAAAGCCACAGTCCCCGACAAGTACCCCATTCCAGTCATTCAGGAGCTTCTAGATGAACTCCACGACACCACCTTCTTCACGAAGCTCGACCTCCGAGCAGGGTACCACCAGATCCGTGTACGACCATAAGACGTTCCGAAGACAGCATTCCAGACACATGACGAACATTATGAGTTCATTGTCATGCCCTTGGGTTGACCAACGCCCTAACCACCTTCTAGGCCACCATGAACAATATCTTCCAAGCGGTACTCCGACAACATGTCCTTGTTTTTTTGATGATATCTTGGTATACAACTCATCCTGGCAGGAGCATCTCCGTCATGTGCGTCACACGCTCGAGACGATCCGACAACATCATCTGGTCCTCCACCGCAAGAAGTGCTTGTTTGGCGTGACCACCGTCAGCTATTTGGGCCACACGATCTCGGCTAAAGGCGTGGTCATGGATGACAACAAGGTGGTGGCCGTCCTACACTGGCCGACCCGCACTTCCCAGCGGGATGTCCAGGGCTTCCTGCGTCTGACCGGGTACTATCAACGCTTCATCCAGGATTACAACGCCTTGGCCCGGCCCGTGACACAACTGCTTAAGACTTCAGAGGAGGGACCATTCACATGGACCCTATCGGCCATGTCCGCTTTCACCACCCTCAAGGCGACACTCGTACGGGGCCCCGTGTTGGCCCTGCCAGACTTCACCCAGCCATTCATCGTGGAGTGCGATGCTTCGGGCACCGGTGTGGGTGCGGTTCTTATGCAAGGTGGCCGCCCCATCGCCTACTACAGTCGGGCCTTTTCCAGCACCATTCGGAGCCGTTCGGCTTATGAGAATGAACTCATGGCACTCATTCTAGCAGTTCAACATTGGAGGCCATATCTTTTGGGCCGCACCTTCATCGTCCGTACCGATCACCACAGCTTGTGATACCTCTTACAACAGAAGATCGCCACGCCAACGCAGTAACACTGGGTGGCCAAGCTCCTCAGATACGATTTCACTATTGAGTTTCGACCGGGCCGCACCAATCAGGCGACAGACGCTCTGTCCCGGCAAGTGCAGTCCCCCGAATTCCGCGCCATCTCCCGCCCAGTTTGGGAGGATGCCGCCTCGATCCAGCATGATGTGGAAAGGGACTCGCACCTGGCCTCCATTCGGACTGCCCTCATCGCCGACCCGGGCAGCCACTCTCCCTACTTGTTAGTGGGCGGCCGACTCTTTTACCGTGGACGCTTAGTACTCTCCGCGACCTCTCCGCTCATCCCCTGCCTTCTGGCCGAGTTCCACGCGACACCTTCCAGAGGCCACGCCGGAGCCTTCCGCACCTACCGGCGCCTAGCTAGCGGCGTCCCTCTACTGGCCCCACATTGTCAAACAGGTCAAAGCCCATGTGGCCGTGTGCCTTCCATGTCAGAAAGCAAAGTATGAGACCATGTTTCCAGCCGGGTTACTGCAGACATTGCCAATTTTGGACCGCATTTGGGAACATATTGCCATGAATTTCATTACTCGCCTGCCGCGGTCCATCAGGTTCGATTGTATCCCGGTAGTAGTGGACCGACTCTCTAAGTACGCACATTTCCTTCCTCTCTGGCACCCGTATAAAACAGCAGGAGTGGTTGACAGCTTCATCTCCGTAGTCGCACACCTCCATTGCTTTCCGCGCTCTATTGTGAGCGATCACGACCCCCTCTTTCTGAGCAGTTTCTGGGCGTCCCTATTTCTCCTTCAAGGCACGCGCCTCCGCATGAGTTCTGCCTACCATCCGCAAACGGATGGTCAATCAGAGGTTCTTAACCGTTGCTTGGAGATGTATTTACGCTGTTTCATTGGCGAGAGGCCGTGCACTTGGGCCAAGGGGTTGGGCTGGGCCGAGTATTCATACAACACCACTTACCACCATGCCGCGAGCACAACTCCATTCCAGTCTGTCTACGGCCTCCCACCACCGGACATAGTTCGATATCTCTCCGGGGAGTGTCTTCCATAGAGTTTGGCGCATCATCTTCAGGATAGGGACATTATTTTGGACAGCCGCAAGTACCACCTCCGCCGGGCCCAGGCCAAGATGACGTCTTTCGCCAACCGCAAACGCCGAGACCTATCATTTCATGGCGGGGAGAAGGTCTTTATCAAGCTGTATCCGTACCCGCAGCTCTCGGTCGCCAAACGGCCGTGTCCCAAGCTCGCACTGTGTTTCTTTGGACCATTTACCATCCTAGCCCGAATTGGAGCCGTCTCTTACAAGATTCAACTTCCCGAAGGGAGCCGCATTTACCCGGTCTTCCACGTCTCTCAGCTGCACCGAGTCGTGGGTGATCACCCGACATTGGACCACATACCTAGCGATCTGGAGTGCTCCGACACCGCCCCCACTTATCCGCACAACATTCTGGACCGCCGACACCATTTACCCGGCGACACGGACTCGGAGGACCTCCTTATGACGTGGCACCACCGCCCCCCGTCCGCGGCCACTTGGCTACTGAGGGATGATTTTCGCCGACAGTTTTCCGACTTCTGCCTTGAGGACAAGACAAATTTTTCAGACGACAGTATTGTTACCGATCTTCACGGCAATGAACAACCATGGCCGGGGTATACACATGACGAGGAAGACGCCAGGCAGGTGCAGAAGAGACCGAGTCTGACGGAGAGGAGCCAGACGTGGGTGCGGACGTGACACGAGCACGAGCGGGGCCGGCCAATGAGGAAACTTAATATTTAGTTCCTATTGTGTGTTTTGCTGTTTCAGTGTTTTTTATTTTGGTATGTTGCTATTTTAGTATTTTATTTTTTTGGTATGTTGCTATGTATGTCTGGACCCCCCTCTATATAAGGGGCTGATTATGTGCTTGTAATTTCATCCCGGAAATAGTATGTAAGGGTTGTTCCCTTGTTTCTCTTCTACCCTAGCCTCCTTCTCCCCCCTCACCACCGGCTCTTCCCCTAGTCCGGATTTCTTCTCGTACCGTAATATGTTTATTGTTTGCAGATGATATTGGTTGATGAGACGTGCGAGGGTATAAACACGAAACTTGAATCTTGGCAAGACACTTTAGAAAAGAAGGATTTTAGGTATGCATTAGTTGTAGGGTAAGTTATTGACTATTACTCAGTTTGAGAGGGACAACGTCGACTATTTCAATTTTGGGCCAAGTCAACTTTGAGTCAAGTTGAAATTGATGGATTCAAGTTGATCTTTTAGCAGATTTCGGTCAAGTCCAATAATTAAAAAAATGTCTTCTTAAATAAATATGCGTAAATGTACAAAATTTAGGTCAATACATAAGCCCCCATATGGTTTGGGACACATTTCTTTTCATCATTATGAAAATCCTCTTCTTCTTTGAAAGTGGCAGTAGCCTATATATATATAAATAAAAGAAAAGGATTACATGGCCATACTATCCTTGGAGAGGATCAAAGAAAACGCTTGGGTTAGGGGCATACCCCTTTCCCACAGAAAATCTGAAGAACAAGCAGCATTTGCCACATAATCGGCCACAGAGTTGGCGCCTCGAGCGATGAGAGAAATCTCAATCCTTGGACAGTCCGTCAATGCGCGCACCATCATACCTTCCACCTCGCCATTCCAAAGCCCGGATAGTATGCGGCTCAAAGTGGAGCAAGCAAAAGTAGAGTCGCCCTCAAGAATAATCCTCTACTTCTGTTTCTACTGCCTTGTCAGTTTTTACTGTGGTATCCCCAGCTTTGTTTCCATTCTTTAGATAGTTGTTTTTCCTATTGACATTGAATTTTATAGTAGTTAGATTATGTGGCATAACTTCTACTTAATTTGAACGATGGGATATTTTCTCACCAAAATACATTTATTCTCAGCTTCTTGTCATGTTTTATGATTAGGATTCTTTAGCAATAGATTCACACACCATCTTTTGACTTTAGAGTTCTGAAGATCTATCTCCACCTATCGGATTCCACATAGTTCAGGCACTGAGTTTCGAAGCCCAAACTCCCTATGTTTGTCTGTTTTCTCTACAGAAGAAATCCCCTCCTCCAAATTCCAATAGTTGTATTTCGAATGAGTGGATTGCCTCCCTCATTAAATTACTGCACTTAATTCATTGATTTGGATTTATTCATCGCAAATAAATGCAAATGTTAATTTTGATTTATAATTATATGGAAACTCTATAATTTTCAGCATGTAGGTTAGTATCATGGACTAAAATTTAGTCATCTAAATATGTTCAATAAATTTGCTTTCAATATAAAGTTTGGATTGAAATTTGGAATGGTTCGAGTGGTAGACTTGAAAGCGACCTTGTCCAATTCATTTGTATTTAATTATTACATCACTTGAGGTGGCTCGTGCATTCATTTGGTATAATTTCACATCACTTGAGGTGACTCGTGCATTCATTTAGACGATATTGCAACTTTATTACTTCACCAAAAGAAATACTCCCAAGTACTATAATTAAGGGCATTCAAGTTCGTCACAGTCCTGTGCAGGGGATCATCGTCGAAAGTAATTCTTGCTTCGGTAGCTATGCTTCAAGAAGAAGAAGAAGAGGAAGAGGAAGAGGAGATGAGATTTAGTAGGTATAAGAGAGAGTCCTAATGATGGGGAATTAGTCTCCTTCATATGAATCAAATCAGTAGTAACAAGAACCTCAATCTCCTTCACAGAAGCATCAATCTCCTTCACAGAAGCATCAATAGAAGTAAGAGCAGGAGTCTAGGACTCTGTTTGGGACAGCTCTGGCGGATGGAGAAGTTACCGATGAAATAGAGCTCTTAGAAAGAGCTCTCAAAAAAGCTCTACAGATAGAGCTGCAGACTGTTTGGTAGAAAAACCGGGCTCAGAAATCTAGGGTTTGGAATTGATCGGATCTGGTAAGAGGAGGGCTCTGAATCCACCAGATCTGGATGTGGAAGGTTCGACAGTGGCTGGTCGGTGGGAGGACGCCGATAGAAAATAGGGATGGAGGTCGATCGCTGGTGGCTACTCGATTCGTTGTAGTTCGACGAAGGCTTCAAGACTCGTTGGAGGTCGCTGGAGGTCGATGCCGGAGCAGGGAAGAAGAACGACGCAAGAGGGTACTTGCTTGAGGCAGATCTGGGCTATCGAACGAGAAGCTCCTCACAGATCGACGACGACGACGAATGTGGCAGACCCAGTTAGTATCCTCGCTGGAAGGTCGTTGGCGGCGACAAGGAAGAGGAACCTATCGGATTGCGCGACTCGCGATGTAGGGCAGCAGAGAAGAAAAGCTGCTCACATGATCCGAAAAAGAAAAAAAAAACTCGATTTTTGGAGAGCTGGGCGTGAGGAATCAACAACTCTCCAGCCGCTTTAAGAATCCGCCGCAATCATTAAAAAACGCTGCAGCTTTTTTTTAATCCGCGATTGCTTCATAAAAAGTCAGTTTTGAAAATGCATACAATCATCCGGCTAAAAACCGTCGGCTCCCGCAGTTGCAGGAAGTGGAAAAGTCGGGGCGTAGATTTTCAAAACATTGAGAGGAAAGCTATTTTGCGGGAGCAGAAGCTGGGGGGAGGGGGATTTCCGAAAAGCTGCAAAACAGCTCAGATTTGAAAAGCTCTTCATAAGGAGCTGTCCCAAACACAGAAAAAACAGCTCTGGCGGCTGGAATAGAGATCCAGCCGCCAGAGCTGCGCCAAACAGACCCTAGGTATCAATGACCAACTCTTCTGAATCAAGAGTATTACCTGCTATTTTGTCCATATCAAACTTAGAAAAATATTGAGGATCAAGAGTATTTCCTGCCATTTTGTCGGAATCAAACTCAGAGAAATCTTCAAAATTATCAGAAGTTTCAGCACTTTCAATATTCTCTGTTGGATCAGCCTATGGATTATTCTCATCAGGAACAACTTTCTCTAGAAAAACCTTTGGAGCCACCTCATTAAATACAGCCTTATCAGGAATAACCTCATCTGGAGCCACCTGCTTGGAAACAACCTTTCTAGGAACAACCTCATCTAGAGCTACCTGCTCCAGAACAACCTCAGAAAGAACAACCTCATCAGGAACAGTCTTATTGGGAACAACCTTTTCTGGAACATCATCAACAACAACAATGAACTCATCAACTTGAACAGGCTCATCAATATCATACCCTGCATTTGTGTCCATGGGATCATGAGCAGCTATATCTCCAACAAGAGTAATTGTATTTGAAGGAGATGAAGGAGAAGATGAAGAAGCAATCTCTGGAAAAACACTCATGTCATGAATGTTCTCCCCTTCTTTTCATTTTTTATTTCAAGCTGTATTTTTATGTATTTCTGAGTCGAGACTATCTGCCAATCATAGCCGTCTGCCTCTAGGGTCTATATATAGAGGGCGAGGGCTCTCATTTTGGGTATTGAAGGATTTGGGCATAGAAGCAATTTTTTTGTCATTTCGGTGCCGAAGCTGAGTTCCGAGTGCGAAGCCTTGGATCCCCACCATCACCTTGCCGTCCACCACCTCCCCCTCCCTTCATTCCTCCACCAAGTTGCCAGCCACCACCTCCATCCCCCACTCCAACAACCGGCCTTCATCTCCCCTCCCAAAACCATTGCCGGATTCCCACCTAGGAGTCCTACTCCATACAGTCGGCTACAACAACCCCTCCCACTCTACTCGCCAAATTACCCGAAAACATCCCCTTGCTCCTCCATTTCCATCTTCGGCGATTTTCGGAGAACGTCTCTGGCCATCTATGGTGATCCTCCACTCTTTCCCCTTTCATTTCTCTTCAAATTAGCTTTCCACCAATCGCCGAAAAACTCCTACAGCCACCAGCACCACCTATAGAGGCCACCTCCAGTCAACCACCACCACTACTCATAACTACCCATAACTACTATCCCACAAACTACCTACTATACCTCCACGCCCACTCTCCTAAAATTTAGGAATTACTTCCCAAAATTAAGCCTAACTTCTCTCCCACTATCCCCAAACATAACAGCCGGCCCCTCCATATTTCCCTCCCCACTTCAAGTGTAACCACCAACAACTTCTCGCTCCAATTCCCTCCCCACTTGGAACCACCTCCACTCTTCTAGAATTTAGGAACTACCTCCTAAATTAAATCCCCTCCATTCACCCCACCTCCCTAAACAGTCGCCCCTAACCCTCTCTCTACTTGTGGAGCCACTTTATCCATCCCCAAACCGATCCTCCTTCACACATCCTCCCCTAACCAACTCATCCACCTCTAGGCTCCATAACTTCACTCCTTACCCCCATGCTCTTTGGAGTCTCTCCAGCAGCTGGGACCTCCCCTCCAGCCGCCCCAAATCACTGTCAGGTCTCCAACTCTCCTGTAGCCTGCTGCAGGCTCTTCAATAACCGGCCACACCTGCAATTCCCCCATTCTTCTGGCTGCCAGGGAACTGTCCCGCAACTGTGCGCTGTTTTCGGCCCTTACTATCCTACTTTCTGGTACCTGACAGCTAAATCCAGCGACTGTGATTGCTGTCCAACAGTTGGGTCATCTTCTGGAGATCCTAATCCATTTCCGGTTCGTGATCTTGGCTCCCCGACTACTCTTCGAAGATATACTTCCAGCCCTCCCCTCAATTAGTCATGGTATTTGTTAGAATAACCCATGTATTGGGCCCATCTTTTGGGCCCAATTATTGCTCTCTTCTCTTTTAGTCCCACATCTTGTATAGTGATTTATTCTCTCTCTCTTCCTCCTATATATTTGTATTCTCTCTTGTATTTATATACTCAATCAATACATACAAGCTTTGAGCTTTTTCTACATGGTATCAGAGCCAGGTTCCGACTTGAGCGGTCTCGCTCTTTTCTAACCGCCTCCCTTCGGCGGTCTCGCTCTTTTCTAACCGCCTCCCTTCGGCGGTCTCGTTCTTTTCTAACCGCCTCTCTTCGGCGGTCTCCATCTTCTATCCGCGACCTTCTCGCGGTCTCTTCTTCTTCCCTCCGTGGCTCCACCTCTCTCGCGGCCTCTCTTTTTCTGACCGCCTCCTGTTGATCTCTCGCGACCTGCCACCCGCGGCCTGCCTCCTGCGGCTTGTTTGTCTCTATCCGCTTCCATTTTGCGGCTTGCCCATCTCAGTCCGCTTCTTTTCCGCTGCCTCCAGTTGCTCTCGTTCTCCCTTGGTTCCACCCCCCCAGGCTTCTTATAGCCATTTCTCCTCCTACTCCGTGGGGCCACCTTCTCCATTATTCTCCGCTGTCCGCTGCGGACTCCCTGCTCGCAGACGTTTCTTGGTCGCTGGCGGACTGCTCCTGCTCGCCGCGGCCTGTCTTCCGTCCACTGCTCTGCTCTCCGCTGCTGTCTATCCGCGGATTGCCTTGCCCGCGACCTGTTCCAGCTCGCCGCAACCTGTCTTCTCTATCCGCTTGAGTTTCTCTACTCGCGGTTTCCTTCTCCTCAGACCGCTGCTGTGATCCGCCAGACCGTGCGGGCTGTTCCTCTCCCGCATTTTGGTCGCGGTCTCCTCCTGCTCTTCTCTTCTCTGTCCGCGCGACTTGTCTCTGCCCGCTGCGGCCTTCTTTTCCCAGTCCGCTTCGCCTTTGGTCGCGGCCTCCTCCTGCCGCTGGTGTTTTCACATCTTGACTGGGCGGTCTCTGCTCTAGTCGCGCGGGCTCTCCTCTCTTGCGGACTGCTCTTGTCCGCCGACCTCTTCCTCTCTTCTTGCGGTTCTGCTCCTGCCCGCTGCGGACTGCTTCCCGTGCTCTGACCGCTGCTGTGTTCACCTAGACCGTGCTGACTCTTTTCTTTCCGCATTTTGGTCGCGATCTGACTAATCGCTGGTGCCGACGTGACCGTGCGGACAAGTGCCTTTTCCGCATTTCTTGGTCGCGGTCTCCTGTCCTTCCCGCAGCGGCCTTGTCGTGCGGCCTCCTGCTCTTTTTCGCGGCGGTCTTCCTAGGTGGTCTGGTTCTGCGGTCTGCCTCTATGACTTCTTCAGGTCACTCTACTAGCTCGGCGGCCAGTCCACCTATTGACCACCCGACCTGTCCGACAGACCGCCCGGTTTGCTCTGTTGAAGTCCGTGACGAGCTAAGGATCACTACCATCTCTCTTTCTGGCAAGAAAAACTTTATTCCTTGGGTACACTCAGTTCGGACGGGTTCTTCAGGGCCAAGGGTCTTCTGCCTCACCTTACTCAGGCACCTCCGTCTCCTCTTACGGATGATTGGCTCCGCAATGATGGTTGCGTTCAGACTTGGATCCTGAATTCATTGGATGGTGAGCCTTATCAAATGGCTATGTACCACGACACCGCCAAGGCTATGTGGGATGAGCTGCATTCCTTATACTCAGGCCGCGACAGCCTTCAGCATCTCTATGACATACTCACTGACCTCTTTGCTCTCGACACTGATGGGGCTTCGGATATGACCTCGTTTGTCGCTCGGGCTAAAACTCTTGCTGAAGCCTGGATCCAGCATCAGCCGCCCACCAATGATCATGCTGCTCAGCGCGCTCAGAAGGAAGCCGCTTGCATTGCCATCATCATGGCCCGTCTTCCATCTCATCTTCAGAGTCTTCGAGCTTAGGTCCTGGCTGCTCCCACCACACCATCTTTCTCTGATGTATGTTCCATGATTCTCCAAGTCTCACCTCCTCGGATACTCCTGCTCCTTCTCCCCCGGCTCTTCTTCAGGAGGCCCCTCCGCTCCTACCACCCCTCCTACTTCTGCTCGGGGGGGGGGGGGGGACGTTCGGGCTCTCGGGGCGTGGCCGTGGTGGCCGGGGACGGCCAAAGTGCTCCTTCTGCGGGAACGATGGTCATCTTGAGGCGACCTGCTACAAGAAAATTGGTTATCCTCCTCGTCCGACGGCTTCTGTTGTTACTGACGCCCGTCCTCCTGATCTTGAGACCGTGCGTCTTCAGCTCCAGCATCTCCCAGGGCCTGCTCAACCCACCATCGGCCTCCGTCGCCTCCGTCTCCAACACAGGTACTGCTTGTCTCTCCACCAGCCTAGGATGGATTGTGGACTCTGGTGTCACTCATCACATTACTTCGCGACGGCCTGCCCAGTACTCAGATTCTCCTTATCCGAAGTCTATCACTGGGGCCAATGGGGCGCTGGTTCCTGTCTCCGGCTCGGCAGATCTTTCTCTCAACATGTCCATCTCCCTTCGCTCGGCTCTTCATGTTCCGAGTTCACCATTTAATTTACTCTCTGTTGGTCGTCTTACAAGTGATTTGGATGTGTTCCGTTATATTTACTTCCTCTTCCTTTGTTATACAAGATCGGCCGGCGCAGACTACCATTGGTAGGCCAGCTGCGGAACGGGCTCTACCTTCTCGATGAATCTCCCACCATTCTGTCTTCCGTCTCTTCCACTGCATGACATCGTCGACTTGGGCATGCCCCTCTACCGGTCCTCCAGCGGGCTCTTCCAGATATCCCTTTTTCTTCTTTTCAGTGTGATTCATGTATCCTCGGCAAACAGCCACGTTCTTTTTTTCCTTCGCATTGTACTCGGAGTGCTGCTCCATTTGATTTAGTACATTCTGATGTATGAGGTCCGTGTAAGATTTCCAGTATCTCTGGTTTTCGCCATTTTATCATATTTATTGATGATCACTCTCGAACTACGTGACTATACTTACTCTGTACACGCTCCGAGCTTCCCCCGGTTTTTCAGGCATTTGTCCTCGAGACCCGTACACAATTCCACACCACACTCAAAATCCTCCGCACCGACAATGCTCGTGAGTACACCGGCCATGACTTTACCGCTTTGTGTTCTGAATACGAGATTCTACATCAAACCTCATGTGCTTACACACCCTAGCAAAATTGTGTTGCCGAACGGAAGAACCGCCACTTACTCGATGTCGCCCGCTCCCTCATGCTTCAAATGCATGTTCCCAAGCCGTATTGGAACTTTGCGGTTTCGACTGCCTGCTTTCTCATCAACCGCCTCCCTTCCTCTGTCCTCAATTATGCTACTCCGTTTAGCATATTGTTTCCCTCCACTCCGACTTTTCCTCTCCTACCTCGTGTCTTTGGCAGCATCTGCTACGTTCACCGTCTGGGGCCCTCCTCGGATAAGTTGGATCTCAGGGCGGTGAAACACATCTTTGTCGGCTATTCACGCACCCAGAAGAGCTATGTCTGTTACTCTCCCACTACTCGCAAGATCTCCGTTTCTGCTGACGTTACATTCAGGGAAGATCAACCATTTTTTCCTGCTCCTTTACCCGCTGACCTACCACCAACTTCTCTCCCTCCATCCATCCCACGCCCCGTTATTCCCGCTACTACGCCACCCTCGCCAGTTTCCCCTGCCCCGGTTCCTGCTACCGCCAAACCACCCGTTATCCGTATCTACACTCGTCGCCCTCCCAGTTTCGTTGCCCCTCTGCAGCCGAACTCTACCACGGATACTTTGCGTCCTTCTGATCAGGTACCACCTTCCACTGCCCATCCTCTGGCTGACTACATCTGTCTTCATCGCCTCTTTCCCCTTCTGCACACCTTTGCTCCTTCTCTCTCTTTGATTGCTGTTCCTAACTCTGTGCAGGAGGCGCTTCAACATACCGGCTGGACGGGCAGCCATGGAGGAAGAAATGTCTGCTCTCTGGGCTAACCAGACATAGACCGTCGTACCCCTTCCTCCAGGTCAGAAACCGGTTGGGTGCAAGTGAGTCTTTGTCATCAAACATGCTGCTGATGGGACGATTGACCGTCTTGTGGCTCGTCTTGTGGCTCGTGGCTTCACCCAACAACAAGGGCTCGATTATGAGGAAACTTTCTCTCTGGTCGCCAAGCTCAATATCGTTCGCGTCCTCATCTCTGTCGCTGTTCATCGCCAGTGGCCCCTATTTCAATTGGATATCAAGAATGCCTTCTTAAATGGGGATCTCCAGGAGACGGTATACATGCAACAACCGCCCGGGTTTGAGACCACGGGGGAGTCTCAGGTCTGCCGCCTTCTAAAGGCTCTGTATGGTCTCAAACAATCTCCACGGGCCTGGTTTGAAAAATTCAGTAAGGTCCTTCGTGATATCGGTTTTACTCGCAGCTCGGCCGACTTCTCGTTGTTTACTCGTCACCGACCAACATGGACGGTCCTTCTGTTAGTATATGTTGACGACATCATCATTACAGGAGATGACTCACAAGGGATACATGCCGTCAAAGTACATCTAAACTCGGTTTTCCAGACAAAGGACCTGGGACCTCTACGATATTTTTTGGGTCTTGAGGTTGCCAGACGACCGGATGGGCTTATTCTATCTCAATGGAAGTACTGTCTTGACCTTCTTCATGATGCAGGTCTTTCAGGGTGTAAGCCAAGTGATACCCCTATAGATGTAAACCACAAGTTGTGTGCTCAGGCATCTGACTCGGATCTACTTCTCCAGAATCCTGAATATTATCGACGACTCGTTGAAAAATTGATCTATCTCACGGTTACCAGACCAGATATTTCCTTTGCTGTTGGTCTTGTCAGTCGGTACACGCACTCTCCTCGAAAATCTCATCTTCAGGCTGTTGAACGTATTCTCAGGTACCTAAAAACAGCTCCTGGTCAAGGACTTGTTTACCAGACTTCTTCGTCTGCTCCAACTTTGGTGGCATACTCAGATGCTGATTATGCTGACTCTCTTGATGACTGGCGACTACTAGTGGATTTTGCACATATTTTGGAGGACATTTGGTTACATGAAGAAGCAAGAAACAAGCGGTCGTTGCTCGATCATCAATTGAGGCAGAATACCGGGCAATGACATCTGTTGTATCAGAACTGACGTGTCTTGAAAGTCTTCTCACTGATCTGGGTGTAAAATTACCGTCTCCGGCTCTTCTCCTTTGTGATAGCCAAGCGGCTATACATATCACCAAGAACCCAGTCTTCCACGAAAGAACGAAGCAGCTTGAAGTCGATTGTCACTTCATTCGAGAAAAAGTTCAAATGAAGAAGCTCGATCTAAAGCATGTCCCAGGGACGGAACAAGTTGCGGATGTCCTCACAAAGGCTCTTCCCAAGGCACTCTTCTATCAATGCTTGTCCAAGCTTGGTGCATACAATTTGTACGCTTCAGCTTGCGGTGGAGTGTTAGAATAACCCATGTATTGGGCCCATCTTTTGGGCCCATTATTGCTCTCTTCTCTTTTAGTCCCACATCTTGTATATGATTTATTCTCTCTCTCTTCCTCCTATATATTTGTATTCTCTCCTTGTATTTATATACTCAATCAATACATACAAGCTTTGAGCTTTTTCTACAGTATTCAAGGTGTGTTATTATTTCTTTTCCATTGAGACTCGTGTTTGATCTCTCTAATAGTTTTGGTCTTTGTAATTTCACATTTATCTAGTTATTTGATTTTCTGGCTGTTTTGCACAAATACAGCTTCTTGTGTCTCCTTATTTGGGTGCTTTAACTACTGTAGCATAAGTCTTTTTTAATTTATAAAACTAATTATTATCACAAGATAAATTCGTCGGATATGTTTGGTTTCATGTAGGAGTTTCCCCTTTATTTATCCTATGATATAAGGACCATCATGCGTCACCTAATCTCTTAGATGTTAAGAAACACTCGTATTACTTAGCATGCCTTGGGCCACAAGTCCACCTGGATATAAATAGCGAAATCGAAAATAATCTGTAATGCAAAATCCGAACCAACCCGGGCAAAATATAAATGCAACATTTAAAATAACAACAAATGTGCAAAATTTCAATGTGAAAAATAGAAATAGATTGCGATGTGTCCATTCCCCGCCGTCATATTGCGTCCTGCCGTAATAGCATCCCGTGGCTGTTCTCGTGACAAAGTTATACTTTAATCTTAAACTACCTGGGTTTGTTTGGAGACAACCAAAATGTCCATGAAGCATGCACATTTATTATAGTAGATGTGGCCCCTTGATTCCAATGAACATGGAAGCTTTTGGTAAATCTTCCTATCTGTACAAAGCTTCTCATTTATTTTGCCATTATTTTTTGGATGTAGCGTGTATGCAGAAAGTTGTCTTTGTAGATGCTTATTGTCAATTTATGGCAGCAACATATGATTTGTTTTCCAAATATCAATGTGTTACTTTATTCTCTGGTGTTATCTGTTTCCGTATATTTGCATATTTTTCAAGTGTCCACAATGCAGTCTTTTCCACTGCTGAATTTAGGTTGCTGAGTTCAACATACAAGCTGCACAACAAGGCATTGTGTACATTGACGAAGTTGATAAAATAACAAAGAAGGTCCTAGACAAGATCAAGTTGTTCAGGTTTATTTGTTTTCTTAATCAGGAAAATGTTCATGTTCGTTTTCATGCTACAGGCTGAGAGTCTTAACATCAGTAAAGATGTATCCGGAGAAGGTGTCCAGCAGGCATTATTAAAAATGCTAGAAGGAACTGTAAGTGACCTACTATGTTAGCTTTTTTCGGGTCTATCTTTATGTTAAGCTTGATTTGAAAGTTTTTACATTTAATTTCAGCTCTAGTTCTTTTGTTTATATCTGAAAAAATTTTGACGCTCAGTTGTTCATTTTACTTGATCTGATCAAGATTGAATCATCATTTTTCTTGTCTGGCATTAATGGAATTTTTGATGGAACTGTAAGTGACATTAGATATGATTTATGATTTTATGGTCTGTTCTTATGTTATTGGTCTGAATATTTAAATTATTTTCTGGCCTTCCTTACTGTAATTGATTAAGATTAGATTTAGATAAGATTTATGAAGATTGGATATTACCTTATATTTTCTTATTCATCTAGTACAATTTTGATATTTGTATTTGTCAAGAGTTTTCTTAATCTGATGAGAATCATCATCAAATTTCTGGCAAGGCATTTGTTTTCTAGGCTTATATTGTTATGTGAAACATAAAGTGATGATACATGTGGCTTCAAATTAGGTTTTACGCACTGCTAGTTAGTAAAATAATAACGGAAGTATCAAAGCTATTTCTGAAATTTACAAACACACTGCACTAGTTCTACTCACTGCTTCGCCTTGGACTTCCAGAATCTTTTTTCAGTTTAATCAGTTTCTTGAAGTCCTTCCTAATTCTTGGCTCTCTTAAAAACTTTTTCCCCTTTTATTATTATGACATTGGTGTATTTTGTTTATGTTGTTTTGCTTGAGGTTTTATCTTCTACAGAAAGTAATATCATTCCTCAGAAGGAGAATTTTTTTCTTGTTTTCCCTCTTACGTCGTGATATAGTTGAAATGATTTTTTTATCTAGGATCACCCACTTAGGACAGTGCAATCAGGATCACTCTTTCAGGACAGTGCAATACCTTTCACACGGATTGATCACTTGAGGTCCTTGGAATTGGGTGTGTTTCAAGGTTTTTTGAAATGGTAACTTCTAAGAATGCTTAGAAGTAATATAATGACTTGCACCCATGTCAAAATGCACTTTAACTGCAAATTCATCTTCGTTTCCTTTTTGTTGGCCCATATTAAACGCTATATCAAACCTATCTTTCATTTGTTGTCTCTACAACTGAACTAGAGCTTCATATTTTATACATTGTCCTTTATCTAGCTGGTTTGAAGAACCGATGTATTATTTTAGACATTTTCCTTTATCCATCCAGAATACCTCTTTTAGGACTTCCAAAATATATTTCCTTTTGGAAATTCTTTTTTCTTAGTTAATTTTCATTATCTATTTCAATCATCTAGCTTTCTCCACCAGATAAAAATTCAGGATTCACTGACAAATCATTTATTTTTTTATTTTAGCTCTTACCGAAACATGAAACAACATTCATCTTCATTGATGATAGTAGGGGTGCAACTCGGATCGGTTCGGTTCGGTTCCGCTCAGAACCAAGAACCTACCTGTATTGGTTCGGTTCCAAATTTTTGGAACTGGAACCGACCCACGGTTCTACAATGTAGAACCGGAACCGAACCGTATATATCGGTTCGGTTCCGGTTCGGTTCTCGGTTCCTTAATATACTTTTCATATCAATAAAATTATCTTTTTTGTGGGGACAACAAATTATTTCCCTAGACATTTGTTTCTATTTCCATAGATATAAAACTCTTCAATTCTTCCATATATCAAACGATATGTCAATTTACTAAAATGTTTCATGCATGATAAGAATTATTCACCATTTAGTAGAGAACAAAACCTGCAAGTGATGTTGGCAATGACGGAGTCGGTAGTAATTTGTCGTTCGACAGCAATCTTGCTAGCAACTAGATCGGGCCATTATGTTCCAACGGTTAATGCTGTAATTGCGATAACATAAGGATTAATCCCTGCAAATATAAGATAAACTTTATTTATATCTGCTGATTCAATTTGACGTGTAGCACACGAGAAAACGTATGAAGCAAACCTGTAACGAAGCTATTAGATCTGTAAATGAGAGAGCAGATAAAAGCAATCCACTTATCCACCCATGAGCTATTTCACAAAGGGGCATAAAAGCAAATAGCAATCTCTAGGGAAGTAACAATGAACACCACAAAATATTTGCACTTTCAAATAGATAGACAGATAAGCATTAAATAGATAGCATTAACATTAAACAAAATGATTTAAACATTGCTATTAAACTACATAAATGGACAAACATTAAACAAAATGAGTAGCAGATTAAGCAGAGAAAAAGTGGATCAACGTTAAACCAAATGGACAACTACATAAAGTTTCTATTAAGGAAATACGGAATGTTGAGTAGTAGATCACTCCAATTTTCAGCACCTATCAATCTCTTTCAAGTGCCTCTTGCTCACCACAAATAACTGTAAAAAAGAACATTATTGTGTTAATATTGATACAAAATAGAAAATAAACTATAAAAATTTGATTATAAATTTATAATTACAACTCTCAAGTTCCTCAATTTGATGCAAGTCTTCCTCAATTTGCAAAGGCAATGGAGACGCTCGTAACCAATCTTGAGTACAAACCAACCTTCAACAATCTTTGGTGAGAGCGAACTACGAAATCGATCGAGTACACGTCCACATGTACTAAAAGTTGACACTGATGCAACGGTAGAAACAGGTATTGCCAGGATATCTCTAGCCAATGTTGAAAGAATTTTATATTTGATTGAATTCACCTTCCACCAATTTAATATATCAAACTCTGGAGATAGATCATCCAAATCACATTCTTCTTTCAAATACTTATCTAGCTCTGATTGATTAGAGGATGTTTGAAGTGCCTTCTTTCTCTCAATAAATACTGCTCGCAGGTGTCTCATTTCATTCAAGGAACTAATATTGGGAGGGTTATGTGGTTGATCTAATTCCATGCTCTCGCCTCTAGAAGAGCTTGAAGTTGCCGGCATAGCATCAAGTTTCTTATAGTACTCAAATAATTCCTTAAAACTTTTAAAACCTTTTCCATCAACTCATTAACTTGTTCATTCTTGAAAAAAATTCATAACAATGTCGCACAAATTCAAGCTTGTTTCGCGGATCTAGCACTGATGCAATCACAAGCAATATACTCACTTTATCAATGTTCCCCCAATATTTTTCAAATTTGGCCTTCATTTTTATTGCCATTGCTTGGTGATTAATATTTGACGATACAATCCATTCATTTAATGCATGTCCAATGAAAAAAACTTGTTCGAAATATGCACTTGAAGTAATGTATGATGAACCGGAGAATAAATTACTAGCAATATAAAATTTTTCTAAAAAAGAGACCAATAACTTGGCATTTTCCCAATCATAATTTTGAGGAGGTCCATTTTCTAAGTCGATTGCAAATTCAGAAACTTCATCTTCAAATCTTTCAAAAGCTTTCTGAAATTTGAGAGCTACTTGTAACATTTGATATGTATAGTTCCATCTAGTTCGGGACATCCATGCAAACTGAACCTTTATACTCTATTTTTTCTTTTTCACAACAAATTTTAAATTGTTGTGATCTCATAGGAGAACTTCTAATATATTTCACTGCGTCACGAACTCTTGCAACAGTATCGATCTTCTCGTTCATGCCATCTTTCACAATTAAATTTAGAATATGACATGCACATCTCATATGGAAAAATGCTCCCCCCAAAGGCAAATATGATTTTTCATTTAGTTTTTTTCTCAAATGATCAATTGCAACTGTGTTTGCAGTGACATTATCTACAGTTAGAGTACAAACTCTATCTATCTCCCAATCTAATATACACGATTCTAAGACCTTTCCATGCTCTTTTCCTTTATGACTGGAGATAACACAAAAATTAAGAATTCTTTTTTGCAGCTTCCAGTCATCATCAATAAAATGAGCAGTCAAACATAAGTACGAGAGACTTTGTAAGGATGTCCAGCAATCGGTAGTTAAACTTACGGTGACTTTCATGTTTACAAGTGTCTTCTTTAATTTTGTCTGCTCAGCAGCATATAATCTCATGCAATCTCTTGTTAGTGTAGTGCGAGAGATCAACTTAAATCTTGGTTGCAACAGTCTCATAAGATAAAGAAATCCTTCTGTTTCAATAATTTTAAAAGGCAACTCATCTGTAATAACCCATCTATCTAGGGCCATTCGACATGACTCCTGGTCGAACTTCCAAGAATGTAGATACTCAATAGAAGTTATGTCATTTCCCTCTTCCCCGCATTTCATCCCAAAGCTTATCAACTTCTGTTTTTTGTCGACTACATTATATGGATATTTGCTACAATTCTTTAAATATTTCCACATATTACTAGTACCATTAACACTTGCACATCCATACGTTTTACTGCAATAGTTACATGCAGTTTTCTCGTAATTTTCACCCACTTTTTTCTTAATCTTAGAAAAATGACCCCATATATTGGACTTAGACTTGTAATCTCTCTTCTGCGCATTAGATGTGCTAGGTACAGTACTCCCATCTACAATTGTAGTGGGCTCATCTGTAACAATTGGAGCACATGTTGCGGCGATAACTTCACTTGTGTTTCCCACACTAGACATATTAAAGACCTAATATATAAATAATTTTTAGACCCAATTTCATAATGAAAAATACATAACTTGATAACCATACACACATCGGTTTCAGTTTTATAATGTGCGTTGTGCACACAACACAAGAACACATACACACATACACACATTAGTTTCAATTTATATTTTATAATGTGCACTTGCACATTACACACAGTGACCCATGCAAGTTAACAAGTTAATGAATTGTATTCAAGTAAATGCATACACACATGACACATGTCACACATCCACATGCACAAATCCGCTTGCAGCAAAATAGAAGAAGGAAGAAGACTTACAACGCAACTATGCAAGTAGAAATAGAGTTCTGCAAGAAAATAGTTCCGCAAATCCTCAAAACAGAGTCGGAAGGTTGGGCACAACCAGCGGAGGAACACAAAAATCTGGAGAATTTACTAGATTTTATCAACTTGATCGTAACACAAAAATCTGACTATGGCTAGGAAGAGTTACCAGATTTACAGAAATCTGGAGGAACACAGAAATCTGGAAGATGGCGAAGAAGAGTTACCTTAATCTACGTCGGCGGGAGACTTCGAGCGTTCGGTCGGCCTTCACGGGAGACGGGGACGGGAACTCTAGCAACTAGAGGTGCTAGCTTGGAGCGTTCGGACTTCGATTGACCTTCACGGGAGACGGGGACGAGAACCTCGCAGTCGCAGACTCGCATGACAACGGCGCTAGGGTTGGGACTTTGGAGAATGAACCATCTAAAGTGCGGAAGTCGGAACTTCACGGGAGATTGAAATGAGAAATGTGAACTTAAAAGGTTAAAAACTTAATAGTTAATATGTTAATATATTAAAATTTTAAAATGTTCCATTATTTTATATTAAAAAATTTGAGAAAACGTGCAGTGCAGCCGGTTCATTATTTTATATTAAAAAATATATTAACTGAATCTTTGATAGTGATGCAAACGTGCAGTGCAGCCGGTCTAATGCGGACCCAAAAAAAATTTATTAAAAAATACGGTTCGGGTCGGTTCTCGGGTACCCGGCCACGGGACCTGAGAACCGAACCGAACCGACGGTTCTAATTTTTTCAAGAACCGTACCCGAACCGACTATTGTGGGAACCGACCCGAACCGTCCGGTTCGGATCGGTTTCGGTCTGGTTCTCGGTTCTTCGGTTACCTTTGCACAGGCCTAGATGATAGCATTTCTGCATGCCATGTATGGATTTATAAGACATTATTATTATGGCAGAGACAACATGCTGACATGGTGCAGAGATACCATGATTTTTTATTTTCGCATTTATTTCATTTTAGCAAATTTAATTATATCACATTTATTTTTAGTTTTGTTGGCTCGGTATATGCATTACAGTTTTCTTTAAAATTCATGTATTTATATTAGGGTTGAGTGAAGTTTTTTTAGGTTTGGTTGGTTCAGTGAATTATTTTGTTTGCGACGTCTGGACTCCCTTCCGACCCTCAATCCCCTCTCGTTTCTATTGTATACTATTGACCTAGTTCAAGCCTTTCCTCTCCTTGCATTTCCTCTCTCGTACTTCCCTTCGGAGGAAACAGTTGGCCTTAGCACTTACTGCAGGAAAAAGTAGCACTCGCTGCTTGGTCGTCCAGTGCTTCCCACACCTTGGCTGATTGAGTATCCCAAGCGCTAGAGCCGCTCTTCTGGCCCCAACACCATAAGTTACACACTCCATGAATTGACTCTGTCGCACGTCCATCGACACCACCGCTCCTTCTTCCACACCTTCTGATACGAACCCGAGAGGAATCCGACAAGGGGGAGGGCCGATAGAGGTGAGGAAGAGGAAGGAGGGAACGATACAAAAATCCTTCGGGAGCAACCCTAATTTTCATTAATCCAAGAATAATTCAAAAGAAGTACAACTTCATCCATTATAGCTGCGAGGTGTGACATAATAAGAAATAATAACATAATAAGAAATAAATAAGTGTGTACAACATAATACGCAATAACAGAAGAGGAAATAAATAAAATAGTCGGGCTGGCGCCGCGTCTTTGGTCTCTCCGCCTCCAGACGGACCCGTCATCTTCTCCAATTGCATTCAGACTCGCCACGATGTCTCGTCGGCGTGTGCGTGTCCCGTCGGCATGCGCAACCGTAACCATGCCGCCGTCTGGAAAATATGCCTTGTCCCCAAGGCAGTAGTTGGGGTGGCGGTGACAAAAGAGATCCTGGGGCAATCCTGTGGCTTCAGACCCCAGACGGTAAGACCCAACAACAGGGACCTCCTGCGTGCCAAAGTCCCCCTGGAGGTGGTAGCGGCGACCAAGTTGCTTGGCTGGGTGGTTCGGTCGCAACTGCTGTCTTTCTTCCGGACCAGAGAAAGCTGGGCTGGTGTTAATCCCGCCGGAGGCTGGATGGTGTCGGCGAGCGTAGTAGAACGCTCTTGGTGGTCCGTCGAAAAAGGGAGAGGCACAACCGATGGGACCGAGAGGGCCCACAGTCCCGCGAAGAGGCCGACGTCCGTGGTTCGTTGGATCGTGCAGATGGAGCTCGGAGAGCGTAGGAGAGTGGGGTCACCGTCGAGGCGACATGGCTGACCCTCATGTAGGAACTGCATGGACATAGTCTCCTAATTGACGCACATATCGCCGAGCGTGCATAGCCAAGCCACTCCCAGAATGACATCGAGACCGCCTAAGCCGAATATGTAGAAGTCTGCAGTCACGGAACAGGTCCCCACATATAGAGAGACAACAATGTAACGACCCCGAGTCGGTTGGTGGCGTCCATCACCCAAACAGACCGCAACATCTGGGGAGGGAACTGAGGGAAGACGGAGTTGCTGCACTAGGTGCTCCGAGATGAGGTTGTGGCTTGCGCCGATGTCCACCATGATGATGATCAGACGATCCTGCAGTGTGCCTGAGAGCTGCATGGTCTGTTGTACGGTGATTCCGCCCGTCGAGGTGCAAGATAGCTCCAACCGGTGGAACGTAGCTACAGTGGAGTCAAGAGATGAATCCTCCGTTGAGAGCTATAGGGACTCAAAGTAAGCCAGGGTAACCTCAGGGTCAACGTCACCGATGATGGCGTGGAACTCCTTCATGAAGTAGTCATGGTTGGGGGAGTACGGTTGACGACACTGAAACAGAGACCCTTGCTGCGAAGTTCATTGTACTCACTGTTCGAGAGGCGCTGGGAGGCCAATGGGCGTCTTGGCCGGTTTACCCAAGGCGGCGATCGTGGTGGAGCCGTGGCCGGCGGTCGCCAAGGCGGCCGAGGCTGGTGGTGGTCGGCCGTAGGAGCAGGTGGCTGGGGTGAATGGTCGGCTTCCACCAGATGCGCTAAGCCCATGACGTTGAAGACTGTGTGAGGGTGGTGTGTGCAGAGACGAGGGCGGATATGTGGCAGTAGAACCTGCATGAAGAAGCCCAAATAATAATCGGGCGGTAGTCGGGGAACATCGAAGACCAGAACGACAAACTCATCAACATAGTCGTCTAGGCCAGCTGTCTAGCGAACGCCATGGGTGTGCGTGGTGGTTTTGGTGCGGTTTTGGCCCAAACCGTAACCGCACCACAAGAGCACGACTTTGGCCATAACAAAACCACACCACACCAAAATTACGCTGTGCGGTTTTTTGCGGTGCGGTTGCGGTTCGGTGCTATTTTAGCATGCGATATATATTGACACAAAAAAGACAATGTGAGGTAAAATAAGATGTTAAATTTGGGTAAAAAATCAATTATATGAGTTATATTATCATGAACTATAGTAAGAAAATAACTAAAGCAAAAAAAGCAAGAATTTAACTATATGTACTGATATAATTAATTAATTACTAATATTAATTAATAATTTATAAATTATACTTTTATTTAGATGTATATGATATGTCACATGTTTATGAAAAATAAAAATATATAATTAGTCAGTGTGGTGTGGTTTTGCGGTTTTCAAGATCCGAAAACCGCATCGCACCGAACCGCGCTCGGTTTGTAAAACTTCAAAACTGCACCGCACCGAAGCTACGCAGTGCAGTTTAAAAATCGGCGCGGTTTGTGCGGTGCTGGCGGTTTTTGTGGTTTGCGATTTTTTATGCTCACCCCTAGCGGACGCTACAAAGATGCTCGATAGCGGAGGAGCCGGAGTAACGAGTGTCGTATCGCCGAATCATCTCCTGCTTGAGCTCGGGGCAGGAGAGGCACGAGTTGGATTGACGGAGCCACCGAGCCCATTGGAGGGTCAAGCCATTTCAGATCAACCACAGCTGTAGACACCTTATCCTGCTCTGGTGTGTAGTTGATGTTGAAATATTGTTATGCTTTGGCGATCCAACCCATTGGGTCGATTCTGATAAAAGAGGGTATGTCGAGGGAGAGGGCGGACCGGCCTGAAATTTTGGGCGGAGGAGTGGTCCCGGATGAAATCGGCGGCGACCTGACGCCGAGGAGAGAGCCTCCGTCTGCGAACGAGCCGGGTCCGGAGGCGGCTGTCGACGCATGGAGGGAGTCGAACTTTGAGTGGAGGGCAATGAGAGAGGCATGCATGAGTGTGACGAGTTATCGTGAGCGTCCAAGCGGTGGATTAAGGCTTCGACGACCGCATCTGGAAAAATATCACTTCAGAGCGAGTGTTGGGGGCCATAAACTGGAATCGGCGAACAGAGGAGCGACTAGAAGGGGCCGGTACTTGCGGAAATCCGGCGGATCGGGGCAGGGATGCGGCGGAACCCACAGATCTAGGCTGGGATGCGGCAGAGGCTGCGGAGTTGGACTGGAGACGTCGGATGACAAAATCCGACAGAGAACGCCGTCGGGATCTGGGCTGGAGACGTAGGCCGAGATCTGGGCTGGAGACGTCGGCCGAGATCTGGGCTGAGATCAACGGTCAAGCTCCGACGGTGGCCAGATATCGACAGGAACAGACAGATCGCCCGACGCACACGAGCCAAATTAGGACTTCAGATCCGGCAGGAGTGACCAGTCGACTGACGTACACGCCTGGAGGTCGTGGGTCACGTCGGCGTGCGAGGACGAACGCGTGTCGATCAACGAAATCTGGATGCGATTCGTACGAACGACGCAATCGAGTGGTATTTGGGATGGCAGAACGCTGTAGCGGAGCGGAAAGGGCGAATCCTCTCGGGAGCCGAAATTGTACGGACGATCGCGAGCACCAGATGGCAAGATGGAGGGCGGTGAGGACAGGTCAGACCAAACTGATATGAACCCGAGAGAAATCAGGCAAGGGGGAGGGCCGACGGAGGTGTGGAAGAGAAAGGATTAGGGAACAATACAAAAATTCTTAAGGAGCTATCCTTAATTTTCATTCATTCAAGAATAATCCAAAAGAAGTACAACTCCACCCATTATAGGCGCGTGGTGTGACATAATAAGAAATAACAACATAATGAGAAATAAATAAATGCGTACAACATAATAAGTAATAAGATAGTAGGAAATAAATAAAATAGTTAGGCTGGTGCCACGTCTTCAGTCTCTCCTCCTCGAGACGGACCCGTCATCGTCTCTCACTGCGTCCGTACTCGCTACAACGTGTCGTTGGCGTCTGCGTGTCCCGTCAGCATGCACAACCGTAACACCTTCGCTTAGGATGCCTTAGCCTTCTAGTGTAACGACACCCCACTTATTGTAAAACACCACAATTTAAAACTTTTCATTTCATTTTTCATCAGGGCACAAGATTAGAACATTTAGCGTGCATTAAATAAATATCATATCATGACAGAGTACTAAATAAAGTGTGGACAAAAAATATCATTTTATTCATTAAACATATTTTTACATTGTACATGACAAACCCTACATTTTGTACACAAAAGTTAGGGTTTCAAAAGAAAATACGACTGTTACAATACACTGTATATACTTTTACATGTAGATGCAGCTAATCTACATAAAATAAAACTTGAAACTCTCATGTAGACAGTTTGGATCCTTGCAAGCTCTCCCGGCGAGTGTGCAGTATTAGACCAAAGTCACCTCCACCCACAAGAGATACTTCCTTGTCCACTTGCAATTTCTTCCTCTCAGCTACATCAAGAACCAACAATATCCTTCGCCTATATTAATTTAATTATTTAAATAATTGTCAAACGACTAAGGGAATCTAACATCCAAAATTTTCATGTCATCTCTTTATAATTGCAGGATCCGATCGCGAGCAATTTTGATCGACCTCAATAATGTGTCGATGTAACCTTCCTTTATGTTTAAGCCCATTAGTATTGAATAATTCATTTAAATGAATTTTTTAGTAATTAAAAAAAAGATAAATTAGAGGAAAATTAATCTCAGGCGCCCTTACTTAAATGAGGTTCACTAAATCCCCTCTTTCTCGCATCTCTTTTGTATATCGCTTGAGCCACATTTCAGTACCCCCCTCTTCCATGACTCTAAAAACAGTTACTGATATGAACTACATATTCACAAATACATTTACCGGTCACAAGAAAATTAAAATTTGTAATTAGTTAACTGAATATGAACATGATCTCATAACAACCAACCACACCTATTACCATCAACAGTGAAATCCCCTCATCTCTCTTTCATAAATATGGAGAACTCTTCAAGAAAAGACATAAAAAAGAGAATGGAAGAAGAAGATGAATGGGACAACCGTAAATCTGACGCAAGACAAATTTTTAGGCGGCGGATGAACGATACCCTAACCCCAATGCAATGCAAATCCCAACGGAGAAATCGATATTAGATAATAAATAATTAAATCACACACATGATTTTAGCAATAGTCAAATAATTCCTTAGGGCAAAGCAAACTTCGGCTTTCCTCCGCTTGGGAGGCCAAAGCAAGAGCTCACGACAAATGGTTCCTACAAATCACAAAATAATCTAAAACAAACAACTATTATTCTAGAGATCCAGTCGAACCTGAAATCATAACACCGTATATTAATATTGAGAATTAAAGTTTCATACAACAAATATATACTCACAAAATATGGGGGTTGCCGTGGAAGAGTAGATCATGCTAGGATGACGGTGCTGTGGCGAGATGTGAGGTTACATGGCTAGATCTGAGTGGAAGTGACTGTTTTGAAAGGTGGGGGCTGGTTTTAGTTAAATCTGTGTACAGGAACAGATTTCAGATGAGAAGAGGGTAGATCTGCAAGGGAGGTTGTTGGAGGCTTGAAGGAGGGGCAGTGGATGGTTGCGGTGGCTTAAAAGGGGGTATCGACATCTAGGTTGTGGCTAGAAGGGGACGGATGTTGCTGAACAACAACTTGATGGGTGGCGGTTAGGGTTTGGAGGGTTGTGAAGGTGGCAGTGGAGGCTTTAGATGGTGGAGGTAAGCCTGCAAGCGGGTCAGTTCAGTTCGATTTCATGCAATACCGAAATCGAACCAAATAGTCTCTGTTTTACACACCCAATGCCGAAACCATACTGAAACCAATCGGTTCGGTTTGATTCAGTTTTTTATGTGTCGTTTCGATTTTCTATGTTTGTTCGATGAAGAGGATCATTGTGCGAAGAGACACAATATCAAAGGTAAAAGACAAAATATCTGGAAAATTACAATTTACATTATCTTTAAAAAGTTGTTTTTTTTATACTGATTTATTTGCCAATCATAGATTTCTCATGTTATTTGTTTCTATAAATTCATATTGCATGAGAAATACATATGTTGGTTGTGCTATTTTATTGCTAAAAATTGAAAGGTATACTAATCAATAATAAGAAGTATAATACAGATTGAAAAATATAACAATAAAGTATTGATATATGGAGGATGTTGGATTGTTGGGTTGAATCTACCTACAATATATTTTGACATTCAAGACAGTTATCATAACAAAATGTTGAAAAGTCACGTCTTAAAAAAAAGTCATACAAAAAGTACACCCCTCAGTTCGGTTTGGTTCAACCTATTTTTCCATGGGGAAAACCGAACGAACCAAATCAAACCAAATGGGGGTCGGTTTTTAACCCCCCAAAACCGAAACCAAACCGAACTGATTGGTTCGGTCTGGAAATCTGTTCGGTTTGATCGGTTCGGTCTGGTTTCTTCGGTTTCGGTTTTTGGTGCACACCCATAGGTGGAGGAAGAGGGCCTGAGGGTAGAGGTTATCTTTGGGGAGTGGACGAAGGCCTAGGAGTCGTCACCTAGGGTTCCACGGAGTCGGCACCGTGGAGGGATCGCTGGAATCCGGGATTCACAATCTCCAAATTATGCCATCTCCCCCAAGCAGCTCCCTACTCTTATTTAGATTAAAACAACATTAGGGCATCCCTTTCATTAATGACTATGATTGACCGTTACTGATTACACTAAATAATGATTGAAAAATACAATATTATATATGAAAAATGTAAGTAAACGAAATCCGCACGCATCCGCGGAGTCGGATCGTCGATCTGGAAATTCCAAATATAGCAAGTAGCCAACTAGTCCCAAACGGGCCCAAAACTCATCCTCCGTTGTGGGTCTGTGTCGCCGTTCCACATCACAATCCCTTTTATCATTTATGCCATCACAGAGGAAGAAAATTAATTTCACAACTCCTACACACAGCCGACCACTCACAAACACTCTTTTTCAGAAATTGAAGCTGAGAAAAGGAGCAAGAGAGGGGGAGGAGAAGGAAGATGACTTTCAATGATAATAAAAGAAAAAAAATCCTCGATCGATCATTGCCGAACAGTACAACAAACAAACGGTCAAACCTTTTCAAGAACTCCTACGTCAGAATCGAAGGAGAAGGTGTGAAAAGCTGTTATCGTCGACGTTTGGAGGAGAAATCGCCGAGAACCCTAGCAGAAAACATTCGTCGGGAGCGTGCCGGAATGGCATAAAGAAGAAGAAGCCCGAGGCATGCTTTAATAACAACAGAAGGTTGGTTTTAACACCTACTTGAGAATCTACTTTCTAAGTCAAGAGGTTTCTAGAAACCAATATCAGCCTAACCAAACCAACCATACTCAATTAATCGACTCATGCTTGCCAAATAGAAAATCAATTTGTCGGGGGCATGCGGGAATGGCATAAAAAAGAAGCCTGAGTCATGCTTTAATAACAACAGAAGGTTGGTTTTAACACCGACTTGAGAACCAACTTTCTAAGTCAAGAGGTTTCCAAAAACCAATATCAGCATAACCAGACCAACCATACTCAATTAATCGACTCATGCTTACCAAATAGAAAATCATCAGCTCCTGAAATTAAATCAACAATGCCAAAAGGACCATCCACCTAATAACTACAACAACAATACTGAAGCCTTTATCCCACTATATTGAAGTCAGCTATAGGGATGCTTTGTCTCCATTGTGCCCTATCTTTAGTAATACTCTCACTAGTGCCTAAGTACAGCATGCCTTTCCTTATAGTTTCATTCCAAGTTTTTATTAGTCTACCCCTCGCTCGTTTAACATGCTTAATGACTAAACTCTCACAACGCCTAACAGGTGCCTCTAATGGTTTCCTTTGTACGCGTCCAAACCATCTTAGTCGAGTTTCTCACATCTTATCTGCAATTGGTGCCACTCCTGTCTAATCCCCGATACATTCATTCTTAATTTTATCCAGTCTCGCGTGTCCACATATCCACCTACGCGTTCTCATCTCCACAACTCTTATTTTTTGATCACGTACACAATTCATTATCCAATACTTAGAACCATAGAACATCGCAGGTCTAATAGCAGTACGATAAAACTTGCCTTCAAGTTTTAATGGTATTTTATGATGACATAAGATACCTGACCCGCCTCTGTACTTCAACCAACCTGCTTCGATTCTATGTATCACATCTTTATTAACACCTCCATCGAACTATCGATCCATGATATTTAAAGCATTCACTGCATGAAATATCTTCATCACCCAACTTAATAACGATGTTATCCGTCCTCCTTGCATTGCTAACTAGTAACTAACAATTAAAATTTTGCCGACAACGAATCGATTGCCGCAAAAACTCCAGAAAACTCAAATTCAAAAATTAATAGTGCTGTGACGAATCAACACCGATTACTAATTATTTTCATCATTGGGAAATTATTTAATTATTTTAATTATATTTTACATGTGATTTAAGTTTTGGGTTGTTACAACTTTGGATTAAATTCCCGATTATTTGTACCTCCAGAATAATGTGAAGCAGCGAGTGCAGAACCACCAGAGGTGATCTATGAACTCCATGATTATCATCGATTATATACCTGCTGGACAATGTTATAGGTCTAGGTCAAAGAAATGACAAGAGTGTGGCCTAGAATCTAAACAATGATCTGATCAAAATCCTTGTGTAAATTATGTAGAAACTCAAACACCTCATTCCAATCTTCATGAGCATGAACAATGGCAGCATTAACTGAGCAAATATGGCCGAGGAAGCCAAACTGGTTGTAGTCTTGATATAGTTGGGTGAACTCCAAATAATAGGTGGATGGTGGTCTATTATCTTCAAATGTCCACAGTGGTATCCAAGAAATGATAGTTCCGTGCAATGCCCTCTTACATGGAATTAACGAACATGACATAACCTATGAGTTCTCTGATTTTTATTTTTGTTAACTGGGCGCTGTAATCCAGGTAGATTCAACGGATTGTGAGCTATCATTTGAATCAACCACATCAGACATAATGAGATAGGAGGAGCAAAAAAACCAAAGAATTTTGTATTAGGTTAGTAAAGGCCACCTGAACATCGCTAGAAAGCCCTCATCACCTTAAAAATTTGGGGATACCATCAATCAGACAACCCATGATCATAGAGCATTAAACCCTTAAGGTTCGAAGTCATTAGATGCATTAATAAGGTTGTAGAACTCTTTTTATGCATGGAATCCATTGGTGGAGAAGAACACTAGAATATTGTTTTAGAGAGATTCAGTGAATCAATTGATCGATACTCCTAGTATGGATTAGAGAAGGAAACAAATATTTTTTGAAAAAATTACGCAAATTTAACTGTTGCGGAACATGATGGCATCAGGCAGAGTTGATCGTCTTGTGCGCCGAACAATGATTTACACTCGGGTTTAGAATAAGAAGGATTTGATAGAAATGAGAAAGATCTGCTGTGGAAGAGGTGCGGAAGGGTTGGCTGGGGACGAGAAGGCCCGTTCACCAATCTGTGTACTTTTTTCTTTACGTGGAAAGAGAGCGGTCCTCTACATATAGTACAGGGTTATTACATAGATAGTGATGCAGAGCGGAGGCACGAACCCGCATCAGAGGATGAGTTTGGGGCCCGTTTGGGGCAAATTAGCTACTTTACATATATGACGTACCCGGATCGATGATCCAACTCCACGGATGTGTTTGGCCCGTCGTTCCAACACGATTTCATGTATTATATTGTCAATTTTGCTTTATTTTTGATGTAATCGGGTCACCCTATCTCCAACCAATCATAGTCGTCGATGGTGAGATGCCCTAATATCTCTTTATTATAAATAAGAATGTATGGGGGCTGCTATATGTCATTGCAGATTTTGGAGAAGAAGTCCCAACATCCGGCGATCTGATGCGTTTCACTGGAACGTGGCTGGATCCTGCAAGTGTTAGTAACATAGAGCAATACCAGAAACATCACTTAGATAGAGCAGCCTAAGCGAAAACCCCTGAACAGTTGAGAACACACAGACAAGATGAGGACACTGGCTGCCAGTTTACCTCCACAACACAACAACAAATAGCGTACTCAAAACCTCCCACAACTATACTTATATATTTATAGCCACGATTACAAAAATACACTCCACCTAATATGAAAACTATCGCCAACCATTTGGCATGCAACAATACCTTCCCCATCACACGTTCCTTGTCCTCAAGGAACAAAACCTGAAAACCTCTTTTGCAAGGACCACATGTCCTCCCACGTCGCTTCCTTGACTATACCATTCGACCACTGAATCAGTAGCTGTGTCACCACCACAATTCGCCTGTCCAACACCGCCATTAGCTCCACCATAACACTCCCCTCCGCATTAATCTCTGTTGGAATAGGTATACATTCTGTCGGTGGTGCCTCTTTATGCTCCTTGAGTTGTGATATATGGAAGGTGGGATGAATCTTGGCCTCCGGTGGAAGTTGTAGCTTGTACACTACTTGCCCAATTTTCTCCGCCACTAAGAAGGGCCCAAAAAACTGTGGGGATAGTTTATGAATCCCATGAGGTCGTAAACTTGTTTGCTTGTATGGTTGGAGTCGTACATATGCCCATGTGCCTACTTCCATATGTCGCTTTTGACGTTTCTTGTCGGCTAATACTTTCATCTGGTTTTGCGCGTATGCTAGATTATGTTTGAGAATGTTGATTACTTGCTCCCGCGTCTGTAGGGATCGGTCCCCATCCACCCTTGTTGCGATGAGTTCTTGGCCAAAAACTACCTCATACGACGTCATCAGGATTCACTTTGAAAAGTTGTGTTGTACCACCGTTCGGTCTCGGAGTAGCCACTGCGCCAAACTTTTAGGCGTTTCATAACACATTCATCGTAAGTAGACTTCAATGCACTGATTGACTACTTCCATTTGGCCATCGGTTTGTGGGTGATACATCGCTGATAGCTTCAGTTGCGCTTGAAGGACCCGTAATGGCTCTTGCCAAAATTAGCTCACAAACACCGCATCACGATAACTAACGATGGAGGCCAGCGGTCCATGTAAACGAAACACAGAGTCAAGGAAGGTTTGAGCCACTGACTCCGCCGTATACAAATGAGTAATCGACACAAAATGTGCCTGCTTACTCAACCGATCCCCCAGTACGAATTTCGTTGTCTTTCCCTTACTTTTTGGGAGCCCCTCGATGAAATCCAGTGAGATGTCCTGCCAAAACCTTTTCGAAATTGGTAGGGTCCGAAGTAACCGCCTAGCCGTTGATAGTACGCCTTGCACCTTTGACACACTTGACACCTTTGGATATACGCATAGATTTCTGGCTTCATGCCCTTCCAATAAAATATTTTTTTTCATCCAGTGATAGGTGGCTGTCATCCCGGAGTGCCCGCCAACTGCTCTGACATGATAAATCTGAAATAACCGCTGCTTGAGTGCATCGTCCCTCCCTACCACCAGCCGCCCTTTCCTTTTAAGAAGCCCTTGACTCCAACTGTAGTGGAGTTTAGCCATGCTATCTTCTTCCTTGGTGTTGATTATTAGTTGAAGTCGCCCATCATTCCTCCAAGTTTGCTTTATAGTTTATATTATATTAGACGTAATCGTGACAAATCTACACTGCTCCATTGAGTTCACCTCCAATTTGCGTGATAGGGCGTCTACACAAATGTTCGTACTTCCCTCGCTTGTACTGGATCACATAATCGTATCCCATTAATTTTTGGAGATATTTATGTTGGCCGGGAGTAGCTATTTTCCGATCCATCAAAAAACATAGACTTTGATGATCCATTTTAATTGTGAATTGACTACCCACTAGGTAGTGCCGCCAATGTTGCACGACCGACATGATCGCCAATAATTCCTTCTCATAGACAGAGTGCGACGTTCTTTGCCCCTAACGCTTTACTAAAGAATGCCAGTGGCCGTCCCCCTTAGACAACACCGCTCCAATTCTTGCCTAGGATGCACCCGTCTCCACCTCAAATGATTTCTGGAAGTCCGGTAAACCCAACACCGGGGATATGAAATAGCACTTTTCAGCTCTTCAAATGCACGATCAGCAGCTATGTTTCACAAAAAACTTGATTTCTTCAAGAGGTTAGTTAACAGTTTTGCTAGCAACCCATAACCGTGTATAAACTGGCGGTAGTACCCCGATAGGCCCAGAAATCCCCTCAATTGCTTCAACGTCATCGACGTCGGCCACTCCAATATGGTTTGAATTTTGGACGAGTCCGTGACCACTCCTTTGTTGGAGATGACTTGCCCCAAATAGTGCACCTTTTGTAACCCAAAACGTAGTTGGCACTTGCTCCTCTTCAAAAAACGACGTTGCCGTAAAACTCCCAAGGTGAATCACAAGTGCTCCAAATGTGTTTGTCATGACAGGCTGAATATCAATATGTCATCAAAAAAGAATAGAATGGATTTGCAGAGCTATTGTTTGAAGATCTTATTCATCAAACTTTAGAAAGTTGACGACACGTTTGTGAGCCCGAAGGGCATGACTAAGAACTCAAAATGTCCATGACGTGTCCGAAATGCCGTTTTGTGGGCATCCTCCTCTGCCATTCACACTTGATGATATCTGGCCTGTAGATCCAATTTTGAGAAGAAAGACTGCCTCATATAGTTCATCTGTCAACTCCTCAATAATCAGAATAGAAAACTTGTCCTTTACGGTATTTTGATTGAGCTTTCTGTAATCCACACAAATCCTCCAATTGCCGTCCGTCTTTTCACCAGCACGACCGGAGAAGTGTACATGCTGTGACTCGGTCGTATGACCCCTGTTCTGGACATCTCTTTGATTAACACCTCAATCTCCGTCTTCTGTATTGGAGGCTATCTATATGGACACAAATTGATGTTGTGTTTCTCTTCCCTTAAGTGTATATGGTTCTCATGCTCCATCCAAGGTGGGAGACCCTTTGGTTCAGCAAATACATCTTGGAAGGAGTGTAATAATTCATCTAATTGCTGTTGTTCCTAGTGACCCAGACCATCCCCTTTGAGCTGCATGTTGTCCCCTTGTATCTCCTATTTCGGCGCATGTTGTCCACTCTCTCCTGGACGCTGCAAACGACCATCATGCCGATTTGGCCCCTTTTTGCTATCAATTTTTGCATCTTTCGCTGTCGCACCCATCCTCCCACCGGGTTCGTCGACCCTCTCAGGGATCCCTTCTTGCCTTTGCTCGTGAATTTCATGTGTAGGTCATTGACATCCCAGTGAACCACGCCCAACGTAATGAGCCATTGGATGCCCAATACCACTTCACAACCTCCCAGGAGTAGAACCAACATTTTTGAAGTAAACCATACATCTTGCATGCGCCAACGAAAGTTCACCTTCTACGAACTAGAGATAGTCCTGTCATTTGTAATTGCCACGTTAAAAAGAGTATGTGAGTAATCTTACATTGCAATCGCTCCGCCGCCCCAGCGTCGAGGAAATTGTGCGTGCTTCCCGAATCAATTAGGATATTGATAGGTTGACCGTTGTACGACACCATCAATCGCATCGTGTGGAAGTGAGTTAGACCCGTCAATGCATGAAGTGTTACTTGCGGATTTGATTGATCTGCTTCCAAGTCCTCCACATTCAACCCCCTTCCTCCCACAGAGTAACGACCAAGTTTCCGTTTCCCCCGCTTCGACCTCGTTGTTATCCAGAATCAACTCTAAAGTATAAGATTGGCGTTTGTCCCCGCACTAATGACCCGACACAAATTTACTATCACACAAAAAACATAGCCCTTTGCTTCGCTTCTTATCTAACTCCTTCTTTGCTTTCGTTCGGGTGGGTTGCTGCGAACATTAACAGTGGGCTTGTCTGAGTTTTGCCACTTGAAAGGAGGTGCCAACCTCTCCTTGGAGTTGCCATCCCCACTGAGATGTAGTAGCGGCAGTTTCTGAGTGACCGCCAATTTGTGCTCCTGTAACCGTGCTAGAGGAAACACCTCTTGTAATGTCTTTGGTTGGAACATCCGCACCGCGAACTCAATTTCAGGCTTAAGCCTCGCCAAACAGAAGCTGATGGCGTACTCCTCCGAAATGTTCACACGATGAAGGACGTGGGCGAACCCTTCTGTTGTAAATTCTGTCACTCATGGGTTTGTCAAATAGTAGAGACCCAAAACGGCCCGCCGGCGCCTGACATTATTCCTCCCAGTACAGCCACTGCCGCGTGAGCCGAGCCTTCATGAACGCCTGATGCCAGTACATTGCCTTGCCCTCCATGTGAACTGAAGCCATTTTCACTTTCCTATCGTTCGGTGTTTCGTCAATATCAAAGAATTGCTCATATTCATAGATACATTCATTGTAACTCCAGCCGGGAGAACCTGGTTGCCACCTGGGTTGCCGACGAAGTGATAGATCTATTGCTGGACGAGGATCCTCCTCCTCTAGAAGCGCCCGCCTTGTCCGACTGAAGGCCAAGGAAAAGGTTGCACATCTCCTCCATTAATTTGAGGTGCAGTTCGTTCATGCTCTGGAGCGATTGAGCCATGGACTCCTTGAAAGCTTCCATCTCATGCACAGGTCCTTCGAGCGCGTCTCCTCCGATGCCGGTATTGAAGGTAGTTGGTGTTCCCTCTGATACCAATGATGCGTTACACTGAAACGGGGCTGGATCCTGTGAGTCTTAGTAATAGAGAGCAATGCCAGAAACAACACTTAGATAGAGCAACCTAATATGAAAACTACCGCCAATCATTTGGCACGCAACACGATTCCTCCACGGTGCCGACTTTGTGGAATCCTGGCTGATGACTGCTAGGCCCTCTCCCGCTCGCCAAAGGTACCCCTATCCATTACCCTCCATTCTCCCACTGTTTTGCTGCATCCGCCCCTCTCCAACGCATCTAGATCCCAGCTGCTTTATCCCGTACATTTTCTGCCACAGTTCCCTGTTCAGATCTACCGTGACCTCCTTGTTCTCCTGTAAGCAAGGCCAACATGAATCCAACATCTAAAATTTCTCCTAGCCCTTCATAGTGAATTCTCCAAATATTTCCTTTTCCATTACCTGCAGGGATTTAGGCTTCCGTTACCTTCAGAATTTCATTTTGGCAGTTGGCCCTTTCTCCAAGGGTAGTCAAGGAAACCCCTTCATCCCAACAGTGGGCATCCAACAACTCACACCTCCACCTAAATCAGCCCCCCAACAACCACCTCCAGCCACCCTGTTGTCCATCCATTTCGTCCAAATCCAATCTCCCTGTCTTCCATCCAGTCTGCCCCAATCCAGTCCCCAACAACCACCTCATCATTTCAGCCATAGGTTCCTCTTCAGATCGTCCCTATTATGCCACACATCTCCAGATCTTCTCTCCTACGGCAGCCCCCATGTGTTGTGATTTGTTATTTGTGGCATGAAACTTTAATTCTCATTATTAATATATAGTATTGTGATTTCATGTTGGCTTGGATCTTTTGAATATTAGTTCTTTGTTTTGGATTATTCTCGTAGTATTTCAGTTTTTGACTCGTGGATATGGAGTATTATCTTGATCATTTTGAGTTATTCGGTGAGCGACTCATCAAGTTTGCGAAATTTAGGCTTTTTGATCAGGCGAGAGCGTATTGGTCCAACTTTGAGAGGACCCGCGAGCGAGATCGTCTTCATCACAATCACTAGTTGGGTGGCTATGAAGTCTATCTTGTGTCAGAGGTATTTGCCTCTATCATATCAGAGTCGCTTACTCGAGCAATTATTTTCTCTTCAGCAAAGATCCGTGTCTGTCGCTGAGTACACAGATCGTTTTGATGAGTTAGTTGTGAAGAGCGATATCTGAGAGGATCCGGCTATGACTACTTCCCGATTTCGGTCTAAACTTCAATCTGACATACGTACTGAGTTGACTGATCACAACTCGAAGTTCTTTGAGTAGACATATCAACTCGCTCTTCATCATGAACAGTCCTTAGGATCCACAATAGCTGGTCGATTGGATTCACACCTCGACCTTCGCAGTACGCGTCCCTCCCTTACGAGGTCACCACTTTGTTTACCATTGTTCCGTCAGACACGATAGAAATGACACCTGATATGGGTTTCTCTCAACCCAGTGAGATACTTAGTACGGTGAGTGGTCTCATTTATTTCTGACTCGTCTCTTATGACCTCGACTGGGAGTGAGTTTGAGCGATCTACTGATTCAATAGTGATGTGACCCTCACCTACACCCCTTCTTCTGTCATGCCCTGGGTTAGTTAGCACCTCTACCATGGATTCATTTACTGACACCATACTATAGACCCATTCTTGATAGTAGGTCTATGTCACTCTCTCCTTGTCATTGTACCGAGCCACATCACGACCAAAGGGCCAAGAACTTAGTGCTAATCTCGTAGTGGTTATTTCACCCATTTATAGGTATACAACCCCTCACGATGGTACTCATCTGGAGGATCATGACCCTATTGACGAGTTCTCTGACGAGCCCCATGTTGAGCCTCCTGATGAGCCGCCACATCCTGGTGAGGATGAGATTCAGGTGAGCCACTTGTTTCTGAGTTTCGAGTTATTATCGTCTCTTTCGTTATCATCCCTGGTCTTACCCCACAGAATAGATCTTGAGTGGAGCATTACGCATGTAGAGCATTCCTTAAGTACACTTGAGCGTACTCCTGATGTTTTGAGGACCTACCTTATGACATATCACACTCTTAATGATTTTTGGGACACACCGCCTGCTGACCCACTATATGAGTTCTTTATTTCCTCGGACACTCACCACACCCTTGAATCACATTCTATCGTCGGTGTTTCTGGTATCCACTCAAGTGATCGTCGCATCCGCAATGATTTTCATACATATCTCCCGCAGAGCACCTTGATTCATCACTATCCCCAAGAGACATCTGACAGCTTATGAGCTCCTCTTTGAGTGTTGATGTCTCACACAGTCGCCTGGACACTTGTCGCACAGTGGATGAGTTTTCTACATTTCACCGAGAGAGTCTCCTGATAGGTCACCTCATTTTATAGATTTTCAAGTCATTGCTAGATTGCCCCATAGAGAGTGTTTGTGTCCGTTGTGTTTTATTTGCATCATTAGCATGAATCTGTTGAGTCGTTTCTTAATTAGTTGCATGTGTCTGTCAAGTTGTTTGTTTATCGTTTCCACATGTGTCTTGAGTCGGTCCAGCGGAGGATCAATATAGGTGATAGATCTTATAAATCGCATGCAGATGTTCCCTGGCAAGAGGAAGTATTTTATGAGGGCGAGCAAGTGAGGTAAGAATTTATGTTGTGAGGCTCCGTAGGAGGCCTGCTAAAAGTTTGAGCGTTAGATGAATGAATACCTACACAATCATGAGACGGATCAGAGCAAATATCTATGATCTTGATATCCCGATGAGCACGAGTATCCGCCTCATATTTAATGTTGAGGACTTAATGTCGTACTACAAACCTAACAAACATGTGAACTCATTTTGTGGAGATCCTCTTGAGCCTACACCCCTATATCCTCTGGAGCCTACACATCCACATCCTCAGTACTGCACCCAGTCCACCTCCGAGCCCTACCTGCCTTTGGGTCAGTCGCCTATGGCTTCACCGTTTGCACCAATGATCTCACAGGGACTTCCAACACATCAGTGGATTATTGAGAGCATTATAGATATCATGGCTCATGCATGCATAGCTGCGCCAGTCAGTCAGACACATGAGTACCATTGGCAAGGATACTTTCCCATCGACGACACTTGGACGAATTCTGGTAGATTCATCGAGTCTTATATGACATACATCGAGAGAATTCTGATCTCTATTCATCATGAGATGAATTCTTTCAAGTCGGGGTGAATAATGCGAAGTGGAGACGCTGACCCGCATCAGAGGACGAGTTTTTGGCCCGTTTGGGGCCGATTGGCTACTTACCATATTTGGCGTACCCAAATTGATGATTCGACTCAACATATGTGTCCGATCCATCGTTTGACACGATTTCATATATTACATTATCATTTTTGCTTTATTTTTGATGTCATAGGGTCACCCCATCTCCGACAAATCATAGCCATCGTTGGTGGGTTGTCCTACTATCTCTTTATTATAAATAAGAGTGTATGAGGGCTGGTACAAGTCATTGCAGATTTTGGAGAAGTCCCGAAATCCGCTGATCCCTCCACGGTGCCGACTCCGTGGAACCCTAAGTGACGACTCCTAGGTCCTCTCCCGTTCCCCAAATGTACCCTCATCCATTACCGTTCATTCTCCCACTATTTTGCTGCAGCCGTCCCTCTCAAACGCCTCCAGATCCTAGCTGCTTTATCCCGTACGTTTGCGGACACAGTCCCCTGTTCAGATCTCCCGTGACCTCCTTGTTCTTCCGTAAGCAAGGCCAACTGGAATCCAGTAGATAAAATTTCTCCTAGCCCTTTATAGTGAATTCTCCAAATATTTCCTTAAATCCAACTGGATTTAAGCTTCTGTTACCTTCAAGATTTCATTTTGGCAGTTGGCCCTTGCTCCAAGGGAAGTCAAGGAAACCCCTTCATCCCAACAGTCGGCATCCAACAACTGACAGCTCCACCTAAATCAACCCCCCAACAACCACCTCCAGTCACCCTATTGTCCATCCATTTCGCCCAAATCCAACCTCCCTGTCTTCCATCAAGTTCGCCCAAATCCTGCCCCCAACAGCCACCTCCGCCTCCTCATCATTTCGGCCACATGTTCCTCTCCGAATCGTCCATATTGTGCCGTACATCTCCAGATCTGCTCTCCTACGACAACCGCCATGCGTTCTGAGTTGCTATTTGTTGTATGAAAATTTAATTCTCATTATTAATATATGATATTTTTATTTCATGTTGACTTGGATCTCTTGAATATTAGTTGTTTGTTTTGGATTATTCTTTGTTGGTGTTTCCATGATGATCTAGAAGTGGTCAAACAGTTAGTTTCACTGCTAACGCGATATGTTCCTACAAGATTGCACATAAGAGCGTTTGGAGAAGTTGGATGAATGAATTGTGTTGGTCTTACTCATATATGATATGAGTGAAGGACCAAACACGTGACTGAATTGGAATTCGAGAGAACAAGTCAATTTGTCGAGTTATTCCGAGACATCTCAACGAATTCGTCGAGTTATACCATGTTATCTTGTGTCATCTCAGCGAATTCGTCGGATTATCTCATGTCATTTCGACGAATGTGTCATGGTCATCTCGACGAATTCGTCGAATCATCTCGAGTTATTTTGACAAATGTGTCTCGAGACTTCTCGACTAATTCGTCGAGTTATCTCGTGTCATTTCGACGATTGGTTGAGACATCTCGACGAATATGTCTCGAGCAACTTCCGTAAGTTTTGGGTCTGCCGATAGCGACTATTTACATCTGTTTATTCCTTTGGGTATAAATAGAAGATGCCTTTGGTTTTTTCGTAAGCACTGTGCTAAGCCCGTGTGGATTCAGAAGAGCCAACAAAAAACATTTCCGAAAGTCCCGTCGTCGTCGCTCAGCCCGATTCGGGCGCTCGTTGCCGCCGCCTCTTCTGGAGCAGACCTAGCAGTCTGTGAAGACTTAGAGTGCTTTCCGTTCTCCTTCCCGGATTTCGTTTGACGAAGTGCCGACGTTCTCCCGTTCGTGTGGGTCACTCTAGAGCCATAAATCGTTTTTGCGTGGACTCACTCGCCGACCGAAGATGTATATTTTGGAGCATCTTGGTTGAGTGCCGACTCAATCCCGCTAACGTATATTTTTATCTAAAGTTGTTTTACTTCTTGATTGATGTTAATTGCAAGATCCATTTCTCTTTGAGTTTTCTTGGTTGCTTATTCCGCCGCACACTTGTGATGTGCCTCTCATAGAAATCCAACATTCTCGTGATTTGCAGGATCAATTTTCCACACGCTTTTGCTTTGGCCCTCCACGCGTAGGAAAACCATTGCTTGTTTCCCTAAAGAAATTATTTTGTTTTACTAAAATTATTGTGTAATTTGATTATTTATTGCTTAATTTGAATTCACGATCAGATTTGCATGTAGGGTTTGGTCATTATTCATCCATTGCCAATAAATTCGTCAGCAAATAAAAAAGTATTAATACTTATAACTCTTTGTGTGCTTATACATCTCGATCAAACATACTGAACACAAAAGCCATCATTCTTTATATTTCCATGTGTTTATGTTTCATATGCATGTACCTCATTAGTTTTGAGGAATGCCATTTTGACAACTTGTAATCTCATCAATTATGTTCCGTCATCTCATATCTTAATGACATATTGATAGAAGTAAGAAAATTGCATTACATTATACAATAAAATGATACAATTGAGAACTAGTTATCGCCAACCATCCAGAGGCTGGGTTCTCCTAGACACTCCATTCTCTATGAGAGCTAAAACCTAAGACTCCACATATACTCCTCTAAGCATGCTACCACTCCTATATATAGGCGAGTGGGAAAATACAAAGTACGATAATGCCCATGGGCTACATAGACTAATAACAGTTCGTGGTGGCCGCGTCGTATTAACACTCCCCGCCCGAAAAACGGACTTGTTCTCAAGTTCGAGGGCTAAAAGGGTCGTCAGAAAGCGTCAGCGGATCTAATTTTCCGAGTCCGGATCAGTATCTTCAAATCCCAACAACACGCATAGATTCCTAAGAGGACATACATGGGTGGGCAAGCAGGGTTGCTCGTAGCGAAAACAGAGGCCCTTGCGACGGAGCTCAGCTTGTTATTGGAAAAACAAATGACGGGGACGTCGGGGGGACTGTGGACGTGGAGCTGGAAGCTACAGAGGCAGAATTGGTAGTTGGGGCCCAGGTGGCGGCAGAGGGTCCACGTGCGGAAGAGGTGACAGTAATGTCCGCGGCGGTTGGGGCGGTTGGGTTGAGGCGGGTGGTGGAGCTGGGTACATTTCCGCATTAATATAACTAGCCTACTCAATTGCGCGAGAAAGAGTAGTCAGATTGTGTACCCGAAGGCGCGCGCGGAGGTGGGGGTGCAGACCCGCCAGGAAATAACCCAAGTAGTGGTCGGGGGCCAGGTGACCGGGAACATGCGTAGCGACCGCGATGAATCCATCGATGTAGGTGTCCACAGAGTCAGACTGACGTAAAGTGTTGAGTCGCTCAAAGGCATTACCCGCTTGGCCATTGTCGTAATGTCAGAGGAGTTTCTCCTTCAATGTGGGCCAATGAATGTCAGGTAGCTGCTGACGCACCCAACGCACCCAATGGAGCGTCGTTCCCTCCATATAGATAGTGGCGAGAGAAACCTTCTGGTCTGCAGGGATGGACTATAGGTCAAAGAACTGCTCGACGCGGGCGATCCACTCGAGGGGGTCGGTGCCATCGAGCACAGAAATCTCAATCTGACGAAGATGGGTCGGGGCACTGTCCAATGCGGGGTGCAAAAACCCAACGTGGTCGGGAATTGTTTGAATTCGTGGCGGCGGAGGAGTGGTCAGAGGGTGATTAACTGCCGCAGTAATTCCTCAGAGGAGCGTGAGATCCGCCAGCTGGGCTTCGATGTGATCCATCCGTTGCGAGTCCGAGAGTGCAGTGGAGGTGTTCTTGTCGACTTGGAAGGCCATTGCCCTAGCTGTGGGAATGAAACCACAGCATTGTGTAGCTCCGGGGAACCCCGGAAGGCTACAATAGTTGCAGGAGGGCTACTTGACACGGCGGAAGGCGGCGAGATGGTGAAATGATCGCTGTGAGGTTTTCGAAGCCACGAGAGGGCCTCCAGAAGGCGGTGAAAATGCTGGAGGTCCGCTGGGCGCTGATGTAAGGGCAGGCTGGAGGCATGGCAGAGCAGAGAGGGCGCAAGCAGAGGTTGACGACGCTGGAGTTTTTGGAGTAGTCAGCGGAATGGATGGCCGGGGCCGCAAAGAAGAGGCGCGGAGAGCGAAACCGTGAGGCGCGGTCAGAGTGGAAGCGATGTGGGCGAATGATCGAGCAGGCAGATCGATGCAAGCGAACGATCGAGACGCGATGCATGCAGATCGATGCGGGCGAACAATCGATGCGGGAGAACGACCAAGATGAACGATCAATGCAGGCGAACGCCCGAGATGAAACGTTGCTGGAAGGAGTGCGAGACTCATTGGAGCAGACGCGTGACGTGCAGAGGCGGAAGGCAGCGGGCGGAAGTCGCACTCGCGGAAACGGAATGAGGCGAGGCTGCAGAATTATGTCTTGGTAGAACCCTAATCCAGGGAAGGTCAGACCAGTTTGATAGAAGTTCTCGCCAAACATCCGGAGGCTGGGTCCTCCTAGACACTCCACTCTCCAAGAGAGTCAAAACCTAATACTCCAAAGGATGCTCCTCTAAGCATACTTCCACTCCTATATATAGGCGAGCGGAAAAATACAAAGTACAATAATGCCCATGAGCTATGTAGACTAATAACAATGTGTGGGGGCTGCATCGTATCACATATTACCCCTCTCCACTATCACATCCAAACAATATTTTCTCTTCATATGAGCATACCTCTTTGATGTCATTATCCTCTTACCTGACTCCTTTCAGGTTAGCCAACGTTATCTTTCATTAGAAAGCTCATTTCTTCTCATCATGCACCTTCATTGAGTCATCACCTACTTGTTGTCTTTCAATGGCCTTTATCCCTTTCTTTACCTCTCTGTTGGTTTTTAATAATCGACCTTGCCCTCGCCCAGATACATCTTCATTAGAATTTGTAGAGCATCCTCCTACTGCTGAGTCTCCGCATCTCTAATTTCACATTCGCTATAAAATGGTAAGCTGTGACACATTCCTTATGTCATTCGCTCAAACCTTTCATTTGATCACTCATTCTGTATGTTGTTTTTTTTAATCTCCCGTCCATCTCTATTTCTTAAGAGATATAAGCAGGCTGTAGAATCTTCTTTGGAAATAACTCATGAATGTGGGATGCTCAAGAAAATCTTATTTCCTCTTGATGGGGTGTTAACTATGTAATATCATCTAGATGTCTAGATGGATCAATCTGTGCCTTGTCTGCAGAAGGCATCACTCAGATTTATGAGATTGGTTATTTTGGCACCATCTCTCCAGTTTCCCTACTTAGTTCAGCATGGATTCTCCCATCGTTGCCATCAATCAAGGTTGGTTTGTGTTGTGATCTCCCGTGGCGTAGCAGTTTGTATTTTAAATTAATGCCAATATTTCCTGTCTACAATGATTTTTAGGAATCAGTTAGATGCAAAACCAATTTCAGAGAAGATGCGAGAAACTCGTCGAAGATTGTTTGGACACGTACTAAGGAGAACATTAGAGGCCCCTGGTAGGCGTTGTGAGAGTCTAGTCACTAGGCATGTTAGACGAGGGAGGGGTCGACCAATAAAGATTTGGAATGAAACTATAAAGAAAGACATGATGTACTTAGGCATTAGTGAGATTATGACAAAAGATAGGACACACTGACGACAAAGGATTCATATAGCCGACCCCACTACAGTGGGATAAAGGCTTGAGTGTTGTTGTTGTAGTTAGATGCAAAACCATCAGAGTATGTTACTTGAGCGGAGAACCATATTTTCCTATTCAAAAATATATATGGCCTTGAACACAGCCATAATCCTTGACTTGGTAAATTTTGTACGTGTTTCCCAAGGTTGGTCTTCACACAAGCATAACTAATCACTTCATCTTCCCTAACACGTACCGTGAACTTTTGTTATACTGATGTATGGATGATGTCTCACTTAATGGCAATGACCAACAAGGTCTCTTTTAAGGTAACCCACTACTTGCATAAGTGCTTTGTTGTAGTTGTTTGCCTGGATCAAATATGGAGTGTTTCTCTCAGTGGAAACATGTTACTGGCCTTGAAGAAAAATATCCTTCCTGGTTGGAAAACTGCTGATTCTCCCATAGATACTTGTATAAGGTTAAATAATGTAGAACTTGTTGGTGATTCATCTCTTTGTTGGAGTCTTGTTGAAAAATTGGCCTATATGGCTTCCGCTAGAAGTGGTATTTTTGTCTCTGTATGAGTTACTAATCAATATATGCAAGCTCAACGGCCTCATAAATTAAAAGAAGTGAGGTGTTCATTGGGTTGAAGATTAACGGATAGGAGACGACCCATTGGACACTTGATTTTTGATGCTAGATCTGCCTGGATCATTTTCATAACCTTTGTCATTCGGAAAATGGTTGTCTTGTTACAGAGTATTTTTTTTGTATTTGGACACTGTTTTCCATAGTGGAATTTTTGTAATGTAATTCTGCATAATCAACTATCAAATAATTTCCCTAAGTAACATGCAGATCGTCAATGTTCCTGAGAAGTCATCTAGGAAGCATCCTCGTGGAGAGACTTTACAGGTACATGCTACAGTTTGTAATTGCATTATTTTATGATCTGAGATTGCTTAAGATTCAGAATCTCGTTTGATTATAAAACTGCATGATTGCTTAATGCTCTATGCCGTACATGTAATAATCATGGTTTCTACTGATTGTTTCTGCTATTACCACTATACTCATAGATGTTGCATCTGCTAGTTGTACCAAAGCACTTGGGTATAAGTTAGTTAAGCAGCTATATTAGATTTGGGATTCTTCCTGCTTCTATTTTTATTTTGATTATAGTGAGTAGATAGAGTGGAATTAATGCATGTGGCATTCAGTCTATCCTTACCGTTATCTTTTCTATGCCCTTGTAGGCTCTCCTTGAACTAGGTTACAAGAGGAAGCTTGCTGCAATTTGAATCTTAAAATAGGTTTCTAGTGTTCTGCTCACCGGATGAGTGTTAGTGAGGCGAGCTTGTTCAATAAATGTGTGCCAGTGATATAGCTCATCATGATTTTATTGCATGGACAAACTAATATTTGAATTTGGATTTTGTTCATCATCACATGTCACTTTATTCCCTGAAAAGCAATAGTTTTCGGTAAAAAGATTATCCATATACTCTCATACTGTTTGATTAAATTTTTTTTGATAAATTGATGACTTATATAACATGCTAGGTATCGTCTATGTATTGAAGACCCTTTGTGTGTGTTTCAAGGTGTTAGTGGTGACTGTAGATCATCTGTTTTTCCATTTTTCTATTTTTAATTCCATTTGGGATGGTGTCAAAATATGGATGGGGGATAGTGGACAAGGGGCGAGGTAACTCTGTCGAGCGGCTACTGTGGCATGTTTGAAAGGAAAGGAAATGAATAATAGGGCGTTTGAGTATGAGGAAATTGAGGAAATTATGTTTGTTGGCAGAAGTACAAGATCATGAAGGATAAATCTCAAGCATAGGTCCTTGCATAGACGTTGTGACATAGCACTATATTCAACTTTTGTGTTAGATCTAGCCACAACATTTTGTTTTTTTACTCGGTTACTAAGTTACGAAAACAAATTGTTAGTGATTAGAGACAAACCTCCAATCATCTTGATTTCCAATGAGTAACCTCCTAGCTGTTAGATATAATTTATCTCCTGCGTGATAGAGTTGTCTTAGACTTACCGTGGGTGTTGTGAACACTCTCTCATGTATTTGTATATATATTCCATTTATTCTTGTGAATAGTATTGGCTCCTTGTTTCTCTATCATGGTATCAGAGCTACGAAAAACCCTAGCCGCTTCTGCTCCATCCCGTCCCTCATATTGATCCATCCCGCCTTTTTCGATCGATCCCGTCCCGTTGTTTCTCTTCCTCTGGCGCAACCCCCGCACCCCGTTCCTCTCTGCAAACGTCTCGTCGACCTATTTTCGATCAGAGCTATGACCGACAGGCTCATTTCCGATCATGCACCCCGTCACGATCCTACAACCCGTCGGCCTATTTCCGATCGCCCTCATCGTCTCTCCTACCGGAGTTCCCGATCTGCATCATCTCCTCCAGTTCGACAGAATGGGAAAGCTGCACTGATAAATGACACATATTGTTTATTCGCTCGATTGATCGATCTTTCTTGTGGATGATTCTGATTGGTGCATGTTTTGACTCCTTCTGTTGTTTCCAATCGACGCCTTCTTCTGTGTTGCAGCTTGTTGCTTCCGCTCTCGAACCTTGTCGGTCTCCTCTGCCGCCTTCTGTAGCTGACAGATCTCCTCTTTCGGCTGATCCTGCATCCTGATGGCCTCGTCTTACTCCTCTGCCTTTCTCCAGAAGGCGGATGTCATTCTCGATGGACGAAATTACAAGGCATGGTTCGCCACCGTCGGCGTGATCCTCCATGGTCTATATCTGTGGGGCCACATTGACGGCTTTGAGCCTGCTCCGCCTCCACCCGCAACCCCTTCTGAGGATGATTCTTCCACTGTGAGCATGCCGCATTCGTCCAACACTCCGACATGGCGAAGTGGCGCTCAGACGACTCTCGTGCGATAGCCGTCATCTGTCAGTCATATGAGCTCCCCATTCACATGACTGTCTACCAGCTACCTATGGCCAAGGCGATGTGGGATCACCTACGTCGTCTCTACTTTCCTTCTAGTCAGGCTCTGCGCTACTCTTTGTTTCAGACCCTTGGCATCTGCTACCAGCATGATCGGTATGTCCAGGCCTTCTTTGTCGAGCTCCTGGACCTCTGTCATCAATGCATTGAGATGACTCCTTCCCCCTTGCATTACTTGCCGTCAGTGTGTTGCTACATCTCGAGATCACGACTTTCAACCATGTATGAGTTTCTCATGCGCTTACATCCCAAGTTCGAGCCTGTTCGTGCCCAGCTTTTGCACCAGGATCCTCCACCTTCTCTCAAGGATACATTGGCTTTGGTAATCGCTGAAGAGACTCGTCTTTACTCCTTGGACACTACTACACCTTCTGGTATGACGACTCATGCTGTCCTTGCTGCTCCCGAGATTCCACTGCAGTCCTCTCTTGTGAGTACTCCTCTGCTTACTTCGCCGGGTTATAATGCACCAATGCGACCTGTTACTCGTCCTCCAGTGCCCTCTACTGCTCAGTCCGGTGCTCCTTGTCGCCTGCATGTCTGCTATCACTACTGTCAGTGTCGTAGTCACGTCAAAATAAGTCTCGCAAGCTTTAGAGGGCTCAGCATTCTGGTCAACAACGTGCTTTTGGTGCTCTCCAGCTCATTTCTCTGCTATGACATAGTCACTCTCTGTTTCTAAGCTTGTCCATCAACTATCTTATGGTTCACTACATCGTTCCTTTGCCTCTGTGCCCTCACCAGATGCTTTTAGTTTCTCTGCCTCTGCGTTGGATGCCTCCGCCCCTGTAGATATCTCCTTCTACTGGTTACTCGACTGTGGAGCTTACTTTCACATGACCCTTGATGCCACTCACCTTTTTTCCTGTCAGCCCATCCCGTCTGCTCTTAGTGTTATGGTAGCAGATGACACTATTCTCCCTTGCACCAGCCGTGACCTCTTTCGTACCACCCATTTTCATATTCCTGATGTGGCGTACATACCCAAGTTATCTATGAACCTTATATCCATCAATCAACTCACATCTCACAGTTGTCTTGTTATTTTTTATGAGTTTTCTTGTCGTGTGCAGGATCGTCTGACAGGTACACTACTTGGAGTTGGCCGTCGTCATAGTGGGGTATAGGTCTTTGATCGTCTCCATCTTTCATCCACTCCATCGTCACCAATGACCTCCTCTTATTGTCTTCCTTCAGCGAGCTTCTCTCAGTGGCGTCACTGACTTGGTCATCCCAATGGTGTGCCTCTTTCGTCCCTCATCAGTACTGGTCTCCTTGGTCGTATTTCTGTTGATAGGTCTCACTCTTGTACGGGTTGTAAGCTTAATAAACAACTAAAACTCCGTTATCAGTCTAGTGAGTTCAGGTCTCGCCGTCCTTTTGATTTAGTTCATTCAGATGTATGGGGTCCCACGCCTTTTGTATCAAAGGGCGGACATCGTTACTATGTTATATTTGTTGATGGTTACTCCCGTTATTGTTGGATTTATTTTATGCACTCTCGTTCTGAGTTCTTCCAAATATATGTTGTTTTTTGCACTATGATGCACACCCAGTTCTTTGATTCCATACGTATTTTTTGTTCCGACTCCAGGGGAGTACGTCTCTCATGATTTCCGCAATTTGCTAGCTACCCGCAACACTCTCTCTCAGCTTGCCTGTCCCAGTGCCCACGCTCATAATGGTACCGCTGAAATGAAACATCACCACATCATTGAGATAGCCTGCACTCTTCTCATCTACTCTCACGTTCCTCCTCATTTTTGGGTTGAGTCTGTCTCTACTGCTGTCTATCTTATTAACTTGCAGCCCTCTATTTTTCTTCAGGGTCGGTGTCCTGGTAAGTGTCTGTGCTCCCGACCCTCACACAATACTTATCTGCGTGTTTTTGGTTTTCGGTGTTATGTTCTTCTTTCTTCACGTGAGCGTACCAAGCTCTCTGCTCAATCTGTATCTTGTGTCTTTCTTGGATACAGTACTGAGTACAAGAGCTATCGATGTTATGATCCAGTTGCTCGTCGACTTCGTGTCTGACGTGATGTCACCTTTTACGAGTCTCACCCTTTCTTTGTGTCATCTGTCCCCTCAACCTCGCACTCATCTGTGCCCCTCTCTGATGTGCAGTTTCTCATCCTTCACATATCTCTGTCGCATGTTTCCTCTCCACCGGTATGTTCACCCCCTCTCCCCTTGTTGTCGCCTACGCCATCTCTGATTTCTCTGGGCTCACCTTCTCACTCCTCTTCGCCTTCCACTTCTCCCTCAGACGCGCTTGCCGCTCCCCTTCTATATCAGTACACTCGACGTCCTCCTCATGTTTTCTCGCCTCCAGTGTCCCCAGACTCAGCGCCTGCCTCCTCCAGCGATGTCCTATGGACGATCCTCCTATGCGTCACAACCCACCTCGTGAGCGACGTCCTCCCGACTGCCTTAGCATCGCTACACCACTGTTGGACCTTCCTGCCCTTCCTGCCACTGCTTGTAGTACTCCAAAGTCGACTACCTACCGTGAGGCTGCCCAGATTCCTGAGTGGTAGGTTGTTATGTCTGCTAATTGGAAGCACTTGAGCACACACATACATGGGACCTTGTTCTTCTTTTACTTGGTGCTGTTCCGATTACTTGCAAGTGAGTCTTCAAGGTCAAGACTCGCTCTGATGGATCTGTAGAGAGGTACAAGGCTCGGTTAGTTGCTCGTGATTTTCAACAGGAGCAGAGGAGAGACTATGACAAGATCTTTGCTCCAGTCACTCATATGATTACGGTTCAGACCCTTATTGCAGTTGCTTTTGTTTTCCACTGGTCTCTGTCTCAACTCAACGTGAAGAATGCCTTTCTTCACGGTGATCTTCAATGGGAGGTATACATGCTTCATTCTCCTAGTCTATCCTCTCCTACAGGCTTTGTCTGCCGCTTGAGGCGAGCCCTTTATGGGCTCAAGCAGGCGCCCCACACATGATTTGCACGTTTCAGCTCAGCTATTACAGCCGCCGGTTTCCAGCCAAGTTCACATGATCCAGATCTGTTTGTGCACTCCTCTCGTGGTCGGACTCTGTTGTTATTTTATTTGGATGATATGATCATTACCAGCGATGATCCTTCTCATGTGACTTTCGTCAAGCATCACCTTCAGCAGCAGTTTCAGATGACCGACCTTAGACAACTGAGCTATTTTTTTGGGCCTTGAGGTCAGCTCTACAGAGTGCGGTTTTCAGCTCTCTCAGCAGAGGTACACATCGGATCTCCTAGCTCGGGCCGCTGTCTCTGACTCTCGCACAGTGGACACCCCTATGGAGCTTCACCTTCAGCTACGTTCGGATGATGATGTTCCACTCTCCGATCCCACTCGTTATTGCCACCTCGTTGGGAGCCTTGTTTACCTCACCATTACTCGACCTGACATTGCCCATGCTGTTCATGTGTTGAGCCAGTTTGTTAGCACGTCTACCTCTTTGCACTATGACCACCTGTTGCGGCTCCTGCGCTATCTGAGTGATAATTTTTGTGGCCTTTTCTTCTCCAGCAGCAACTCTGTACTTACTCGGATGCTACTTGGTCTAGTGATCCGGTTGACCGTCGCTCTGTCACTGGTTTCTGTCTGTTCTTGGGATCTTCTCTTATTGCATGGAAGTCCAAAAAACAGACTGATGTTTCTCGTTCCAACACTGAGACTGAGATTCGGTCCATGACTACCACCGCAGGATAATATTTGGCTTCGTTGGCTTTTTGAGGATCTTGGTGTCTCTTCTCCTGATCCCACCCACTCTACTGTGATAACAACGAAGCCATTCAGATTACTCTTAACCCGGTGAAGCACTCACTCTCTAAGCATATCAGGGTTGATGCTTTCTTCCTACGAGAGGAATATGGTCGTGTTACTCTTGCTCATTCCTTTGTTCCTTCCGAGCAGCAAATTGCAGATTTGATGACTAAGGTGCAGTCGAGGACCCAACATGCTCATCTTCTGTCCAAACTCTCGGTGTATGATACCCCGTGAGTGTGTGTGTGGGGGGGGGGGGGAGGGGGTGTTAGATATAATGTTTCTCTTGTGTGATAGAGTTATCCTAGGCTTACCGTGGGTGTTGTGAACACCCTCTCATGTATTTGTATATATATTCCCTTTATTCTTGTGAATAGTATCGGTTCCTTGTTTCCCTATTTGTTTCCCTATCACTAGCATCTTCATTGTCAACCCATTCAGTATCAATAAAGACTTCAATTTTCAATTGCTCATTTCTTTTTAATAGAATTTTATGTCCAGGGGCCTTATTGAGATACCTTAAGACTTAAATATTTTTCTTCTTTCTATAAGATCCTAGGTGTGTGCATGTACTTGCTCAACCGTCCTACGATTTATATGATGTCAAAACGAATGTGTGACAAATATATGAGCCTTCCACAAGTCTCTGGTAGCTTGAGGCATCAAATTTATCTCCATCTTTTTTTATTGGGGTATCCGTTGGTTCACATCCAAGTTTCTTCTAAAAGATGCAGATATACCGTTGAGATATATATAAAAAATTCTCGACTATATCTTGCAACCTCAATCTTAAAGTACTTCAATTTTCTTAAATCTTTGATCTCAAATTCCTTGCACAAGTGTGCTTTCAACCTTGCAATCTCCTCAGTATCATCATCTATGATAACAACATCATCCACATATACAATGAAAACGTGTACCGTTTTGTTTTGTCGTTTGATAAATAGAATTTGACCGGAATGTTCTTGCTTGTATCCAGATGGTCATAACTTCGCAAAGTCTACCAAACCATGTCGTGAGAGATTGTTTCAAACTATAAAATGATTTTTTGAGGTTGTAGATGTATCCCTGCTCTGTTTGGGAGAAACCATAGGAAATGCTCATGCATACATTGTCTTCTAAATTGTTGTGAAGGAATGCATTCTTCACATATAGTTGTTTTAATTCACATTAAGTACATTCCACACAAGATAGCAATACCTGAATGGAATCCATCTTCATAACATGTGTGCATGTTTCTTGATAAACCCCTTGGGTTTGAGTGTATCTCCGAGCCACCAATCTTTATTCTGTTCCACAACTTCCTCTTGATTCTGCTTTATTGAAGAAATCTTACCTTGATGTAACTGCTTTTTCCAGGAGAAAATTGGGATATTTCCCATGCCTGATTTTTCTAAGGCTAGCATTTCCTCCATTAATTTTTTTCCATTCAAATTCTCCAATTGCATCCTGTCAATGTTTAAGAATAACAATCAAGGATAGATACCATATTATAGGTTATCTTTAGAGGTGAGTAATCATATTTAACATAATTGAATAAAAAATAATTATGTAACCTGTTTAACTTTTAGAGTGGAAAATCTGTAAGTGAAGATCATGTTCTGAATCTGTGAGCATGCGAAGATAGGATTTATGAAGGGCAGGTATACCATTCTTTTAAGGAGGTGCATGCATAATAGGTGAATAGTTAGGTATGCTTGATGGTGTATGTATAAAAAGACAAACAGAAAAGGGGTAATAAAGAAGGGAATGTAACTAGTATTCGTCTCTTCTCTAGCAAATTGATTCTCATCATAACACTTCTTCCTCTGTCTAGAATCAGAGGTCTTTGGGATAAAATAAGACCCCCTCACGAAAAGTATCCTCCATTGCACATAGGAAGCGACTAGATGGAGGGTGATAACAATATAAATCTTTGGTAGTGGACGAGTAACCAACAAATACACATTTTTGGACTTCGAATATAATTTTATCACGACCTATTTTGTGAATATAAACAAAGAAGGCACACCCAAAGACATGGAGAGGAAGATTAGATGTATGAACTGATCACTTAGAGGACAACTGTGTGTTAGGACCTAAGGGTAGCATGATGAAGTACCTGGGATGTAATTCAGTTGATAAGGTGAGCCTATGCAGATGAGCTAACCCCAATATGGCTTGGAAAGATCCAGTAACAAGTATCTGACAAATTCTAAGAGATGTTTATTTTTCTCTTCAACATACTCCATTTGAGCATAGGTATGGAATATGAAAACAAGTAGTTTGATGAATTATGACATGTTGGCTGAATAAGACCCGCCACAGACTCATGCTATCATACTCACATTATCATTACGAAGGACTCTAATAACTGCTCAATTTGTGTCATTAGCATTTTATGGAAAAAGTTTTTTTATAAATACACCCAAAGAGTGTAGGAAAAATAGTTAATAAATGTGACAAACCATCAAAATCCATATAAAGTTAAAATAGGGAAATGATCCCATACATCAATATGAATAACATTAAAAGGAGAAATACTAGGTAGAGAGACATTATTTTGACAATGATGAACATGTTTAGATAGATCAAAAACATCATCTGTAAATTTTTTAAGAAAAAACTGAGAGCGTAAACTTTTTTGTAGATAATGGGAGAGATGTTGATGCAACCCGTAGCTCATCTTTTTAGTTTTATTTATTGTACCTATAATTTTTCCTTTGTCGCGCATGTCTTCGCGCTTAGTTAGATGATTATGTTTTGTCGCGCATGTTATTAGCGCTTTTGATGTAATTTTATATCGCGCGTATTCGCGCTAAGTTTTGGTTTGCCTCGTTGGTGTGACCGACCAACGAGACCTTAAATGCATAGGTCCAGTATTTTAGGAGATATGTTAATTAGGGCAAGCTAGAAATAATTAACTATTTTATTTAAATGTTCCCTATCCCTAACAGTTGCTCCCCGCGTAAAATTCCCCTCCACTTTCTCTCCAATAAGCCACTATTGCATTACAACCATTATCAAAAAAATTCATATGTTATAACATTTCCTATGTTTAAGGTTTGCCAATATCAATTTAAACGTATTCCTCCCTTATAAAACCTCCCCCCTTCACTGTTATATACGGCTGGGAATTGAACGAAACTGTTTTGTTTTCGTTCGGTTCTCCCAACGCCGCCTCAGTCTTCCTCGACGAACATCGCCTGAAGCCGCACCCTCCAGCGACTTTCTTCCTCAACGAAACTCCCAACGCCACCGCCTCCACCGGACGAGCACTTCCTTCACTGCCTGAAGCCACCGCGCCTCCCGCGTTCATCTTCCCGACTAAGCCTTCTCCTGAAGCTCCGTCTGCCATCGACGAGGACGCCAGAGCTCTCCTAGGGCATCGTCGACCTCCCTTGCACCCTCCTCCGGCGGGATCTGCGATCCTCCGACGTTTTCCCCACTTCTCGTCGACCAGACACTCTGTTCCAGCACCCACTGCTATCGCCAGAGCTCCGACCTGCTCCCAATGATTCTTCAACTGCAGTCACCACTATTCCCGGCGACCTACAACATTTTTCCTCACCTACCCGAAGACCCGTCAGCCATTTGCCACACTTCCCTGGGCACACCTCTTGACCTCCATGCTCTCCAACAATAGGTGTTTTGTGCTTAAATTTTTAAATGAATGGTTAATTATTTAGATCTTGCCATAATTAATTTCATCTCTTGATTATCGTTATTTTCAAACACGTGAATTCCCCCACTAAAATTCTCGCTCGTGGAATTAGTATTTGTGACGTTATCATGTTCGTGTGGTATCCTTTCGTTCGCGAGCGGCTCCTAGGTCGTTATATTCGTTAGAAATAGCCCGCGAAGTTACCCCGCTCCGCATTTATTTTAAGGATCACAATTATTTTGTCGTTCAAAACTACACCCCCACCTTGGTTTGCATCAGTTTGGTATCAGAGGATTGTGATTCGCTTCTATCGCGAGTCACGCGATCCGGTTTTCAAAATTGTTTTCAAATAATTCTCTTTAAAAAGATGTGTGATTTAAATAATTCTCAAATTTTAAACAGATCCCAAATTTATCGTAAGAGAATTATTTAATTCACACATCTTTTTTAAGAGTATTATTTGAAAATAATTTTGAAAACCAGATCGCCTGACTCGCGATAGAAGTGAGCCACAATCCTCTAATACCAAACTGATGTAAACCATGGCGAGGTGTGTAGTTTTGAACGACAAAATAATTGTGATCCTTAAAATAAATGCGACGCTGGGCAACTTCGCGCGCTATTTCAACGAATATAACGACCTAGGCGTCGCTCGCGAACGCAAGGCTACCACACGAACATGATAACGTCACAAATACTAATTCCACAAGCGGGAATTTTAGTGGGGGCATTCACGTGTTTAAAAATAACAATAATCAGAAGATGAAATTAACTATGACAAGCTCTAAATAATAAACCATTCATTTAAATATTTAAGCACAAAACACCTACTGTTGGAGAGCATGGAGGCCAAGAGGTGTACCCAGGGAAGAGTGGCAATTGGCTGACGGGTCTTCGGGTGGTGACTGCCGTTGAAGAATCACTGGGAGCAGGCCAGAGCTTTGGCGATAGCAGTGGGTGCTGGAACAAAGTGTCAGGTCGACGGGAAGTGGGGAAAAACGTCGGAGGATCCCATATCCCGTCGGAGGAGGGTGCAAGGGAGGTCGACAACGCCCTAGGAGAGCTCTGGCGTCCTCGTCGATGGCAGACGAAACTTCAGGAGAAGGCTTAGTCGGGAAGATGAACGTGGGAGGCGTGGTGGCTTCAGGCAGTGAAGGAAGTGCTCGGCCGGTGGATGCAGTGGCGTTGGAAGTTTCGTCGAGGAAGAAAGCCGCTGGAGGGTGCGACTTCAGGCGCTGTTCGTCGGGGAAAATTGAGGCGGCATTGGGAGAACTGAACGAAAACTAAACAGTTTCGTTCAATTCATTTCCCAACCGTCTATAACAGTGGAGGGGGGGGGGGGTATAAGGGAGGATTATGTTTACATTGATATTGGCAAACTGTAGACATAGGAAATGTTATAGCATATGAATTTCTTTGATAATGACCACTAATGTAATAGTGGCTCTATTGGAGAGAAAGTGGAGGAGAATTTTACGGCGGGGCCGGCTGTTAGGGATAGGGAACATTTAAATAAAAATAGTTAATTATTTCTAGCTTTCCCTAATTAACCTCTCCTGAAATACTGGACCTATGCATTTAGGGTCTCTTTGTCCAGTCACACCAACGAGCCAAACCAAAACTTTGCACGAACACGCGCGATACAAAATTACATCAAAAGCGCTAATAACATGCGCGACAAAACATAACCATCCAACTAAGAGCGAAGACATGCACAACAAAGAAAAAATTACAGGTACAATAAATAAAACTAAAAAGATGTGCTGCTGGTTGCATCAGATATCCAGGTCGTTTGTGCCAACGATTAACATCCTTAAGAGAAGACACACTATAAGTGGAGAGGACATGTGAAGTGCTCATGATGCAAGTTGTGTATTCCCCCATGATTCTTATCACTATCAATGTGTTGCTTCGTATCCATATCCTGTAAACCCCCCATAAAAATGTTATAGAGCAATTCTATGATTTGGTTAAATGACTTACAAATATTACGTTACAAGGGAATTATGGCACATGTAAAACAAATGAAAGAGAGAGCAGGCGAACAAGGAATTTTCCCTTTACTCATAGTAGATTATATTAAATCATCAGCAAGAATGACTTTGTTATGGCCAGAGAGAAGTGTAAGAGGTAAAAACTGAGAATAAGTCGATCATATGATCTGTAGCACTAGAGTCAATGATTTATTCTAATTGAGAGGAGGATGCAGTATATGCACTTTGTATACTTGAATTGACACATGCAGTGGAGAATTTAGCTCTCAAGGAATCACTCTAAGAGTATAAGAGATGTTGGAGGGTATCAAACTCATCAATAAAACAAAAAACTTGAGGAACATTGTGTTACGGGTCCTCCGTCATTTATCCTTAGTATATTAGTATTATGTTGTATCGAGTTCTTTATTATATCGAGTCCTTATTATATCAAGTCTTTATTATGATGAGTGAAGTTAGAGTATTTATGTATTTATATATTTCGCATATTATCTTTGTAGCGGGTATTTACGTCTGTGCCATTTGGGCCTTTATATAAGGAGGTCCTTTCATGTATTTGAAGATAAGCAATGAAGAATGAAATTTCCTTTTCTCTCTCTAAAATTCCTCTCTCTCTCTAAGTTCTTCTCTCCTTCCTCTACCCTCTAGGGTTTCTTCCTCTCTCATCTCCTCCTCCACTATTCTAGGGTTTAACCCCATTGTATCTCCGCCTCCTTCCCCCCCACAATCATCGGCCCGTAACAACTTGGTATCAGAAGGACTTTCCTCCCCTCCGGCCACTGAGATCTCCCCGTAGGCACCGGCCACAACCCAAGTTCAACTCTCTGCCTCCGTCGACGACCGCATCTGCACGCCCACGCCCGACATCATCTAAGAAGCCCTCGCCGTCCGTCCCCACTGTCAGCCGCTACTGTTCCCGGCCAGATCCGTAGGATCCTCCCATAGCGCCCCTCCAGTCATCGTTCCGCAACCCCGTGTGGCTCTGCCTCCGCCGATCAACCGCCCGAATAGACAACGGGCTCGTCTCCTCCAGCAAACCCCGCGCTGCTCACGGCCCCGCCCCGTAATCCTCAAGCCCTCTGCTTTGTTCCCCAGCGGCCAAGGTTTTAAATGTCGGAAGTCAGAGACATGTCGGATTGGGTTTTTAGATGTCGGATGTCGGAGAGACATGTCAGAGACATTTTAAAATGTCAGATTTTTAAAAAATATATTATATGTGTTGTAATATAAATTAGCTCTATCATTTACATTTTAAAATTTATTTAATGAATATATCTCCATGTATTAATTTTGTTATTGTCTTTTTGCAGGGATTTATGTGTGGTTTCAAATATGATGTTGGCACTGAGCAAATGAAGTAACTAATAAGAAACTCAAGTACGGTGAATACCTTCTAATCCAGAAGGATGGTCTTGTTAATTACGATGTTGTGACGCTTCCAACAAGTTGTGAATGTTTCTAAGTTTCAAGTTCAATATAATTTTGTAATTTATTAGCCTGGGCGAGTGGGCGGACTGCGGTGCTTGAGGCGGCGGGTCAGCAGCACAAGAAGAAGAAGATCGGGGAAAAGGGTGAAGGAGAGCAGCGGCGGCTAGGTTAGCGCAGAAATGAAAAGGGCGAAGAAGAAGAAGAAGAAGTACCAGGGAAAGGAGAGCAGCGGCGGACGACGGGAATGCCGGGCGAAGGAGAGCAGCGAGCCAGCTAGGTTAGCTCAGAAATGAATTCGGCAGAAATGCGAAATCCGCATGTCCCGCCCTGACCCTGGGTGAAATCCGCGAAAAATCAGGGGGGGCACGTTCCCCCCCTGAACCTATACTAGCTACGCCCCTGATGGCAGGGGGCGATTTTCGCAAATGTCTGCCGTTTTCGCAAATGTCGGTGTCGGCCGAAATAGCGGGGTTGACCCGAAATGTCCCGACATTTTGAAAAACGCCATAACCTTTAAGTTTTCAATATGCAAGTCGTTTTCTGTTCAAACAGGACATGTTTGCCGACATTTAAAACACTGCCAGCGGCAGAGCCCTAACCTCCTGCTTGACCTCGAGCAGCCATCTCCCTTGGTCCAGCCGAATACCCCTCTTCGGCGCTATAATATTATCAGATTTCTTTTTTTTTTATTTCCTTAAAAAAATCCATCCCAATAACCCATCTTGCACGTTACCTCCCCCCTCTTCCAGCCTACTGTATGCCTGTCATTTCCCCATCCAACTTTTGTCCTATTTCATTTTATTTTATTCATTTTTCTGGCCCACCACCACTTAATCCCTTTTCTTTATATATATCTTTTTTGATATATTTTTTATTTCTCGTCCCAACCACACCTCTCTAAGCACTCTTCTCCCTTTTACTCTTATTACATCATTTTCATCATGTTCCTTAGCGCCGCCGACCGCACCGCACTGCTTGCCCGACTCGTTGAGCTGGACCGCCGCATTGCTCTACGCGCGGCTCGACTCGGCCACGTCGATGCTCAGCTCGACCTCACGCTCGACGCCCTCTGCATGTCTCGCGACTCGTTGATGGTTTTTCTATCACCACCACAACCGGAGCTGGACTCGTCGCCTTCTCCTCCAATGTTGGTGCCACCACCGTCCTCCGTCGTTCAAGACGTGCCGCCGCCATCGTCGTCATCACCGACTCGACCATCATCGCCGCCACCGCCGTCCGCCACTACCGCCGCCACCGTCGTCGCCACCATCACCGCGTCGTCGCCTCGCCGCCACCGCCGTCGTCGTCGCTGCCACCACCGTCGTCGCCGCATCTGTCGGCTCTTGCTCCGCCGGTCCCTGCCATGCCACTCCCATCGGTCGCATTGCCACCTCTTCGCCCGGCATCTGCTCCTCCAACCCCGACAGATCCATTCCTGCCGCTGCATGTTGGCCCTCCGACCTCCGTGTGACCGCTGCTCACAACCCCTCCAACTGCCCCGACAAATCCATTCCATAGGCCGCCCATTTTCCTGATGGCGCCTCCGCCCCTCGCCGACGCTACCGCCGCCGCTACGCGTTACCGTGTATTGTTCTGGAGGGAGGTCAAGGTACCAGATGATCGAGCCCACCCGCATGGAGCACGAGCTTGAGGGCAAGCTCGTTTTGAAGGACGGATGGTGTGTTACGGGTCCTCCGTCATTTATCTTAGTATATTAAAATTATGTTGTATTGAGTCTTTATTATATCGAGTCCTTATTATATCAAGTCTTTATTATGATGAGTGAAGTTAAGAGTATTTAGGTATTTATATATTTCACATATTATCTTTGTTGCGGGTATTTACGTCCGTGCCATTTGAGCCTTATATAAGGAGGTCCTTTCATGTATTTGAAGATAAACAATGAAGAATGAAATTCCTTTTCTCTCTCTCTCTCTAAGTTCTTCTCTCCTTCCTCTACCCTATAGGGTTTCTTCCTCTCATCTCCTCCTCCACTATTCTAGGGTTTAACCCCATTGTATCTCCGCCTCCTCCCCCCCACAATCATTGGCCCGTAACACATTGTTTTTCGAGAAGGAGCAAGGTCCATGTGAAACATAGGCTCTGTTTGGCGCGGCGTTTTAGGGGTGGGGTGCTGCTGTTTTTCAAAATGCCGCGCCTAAACAAGCAAATTCACCATCATCAGTGGGACTCGCCCCCGCCGTCAAATCGGGGAAAACCAGATTCGGAGTCGTGAAAATTTTTTACGACTCCAGAAACGTGAACGACGCTTCTCCGCTCTTCTTCCTCCGTGACATCTCCCGTCAGGTCTTGTCATCTCCCGTCGGTGGATGAAGCCATCGGCATACAATCGACCATGTCGGCTTCTTCCCTAAACCCTTCTCTCAGGCAGCCATGGCTAGCACCTTTCCTTCCGAATGTGAGCCATGGAAGACGCCGGTGAGATCCAGTTTTGCCGACCTTCTCCAGTTTCCCATTCTCCGTCAACCTTCTCCGGCCCTATTTTCACTGTTCGCCATCAACCTCCTTCCGAATGTGAGCCATGGAAGCCCTCGCCTTCGACGTTCTTGAGCTAGGGCACCGAGATACATGACCGACATCGAATCATGGATGGAATTATTAATTAGCATAATAATCAGCTCAATCGTTGTAGTTTTCTATGAGAAATTTGCATTAAACAAGAAATTTTCCATAATGCAGAGTGATTGCTCTTCTCTTCTTTCAATTTTAGAGGTTCACTTTTAAATTAGGTTAAAAAAAATTTAAACAACATGCAAACGCTGTTCTTCCAAACAGTTTCACAGCTTTTGATACCACTCTGTGAAACAACTGATTATTTCATCACTGCTTCCCACCACGGCTTCTCCAATCGCCCCCACCGCGCCAAACAAAGCCTTAGTAGATTAAGAACCATGTTGAGTGTGGACCAGACTATCTGCTACCACCCCGATCGCTGCCCGTTCATGGCAACCGGTGCCCCTTCCTGGTGGGGCACTAGTAATTGGACTCTCTAGTGCGTGAAGAACATATATTCGTGCTATATCCAATTCCATGTTTAATCTCATGAGGAAGACATGCACTTTGAAGCTATCCTCCTTTTCATCAATTTAATTGCGTCTGCAGTACATTCTGGGTAGGAATCATCAAAGTGATCCCAATCTTGAGAGTCTTTCAAACTCATAGAAGCACACAAAGATAAACATGGATCCTTGCTTTGACCAAGGACCTGATGATAAACTCATATACTCTAGTTAAACATGAATCTTTACTTAGGTGCTTGTTATTAGCCTTTAACCTGGTGTGAATCATTTTGGGTCTAGTTTTGTCCAACGATAAGATTGATGTCTAACCTATTATAAATTTTCCTCTCTATTTCTTGGAAGTGTATGAAAGTGGTATACCATATATATTTGGATTCATGTGGATACTCGAAAAGATATGTGCGTGAGCTGTTAGTTTTGTGTTTTTAATGGAATCTGTTTTGACCTGCAGATAGATACAAAGAATATTCTTTTTATATGCGGTGGTGCTTTTGTTGATTTGGAAAAGACAATTTCAGAAAGGTAACTCATTTTCATGATGGATACATGCAGAAGCCATCTTGAGTATGTAGCTTATGCTGAAGAGAAAGGGCTAACATTTTGCTGTACGTCAGACGTCAAGATTCGTCAATTGGCTTTGGAGCGCCAGTTCGCGCAAACATGAAGACTGGTGGACCAACAAACGCTGCAGTGACTTCATCCTTATTGGAATCAGTAAGTAGAAAATATATGAGTTGGGTGAATTAGTTTGTCAATAATTATCCCTTCTCCCTTTTTCCCAAATTTTGTTGTATTTTCATTATGGATTTTTTTTACAGGTAGAAAGTGGAGATCTTATAGCATACGGCCTCATTCCAGAATTTGTTGGTCGGTTCCCAATAATAGTTAGTTTATCTGGGCTTAGTGAGGACCAACTTGTTCAGGTAATTATTAAAATGACATTGTTTTTTTCTTGATATCATGTATCAATACGCTTTGCATCAAATGTTAACTTTGTTAAGCAATGAACTTTTAAGGAGTAATGCTTCTAAAAGGGGTTGATTATCGTTGGATATTTTGGATGCTTAGATACACTTCATATGATTTTTATTAATATGCTTGATACATTATCTAGCATATTCATCATTACTCATAGTTACTAGTCTTATCCCAACAATTTTTTCTATGCGCTAGGCGGGACATGTGTCTGACATTGCCAAGGTGCAACTACATTCATTTTAAATAATCAGTATTAGACATCAGTTCATTTTTTTGATCAGATTCTTCATTTATTCTACTTATTAATTATTCATTACTACCATTTATATCTCTTAAAAAAATAAATCATTGTGATCACTTACAACATATCTAAGTCTCAGAGCTCGATTATGTTTTACAAACACTAAATCATGCAAAAATTATTGAATTCTTACTTTATTTTGAAAAGATAGTTTGCAACAAAAATCGCATCCAGACGCCTTTTATGCTCCAAAGACGCAAAAAGACGCAAACCTTCCAGTTTGGTGAGTCTTGAGCCTTAGACGCTCCTTTAACAACATAGCCAGTAGTCATATTAGATTGGGTTTGTGACACTCCATTATGAAATAGCGTAATATGTACTCCTTTCAAAGAAAGAGGAAGAAATACGATTTTGATCTTTTCTTACATGGAAGATTTGAGTCCGAACAAAACGGTTTCTTATATCCATTGAAGATTTGATTGGTGCTACTTGACGAAGTTTTTAGCAATTGACGCGGTCAATCTTGCGAGCCCTTCGCGCTCTATCTGCGTGAAACCCTTATCTGAGATCCGCCTGAGATCTCTCTATTCGCGAGTCCCCTAACTCTCGATTGAACTCACACAATCTCGCCGCTTTTGCCCTACCTCGTTTAAACTCATTCCCAGTTCCTACTGCTCTCGCCGAGGCTATTTCGCTCTTCCGCGAGTATCACATCTCACGAAAGCTAGTTACCCTCGTTGAACTGACCTCTCTCTTCAAACTATAGTTCTCGTCGAGATCTCTCGCATAAAATAATTGTTCCTGTCACTGAAGCTCTCGCTCGATATGTCAAGCCCTCGCACAGGAAAGTCTCTCGCTGGGCTCTCGCCCGAGCTGCTTCAGCCTCGTGAAAGCTCTATGCTTTTGCTTGCTCTCTTTAATTTTGTGAAACAATGACAATTGTTCCTTCCTCTTTTCCACCACTCTAATTTTTTACATCTCCTTTCCTTTGTATGAGCTCAGAAATGAGTTGAAGATTACTATTATTTCCTTGGCTTGGAAAAACTTTTTCGAGTGTATCCATTCAGTGCACAAATACTCCAAACCAAATGTCTTCATCATGTTATCTGAGACCTTCGATCGAGCATAGTGAGCTATGACTACATGATGATGGTCGTGTGCAGTCCTAGATACTATACTATATGGATGAGTCATATTGAATGACAATGCATCACAAGAAAACCAAGACTATGTTGAAGGTGTTTGTTACGGTCGCGCATGCCGACGGGACACGCACACGCTGACAAGACGTCGTGGTGAGTCCGCACGCGGAGGGAGACGATGATGGGTCATCTGGATGATGGTCGTTGGGGTCTTCAGGGGCGGAGTGGGAGATAGTCGTAATCAACTTATAGGACAGACAACCTCTCCGACCCATCTTTCTTAGGAACAAAACTCCAGTATTTGTACCTATTGTAGCCATTTGAAGCTCACTGAGACAACATGCTGTCATAAGCATGAGTTTCCGCCACCTCATTAACAATCCCTCCATCATCAAATTTTCACTCGAAAAAAGGAGTTTATGAGGATTGATGATACCCGTGAAAACTTTAGTCAAGATTTTCAGGAAACTTGCAATTATTTATGAATATCCATCAGACTTCTTGCTTCTATACAATGTACCAAAAAAGGCGTGGCAAAGAGGAAGAATCGTCATGTTATTGAGGTGGCTAGGAGACGCGGGACTGTCCTATATGAGGAAATAATGAGTGACACCCCTATTTCTCTCCACACAAATAATGAACGGTTCTGATTTCCCATAGGTTTCTCATGTTCAAATACTTGTTCCAAAACTCTATTATGTGATCATTACTCTGTTATTTAATCAATTGTATGCCATGATGTTCTTGACTCTGTATCCCCAATTTCCATTCTTTTTCTCTCCACACCCTCTTTCCTATTGATTTTAGAGTTTTTGGATGTGCATACATTGTCTATAATCTTGGTCCTCCTATGGATAAGTTGGCACGACATGCTACCAAGTGTGTTTTCATTGGTTACGCTCGGTCTCAGAAGGGTTATGCATGTTATTCTCTGCATGATCGAAATGTTGTTTCATCTGCAGATGCTACGTTCATTGAGGATCAACCTTTTTTTCCACCTCGATTATACTAGCACCACCATCTGGTTATACCTCGTCTCTATGCGCCTTTTGATTATACACCTGGTTATGTTATACCACCACCATGTTTGCCTTTGCCTCTCACCACTACAGGTATGTGCTTGTCACCATATGTGCAAAACAACTCCTAAGTAGTCTCATAGTACTGTTTCTGCTCTTATTTTCGATGGTCTGCCCATTTCTTTCCGTACGTATATACACTATTGCACTGCTCACCCGCCCTCTCATTATGTTACTTTCCATTGTTTATCTCCACATACTACACATTTTTGCATGTTCCTTATGGTGTGTTCTTCCCCTTCTTTTGTACAAGAGGCACGACAACATCCTGAGTGACGGGACTCTATGAATGAATGATTGCATGCCTTATAGGCCCCTGTAACATGGGAGTTGGTGCCACTTCCCGATGGACAATCTCTTACTAGTTGTAGATGGGTTTCTACAACCAAGCACAATCCATATGAATCTGTCTAGTGCTTGAAAGCGCATTTTGTTGTTTGTGGTTTCACTCAACAATACAATATTGATTACAAGGAGGCCTTTTATCTAGTGTCTAAACAAATATTGCTTGAGTATTAATTCTTTTGGCAGTCCATCATCATTGATATTATGTATGTATTCCTTAATATCAATTTGACAAAAACCATATGCTTGCATCAATCTCCTGGTATGAGTTTATGGGGGAGTCTCTTGTGTGTCACTTACACGACTTTTTTATGGTCTCATGTAGTCTCCTTGTACATGGTTCGAGAAATTTAGTCAAGTAGTTTAGACATTCGTTTTTACTTATAACTCACTTGAATTTTAATTTTGACTCATCATCGTTAGGAGGGTTTGGTGATTCTTTTAGTGTATGGTGATGGTATCATTATTAATGAAAATAATCTAATTATCATATCTATTATGAAAACCCACTTGGTCACTCAGTTTCATACAACGGATATGTCCCGATTCAATACTTCCTCGGTATTAAAGTAACACATCATCATGATTGACTCATTATCCCAATGAAAGTATTGTGCATGCCTACTACAAGATGTTGGATACTTGAAGTTTAAATTGCCTGATATGCCCATGAATGCTAATCTTAAATTCCCTCCTCATGAGTGTGTATCCGATCAATCTTTGCCAAATCCCAAGGACTATAGGCGGCTGGTAGAAAATCCTATGTATCTGATGGTAACTCGGCCAAACATTCCCTTTGACGTTGATGTTGTTAGTCAGTTCATGCATGCTCCTCTGCGCTCCCACCATCGTGTTGTTGAGTGCATCCTTTGATATTTCAATAACACTCTTGGTTAAGGGCTTATATAGGCGCTCGTCTTCTCTTTCACTGATTGTGTTTTCTGCTGTTGATTATGTGGTCTCTATGGATGATTGTTGATCTACGAGCGGGTACCACACATAATTTGAGGCTAATTTGCTAGCCTAGAGGAGCAAAAACAATCCATTTTGACGCGGTCATCAACTAAGGCTTTGTATCCCTCTATGGATTTTATGTAGTTTGTTAGCTTACATGGTTGAAAAGTTTTATTATTGAATTCAGCATGCCTCTCACTATTTTTGCGGTCCTCTATGTGATAGTAAAGCTTATATTCTTAGTTGAGAAACCCATCTTCCATGAGCACACCGAGCATATTGAAATTGATTGTCACTTCATTGAGGATAAGGTGAATCTTCGTTAGATTGATCTTCAGGATGTTCCTATTACATTTCAATCACTCATGTTTTCACCAAGGCCAAGCTTCGCCTACTTTATCTTCCATTTCTTTACAAGCTTGGAGCTTATGATACGTGGTGCAACCTTTGTCACACTAGTTTCGATAGATAGACAACCCCGGCACTACAAATTATATTTCTTTTAATGTTTTTTTTTTTGGCTATTTTCATTTTTGGTTGTTTTAGCCATTTATGGCAGTACACCCATGTATGGTAATTCCATGGTACTTTTGATATTATCGACCAATTGGAATGATCGGTCAATAAGTCCTTTCCTGTAATAAATTGGGAATATTATAATTAAGTAAGAATTTCCATCAAATAAATAAAGTCTCACAAAAAGAACAAGATATTATTCTGGATATTAGTTTAATTTTTTTCCCTATTTCCCCTAGATATGAGATATATTTAAAGGATGAGAAATCTTAGATTATAGGATGCTGAAAATAGGATTTGAAGGGAAATCTCCTCTACAAGCTCTAACCAGCCCCAGTCTTCCTCCTCCCAGCCCCCGACCTTTGTTCTCTCGTTCTAGCTCCAGGAAAACACCTCCTAATTTCTCTCCCACATCTCTATCCGCTGTCGTGGCCTCCAAACCCCTATCCAGGCTTTGTTTAGTGCCCTAGCTTTCCTAGCCGCCACCTTTGTTGTTCAGCCACTGTTTGCATTGCTAGTTGCTGTCCAGCCTTTTCCAGCCCCTCAATTGCCATAAAATTCCATGCCAGTTACTGTCCATTCGCCATAAATTCAGTTCTTGCAGCTGGTTTCCCTCCACCATCGAAACCTTCCCGCTTCACTCAAACACCGTCCCCACAATCCCATAGGCCTGTTGACCTAACCACTTACCTGAGCCGCATGCTTTGCCACCCAAAGAAAGCGCCACCATCCAAATAGCTTCTTTGTCCTATTACATGTTGGTCGCTTATATACCACATCAATTCGAGCTTTCTCGTAGCAAGGTGCTGGGTAATCTCTATCTCCATCTTTTTGGAACTCCATGCTCTTTGGTTATCTTTATCTATGTTTTCACTATGATTGATCTTACATAATAATCCAATTTCTTATTTGTTACTGTATTTTTTTCTTTCATAATGCGTGCATGCATTAAATTGCGAAAAACTAAGTCCCCAATTTTGAATTCTTAGGAAGTCGTCGGACTAGTGTGTCGAGATTACATTTAACACTTAATTTTGATTACTCTACGAGTGAGTGTGGCTTGATTCCAATTTGTCTCAAGGAATCTTAATATTGGATTCTTATTTCCCGTTTACATCAATATGCACACTCCAACTTTTGGGGAGTAGAGTAAATACAAATTATATCTTGTATATTGTTGTGTATATCTTTAGTCACATGATTAACATGTAGAGAATTACCTGCAACAGTAGCTTTGCAAGACTCTCCCTCAAAAAAGCGGCATTGACTGAGAGATCTTATAGCACAACACCGCTGACGCGCGATGTGATGCCCAAAATGTTATCGCATGATAAGCCAAATTTTTGTTTACAGATGACAGTATTTTAAAACTGCCGCAGCAATGATAGAAAATTTATCATTGAATTAATATACAAATTTTTGGTACAAACAATGTGTATCTCATTTTGTTTTATGTAAACAAACAAGTATAAATATCCATTCATGGGCGTGCCAATATCAAAGTTTGCTTATAAGTTAAAATGGTTTTATAACCCTAAATCAGACTTGGGTTTCAATTAGGGATTTAATTATTAAGAATGGAGGTTGGACTGCCCCACCCCACCCCGCGGTTCGGCAGTGGAATAAAAGAAAAGAAAAACAACTGAACCGGTTATTGTGTAACGATGGAAAGTGGAGATTCCCCCCCGTTAGGTGGTTGAATAAAAGAAAAGAAAAACAACTGAACCGGTTATTGTGTAAGGGTGGAGATTGGGCCGTGGTTTAGGAAGTGGAGAATTAAACTGCTGAGGGGTGAGTTACTTGCTCCCGCACCGCACACTCGCCCAGGGCTTTAGAAAGCCGACCACATCCCATGTTCTTCTCGTTCTTCTCCTTCATTTCCGGCGCCAGGCGGCTTAGAGGAGCCTCTCGGCTTCAAGTTTTACGAAGAAGCATCCCCTCTTTTCTTCCCCTAAGTTCGTCGTGAGTTTTAAGAGCCTAAACTAAGCAAAGACACCTAAGTCTCTTCATCTTCCCCTATCTTTCATTGTAAGTGTACTTTTTCTCTTTTGTTTGGTTCCTTTGTGGATTTGGATAGTGATCTTCAGATTTATTTTGTTTTGGAAAAATGATATTTTTAGGGCTCTTAATTTTATGGATGTGTTATAAATTAGAAAATGAAAATAGCATTAACTAATGTTATTCTTTGGAGGATTTTGAAAGAAAAATAGTTTTAATGTGATGTTATGTTGATGTAGAAGATTTTCATATGTTTGCTCCTTGGAGATGGTTAGAAAATAACGTTGCACCTTTTGAAGTTTTTATAGTAGCCTATAGATCATACCTTGCATGCAAATGAATTATATGGGGGAATAATTTTATTTTTATGGGAAATTGATTTTATATGGGGATTGATTGTGTTATGGAATCTTAATTTTATGGAAATTCGCAATGAATTTGCATGACAATAATTGATGGGCCTTGGACTTTTGTTAGGTAATTGATTTCATGATAGGGCTTTACTAAAATTGGACATGGTACTACTGAAATTAGCCTTGGGCGTGTTGAAATCAATCTTAGAAATGATAAACTTGTTATTCCTTATATATTATTGCAGAATTTACTGAATTTAGTATCTCTATTTTCTCTCATTTGGAAGGTTATTTCTTACTGTTTTTACAAGGAAAAAAAAGGATACTTCAGATTTTCCCCATGATAAATTGATTGAAGATATCCCTAAATTTGATTATACATGAATGTGACCAGATGCTAGGTTGCTGAATATAAATTCTAAATATGTTTGGGAAGATATTTTCGTATTTGTTTGGGATTGTATAGTGAGATATCAAATGACTTTCTCGGATTCATGGACGAGCAAATTATTTGAGAATTGAGTTTGATAGTATAAATGTCTTTTTCCCTAATTGTCTTGCACAACCTTAAACTCCACTTCATAAATATTTAGAAAGATGAACTATATACAATTGATACTTGTTATCAGCTACACGAAAGGATGACGTCGCCCAATCGACGAGATGGCGAGCTAAGGACAAAGATAAAGAGAAAATCAATGTGATGATTTTCTTTCTTTAATTATGTTTTAACTACATATACTTTTCTTATAAAAAAGTTTTTGTAACCATGATTTGTGTGTCATATGAAAATATTAAGTCAATTAACAAATTTTACCATCATAATAATGCATCGATGCAAAATATTAAGGGTATCTGTAGACTGATTTAAATCCACTCGGGTCTTGTTTGACCTTAAGCGAGCTGTACGCACTTGATGACTCTTATGTTGATCACAGTGTTTCATTTGAAATTATGTCTTCACATTTAAGGATAAGTGGAAAGAACATACTTGGAGTATCAAAAGATCACTCGCCCCCAAATAAAGAATCTTGGTGGTGAAAAGAGAAAGTGCAAGACAAAGTGGGAGCAAAGAAGGTCAGTTATAAATCACTCTACACTTGTAGGAATGACGAAAACTTAGCCAGTCTAAAGTCACCAAAAAGAAGTTAAACATGCAATAACTAAAGCAAGAAGTTAATCTTATGAAGAATTTTATAAGCGACTAGATACCAAAGATTGAGAGCGTAACATATATAAAATTGCTCGAGCTAGAGAAATGAAGACAAGAGATTTAAGTCAAGTAAAATGTATAAAAGATGAGACAGATACTGTTTTGACAGATGATGTCGATATTAAAGAGCGATGAAAAAGATATTTTTATCAACTTTATAATGAAACAAAAGAGAATGAATTGAACTTGGTAAGGTTAAGTAAATCGTAGGAGTATAGGAATAGAACATTTTATCATAAAATTCAAGTATCGGAGGTAAATGATGCTCTAAAAAAGATGAAAAATGGAAAGGTGGTTGGGCCAGACAATATACCCATCGAAGTACGAAAATGTTTAGGGAATGAAGAAAAGTTTATGACTTACATGTTTTTTCAATAAGATACTGATGTCAAAGCAAATGCCAGACCAATGGAGAGAAAGTATCTTGGTACGTTTGTATAAGAATAAAGGAGATATACAAAACTCTGTTAATTACAAAGGAATTAAATTGATGATTCATACTATGAAATTATGGGAACGAGTAATAAAAAGAAGAGTAAGACGAGAGACTAACATCTCAGAGAATCAATTTGGATTCATGTCAGGGCGGTCGACCATGGAAGTTGTACATCTTTTGAGGAGACTCATTGATAACTACCGAGAAAGAAAACAAGATTTGCATATGTTGTTTATTGATCTTGAGAAGGCTTATGATAGAGTTCCAAGAGAGATCTTATGGAGAGTCTTGGAAAAGAAAGGTATAAATGTATCATATATTGATATAATCAAAGATATGTATACAAATTAGTGACAAGGGTGAGGACATCTGGAGGATTAACACAGGAATTTCCTATCACTGTTGGCTTGCATCAAGGTTCAGCTTTAAGCCCTTATCTCTTTACCCTTCTCTTAGATGAGCTTACTGACATATCCAACAAGTAATACCTTGGTGTTTATTGTTTGCGGATGATATCGTTTTGGTTGATGAGACGCGCGAGGGTGTAAACACAAAACTTGAATCTTGGCATGATGCTTTAGAAAAGAAGGGTTTTAGGTTGAGTAGGTCAAAGACGGAGTATGTAGAGCTTAAATTTAGCAGTACAAGAAGGGCAGATGACGTCGTTATTAAGTTGGGTGATCAAGATATTTCTCGTAGTGAATGTTTTAAATATCTTGAATCGATATTTAAAAAGACAGAGGTATTGATAAAGATGTGACACATAGAATCCAAGCAGGTTGGTTGAAGTGGAGAGGCGCGTCAGGGATCTTATGTGACCGTAAAGTACCATTAAAACTCAAGGAAAAGTTTTACCATACTACAATTAGACCGGCGCTGCTCTATGATTCTGAGTGTTGGGCAGTGAATTGTGTACATGAGCAAAAAATGGGAGTTGCGAAGATGAGAATGCTTAGGTGGATGTGTTGACACACGAGACTGGATAAAATTAGGAATGAATGTATCAGGTTTGAGACAGGAGGAGCACCAATTGCAGAGAAGATGAGAGGAGTTCGGCTAAGATGATTTGGACGCGTACAAAGGAGACCATTAGAGGCACCTGTTAGGCGTTGTGAGAGTCTAGTCACTAGACATGTTAAACGAGGGAGGGGTAGACCAATAGAGACTTGGAATGAAACTATACAGAAAGATATGATATACTTAGGCATTAGTGAGATTATGCAAAAGATAGGCAAGAATGACGATAAAGTATCCATGTAGCCTACCTCACTATAGTGGGATAAAGATTTGAGTGTTGTTGTTTTAAGTGTAAACCAGAGTAAGCTGGAGCTCTATCAAGCATGGTATACAAGACTAGTTGACAGTTTTGAAGTTGCCAACACTCGAGAGAGTTGTTGCAGTGCTAAATCTTGCCCATCTGCCAAAAAGAACTTCTAAATTTTTAGTGTTTAACTTGTAACTGCTGTAGACCTTTCTTTTATGGACATGTACTAATCTGTAAATATCTAGAATAATAGTTTATTTCTATACTGTTATTTCAATACTATTGTGGCATAAAGATATAATATATTGTTTGACTTTCATGTTTATGAAAAGTTGACATTATATATTGTTCCTCTGTGGCGGTTCAAGGGTCGTTACACGTGATACTAAGGAGTCTAACATAAGAGCGGATGTGTATCTCCGGTCCTGCTCATTCATCACCCCGGCGTCACACATCAACGACGGTGCTAAGAGAATAACTTGCACACACTAACCATTCATGTTATCAGTTATTTAGCGGATGACTTATCATCAAATTGCCTTAATAATGGAAATAGCGGAAGTCTTATTTATTTATTCTAGTGGAATACCTACCAGTATCATATAGCCCCACACTTATATCCTTCTGAATAAGTAGATACACATATAAAGTAATTGGTCAGGCAAGTTTTCTATCATAACATCATTAAAAACTAGTAATGGTAGTGCGATTAAACAATAATAATGATCTACAATAACTATGAAGAGAGTGCAACTTAATTAGTCATACCTTTTGTAGTCTATCCACGACCTTCACCTATTAATAACAAATCAATTAGCATTTCATCAAGGTGGAATTTAAGTTGTACCTTAATATCTTCGTCATAGTTTCCATCTCGACGTAGCAACGTCGATCGATCCCACCTATCTCCTACACTCATAACAAATTAGTTAATATTTCATTAAACAATAAACATGATCAATTGTGACAAGTGTAGTAAAGAATATGCAAGACATGTTATGTCTCGATTTCTATTTGATCGAGACGGTCTTTTCACGAACATCGCCTACATACACCGTATCAACCTGATTATCGCCTCAGATCAACGTAATTCTATTATGGAACTGTGACGCGTGGGTTATCCTTTCACACCATCCATCGTGCATGTTGACTTAGAGTAGAACTCGCAGGCCATCCGATAATCTCCCCAAGGCATATATCCTTGTAGGAATTATATCTCGAAAATACATTAATTCCCAGAGAAATTTTATCTCAAAGGCACAATAACTTCTGTGGGACTTTTATCTCGAAGGCACATTAATTCCCGTCGGAATTTTATCTCGAAGGCACATTAATTCCCGTAGGAATTTTATCTCGAAAGCACGTTAATTCCCGTAGGTATTATATCTCGAATGCACATTAATTCCCTTAGAAATTATATTTTGAAGGCACATTATTTCCCATAAGAATTATATCTCGAAGGTGCATATTCTTGCTGTTCGGGTTACTTGGGAAAACACGTGAGGCCATCCACAAACTTGTTAATTTTTTCTTAGATAGCGCATTCATATATACAATTCATTTGCATCAATAAAATCAATTATAAAAGGAAAAGGTAAATAAATCTGTGTACACAAAGAGACAATGACCGCAAAAACTTGCAACAATAACACTCAAGCCCTTATCCCACTATAGTGGGGTCGGCTACATGGATCCTTTGTCACCATTGTGCTCATCTTTTATCGTAATCTCACTAATGCCTAAGTACATCATGTCTTTCCTTATAGTTTCATTCCACGTCTTTATTGGTCTACCCCTCCCTCATTTAACATGCCTAGTGACTAAAATCTCACAACGCCTAACATGTACCTCTAATGGTCTCCTTTGTACGTGTCCAAACCATCTTAATCGAGCTTCTCGCATCTTCTCTGCAGTTGGTGCTACTCATGTCTTATCCTTGATACATTCATTCCTAATTTTATGTAGTTTCATGATCCACACATCCACCTAGCATTCTCATCTCCGCAACTCCCATTTTTTCTCATGTTCACAATTCACTGCCCAACACTCAGAACTTTAGAGCATCGCTGGTCTAATTGCAGTACGGTAAAACATGCCCTTAAGTTTTAATGGTACTTTACGTTCACATAAGATCCCTGGCGCCCCTCTCCACTTCAACTAACCCACTTGGATTCTATGTGTCACATCTTTATCAATACCTCCGTTTTTTTGAACTATCGATCCAAGATATTTAAAGCACTCACTACAGAAAAATATCTTGATCACCCAACTTATTAATGAAGTCATCTGCCCTTCTTGCACTGATAAATTTAAGCTACATTTACTCCTTTGCCCTGCTCATCCTAAAACCCTTCCTTTGACCTCAAAAATCTAACTATTAAAAAATTGTCAATTAAACATTTTGTTAACCTCATTCAATTCATCTACAATGATCCACCAATATCATCAATAGAGCAAGATCCACCCATGATAACTCTGTTAGTTAAAAAGAATGAATCATTGTGATTAACTTAACTCAATATAGTGTTTGATGAAAAACAGAACATTTTTGACTCACTATTAGGTGCATGGAATCTAACCAAAATCGGGTTAAACCACATAACTCCACAATATCAAAAATCGCCATTCCAATTATATTATCAAATCAAACCAATTGAAGCGTTGGAATTCCAAGACACTTGTAAGTGGAATAATGGAACATATGCTTACTATATATCAGCCCCGAATTATAAAACCATCTCGCGAGGAAGTGCCACCTATATATAAATTTTTACCCATCACCACTTATGAATTGTAATTTTTCTATGAGATGTAAACTAATAGCAGACCAAGGTAATAAGGCTAGGGAAACCCTTCGGCTCGGTAGTAACAAGCATTTAAATGAGTAAGAAAACAGGTATGCCCTTTTGGTGCTGTCCTAGAAAATTCAGAGAATGTAGGTATGTGAAAGAAGTAAATGAAGTTAAGAAAGAGAAGAATCATATTTCGCCTCCTTAATTCCAAATCAAAGAAATCAAATTTTGGTGGTAGTAGAATAGGAGAAGGAAAAACTTTAAATGTTCATTCCATGAGCTTTCCGCTCCCATGTCGATCAAATCTAGCTTGCAAAACCAAAAATCAGTAAATAGGAATGATTTGGTTTACGGAGTATGCTCTATCGGTTGATCTCCCATGGATCAAGGAACCTCGCTAACCTCTTCTTTGTCAAGGAACAATTCCCCCAAATAATACGAGCGCACTAAAAGTTGATCCGTCACTAACAATAAGAAAAGAAAGAAGAAATCGATAGAGGAGTTACTAGAACTTAGTGAAGAAGGAGAAGGAGCAACCTCATGGGTTACTTGATTCTCAAGCTGTCCTTGATGTGTTGAGACAACACCGTTTTGAGCATGCTCTACTAGTTTTATTTCTCCTCAATTTGGAGGAGAAGAAAATGGAGAAGAGGAGGGGGGAGAAAACTGAGAACCACCAGAAGATGAGGCTTAGAGGAGTCGAAAACCCCCTGCCCATGTGAAGGAAGAGCAAGTTCAAGAGGCTATCGACTCCGTTCTACCGAAGGAATCAACTTGTTTGCCGTGAGTTGTGCGGGAGAAACCGACACTCGGGATTTTCTCCGCCTCCCCCTTTTCACGATTTCCTCCCCTCTTCTTGCGATTTCCGCCCCTTTTCACGAAGAACCAGTGCTCGTCTCCTCTCCCTTTTTCCTTTCTTTCCTCCATTTAGGTTAGACCTGATCTATCCCCCTTTTTTATTTCTTAGATTATCATTACCAAAAGTATGTATATAACTTTATGCTATAACTAAATCATAGTCTCCAAAATACGTGTGGGAAAAAGGTGTGAAAGGTGCAATTGCACTCGTATTAGACACTCGAGTCTAAAGAATGCGATCGAAGTCGATTCCGACTCTATTTGCTCTTCATTACCTATTCGAATCCCCGCATAGCTCAAAACGACCCATTACAGTCAACTTTCTCAATTCTTGCAGACCTTCTATTGCTGGCCAGCTTGCTATAGTTAGCTATTTTTTCCTCCTTATTTTATCACTTAGCTATAGTTGGCCACTTAATTTTTTTTTGCAAATTTACTTAGCTTTAGTTAGTTACTTTAAAATATTTTTGCAAATCCACTTAGCTACATTTAGCTACTAATTTTTTTTGCAATTCCACTTAATTATAGTTAGCTACTATTTTTTTAACAAGTCCACTAAGCTACAATTAGCAGGTTTTCAAGAACTAAGCATTGACTAGACGAAGCAAAATAATGTAGCGTTCTCGGGATGAAGACATTGCCGCTTTTTATTTTTAATTGTCATGACTAGTAGATCGAATTGACATTTTAAGTCAATTTATTTTAATATTATCAAAGTATGTTACCGCCTTACTGGGTTGTGATGCCACCTGTTTAGAAATCAAGGGTTAACACAATGTGTGTAAAACGTTTTCATAGAATTCATGCAAAAGCCAAAAAAAATAGGAGACCATGTTTTATATTAGCAAACAGTGCTATAAGTGAACCAACGACCGCCCTTGCTATCAGAAATAATAACGCCAGCCTTCTATAGAATGGAAGATGCGTTCTTCGGCTTAGCTTCAGGTATAACTTTTTCGGTCGGCTTTATTCTCACTGCCTTGAGAACCACAAGCTCCTTTAGGAATTTTTTGATTCACTCGGAAATGGTTGTGTGACATGCATCATCCTCAAACATGTCGTGGACTGCCAAAGATATAGCCTCAGACATGTTGTGGACATTTCTAAACTAATTTCCTCTAAACTAATTTTTTGTTCTAAGACTTTGAATGGTGAACGAAAGATATGATAATGGCGAAGGGAAGTTTTATGTATAGTTAACAGAGTGTTTAAGAACAATGATCAAACTTTTGTGGTTTGTGAATGAGGCAGAGAAGAAATGAGAGCCCTAAAAACTATTCGCATTCAGTAATAACCTAAGTAAAAAAATCACAAAGAAGAAATGAGAGCTCAAAAAGGCATGGAGAGGAGGCAGGAGCAGATAGATGAACACGTGAAGATGATTGAGAAAGTGCAAATATGTGAAAAGAAAAATCTGTGAAAAAGCCGAAAGAAGTTTCAACTGCGACGAGTGAAGTCGGAGCATGGAAGATCGTCGGCGAGGGCCGAGTGCGCCTGGAAGAGCCTCGGTGAGGGGCATCAGCGTTTGGAACTGCGACGGCAAGGGAGTCCTACCGGCGTTAGGCGGAAGAAGCAAAAAAGAAAATTGCATGTGAGTTGCTTGCTGGGTGTGGAGCCCTATTGCGTGAACTGAAACCTATTTTAGAAAAAAATTTAAAAAATTTAAAAAATAAAATAAATTATAATAATATATAATAAATTTAAAAAATATCATTTTCAGCTAGCTACAACTAGCTATAACTAGCTATTTTACAAAGAAAATATAATTTTAACTTAGCTATAGCTTTAAAAAAATTATAAATGTTAGTTAACTATAGTTAGCTGATTTTAAAAATTTTGTAATATCCACTTAGCATTCACTAGCTGGCCTTAGCTTGTTGTTTGCGCTGTACCACTTAGTTAGTTGTCCGAGGTCTGAATTCTTGTCAGAATTGAACGAAACGAAGGGCATCACACTCATATTGTTCATACGAGTCTAACACAACTGACTGTGGTCATTTCAGAGTGTGTTTAATCATATTTACCTATTTAGATCGACCCAGTTTAAATGCGGCATAATTTGGTCAGCTTGCTCGATTCTCATTGGAATTGAATGAAACGAATGGTATTGCGCTCGTACTGATTATTTGAATTCAATGCAATTGATTGGGGTTAGTTTGGAGTCCCATTGTCCAGAAAGTGACATCAGGGTCGTCACGTAGTTGGAATCAACCCTATTTAGTCAATGTAGCCATAATACATTGAAGTGAGCCGTAATTAGTGTAGCTGGGTTCATATTGATCTCACGAATGCATTGCACACTGACCGAGCTCGATTTCGTGTTAATTTACTCAAAAGTCTCTATCAAGTTGTCATAGTTCAAATTTGGTATTATAAAAGGAAGAAGTTAGGTTACAGGGTCACTGTGAGTCTGTGACCCCGACTAAGCTCTTCCAGGTGGTTCAATTGAACCGTCTAGGCCAATTGAAGGATGTGATGTTACAAATCCAATAAAACAAAGAAGATTTTGTCTCCGAAAATACGAATGAAGTCTAGGTTTTCAAAGTAAGAATGAGATATCGACACTTATAGGTGATTCACACCAACTAATTTCAAGCTTAAGTGATGAATGCACAAGGTCATGGTTCCTGGACTACTTGTAACGGTCTAACCTTCCCATTTTAGCGGCATTATCTGTTTCTATGTATATCCGGGAGCCAAAGGGTAAGCAATCACAATTCTTATGGGAAAACACATGGTGTATCAAGTGGTGTGGATGGATGATTGTGCTTAACTTTTTAGTCTCATAGAGGACAGTCTCTGAGCAGTGTAGACTATGTAGTAGCTTATAATGTACAAAAGACTCTACCTTAGTGATGCCACATCTTAATGGTGCTTATATTTTTATATTGTATGAATGTCTATATGCTATAACGATGATATACGCAAATTGTTCACATTACTATGTTGTAAGGGATGATAAGATCAATATCTAACATTGTTATTTTAAAGAAGTTGATCATTATCATATTTAAAATAAGTGAATCTCACTAACATATAACCAACTCACATGTGAAGGTTGTGTTAGTTGAATAGGTAATGTATAAGTCATAAGTAAACTGTAGTAGAGCATACAAAAAGGGTGTGGTAATTAAACTGTAATGGATATCATTGGCTCTATCTTAGCCATGTCCACAACACACGCACTTCGTGACACATTAAATGATGCAAGTAAAAGATAAACTATTTAAACAACCAATCATATAAAGAGGCTCATTTGAATTTATATGATTGAGATCTTGCATAATCTAAATTATAATATTAAGTATAAAGGAAACTATGCATTATCCTCCAAGACATGCATAAGCTAAGTATAAATATCCTCGACAGAGGAGTATCACAATACCATAAGTCTATAACCAATACAACTCTTTTGAGTCACACTTTTCACGAGCACGTGTTGCTATCATCACATCCATGCATGACCACACACATGCACACACACACACACCACACACACACCACACACACACAACACACACTATGTCGACATAGGTTTACCATGAAAAGTGTCGAGACGCCAATACCCAATCGTAATCGAGTGCAAACTAACGTCTGCGATCTCTTTTTCGTGGGGTAGCTAACTCGCGGGCACCGCCGTTGTGGCCAAACGGTGGTAGTGACCCATCCTTTCCATTTCTAAGGTATTTAAGCGCAATCATCGATAGGCCTTACCTATGTAATTAAAGGCGCCCCTCAGGCGCGTCTAAGACTCAAGGCTCACTAGGCTAGAGGTTTGCGCCCCCGTGCACCTTATTTGCGCCTTTGAAATATAAAAGGCGCGCTTGCGTGGGATTTTTGTTGTAAGTTTTTGCTTCAAAATTAAGAAAAAATAATGTAAGAACTCAATAATTTTTTTATTGATTTAGTGTTTGTGAAATACATTTGTGCGTTCAAACTTAGATATGATGCATGTGATCCCATTTATTCTATTTTTAAGAGATAAAAATGATAGTAATGAATAATTAGTTAGTAGACTAGGTGGAGAATTTGATCGAGAAATTGAAATGATGTTTGATGTTGATTGTTTAAAATGAATGTGGTTGCGCATTGCCTTCGTCAGGCGCGCGTCTGTACCTTAAGCTTTGCGCCTAGGCTCCAAGACTCGTTTGTGTCTTGCTCCTTTAATAACTACGTACGATTGTCCGAGCCCGTGCTCATTTTTCGCTCATACCGGTGGTATAACCAAAAGAATCGAGATATAGCTCACGTCGAACTCCAGCTGGCTAACACGTGGACAACCAACAACTTGGCAAGGGTGCACGCTGTCGTTCAACTTGACGCTATAGATGAGTCATTGTCCCAACCCTCCAGAGTTTGCTGCATGTAGGGCCAGTCGACCTGACACATTATACACATGCATTATCATCATCACATCCACGCACACACACACACAACGCTGACATAAAATCATCATGCAAAGTGTCGAGATGCCAACACCCGATCGTAATCGAGTGCAAACTAACGACTGTGATCTCTTATTAATGAGGTAGCTAATCCCACATGAACCATCTTTGTGGCCAAATGGGGTCAATGACTCGTCCTTGCCACTGTTAAGGTATTTAAGCATAATCATCCCCAGGATTAAACTACGGTTCCCTGAGCCCGTACTCATTCTTCACCCATATTGACGGTATAACCAAAATAATCGAGGTATATGTTACGCCCCCGCTACGCTTTACGGGTCGCCACTATGTTCGGAGGAGCAAGGACGCGCTAAACAACGGGGCTGAACCTTCCGGTTCAGCCCCCACTCAGTGAACCGGCCGACCAGGGGCTGAACCAGGAGGGTTCAGCCCCCTTGGGAGGGGCCGGCCGACCCCTCCATGCCCGGATATATATATATCCGGGCAGCCCCCTTTAGGGGTTTATGCAAAGTATGATCAGGTAGCCTCCTTCTTCTTCCTAACCCTAAATCTCCTCTTAATCTCTAGATCTCTCTCTTTAGTTGCTCCTTAGTAGTTTTTCCTCCCTAACATTTGGTATCAGAGCATTCGTCCATGGTGACCACTCGCACTCAAGAGGAGTCCTCACGGATTGAAACCCTAGAGGAGAGCGTTGTTGGCCTAACCGATTCGATGGCGGCCATGGAAGGGCGGATGGAGGCCCGGATGGAGGAGTTGAAGGCGTTGTTGCAAGGAAAAGGACCGACTAGTGAGGATTCGGCCGGATCGGGCGCCGAACTGGGCGGAACGGGCGGAAATCAACCCGGCGCGGGCTCGGCAGCCGCGTATGGCGGTTTGGCGGGTTCGATTCCGCCCAGAATCGGCGCAGGAGGGTCCGGTGGCCCTGGATGGGCGGCGTACGGGCCAGCAGGGGGCTCGACAGCGATGCAGGGGGGCTTGGCGGGGCCGATTCCGCCCGGATTCGCGGCAGGCGGGTTCGGCGAGACTGGACTGGGTCGCGGCCAGGGACGCCGGGCTGGAAGAAGAACCCGGTGGGTTTCGGCGGTCACCCGATGTTACGGGACAGCCAAGGGGAGGGCTCCTCCCTCCTCGTGGATTTGGGGCACCGGGAGTGGCCGATTTTGGCCAAGGATGGGGCGGCCAGCCACAACCCCCTCCTTGGGGAGCAGGTCCGCATCAAGGCTACGGCGGTTTCGAGCAAGGGGAGCCCGCAAGACGGGAAGGAGGTCAGGGGGGACAACGTTTAACTCCCGGATTAACTCGGATGTACTTTCCGGAGTTCGAGGGCGGCGACACCTTGGAGTGGATCCAAAAGGCGGAATTATTTTTCCAATACCAGGAGGTGCCTGAAGGCCAGTGGGTGCAGCTAGCGTCCTTCCATTTGAAGGACGGCGCTTTCCAGTGGACGCAGTGGTTCCTGCGAGGGCGGGAGTACGTGCCTTGGGGGGAATTTGTGGAGGGATTTTCGGCCAGGTTTGGTCCATTGGAGTACGAGAACTTTGAGGCCCTCCTTCAGAAGCTTCGTCAAAAAGGGTCGGTGATGGAGTATCGTACGGAGTTCGAGAAGTTGGCAAATCGGGTTCAGTGGTCAGAGAGGACACTCTACAGCTGTTTCATATCTGGTCTCAAGGAGCACATTCGTGACGAGGTGCAAGCACTCATGCCTCGATCATTGAACCACGCGATTACCTTGGCTCGTATACAGGAGGAGAGGTTCAACAGGCAGAGGGCTCGCATCATGAGTAGGCCGACTTTGACCCCTGCGACCGCAGCACGACGGGAGCAGCCTACGGGTACCAAGCCGACTGTGACTCGGTTATCTTGGAGTGAGTTATCCGCCCGAAAGGAGAAGGGTCTGTGCTTTAACTGCGACGAGAAGTTTGTGCCAGGTCATAAATGCCAGAAGATACATGTGTTCATGTTGCATCAAGACGCGGACGAGCCGGATCCGGATGAGGAGCTGGAGGTAGATGTGGAGGAAACTGAGTTCGGGGTTTCTCTACATGCTCTTGAGGGTTGCGCTCCCCCGCTTACTATGCGGCTGGCGGGCCGAATTGCCCAAGAAAGAGTTACCATTCTGGTGGACAGTGGGAGTACCCACAACTTCATACATCCAGATGTGGCACGACGAGTTGGGCACGTGATTGACAGGGGAGCTGCCTTTCACATTATGGTGGCGGATGGCAGCAGGCTGCAGTGCGAGGGGGTGCTGAGGGGAGTGGAAATGCGGATACGTGACTATGTGGGAAGGACTGACGTCTACCTGTTACCTATTCAGGGCTCAGACATGGTGCTGGGAGTTCAGTGGTTGCGTCAGTTACATCGGGTGACGTTTGACTGGAAACATATGACTATGGAGTTTGTGCACGGAGAAAAACAGTTTTGCCTGCAAGGGATCATGTCATCTCCTGTTAAGGAGGTTTCTCTTCGCAGCTTGCAGCGGTTGAGCGGGGACGGACAGCTGATGGCCGTCCTTCGGGAGGTCCAGACCGGCGATTCCACGCCTTATGAGGTACCGGTTCAGTTACAGTTACTTCTGACAGATTATGCTGATGTTTTTCAGGAGCCATGTACTTTGCCACCGCCGAGGTTTCGAGACCACCGTATTCCGCTCAAGGCGGATGCTGAGCCGACGAATGTTCGGCCGTACCGTTACCCACACGTGCAAAAGGCGGAGATTGAACGGAGTGTCCGCGAGATGCTGGAGGCCGGCATCATTCGGCCGAGTACGAGCTCCTTCTCGGCTCCTATCATTCTGGTCAAGAAAAAAGACGGGTCTTGGAGATTCTGCGTGGACTACCGGGCCTTGAACGGCGCTACTGTCAAAGATAATTTCCCGATTCCTCACATCGAAGAGTTACTGCATGAACTGCATGGGCCGCGGCCCTGTACAGCGGGTGGGTCCCCCGCTGGGTTTGATAGATGGCCCAGTATAATAGAGGGGCAGCCCACCCGTAACATAAAAGTGCACTTTTATGTTACGGGTGGGCTGCCCCCCTATTATACTGGGCCATCTATCAAACCCAGCGGGGGACCCACCCGCTGTACAGGGCCGCGGCCCATGCACCCCAACCCTTCTCAGCAACCAGTTTAATCACTGCGGGATGTTGAGGCGGGGGCTCGATCCCCCTATCTCCTTGACAAGGCGCTTTCAACACAGCGCTCATCACCAACTGAGCCGCATGGGGCGCAACGATTCACCAAGCTGGATCTTCGTTCCGGCTATTATCAGATTTTGATGGCTCGGGAGGATGTTCATAAGACGGCGTTCCGGACGCATGACGACCATTATGAGTTTTTGGTTATGGCCAATGGACTGACTGGAGGGCCTGCGACATTCCAGGCCAACATGAACGAGATATTCAGAGATTTCTTGCGGGAGTTTGTCCTGGTTTTCTTTGACGATATCCTTATCTACAGCGCCAACTGGGAGGACCACGTGCACCACGTGGGGCAGGTCCTTGAGAGACTTCGCCAACACCATCTTTATGCCAACCGTTCCAAGTGCTCCTTCGGGCAGGGGGAGGTGGAGTATTTGGGCCATTTGGTTTCCGGTCAGGGCGTTCGAGCCGATCCACGGAAGATTCAGAGTATGCAGTCCTGGCCGCGACCGGTGACAGTCCGGGCCTTGCGGGGTTTTTTGGGCCTCACCGGGTACTACCGACGGTTTGTCCAGGATTATGGGAAGATAGCCCGACCATTGACCCAGCTGCTGCAGAAAGATTCTTTTTCTTGGAATGAGGAGACGGAGGAGGCATTTCAGGCTCTCAAACGGGCCATGACCTCCACACCAGTGCTTGCACTACCCGATTTCACGAAGGAGTTCGTTCTGGAGACCGATGCGTCGGGGGTCGGCATCGGGGCGGTTTTGATGCAGGCGGGGCGGCCAATAGCCTTTTACAACAAGGCCCTGGCTCCTCGTACCTTGGGTCTCTCGGCCTACGAGAAGGAGATGTTGGCCATCATTCACGCGGTGGCTGTGTGGAGGCCATATTTGTTGGGCAGGCACTTTAAGATCAGGACGGACCACCAGAGTCTGAAGCACTTTCTGGACCAGCGGGTCTCTTCGCCTCTACAGCAAAAATGGGTTACAAAGCTTCTGGGATACGACTATGAGATTGTGTATCGCCGCGACAAAGAGAATATGGTCGCCGATGCCTCTCTCGCCTCCCAGGAGCCGCTCTCTCCAATATTTCGGGGCCGTTGGTTGACTCTTTGGAGGATATTCAGGAGGAAGTGTTGCGGTCGGACACGCTTCGGCCGTTGGTGGACTCTTTACAGCGGGGAGACCGCGGACTGAGACGGGCCGACCGGCTATCACTTGTGTAACGGCCGGCTATACTATCGGGGACGGGTGGTCGTTCCCGCCGATTCAGCTTGGAAGACGATTCTGATGCATGAGTTCCACTCGTCTCCCACAGGAGGACATGCGGGGGTGCTCCGGACCCTCCAGAGGGGGCGAGCAAACGTGTTTTGGGCAGGAATGCGACGGGACATTCAGCAGTTTGTTCTCCACTGTGACATCTGCCAGCGGCAGAAATATGAGACTTCTTCTCCTGCCGGGCTCCTCGTGCCATTGGATATTCCGCAGCTTATTTGGGACACAGTCTCCATGGACTTTATTGATGGGCTGCCTAAGTCGAAAGACAAGTCAGTCATTTTGGTGGTAGTGGATAACCTTTCAAAGTACGGCCATTTTCTGGCCCTCAGCCATCTGTATACCGGGGAGTCTGTGGCCGCACTCTTTGCTCGGGAAATTGTTAGACTGCATGGCCTTCCTCGGGCCATTATTTCGGATCGCGACCCCACCTTCGTCAGTGGGTTCTGGCGGGAGCTATTCAAGTTGCAGGGTACCCGCTTACACTTCAGCAGGGCCAATCATCCGCAGTCGGATGGTCAGACGGAGGTCCTCAATCGGGGTGTCGAGACATATCTTCGTTGCTTTGTGATGGATGAGCCTCGGAGTTGGCCAGACTGGTTACACTGGGCAGAGTACTGTTACAATACGTCATATCATTCAGCCAGCAGGATGACGCCATTTGAGGTGGTTTACGGACGGCCTCCTCCGACCTTGGCCAGCTATGAGCCCGACAGCACTGCTCTTCCGGCGGTGGATCGGGCTCTTCTGGATCGGGATCGTATGTTAGTCACTCTTCGGGAGAACCTACGCCTGGCACAGGAACGCATGAAGTCCCAGGCGGACAAGCACCGCACAGAGCGGGAGTTCGCCGTGGGCGATGAAGTTTTTCTCAAGCTCCAGCCGTACCGGCAGTTGTCTGTGGCTCGTCGTGGCAACCATAAGCTTTCCCCGCGCTACTACGGCCCCTTTCAGATCATCAGCAGGGTGGGGCCGGTAGCTTATACGTTGGCATTACCGGAAGGTTCCCGCATTCATCCTCACATTTCACGTCTCCTTGCTCAAGCGGAAGTTGGGTCCGCATGTCCAGCCAAGTTCCTTATTACCTGAGGTTACGCCTGCGGGCGAGCTGCGTCCGCTCCCAGAGGATATCTTACGGCACCGGTGGAAGATTCGGGCACGCACGGAATACCGGCCAGAGCTCTTGGTCCAGTGGAAGAATCTGCCGCCAACACACAACTCTTGAGTAGACTTCTTCGATTTCAAGGAGCTCTACCCGGATTACCAACTTGCGGACAAGTTGGTTCTTGATGGGGAGGGGAATGTTACGCCCCCGCTACGCTTTACGGGTCGCCACTATGTTCGGAGGAGCAAGGACGCGCTAAACAACGGGGCTGAACCTTCCGGTTCAGCCCCCACTCAGTGAACCGGCCGGCCAGGGGCTGAATCAGGCGGGTTCAGCCCCCTTGGGAGGGGCCGACCGGCCCCTCCATGCCCGGATATATATATATCCGGGCAGCCCCCTTTAGGGGTTTATGCAAAGTATGATCAGGTAGCCTCCTTCTTCTTACTAACCATAAATCTCCTCTTAATCTCTAGATCTCTCTCTTTAGTTGCTCCTTAGTAGTTTTTCCCTAACAGTATAACTCATGTCAAACTCCATGTGGCTAACAACTGACAAATAGCAACTAGGCTAGGGCACACGCTGTCTTTCAACCATGACGCTATACATGAATCACTGTCCTAACCCTCCGAAGTGTGTTGTCGGCGGGGTCAGTTGAACCATCATATACATTCACCTACATTATCATTTCAAACAGGCAGAATACACTACTTTTCAATTACCAACTAAGGGAGAGATCAATCAATAAATATACTCGCTTAAGAGAACTAATCATCCTCGCATCTGTCAATCTATAACCATGGTGAACAATTCTCTTAGGGGAAACGAACGCCCTAATATGCACCAATCTGAGGGAAGAAGTTGCCCCGATAATCCTTTCCATGATACTGACTCGTTAGACGTGCAACCATTTATATATCTCTAAATTAGATTCACTCATGTTCTTTAATCCAACCTCAATTGGTAATCACATCAATCGTACTCTATTCTATATTCGTCGAAGTAATCTATAGATTCATAACCTCGAGATTGCATTCATCATTTCACACTTGATCCAAGTTTCATCATAATCATCTAAACCTACTAATTTTTTCAAACCTAAGTTCATTTTTGAACTTATTATTGTAACTTCACAATATTTGATTCGTCCACATGATAATAATGTGCGAAATTTTAACTAATTGTTGCACCTCAAATCGTAGATTCTAAATTAACAAAAGGCTTGTCTTTTTTGCAGTTTAGGTCATTTTGATATGTTTTATATTTTCGTGATTGACTCGTTAAGATGATTCGAGAATCTCTTATCAAAAATAAGATAATCCAACATTTTCTCCTTAATCATAATTTGATGGTCGAGATGGTGCAAGTAAATTGGATAAAATATCCTTGAAGTAGTTTATTAATCTAAAAATTGTTTCCAATTGGGATTCCGAACAATCCCAATAAAACAAAGAAGAATAAACCCGAGGTTCAAAATTTGAGGTGGACAAATATTTTTTTTGGAGGGTTTAATAAGAGTGTTTGTGGAGAAATATGTCGCCATGGTTAAGATTAATCAAGGTTGTCGTTGTCGGATATCAGAGACACGTCAGTTTAGGTTTTTCATGTCGGTTTTAATATGTTGGGGATATGTCGAGGTTATTTCATATATCAGATTTAATATTTAATTATTTATATGTGTAATTATATATAAAGTTTGTAATATTTATTTATATATATATATTAATATATTAATAATTTTATATTTATTGAACTCATAAATTTATCAAACTAATATGAACATTTTGTGTTACATAAATAATAACGATATAACATATGAAATAAAACAAGAAAAAACAGAATGTCGGGAAGTTGTCGATGACAATGGAAGATAAAGAATCTTTAGTCTATAATTCAAATGTCATGCATAATTGATGTTGATGACGTACTTAAGCAAGCAAACGAGCCATAGAAAGGGAAAAATAACATAAACAATGATATAATTTTGATCTATTGTCTATTAGACCATAGACACTACAACCACAACACTCAAGCCTTTATCCCACTATAGTGGGGTCGGCACTATGGATCCTTTGTCGCCATTGTGCCCTGTCTTTTTTCACATTCCCTCTAATGCTTTTGTACATCATGTCGTTCCTTATAGTTTCATTCCAAGTCTTTATTGGTCTACCCTTCCATCGTTTAACATGCCTAGTGACTAGACTCTTACAACGACTAACATGTGCCTCTAATAGTCTTCTTTGTATGTGTCCAAACCATCTTAGTCGAACTTCTCGCATCGTCTCTACAATTGGTGCTACTCCCGTCTTATACCTGATACATTCATTTCTAATTTTATCCAGTCTCGTGTGTCCACACATCCACCTAAGCATTCTCATCTCCACAACTCACATTTTTTTCTCGTGTACACAATTCATCCCCAACATTCAGAACTATAGAGCATCGCTGGTCTAATTACAGTACGATAAAACTTGCCCTTAAGTTTTAATGGTACTTTACGATCACATAAGATCCCTGACGCGCCTCTCCACTTCAACCATCCCGTTTGGATTCTATGTGTCGCATCTTTATGAATATCTTCATCCTTTTGAACTATCGATCCTAGATATTTAAAACATGAAATATCTTGATCACCCAACATAATAACGAAGTCATCCGTCTTTCTTGCACTGCTAAATTTAAGCTCCATATATTCTGTCTTTGCCTTGCTCAATCTAAAACCCTTCTTTTCTAAAGTGTTTTGCCAAGATTCAAGTTTTGCTTTTACACCCTCGCGCCTCTCATCGACCAAAACGATATCATCCGCAAACAATAAACATCAAGGTATTGCTTGTTGAATATGTTTAGTGAGCTCATCTAAGATAAGGGTAAAGAGATAAGGGCTTAAAGCTGAATCTTGATTTAAGCCGACAGTGATAGAGAATTCCTGTGTTAATCCTTCAGATGTCCCCACCCTTGTCGTTGAATTTGTATACATATCTTTGATTATGTCGATGCATGATACATTTACACCTTTTTTTATAAGACTCCGTAAGATCTGTCTTGGAACTCTATCATAAACCTTCTCAAGATCGATGTTTTTCCCAAGTCTGGATGAAAAAATGGCAAGTGTTGTGTTAGGTAGACGGTCAGTCTAAAATTTAGTCACCCTTTTGAATATGGATCATTTGAAAAATTGTGCAAAAGCTAGGTTGTTCCCCTTAAGGAACGTGTCGCATAGTCTGGATGCGGCGTCTTGGCAAGGACCGCTGCATCTCCAGGGCTTGGGTGTAGTGTTAAATTAGACCATATACACTAATTAAAATAAATTGAAAAAAACAGTCGATAAAATGTCGGGATATATCGGCTGATATATCGACGAATATATCGGTCAATAGCAGATATATCAGATGATATATTCCAATAGGATATTTTGCAAAAAATATCGAAAACGTGTCGTTTTGTCAAAGAAACCTTTATATCAGCCGACATGTCAACCATGTCGGAGGATATCCACAACTTTGAGATTAATTGAGGTAACATCATCTAAGTATTGAGGTGTGAGTCATACAAAAATTTGTATGACTAAAAATTTAATGCTTAAGGTTCGTAATTTAACGCCTAAGGTTCACAATTTAACACTTAAGATTCGCATGAGTACATATGTACTTAGGTTTATGTTAACATTGTTGACCTACGCTACCATTAAGGTCCAACACCGCTTCTGTTGTTGTTCGACCCAAACCATACAATAGTGACCGGCAGATCAAATGGTGTTTATGTGATTACTACTGGTCCAAGTGATCGTTCTTGCCGTGATGTCATTGTAAGACCCCCCAGTCGGAAAAGCTGCACCGACTGGGAGATCTTATCGCACATCATCGCCGACATGCAATACCGTGGCAACTAACGGAGTAATGGAGGTACATTTCATTCCCCACCCGTTCATCATCCCAGTGTCACACGTCAACATCAGTACTAAGATAATAACTTGCACACACTAACAGATCAACTTATCAGTTATTTGGCGGAAGACTTATTATCAGATTATTTTGATAGTGGAAATAATGAAAGTCTTAGTTATTGTAGGGAAATACCTACTAGTAGTTGTGAAATGTTATGCACAAGTCGTGTTTTATCTTTTTCTATGTTCACCCCGGGTCGGGGTAGTTATGTCTTTTCCTTGTTTTTAGATTTTCCCTTACTCAATTATATGTATGAGTAAGGGACTAGCATTATGATTATTATTGCAATACATCCTTTTTTCCTCTCCACTTGGTATCAGAGGTGAAAAAAACTCGCGCCCTAGCCGTCGATCAGATCGATCTCGTCGTATCCCGTCGCGCCTCTTCCCGCAACTCGTCGCCCGTCTCCGGTCGCGCGCTTCTTCCTGCAACTCGCCATCACCCGTCTCCCGCCGCTTCTTCCTCTTCGTGATGCCGGGCGGCACCCTTGCCGACTGCTGAGAGGAACGACGTCGTCGTTCCTCCATGAAGCAGTACGCCTCTCCTTCATGAAAAACTATTGGGCCGCTGTCCTTCTTGGCACCGATCTGTGTTGCCTGCACCGCTACCCCGGGTGATGATTACTGCAGCCCCGGGCCGCTGTCCTGTTTTCGTGCCGCTCCTGTGCCGTTGTCGGTGCTGCTGATCTGTTGACCTGCATGACAGAATAAGGTTTTGCTGATTTGTGCTTCTTATGGCGGTATGGGTGAACCCGATTCATCAGTTTCTTCTCCGGGCGCGATCCAGCCTCCGATGGTTGAGCCTCAGCGGCCCCATGGCCACTCTAGCTCCTTGAAGATTACTACAGTTCCTCTGGATGACACGAATTACCTGGAATGGTCTCGTGCTGCTCAACATGTCATCCGTAGTCAACAACTGTTTGGACTCGTGCTCCTGCATTTGATGTTTCCCAAGGTTTATTGGAGCTATATGTTGATGGATTTTGCGTTCGAGATCTGGACTCGTGCTCGGGAAACATAATCTCAGATTGGTAGTTCCACACAGGTTTATGAGCTCGCCGTATTTTGGAGTTGCGTGTCGATGACTGTCTCATCTTTCTTCTCGGAGTTTGAGTGCTCGTATCAAGAACTGGACTACTTTGCACATTTCACTCCAGCGTGTACAGCGAATGCCGTCCTGTTAAAGCAACGAGAGGACCGCTTCCGCCTTCATGTCTTCTTAATGGGATTGAATATGGAATTTGATGTGGTCCGGACACATGTTCTCCACCGTTCTCCTCTTCCCTCTCTTCAGGAGGCGTTCAACATGATTCTGGGTGATGAAGACCGCCGCAAGTCTCTCAGTCTTATGACTCCTCCAGATCGTTCTGCCTTGACGAGTGTTAGCCGTGGCTTCATCCCTACTTCTGCATCTTCTGTGCCTATCTGCGATTACTGTGGTCGACGGGGACACTCTCGAGAGGCATGCTTCAAACTTCATCCGCATTTGCCTCCTCCTGGTCGTGGTCCGGGCCGTGGACCTGGCCGTGGGGGCCATAGGCACAGTGGCTACCGTTCTCATGACGCTGCTTACACTACTGATTTCTATGATGTGTCCCAGTCTTCGGCTTCCTCTTCTCTTACTACATATGAGTTGGATGCCTTTCGCCGCTTGCTCCACTCTCAGTTCGATCCAGTCACTGGAAGCTCCACCTCTCTTGCCACTGTTGCTATACCTAGTGCTAATGCGGCCACCACCTCACCTTCTGAGTGGGTGCTCGACTCTGGTGCCACCCACTACATGACTGGGTCCTCCTCAGGTTTTCTCTCTTATACTCTTTTGTCTTGTAAGGAGAAAGTTATTTTTGCTAACGGACCGTTGTCCTCCATTGCGGGCAAGGACAATATTTCTTGTTCTCCGTCCATATCTCTTACCTCTGTTCTTCATGTCCCCTCCTTTCCACGCAATTTACTTTCCATCAGCAATCTTACGAAATCTCTTAACTGCTTTGTAACATTCTTTCCTGATTCTTGTGTTTTTCAGGAACTGGGTACGAAGCGGAACATTGACAGTGATAGGTGCAGTGGCGGCTTGTACTACCTGGACACTCCTCGTTCTCAGGCTCTTTCCAGCTCTACTGTTACTACAGAGGATGTTCACCGTTGGCATCTGCGTTTGGGACACCCGTCCTCCATCTACCTGCAAAAATTATTTCATGTTTTTTTTACCTTTTCTTCAGAAATTTTCTTGTGATATTTGTGATCGGTCTAAACATGTGCGGCAAACCTCTTCACATCTTTCATTTCCTAGTAAAACACTCCTTTTGATGTTATACATTCTGATGTTTGGGGGTCATCCCCCATTGTATCGTTGACTGATTTTCGCTGGTTCGTCACCTTTATTGATTGTTTCTCGCGTACTACATGAGTTTATCTATTAAAAAGGAAAGTGACGTTTTTCCGTGTTTTCAAGTCTTTCATAACATGGTGAAAAATCATTTTAATGCCACTATCCGTATTCTTTAAAGTGATAATGAAGGGGAGTATGACGATCGTGATTCCTTTAGCGCTTAGCTCACCTCCCACGGTATCATCTACCAGAAAACTTGTGCTTACACATCTACTCAGAACGGAGTGGCCGAACGAAAAAATCGGCATCTCCTCGAGGTTGCCCTTTGTCTCGTCTTGACGATGCATCTTCCTAAACCATATTGGGGTGATGCGGTGCTTACTGCTGCACATTTTATCAACCGTCTTCCTTCTCGTGTTCTCTCCTTTAATACTCCTCTAGCCCGTCTCTCTACCTCTGGCATGGTTCATACTTCCCGTTTGCCACCCCGTGTCTTTGGGTGCGTCTGTTACTCGCATGTGCACCAACCTCAACGTGACAAACTTGACCCTCGGGCTCAGCGTTGTGTCTTTCTAGGCTATTCCTCCACGACCAAAGGATATCGCTGTTATCACCCCCCTCTCGGCGTATGTTATGTACCATGGATGTTACCTTCCAGGAGGGGGAGTCCTACTTTCCGTCCACGACTCATGTTCTTCGTCAGGGGGAGAGTACTACTACGGATGATGTTACTGCTGTCCCTCTGCCTCTTCTTCCGTCCTCTTCCTCTATTCCTTCAACGCCTTCTACTCTAGTACCCAGAGCTCCTCCTATCCCGATACCGAACTCCTCTACTATGTTCTCTCCTTTCCCCCATGTATACCACCGTCGTTCAGATACACAGGTCACCGCCGCTCCACCTCTACCAGTGCCGACTTCGGACTCAGATTCTGATGATGCTGACCTGCATATGCCTCTTGCCTTGCTGAAAAAGGGTAGAACTACTTCCACGCAACATCCGATTTTTAATCATGTGGCTTATCACCATCTTACTCCGATCCATCAGACTTTTGTTTCATCTCTTTCTCTAGTTTTATTCCAATGACATGATAGGAAGCTTTGGAAATACCGGCTTGGACACAGGCTATGCGTGATGAGATGTCCGCCTTGGACAAAAATCATACGCGGGATATCTCCGCTCTCCCTTCAGGAAAGAAAGCTATAGGTTCCCGGTGGGTCTTCTCTGTTAAGCAGAATCAAGATGACAAGGTGGAACAGTACAAAGCGCGCCTTGTTGCTCAAGGATACACCCAGACTCAAGGAGTTGATTATCAAGAGGCTTTTGCTCCTGTAGCAAAAATGGACCCTATTCGGGTTCTGTTATCATGTGCAACTTGTCTGGACTGGAAAATTCATCAACTGGACGTGAAAATGCATTTCTCCATGTTGAGCTTGAGGAGGAGGTGTACATGAAATTCCCTCCTGGTTTTGTGAAGGAACTGAAGGGCTTGTCCGCCGCCTAAGGAAATCCTTATATGACCTGAAGCAATCTCCAAGGGACTGGTTTGGAAGATTTCTCACAACAATGCTCTAGTTTGGGTACAAGCAAGCCCAATCAGATCATACCATGTTCATCCGGAGACATGAACAACGGGTTGTGGTTCTCATTGTCTACGTGGATGACATCGTGATCACTGGAAATGATACAAAGGAGATTGTCAACCTCAAGACCCTCCTATCAGCTGAGTTTGAAGTGAAGGACTTGAGAAGATTACGGTACTTCCTGGGCATTGAAGTGGTTAGATCTGAGCGGGGTATCTTTATATCCCAACGAAAGTACATATTGGATCTCCTAAAGGAAATTGGTATGCTTGGTTGTGTTCCTGCGAACACCCCTATGGAGGAAAATCACAGAATTGATGAAGATGGTGATGGTGATCATGCGGATGTATCACGTTACCAAAGATTGGTCGAAAAACTTATATACATATCCCATACTCGTCCCGACATTACGTATGCAGTTGGTATTCTTAGCCGATATATGCATTCTCCTAGAATCAGACATCAAGAAGCGGTGTATCGTCTACTATGGTATTTAAAGAAAGCTCCTGGTCGCGGCCTTCTATTCTCTAGGAACAATAACTTGGAGATTGAGGTTTTTACTGACGCTGATTGGGCTGATTGCCAGGATGACAGAAAGTCCACAACAGAATACTGTTCCTTTGTTGGTGGTAACCTCGTAACGTGGCGGAGCAAGAAGCAGAATGTGGTGGGCAGGTCAAGTGCAGAGGCATAATATCGTGCCATGACCCAAGGCTTATGTGAGGGATTATGGTTGCGTACTGTGTTACAGGATTTGGGTTTCCCTGTGACAGCCCCTTTTTCCTTATCCTGTGACAATAAGGCTGCAATTAGTATTGCTCATAACCCAGTCCAACATGACAGGACAAAACATGTCGAAGTGGATCGACACTTTATTAAGGATCACTTGGATAAGAAAACAGTTGTTACTCCGTTTGTTCACTCCAGGGATCAGCTGACCGATGTGTTCACCAAAAGCTTGGGGTGTGATGTGTTTACCGACGATATCCAAAAAATTGGGATGACTGATATCTTCCGTCCGATTTGAGGGGGAGAGTTGTGAAATGTTATGTACAAGTCATGTTTTATCTGTTTCTATGTTCACCCCGGGTCGGGGTAGTTATGTCTTTTCCTTGTTTTTAGGTTTTCCCTTACTCAAGTATATGTATGAGCATTGTTTTAAATGTCCTCCGATATGTCCGACATGTCTCCCGACATGTCATTTTTTAGAGGAAAACGATATGTTTTTCTCAAAATAATAGATTATGTCCTTTTGTAAAATATAGGCCGACATGTCCTATTTTTTCCGATATATCAGCCGACACGACTTTTAAATATATCATCCGCTATTTTATTTTATGTTATATTTGCAGACAAACATCATATATTTAAATCATCTATGGATACTATATTATATATGTTTAAATCGATTAAACTTATTATTTCAATTTTTAACGTTTTATTGTTACAATCAATTTTGCATAATTGTTTCACAAATTTTTAATTTCATATTATAAAAATTAGGAAAATATTTAATACTTTTTTTAGGTGATTGTTTCATATTTTTAATATAAATTTATAAGTTTGAAAAAACTTATAATAAATCAAGTATTTTTAACTTTTAAATCTTTTAAATTTGTAATAAACTTATTGTTATCAAAATAAAATTAGTGTATAGTATTAAATGTATTTTACAATGTATCATTTTGTATTTGTTAATAATTTTTTTCTTAGATACTATTTAAATTTATTTCATAATATAAATGAATCATTTTTTATTTATTTGTTATATTATTTTACTATTTTTATAACATATAATTATAGTTAGTATACATTAAATAAAAATTTTGTTTATAATATATGGAAATCCGATATTTTAAAATATCCCCGACATGTCTCCGACTTCCGACATGCGACATTTAAAAACACAATACGATATGTGTCCGACATCCGATATTTAAAACATTGTGTATGAGTAAGAGACTAGCATTATGATTATTATTGCAATACATCTTTTTTTCCTCTCCACTCCAGTAGCACTGAACCCCACACTTACAACCTTATGAATTAGTACATACACATGTAAAGTAATTGGTTGGGCATGTAGTCTATCATAACATCATTAAAAACTAGTAATGGTAAAACTGAAGGTATTTACACATGTAACAAGTACGACTAAACAATAATAATGATCTACGTTATCTATGAAGAGAGTGCAACTTAATTAGTGATGCCTTTCATAGTTTATCCACAACCTTCACCTGCACTCATAATAGATCAATTAGTGTTTCATAAAGGCATAATCTAAGTTGTACCTTAATATCGATGTAGCAACGTCGATCAATCGTTCCTGTCATATGCGCTCATAACAAATCAATTAATACTTCATTAAACAATAAACATGATCAATGGTGACAAGGGTAGCAAAGTATTTGCCTGTTTACTCAACTAAGCTTTGGGTGAGAGAGGGAAGGGTTTAAGTAGAGGGACTTCATGCCCGGTGCTGCCCACTCATCCCATGGCTTTCACATTGACCTCGTCTGCGGAGAAGACAAAAATCACTCACCATGCATAGTAATAGGCGGATCCCTGAGTTCATGCTTAGCCGGCTAGGGAGGGCTGTTAATTTAAATTTTAAAATAAACCTTTGTTATATAAGTTATCTACATTTTTAAAAGTTTTATAGACTTTTGGGTAGTCATTGAAGAGATCAAAGTCACTAAAAATGCCACTAATTTCAATCTCATGAATTCCGCACCTGTATGACTAAAAAATTTATAAATTTACAAATTTGTTAATGTCTTCGATAATTGCAAGACTAATTAATTAATTTGGGAGAACAATATTTAGGGATATCACATCTTATTCTTTCTTTGCTCACGTTCATCCCCAGTTCATTCTAGTCAGCAGGGACTATCCCCAGTTCACTCTGCTTAGGCTTTCTTTGGCACCCCTCTGATTATCTTGATTCATCTCTTATTCGGTATTTCGGGAATATTAACATTTATATTATAAATTTTAATATTTTAGGCCACGTGCTCATAAGTATTTGACAATCAACTCAAAAAGAAAAATCTTTTCTTTGCCTGCCTCTTTTCTATTGCTGAATGGGGTCAAAAAGTTCTATCATATTCCCAGTTTTTGTTTGTACTTAGTTCTGAAAAATTGACACGTTTTGTTTATTTAATCTAATATGGTTCAGGTCTTAACAGAGCCTAAAAATGCTCTCGGGAAACAGTACAGGAAATTGTTTAGTATGAATAATGTACGTAAACATATGCAACTTAATTTCTTCTTTAAAATTTGTTTGGGACTAAGCAACCAATCATATTTTTTCCTTCCAGGTTAAGTTACACTATACAGAAACGGCGTTAAGGTTGATTGCAGCAAAGGCTATGGCTAAAAGTACAGGTGCCCGTGGTTTACGAGCTATTTTGGAAAATGTTTTGACTGATGCGATGTATGAGGTTTGTTAATTAACTACTTATAATCTCTGGTTTAAACAAGGGTAAAGTGCACTAAAAGCTCTGAATTTTATTTTACTTTAGAGTTTAGCCACTAATATTTAAAAAATGATAGAAAATTGTTGCATTTAAAAATTCTATGACAATTATGTTGTTCTTTTAAGTAATCATAAAAATTCTAAAGTAAAATATTTGCTTGGATAAAATATTAAGCTTTGTCATTATGTTTTCAATTTGTACTCTGTTCTTTGATTATAATTGTGAGATTTGAAATATTATATAATTATTATTCTAAAATGCTAACTCATTACATATGAACTTTCCTCTTTATATAGAGTAGAAAAAGAAGAATATATACTCGGAGATGTGAGACTAAATACAAGAATGAGAAAAACATACATTGAGCTCTCATTTGAGTTTTTTTACAAATTGCTTTAATACTTCACCTCAAGTTGAAACATATGCATACATCTATTATTCTCAGCTTGAAACATATTAGAAAAAATGAGGAAATCAATTTGGTGAAAAATGTCGCCCAACTCTTTATCTGAAGTAACAAACGAAGTGTGTGTTTGTCTACTAATAACTTCCTCTCTAATGAACGCGCAATTTACTTCTATAGTTTTACCAAAATCTTTTAGAAGCGCTCTCAACCATTTCAACTCATAAGCAGCTTAAATCATACTTTTGTGTTCACCTTCTGCACTTGACCTAGACACCCCTGTTTTTTTTCTTGCTTTTCAAGTGACAGGATTTCCTCTGATATACACAAAGTATCCAAAAGTAGATTTTTGATCTTCCTTATCATCTGAATACTTTTTAATACGAATTACATATGTGACTTTCAAGTATTTGGGAAGATCCATATCTTTTGTAACAAAATGTGTTCAAGCATGTTTCTTTGTTATCTCTATTCAAGAAGAATTGTCTCCGATGAGAAAAATATCATCAACATTTACATCAAGAATAACCAATCCTCGGCCAGTCTCCCATCCAAAGAGATTAATCAACCTTACTTCTGGATAACTCAATGGTGGAAGTGACCTAGATGAACTTATCAAACCATGTTCGAGGAATTTTTTTAAGATGATAGATGCCCTTTTGTAATTTACACACTTGAGACTCCTTATGAGCAATCTAACCAGGAGGTTATTCCATATAGACCACTTCATGCAAATCATCATATAATAAGACAATTCGATTGACATCAATGGAGAAGAGATCCTCAATAGTATTGTTGTGGGAAACCAGTGAGAATGTATCAAAGAAATCAACACCATATGTCTGGGTGTACCACTTGGCAACCAAACGGACTTTGTATCTGTCCACAATGTTGTTAGGAAGAAACTTGATGATAAAGATCCATCTAAAACCAACAATATCCTCTAGGTGGTGTAAGAACAAGAGTCCAAGTACAATGGGATGTCAATACAAAGACATCCTCATCCATAGTCGTCTTGCAGTAGATATACGAAGAGCTTCATGGTAAGTAGTAGGGATTGTTGTGGCGGAGGCTGCCAAGGCAAACTAGTTGCAAGAAGTACTAAGATTTGCATAAGACACAACATTATTAATAGAATATAGTGTACTCTCCCTTATTCCTTTTTGCAGAGCAATGAAAACGTCAAGGTCCCAGTCCATTGTGATGAAGGAATCCTCTGAAGAGGAGAGAGTTGGCATGGGAGCTGACGCCAGGAATCCTCGAGTGGAAGGCGCTATGGGAGCGGGAGTAGCAGGACATCAAGGATAATGATATGAAAAAAGTTAAAAAGTGAAGGTTAAATGCCCTCTGATATGTTTGACATGTCTCCCGAGTCCCGACATGTCATTTTTAATTTTTCTAAAAAAATTGATTACGTCATTTTGTAAAATATTGGCCGACATGTCTCATTTTTTCTGATATAATGGCCGACACGACTTTTAAATATATCACCCACTATTTTATTTTATGTTATAGTAGCAGAATAGCAACAAATGTTTAAATCGTATATATATATATATTATATTATGTATGTTTAAATCGATTAGACTTATTGTTTCGATTTTTTAATGTTTTATTCTTACAACCAATTTTGTATAACTGTTTCACAATTTTTAATTTTTTATTTAAAAAAATATGAAAATATTTAATATTTTTATTAGTTGATTATTTGCATGTTTTAATATAAATTTATAGGTTTGAAAAAACTTATAATCAATTAAGGTTTTTCAACTTTTAAATCTTCTTTATTTGTAATAAGTTTATTGTTATCAAAATAAAATTATTGTATGCTATTAAATATATCTTACAATGTATCATTTTTTATTTGTTGATAATATTTTATCTTAGATAGTATTCGATTCTATTGTGTAATATAAATGTATCATTTTTATCTGTTTGTTATATTATTTTTCTATTTTTTATAATATAGTTATAGTTAGTATACATAAAAAAAAATTATAAGACATGAAAATCCAATATTTTAAAATATCTCTGACATGTCTCCGACTTCCGACGTTTTAAAACTCAATCTGATATATTGTCGACATCCAATATTTACAATATTGTATGTGTAAGAAGTACTACGGGTTGTGTGATATCCAGTGTAGGAGCATGAATGATGGGAAAAGAGGATACAAAGATCGGGGTAGAGTGGTGGTAGATAGAAAAAGAGGGATTTTTAGACATGTTGACATTTGGAGACATGCCCAAACAATGATTGCCCTTCTAAAAAGAGTATCTGATAGAGAAAATAGTATTCTCCAATTTATACTCGATTAATGCAAGTGTACCTATTGAAATATAGCATATGATATAAAAATATCATTGTCGTATTAAAACTCGGGTCTGTCGAGTACTTCTATTTCGAGAAAACTAACTATTATTTTATTGGTCGAAACTTAAAATAAATTTATGATTGAAACTAAAATGCGAAATAAGAAACTCAAACTTGAACAAAACGCACTTCGAATGAAATAGAAACGATAATTTTATAACCTTCTAATCTATGCCTTGACCGCGGGGATTCCCAAAATATGAACGCCCAACTGAGATTAAGAATATCAATCGAACTCTTGTTCTATAATCAATAACCTAATACTCGCTTTAATGAGGTGAATCCCGCAAAATCGGAAAAATCACATCATCCTCTCTTGAGGGTTGCGTTCAACTCTCTTTATTCGCGAGTGATCTCTTTGTATGCATGAGCCTTTTGGCTAACTAGAATACGAAAACAGATACGAAAGTCCACACGTCGACATATGAACTTGATATTAATCACGAATAAATCGAAGGAGATCGAAAATATAAAAGAGAGATAATATTTCATTCAACGCTTGTAATGAGCAAGACTAAATTACCATCTACTGGACATGAATTAAAAAGTACACGAAAGAACAAAAGAAAAAAGACATTTTTTGAAATTAAAATCTAAATTATCATTGCATAATAAAATAGGAATTACATTAAATAAAAGAGAATGAAAATACATAAAAGAAAATTATATGGAAATAAAATTACGCTAAAGAAAATCATTTCTGTCCAAAAGGTGCAGAGGAAGAGAGGGGAGACATGCTTAGATTTGGTCACTACTTATAAGAAAAGGGGAGGATGAAGGTGGATGACACATGAAGAGTTGGAAGTGGAGGAATTCAAGAGAAGAATTTAATTTGTGCATGGGGGGAATGAGTCTCATGCTTAGCAAAGGGGGGATGAATATGGGCAGTCACATAAATAAGAGTATAAGTGCATGCATGTGGTTATATGGGCTTGCATGGAAAAAGGAAGTGGGCCTCACATGGAATGGAAATGAATGAGAAAAATGGTGGGCTTCACGTGGAATGGAAATGAATAGGATTGGATGAAATATTTGCATGAATTTGGAGGTGCGCCTTAGGCCATGGACAAGGACAACAATATTAAATGGGATAGCACGAGGTGCATGGAATAGGTGGCCGTGACATTCTTTCACGTGCTCGGCTTGAACATTTGCGGCTTGAACATTTGCGGCTTGAACATGTGCTTGGCCAACGCGACAACTTCAGATAATACATCAATTTCCATTGTCATGAGTTTGCTCGCAACATTATTCCTATAAAAATAAATTAAACTTAAATTAGTAAACAAAATATAAAATAAATGATTTATTAACTAAAATAGAAATAATATTTACAAATTCATATTAAAATTATACTAAATACTATACTAAAAATACGTATAAATCCTACTCATCAGTATCCCACGAAAATATACTTGGTGCGGAGAATTTGTCTTGACTAAATATAGGAGTGTGGACGAAGACAGTACAACCATACACACGAGGAGTGGTGGAAAATGAGTACATTCTAAATGAAGAAGAGAAAATTGTGTCTCACCCTGAAGAGTAGAAGATGACAAACGATTAATGAGAAGACAAGAAATGAGAATCGTGTGACCCCAGTAGGAGCAGAGAACATTTATTTGACACAAGTGTTTGATCAATATCGAGGAGGTGACGATTTTTCATTTTCTCCATCCCATTTTTTTGGGATGTATGAACAAAACTTGTCTGATGAATGACGTCAGAGTTATAAAAAGAGAAGAATTATTTGCTCATATATTCTCGCATTATCTATTCATATAATTTTTAAGGACAAGACCAAATTGAGTTCGAATTTCATTATGAAATATATAAAATACAATATAAGAGTTTACATCATTCTTTTAAAAGATACACTCAAGTACATATAAGTAATTATCAATAAAAATAACACAATACATATTTTTTGCACCAACAGACTTGGTGGGACTGAGACCCTAGATGTCCAAATGAAACAGGTCAAAAGGATGTACAAAACACACACAAAGCTTGGCAGGAAAACTTGTGTGATGATTCTTGCCATATTGACAGATTTCACACTCTAAAATAGTCTCAGACTAAAATGACGATAGGAGCTAGTGGAAGAGATGAAGTGGAGAATGACAAAGACGGTGATGCCACCAAAGAAGAGAGATCGAGGTGACATATGCTGAGAAAGTAGGAAGATCGTTTAGGTAGTGTTGGAAAAGCCCACTTAATATTAGGCCCATTTGTATAGCATTTATTGCTTTTCTCTCCTCTCTTTAGTCACACATTGTGTATAGGCCTTTTCTCTCTCTTTCTCTCATCTATATATATGTACTCATTCTTTGTATTTGTATCAAGTGGACATATATACAAGGTTGGCTTTCTCCATTTCTACATGGTATCAGAGCCAGGTTGCTGACTCCTGCGGACTCCCCTTTTCTGTCCGCCCTGCGGCCTGCGACCTCCTGCGGCCTCCCTTATCCAGTCCGCAGCCTCTCCGTGGAACCACCTCTCCTCTGTGGCCTGCGACAGTGTGTCCGCACCTTCTAGCCGCTTCACTCCTGCGGCCTCCCTTGTCCAGTCCGCAGACTCTCCTCCCGTGGAACCACCTCTCCTCTCGTCTTCTCCTTCCTCCTCTGGCCCCCTATTTATAGTCATCCTGTGGGGTCCACTGCTTCCCTTACTCGCTGCGGCCTCCTCTTGTCCGGCGCGACCTCGGCGACCTCAACCTCTTGGTTTCCTTCGTCCGCCGTAAGCTCAGCTTCCTCCTCTGTCCGCAGTCCGCCTGCTTGCGGCTGCTCTCCTTCCTCTTCCGGCAGATTCTTTTTCTGTCCGCCGCGGGTTAGACCCTCTGCGATCTTTCAGTCTTGCGGACTGGTCCAACCCGCCGCGGTCGCTCTCTTGCTTCCCGACCTGTCCTCTCTTCTCAGCTCGCTCCTGTCCGTCGCGGTCTGATCCAGACCGCCGCGACCTGACCCAGTCCGCAACCTCTTCCAGCTCGCCGCGACCTCATCCAGGTCGCCGCGTCCTCACCCAGTCCGCTGTCTGTTTGCTTCCTCTAGCTGCTGCCTCCAGCCCGCCGCGGTCTCCTCCAGCTCGCTGCGGCCTCCTTCAACTCGCTGCGGCCTCCTTCAGCTCGCTGCGGCCTCCATGTCTACGTCTGCAGACTCCGTCGGTACGGCAGTTCCTCCTGAACGCCCGGCCTCTATCCAGGAAGTCCGCGACGAGCTCCGGATCACTACAATTTCGCTCACTGGCAAGAAGAACTTTGTGGAATGGGCACACTCAGTTCGCCGTGTCCTTCAGTCAAAGGGATTCCTTCATCATCTGACCCAGACCGTTATTGGTGTTCCTACTGAGGAGTGGTTACGCAATGATGGGCGTGTGCAGACTTGGCTCCTCAACTCTCTTGATGGCGAATCTTATCGCCTGGCCATGTATCATGAGACGGCCAAAGGCATGTGGGACGAGCTACACACCCTCTACTCTGGCAAAGATAGTCTCCACCATCTATATGATATCATCACCGCTCTCCAGGCCCTTGACAGCAGTGGCGCAACCGACTTGACGTCCTTTGTTGCTCAAGCCCGGTCTCTGGTTGGGGCTTGGATCGACCATCAGCCTCCCACTCTAGATCTCGCTGCTCAACGTACCCAGAAGGAAGCTGTGGGTATCGCCATGATGATGGCCCGGGTACCCCCTCATCTTCACAGTGTCCGGGCTCACATCCTCTCCTCTACTGTTACACCGTCCTTTTCCGACGTGTGCTCAATGCTTCTCAAAGTCTCCCCGCCTCCGGATGTTCCCGGACTTCCTTCTCCGGCCCTTGTTCAACAGGCACCAGCTCCCTTATTGCCTCTTCCCCCCTCTGCCCGTGGTGGCCGCTCTGACTCTCGCGGCCGGGGTCGCGGTGGCCGGTCTAGGCCTAAATGCTCGTTCTGTGGTAAAGATGGTCATCTTGAGGCCACTTGCTTTCGCAAACATGGCCGACCTCCTCGTCCACATGCCTCTGCTGCTACTACCGACTCTGCCTCCTCTCGTACTGAGCTCGACGAGGTTCGTCTTCAGCTCCAGCATCTTCATGGCTTGCTCAGCCGTCCGCCTGCCTCGGTTGCCTCTGCTGCCTCTATCTCCAATGAAGGTATCGCCTGCCTATCCTCTGGCACGCGCTGGATCCTTGATTCTGGTGCCACTCATCATATCACCTCTGTTAGGCCACCACAGTACTTGTCTTCACCTCACCCGAAGTACATTATTGTTGCTAATGGGGCGTCGGTTCCCGTCTCTGGATGTGCTGATATTTCTCTCACCTCTTCTCTCCTCCTGCGCTCGGCTCTACATGTTCCGGGCTCTCCTTTCAATTTACTCTCTGTCGGTCGCCTTACTACTGATTCTAATTACTCAGTGACATTTACTTCTTCTTTTCTCATACAGGATCAGCAGACGCAGACTATCATTGGTAGAGGACGGCTGCAGAATGGGCTCTATCTTCTTGACGACTCTCCTACTGTCCTCGCATCTATCTCCTCTTCGGATTGGCATCGCCGTCTGGGACATGCTCCTCTTCCAGTCCTCCGGAAGGCTCTTCCTGATGTCACTCTCCCTGCTTTTCGTTGCGACACATGTATTTTGGGCAAACAGCCCCGTTCTTCTTTCCCCCCTCATTGTACTCGGAGCTCCGCTCCTTTTATTTTAGTACACTCCGATATATGGGGTCCGTACAAATTTACTAGTATTTCTGGCTATCGCTATTTTCTTACTTTTATTGATGATTACTCTCGCATGACGTGGTTATATCTCCTTCGGGATCGCTCTGAACTTCCCCGTGTATTCCGGGCTTTCATCCTTGAGACTCGCACTCAGTTCTCTGCGCCTATTCGCACTATTCGTACTGACAATGCGCGGGAGTACACCAGCCATACGTTTGCCACTCTCTGCTCTGAATTCGGCATTCTTCACCAAACCTCATGTCCGTACACTCCACAACAGAATGGTGTCGCCGAGCGCAAGAATCGTCACCTTCTTGATGTCGCTCGCTCGCTTATGCTTCAAATGCAGGTCCCCAAACCGTACTGGAACTACGCTCTCTCCACGGCTTGCTTCCTCATCAACCGCCTCCCGTCTTCCGTCCTCCAGTATGCTACTCCCTTCAGCCTCCTCTTTCCCACAACTCCGCCTTTTCCCCTTCCGCCACGGGTGTTTGGGTGTACCTGCTACGTTCACCACCTCGGTCCCTCCACGGACAAGTTGGACCCTCGTGCCACCAAGCAGATCTTTGTCGGGTACTCGCGCACTCAGAAGGGTTATGTATGTTATTCGCCTACTACCTGCAAGGTTACTGTCTCGCCTGACGTAACTTTCCATGAAGATCCTCCATTCTTCCCTGCTCCGGATATCGCTCTGCATCCCGCTCCCGTCGTTCGTCCTGTCATTCCTGCTCCTCACTCCTCGGCCTCTCTCCCTTCCCCACCTCCGGTCCGTCCACCACCACCGGTTATCCGGGTCTATTCTCGTCGCTCTCCTCATCCTGTGGCTCCTCTGCAGTCGGCTTCGCCCTCTGGTGCTCTGCTCCCTGCTGCTCCGGCTCCCGTCTCCACCGCTCATCCGATGGCGAACTACGTCTCGCTCCATCGCCTCTCCCCCTCTCTTCTTCACTTTGCCACCTCCTTATCTTCTGTTTTAGTCCCTAACTCTTTGCAGGAGGCGCTTCACCATCCTGGCTGGCGGGCTGCCATGGACGAAGAAATGACGGCCCTTTGGGCCAACCAGACCTGGGTCTTGGTTCCCTTACCTCCTGGTCAGCACCCTGTTGGATGTAAATGGGTCTTCGTCATCAAGCATGCTCCGGATGGCACTATTGCCCGACTGAAGGCCCGTCTTGTGGCCCGTGGCTTCACACAACAGGAGGGCCTCGACTATGAGGAAACATTCTCTCCGGTGGCCAAGCTTAACACTGTCCGCGTTCTTCTCTCCGTCGCGGTGCACCGCCGCTGGCCCCTTCATCAGCTTGATATCAAGAACGCCTTTTTGAATGGCGACCTTCAGGAAACTGTCTACATGCGCCAACCGCCCGGGTTTGAGACCACGGGGAGTCTCGGGTCTGTCTTCTCAAAAAGTCAATTTATGGTCTCAAACAGTCCCCACGGGCGTGGTTTGACAAGTTTAGCAAGGTGGTTCGGGATATGGGGTTCACTCGGAGTTCTGCAGATTTCTCCCTTTTTACCCGCCACCGGGCCACTGACACCATTCTCCTGTTGGTTTATGTTGACGACATCCTTCTCACTGGGGATGACTCAAAGGGGATTCAAGACGTCAAACAACATCTGAGCACTGTTTTTCAGACTAAAGACCTGGGGAAACTTCGCTACTTCCTTGGTCTCGAGATCGCTCGGCGGCCGGACGGGTTGGTACTCTCCCAACGAAAGTACTGTCTCGATCTTCTCAAAGATGCTGGTCAGTCTGGTTGCAAGCCAGCGTGTACCCCGATGGAGGCAAATCACAAGTTATGCGCTCATGCTTCGGATGACGATTTGCTACTTCCGAACCCGGAATACTATCGACGCCTTGTGGGCAAGTTAATCTATCTAACAGTCACAAGGCCGGATATATCTTTTGCAGTTGGGGTGGTCAGTCGGTTCATGCATGCCCCCGGGCTTCTCATCTCCAAGCGGTTGAACGGGTTCTTCGATACCTTAAGGGAGCTCCAGGTCAAGGACTGGTTTACAAAACCTCCGACTCTGCTCCCACATTGGTTGCCTATTCTGATGCCGACTATGCGGGTTCCTGGACGATCGAAGGTCAACTAGTGGGTTCTGTACTTATTTTGGTGGGCATCTTATTACTTGGAAGAGTAAGAAACAAGCTGTGGTAGCCCGTTCCTCTGCAGAGGCTGAATACAGATCGATGGCCTCAGTTGTCTCAGAACTCACATGGCTTGAAAGTCTCCTTACTGACCTGGGAGTAAAACTCCCCTCCTCTGCTGTTCTATTTTGTGATAGTCAAGCCGCCATACACATCGCAAAGAATCCGGTCTTTCATGAGCGCACAAAACATATCGAGGTTGACTGTCACTTTGTTCGTGAGAAGGTTCAGTTGAAGAAACTTGAATTAAAGCATGTTCCAGGAACTGATCAAGTTGCCGACATCCTCACAAAGGCCTTATCAAGCACTCTGTTCTCCCAATGTTTGTCCAAGCTGGGTGCATATGACCTATACGCTCCAGCTTGCGGGGGAGTGTTGGAAAAGCCCACTTAATATTAGGCCCATTTGTATAGCATTTATTGCTTTTCTCTCCTCTCTTTAGTCCCACATTGTGTATAGGCCTTTTCTCTCTCTTTCTCTCATCTATATATATGTACTCATTCTTTGTATTTGTATCAAGTGGACATATGCTGAGAAAGTAGGAAGATCGTTTAGGTAGTAAACACCTCTCACCCCCATACACGTGCGTTCAGTTCTAGTAATAATCGTATTTCGAATGAAGGACCTGAAAATAACAAGTAATAGGAAAGAAGAGATAGATCAGTGTAATTGTTTGGAAAGTACACTGACAGATAACAGTTTGCAAGAAAAATTTGGAACATATATAATGTCGTCCATTGGAGAAGGGAGGCAGTAGTAATAACTCCAGTTCTACAACTTTGAGCAAGAGAGCCATCAACTACAAACATTGCTGGTAATCATTTTGCTTCTCGAGGTGAGAGAAGACAGGAATGTTCTCAGTCATATGATTGGTGGCACCGGATTTAATGCATCATTTATCCTTAGTAGCAACATGTGCACTACCTGAAGAAGTTAAGACAGGTTACTTGGAAGCACTAATTAGAGCCTCGATAGCTGTCGAAGAGAACCATCAGTTGGATTTGGGTGGCGGAGTGAAGGTGGGCTGAGACGAAGACTGCTACTCGGTAGCAATTATATGAGCTTGAACACGAGATGTGGATGCATCGCCAAGTACCGTTTAACAAGATGAGAAAGTCTCTGACAATGTGAGCAAAGAGGGCAATTCCCACCATGACCTTCAGTTTGGGGCCCTTAGCCACATTGTGTTTCACGACTAGCAGCATGAACATAATATTTTGTGGGTGGAGTTGATACTATTCGAGATTGTATGTAGAAGGTTTGTCACTACAATGATACGAGTTGCAGTAACATCCAAAGTGGAAGTGTTGGGTTCTCCCATGATTTGTTTATGTATCAATCTTGTAGGAATCATGAAGACATGGATAATATCAAACAACAAAGAGTCACTACAAATATTTTTGCTAAGTTGCAAGGTCATCATAGAAAGGTTGATGTTGCAGAAGTTCTGCATTGAGAGACTAAACTTCCTGATACGAAACATTAGGAGAGAGTGTTGGTCAAACAAAGAGATGAATATATGTAGATGTGAGAATTTGACACTCTTGGAATAACGGGTTGCATGATGATCTCGAGCCTCCTTTTCAATTTCACCGTGATGAATGTTAGACAACCAATCATCAAAAGGACTATTTGTAAGACATGTATGGACATGCACATCACTGACGTCCCAATTTGCATAAGTGGGTGATGTAGGGTGCGTAGGATTGTAAGTGAGATGGTTTTTATTTTGTTGAGAGCGCATAAAAAAGATGAAAGAGACACTCCAATCAGGATGATTACGTTATGTCAACTTGGAAGTCATCTCGAGATTTCCATATTCACTGGAAATAAGTGTGGTGGTAGTAGTTGCAATAAGAGCAGGGGGAGGATGGGTATCACCATAGTTCAGTTTGAGGGAGATCTTAAAGTTTTGGTGTTGTTGGGCTAGACGAGTACTCGAGCTTGGCCACAACTTGCTAGAGAATGGAGGAATTTATTGGAGGAGAAGTTGGGAAGGAGCTTTGCGTGATGCAAAGAAGTCACGAGAAGGAAAACACACTGGTAGGAACCTCAACATGGTGATGTTGTCGTCATTGTTGATAATTTAGCATCTGGTCCGCGGATTACCTGCGCGTGAGTACCCGAGTGAGAAAGCGTCGGAAAGTGCTCGCAAGATGTAGAGAATTCTCAGAAGCTGGAGAAGTCGCACGCGGTTGCGACTAGGTGTGCTCAAAGGAGTTCACCGCTGCTGTTAGAAATCATAGGAGAGATGAGGTTTCCAAGAGGAGTTTGATGTTTGCAAAAGAGATGAAGTCGCCACGGGCTTGACTCTGGATGTGAGATTGTGTACGTTGGCAAGGGTATTATGTGAAGTGATGATTGAGTCAACCACTCGATGTATTATAAAAGGAGCAACAAAGCTTAATGAGGGCTAATGTCAAACCTGTTGACGACCTTTGTCTTTCGGTGAGCTCGTTGGAAGAGGTCGCAGACACCTACTTGGAAGAGGCGGCAAGAAGAGTGCGAATGTGGTTGGAGTTGATGAATCTTGGTTAGAAGAATATTTCAAGTTCGCTACCTCTTGTATATGGCCTGGAGATTCATACGGAACAGATGGGTTTGGGTGTGACCTGTAGAAATTACGCGAGAGGAGTAATCTAGAGAAAGCAATGCAAAAATTATTTCAACTTTGATAGCATGTGAGAATTTGGAATAATAAATAATTATTATTTCAAAATTACAAACTCTTTAAATAGGCACTCCCTTCTTTATATAGAGTAGTAGAAGAAGAATTTACACTTGAAGATGTGGGACCAAATCCAAGAAAGAGGAAAATATACAATATGCTCCCTTTTGGGTGTTCTACAAAAATCTTTAACAATAACAATCTTCAAACCTCAAAGGGAAAAAGCACATGCAATATTTTTTATTTGATCCTTCATGATTATTGTTACACTGATCCAACCTTTATTTGCTATATCACAAAGACTGCTCTAAGGATTTTTTAAATTTGATTTCCTGATTGTTATTGTAAAACAATGACCAATATGTCATAGAAATTGAAAATATAATCATTTTCTTATCATATGGATGCAACACACGTGGCCACAGGCCCCAAACCTTCCTGCCAGTGAAAATTTATTATAAGACGAGTACAATAAAATTTGATTACTTTAGAGTAGTGCACTCTTTAAACAAATCTCTTTCCTTTTTTATGTTTTGGATACTATTAATCATCTTCATTACTGATTTAATTTGTACGTACATATATTACTATGTAAGTATCGTAAATTATTGGTGGTTGAAACTATGTAAAAGGGGAGAAACACATGAAACACATGATGCAGCCTTATATTAACTGAATGTGAATTTTAAAGTAAAACTTCTCTTTTAATTGTCAGCCACTTTGAATTAGATTCTTCACTGTTAATCTCATTAAAGCTGAAGCTTTTAAAAAAATCAACTTTGATTTTGGATGGTTTGAAAATTACTTAACTTTTACGTTTGATTCAGTTCCCTTGAATTGTAGAAGTGTCAGCACACCTTTGGTAGCTTATCCCTGGCATTTCTTTCTCCATATAGTACTGTTGAGAATGTAGTCCCGCATCATGAAATTCTTGTAGTCTTGTGCACTAGCATAAATATTGGGCCACTCCGCACATAGCCAATTAGTGATGCTATTGCCAACAATCTATTTTTCTGTCACCCAGTTTATTAAAAAGGTCATGCTTAAGTCCAAAGTTCATGCAATTAAAAAAATCTGTATGTTGAGGCCAAAGTATCCACTTGTGAGGGCATGTTGAGAATATGGTCCACATCGAATCTCTTGTTGTTTTGTGCACTTAATATTGAGTATGGGTCATTTTACTTGTAATCAATTGGTTTAAGGCTAAATATATGTGTTCTAGTAAGTACTTTGGTAGAAACAAATGAGTCCTTATAAGCTACGACTGAGTAAGGGTACTGGTATGCTACATATCTGGTACGACAGTACCACAAAGTTAAAAAAAATAGGACGTGTACATCAGAATATATTTTAATTAAAAAAAGAATATATATGTCACAAGTGCAATAAAAAGTTCTCAAAATAATGAAACATCAATCATAATTAATTTAAAACAATCCAAGCTGAATAGTCACATGTAAAAGTAGACAATCAATGCAACACAACATGAAGTTCTCAAGCGTAGAACATACATAATCATTCCAAATTTCTTGAACAAAAATTGAATGGAGTACATCATTTTTTTCACACAATATGAGGATGAAGAAGGCTGACATAGAAGCTTCATAACAATCTTTTACAACCTCAGCACTGCAGCTCCATAATAGCTCGACCAATCTTTGGGCAACAAGGAAACTCTACTCTTTAAACTATCAGATTCATTAAAAGCTTGACCAAGTCTAGTGAACCTGCAGAACTCATTTATGACTAGGTTCGTTTTTGCCACTTCAGGAAATCATTTCCTTAAGCATTTATTCTCTCCAAAAAATTTCCGTAGCTGTGTTTGGAGCAACTTTATTTGACCCTCTACCAAGTCATTATTGGCCATAATACCTATAAATGTTTAGCAAATAACAAATTCATCATGGAGTAAATATATCATATTAAAGATCAAATGTGATGAATTTACCTTGGATTAGAGACTGAGTCATGCGATGTAGTGGCGTGCAATTCTTGGTTTATTGATCAATGAGCACATCATAAATTGCCTCATAAAGAGGGCAATGAGCACCCAAGTCCACCAACTTCTCATGCATACATCTTTCAATATTCTCATTTTCTACCATGAAATCTTACATATCATACACTTAATGAAACAAATCAAGTTTCAACAACAATAAACAACTTTAGAGAAACAAAAGAGTTGTATATTTTCATCTTGTACTGATGATTTATAATGAAATTCCTGATCTATCGAACTTTATTAGCACTTGAGTAATTCATCTGCATTGTTCTCTAACAGTTGTACATACATCAATATTTTCAGTTGCACAATTATTCTTCAATACAAGATTTAGGGTGTGCCAACACATCCAAAATATATGAAAAATTATTCTTATATGATTTTTCATGCTGCCTTACACGTGAGTGCACTTTTAGTGATAATCAGGCTGATACAAAGATGACTCCCTGGGCTTATTTTGCTTCCCCTATCATTCTATGTGGCCATAATGATTTTTTTTTCATTTCATATATGCCCACTTCCACCTATATAATGGAGTGGAGAGTTATTTTCATCATCTTGGATTATTTCCTTGGAGAGAAGGTTCTTAGAGGGATCCAACCCTTGAGAGATTAGGTCAAGCTATCAACTAGTCTGACCTGCCCTACTCATTTTGGAACACTAATTCTTTGGATTTTGGTTCCTTATAGCAGTCCATCCTCTTCTTGTATGAGGGTGTTGCATGTGGTTGATGGGCTAAAGTGGTGCTGGAAGGGGTTGAGTGGCTAATAGGTGAGTGCTGAGTGGATTGATACTGTCAACATGTACTTGGAAAGGAGGCTGACAGTTGTGGGTGTTCTGAATTGTGAAGAGCAGAGGTTATATGGGTTGGGGAGGGCCGGCTGGTGATTGTTAAAGAGCCAGGGGGTGGGCGGTTGTATGGAAGTGAATTGGATGGGTCAGTTTTAGATAACGAAGAGCTGGATGGGTCATTTTTAGATGAAGAACTGTTGGGTGGAAAAGCAAACAATCCAGAGCTGGATGGAAAAGCAAACAATCCAGAGCTGGATGAAAAAGCAAACCAAGACAAACCATGAATCCTGCAGTAAAAATTCGTTGCAATTTTGAAAAATAAAGATGAACTATTAACAAGGGCGGTAGTACTGTGATAATATATGTTAAAATGGGCTGTTTTCATCAGGTAATCAACAACAAAGAATGACCATCCAAAGAGAGGAGCAAGGCAATCAACCCCTGAGAGAGGCATCCAATAAATCAGGTATCAGATAAAGAGAGAAACCATGCAATGATCACAGAGAGAGGAACTAAACAAAGAGAAGAGAGCATCAAAGTGTTGAGCTAAACAGACTTACCAAGAAATCAACACCAAAGAAAGGAACTAATCAGAGAGAGGAGAGCATCAAAGAGATGAACCAAAGAGAGAAACCATGCAATCAACATCTGATTGGGGAACCATGTGGAGAAGGAGAGCATTCGAGTAATCATGCAGAGAGAGGGGAGGATAAGAGCGAGCAACTTGAGAGAGGAGTTCCAGAGAGGAAGGGAGAGGACATCACCGATAAGAGGAGGCCATGAAAGAAAGGAACTAAAGAGAGAAGATCACATCACACGTCTGTACAAATTCACAATTCAGAGCTCTGACCAAAATAGTCGGAGAAAGAAATTTGAGGGAGGAGAGCTAAGAGAACACAACTAGCACTTCAACAAATGCTGAAGTCATAAATAGGAAATCTTGTTGCACGAGTGAGCTATGTTGCGCCGACACCAACACGCGATACGCGACACGACACGCAATTCGTCAATTCTCAAAAAATACCATATTCAAATGAATCAAATGTAAAACTTAACAAAAATGTCAAAAAATGATAGAACATTAACACATTACCATTCTAATGAAAATATCCATCCCGTTATTAGATTCACCTTCACTACTTGAAATTCTTGAAAGGGCCAAAGACACTTTTTTAGGAGAAAAACTCGTTATTCTAGCATTTACCTTTTTTTCTAGTTTTTACACCTCAAATAGATCACCTTTTAAGAGTTTACACACTTTCCAATTCCTTTTCCATGAATAATTAATAAATGTGCTCTAACTCTTTGTATATTTAACTTATAAAATATTTTTCACAAAAATTGCACTTTCAAGACAAATTGCCTCCATCTCACCATGAGTAGCTAAACTTAGGGACACACGTGTCCGATTGAGTGGGACACGCAAGTCCCGCGTGAGGCAGCATGTTGGACTTCTGACACGTGTGTCGGAGAGTGTCTGAGAGTCGGATGAGTGTTGGAGAATCTGATACCGACACGCTAGACATTTTAAACTGTCGGTGCTTCATGGCAGGTGAGAGAGAAATCAAGGCAGGTAAAGTTAATACCCTAAACTAGAGAGATTACATAGGTGATGCTTCAATGACACAGAATGACCACATTTTCAACAACACAAAATACTCTATACCAGAGATGAATCAGTTGATGCTTCACAGAGGGAAGTGGTCACGGATGAATAGAGAATGAGAGGAGCTCAAAGCTGTAGGAGAACACAAAGGCATGGCCATAGAAAGTTAGAGGAATTAAGAAATCGACGATTCCTAGGGCGCAAAACAACATAGAGGCGATAACAATGAAATGAAACCTTGTTTTAAGTTTTAATTTCACCAAGGGATACTAGTCGAAAGCAATGAACAGATATTTGTATTAAGTTTTACATTTTAACCGACCCCCAGTTACATCAGTAATGCTTGTGAAAAAGTTAGGCATTTCAAGTACTTACACCACCTACCTTTTTAATGTTGTGTTGCTTTCCTCTCCTTTTTTATAACCCATGTAATCCTTTCAGATTCCTGATGCCAACATGGGCAGTGAGCGAGCAGATGCAGTTGTGGTGGACGAAGAAGCTGTAGGGTCTCTCGACAAACCTGTTTGTGGAGCTAAAGTTCTATTTGGCGACGGCGCCTTGGAACGCTATCTTGGCATACATAGGATGAAAGTCCCCACGGTATAAATATTCGTTACTTTCTTTATACATCCTATCAAATAAGAGAATTAATCTTTTTTTATAGGCTATGAAGTCCGGGTACGAGTTTTGAGAATGTGTACCTAGTCTGGTGGTACAATAACAACAGTCAAGTCTTTCTCCCACTATAGTGGGGTCGGCTATATGGATCTTTTGTCGCCATTGTGCCCTATCTTTAGTCATAATCTCACTAATGCCAAGTCTTTATTGGTCTACCCCTCCCCCGTTTACTATAATATCAAAAAATTAGGATGTGTATACTATCAAAAAACCAGGATGCGTGTAATATCAAAAAATTACGATGTGTATAATATCAAAAAACTAGGATGCGTATAATTTCAAAACATAAGGATGTGTATAATATCAAAAATTAGGATGTGTATAATATAAAAAAATTAGGATGTGTATAATATCCAAAATAGTGTGGGACAGCGTTTAGGCCCCAACAGCTTCTGCCAGTGTAAAGTGTCATTATATTTTTTTAGCACTTTAGTGATAAGCAAAATATATATATATATTTTTTAATGCAGGATGAGGGTGAGAGGTTGGATGGGGAAGTGGAAAGCCAGCCAGAGGTTTCCTCAATAGTCATGAGCATGTAATTTTTTTTTATTAATTACTGGATTTTATAACTGATACATATTTCATTCCTTTTTTTTTTGTAATTACATCCTTCTACAGAAGGATTGTATTTGTAATTAGCAATGGCTCATGCTAACTTAAGTAGCAGTGTATAATTCATTTAGTGGCACTTGAGCTTATATACACAGGGGGATTACCCCCCACCCCCCACCCAAAAAAAAAACACTGTTGATCTGTTGAAGGAAAATGATTTCCTTCTTCAAATTTGTATGGCATTTGAACATTCTATTTATGGCATACATAAGGAAAATCATCACATTATTATTACTATTTTCTTCCATTGACAAGTTACTACTTTTGGTTGGTGTGTGTTGGGTGGGTTGGGGTGGTCTGGAATTATTAAAAAATTAAAGGATAATGTCATTGCATTTGACAATTGTTCATTTGATTCTATCAATAGTCATGTAAATTAGCATAGACATGGATAGTGTAAAGATTTGGTTGATAAATTTCTCAATAAAATTAGAGTCTATTCGCATCCCAAAAACAATCTTTCCGGCCGGCAGCGAACATCAAACTGCCCTCTGCTGGATGGCGACGACGATAGAGCTCCACTACATTGTTCTGAAATGTTTCCGTCAAAATCTATTCGCACTTTATCTACTCATTTTTGTTAATGGAAGCAATTTGGTTAAATACATATTTTAGTCCCAAAGTTTTAACAGCTTTTGCAGTCCTAAACCTTTAATTCATTCCGTTAAATCTCCGTTATAGTAAAAACATAGTAATCTGATGCATCAAACTATGACGTGATTATAAATATTGAAAATGGCTGGAATACAGTTGTTTTGCATGTTAAGAGAATGTATTAAATATATCAAATTTCCCTATTTTTATAATTTTCTGCCCTCGCCTGCACATTTACATTATGCTGCAATTATTTATTTTAAATACTCTTGAAAATTAAAATCTATTTTATTATATAAAAATAAGTTTATTCTCATTTTACATTTTCTTTCACAATTTTAGCCCTCAAAAAGAGAAACAAAATAAGCCAACGGACGGTGGCCGGAGACGTTGGAGGTGTGCATGGCTCAACCGAGTGCACGCTGATCCCGTATGCGTGATATGCGTGCACGTTCGTGCTTTGCTGCGACCCCTCTTTCAGGGTTATGCTCCAACCCACTTTCTTGCCACCACCTACGACAAAAAAATTGTCGCCCCCGCCAAACAGGCCCTTAGATTTCAAGCATAAGCAGGAGGACTATAAATAAAAACTAGTGTATTCTACATCCCTCAATCCATTGAGATATAAACAAAATCTGAAACAAGCTCAACAATGGAAAGCTGACTGTGATACAAATATAGTAATAGATACCAATGGCTTTCAGAGAACCCAATTTTTTTTTTACAAAATATGAAATATCTCCATAATTTTTAAGAGAACTCCAAACTATATTATGAATAAGTTCTACGTTATTCCCACACAACATAAATGAATTTCAGCACACAGTAAATTTCTGTTTAAATGTGTTATTTCAAGGGCAGCCCAGTGCACAAAGCATCCCGCGCAGCGAGAGTTTGTGGAAAAGTCCCACCACAATGGTGAAATGTATCCAAACCACATACCCTACAATTTTGAAAGTCTGAAGACTTGAACTTGTGACCTCAAGTCACACCGCAACACAGGTGCGCCAATGCTCTCTTTTGATTGCTATTTTATTTAATGCTGTAAAATCTGAAGGGCTCAAAATATTTCTTTAACAAAACCAGCTGAGATACAAAAAATATGTATCCAGTAAAAAACTGGCTGATTTAAGTATTAGTACTAACCAATTTACATTGACATAGACACAAAAGGTAAAGTAAAATTCAACTACAGATGAAGTGAACCATCAATCACTTTTTGAGAAGAAGTTGCCTGAATTCATCATTTGAATTGAGCTTCTCTGCTGGCTCATCAACTCGAGCTTCTCTTGTGGACCAGCCCAGTGGTTTTGCAACAACTGATCTCGGTGTTGCGAAGGTAATACTCCTCGCAGGAAGATTCTCTTCTCTCGCCATAGGTGCGGTGGAGCCCTCGCCAGGGCCCTGTTGGTCTCTTCTTGTGTGTTCTCCTCTACCTGCGAATGAAGGAGAGAAAAAGCTAAATCTACATTCATGAAGAATTGCCTTTAATTAATTGAAATTAGAATGACCCTGGGATTTGCTGGGCGGGCGTGTTTCTCCGAACACCAATACCAATCACGAACAAAAGGTTCAAAAACAGGTTTATGTAATGTCGAATCGAAAGATTGAGTGCGCTCTTTGTGCATGAATCATCATAATGTTGATGAATTTTTGTTTGAATGGGAGAATGTTGACGCACGTTTAGTCCAGCATAAGGCAGGTGCAAAAATATCATGTAGTTCGTCCTCATCCATGAACCCAGGTTCTTTTGCTGATTATCAGTTTAATCGCTATCTTGTCTAATTTTGATTCCCCCTTAATCATCACTCCCTAATACGGCCTACTAACAGATTTGACGTCTTCTTGAAAAAATGACTCGTATATAAATAGAATAGTTCTAGCACAAAATGATAAGGGAATCACAATTAGCAAGCATACCACGACCACGAGAATTAATGCTGTCAGAAAATGATTTGTTTCGCCCTTGCGTCGGATCCGAACGAGCGATGCTGTCAGAAAATGATTTGTTTCGTCCTTGCGTTGGATCTGAACGAGATATGCTCAATTTCTTGCCAAGCAACTTCTGTTTATTCTTTGCAATAGCAGCTGCAAGAAGTTTCTCATCTGAAAAATCTACATAGGCCAAGCCCTGCAGAAATTTTAGGCCAAGTGAAGGAAAATTTGACTTATCAACCACAAACCAAAGATGTTAACAACAAGGGAAAATGTAAGTATGTGTTTGACTAGAGAGATGCAAAGATAGGAGAGGTCAGAGACCATTAGCCGAAGGAACATACCCTTGGTTTTCCGCTGAATCTTTCCCGAAGCAAGCGTATAGAAGTAACTCCTCCAGATTCTGTGAAGAATCCACGGATGTGGTTCTCATTTGCCTGTAAATGAAGTAGCTGAGATACTAACGTAATGAAGTGCAGTACAAAATAGTGTTTCCATAAATCAAATTCATGATCTGCAAGCAAGGAATTACAGATACTTGCACAGGCCTCACGTATGGTACTTAGAATATTTCCGAGCTGGAAAACTCTTTTCAAAATGCCACGGAAACCTTCGGGAAAATTTTCTTTTAAATTTCAAAAAGAAAGTTTTGGAGACTCTTACATACAATTATGCTCGAAAGTGCTCAAAAAGATCAAAAAGTGGGTATATTGTGATTATGAAACAGAGAAAGACGAGTAATTTGATGATAAATAGTGAGAGTCAATTGACTGGATTCTATCGTGTATTGATCCTATCAATGATATCATACTAATTTGTGTCAAACTTTGTAGTGAGTTAATACACGGTATGTGAGTAATGATTGAAGAAAAGAATATGGAATGAATGTCACACATCTCCATAACAATTTATATTAATTTTTAAATAATTAAAACTAGAAAATGCATCCTACCTCTTTTTTTTTTAAAATTATGAATCTTGTATCTATAGAGTCACAATGGAAGAAGTGTGAGAGAAAATAAAAAGAGTAAAGAGAGCTTGCCTCAAGACTAAGATTCGATAGAAATGCGGTGCACTTGTCAGCGTAAGATGGCTTAGTTTTGTTCGACTTTGAATCTTCAGCTTCGTTCACATTAGTCTTATGCTCGCCAGTGCCTTGCAAACCTTCTTCATCCTTAATAGTGTCTTTAACACTAGTAGACTTTGTTGGGGCCACTTTTCTTTTCTTAGATGGAGGAAGCTTACTTACAAGACTTTTATTTGATTTCCGTTTCTGCGGTGAATCTTCAGAAACTGAGTTATGTTTCTGAGTGGACAATGAAGAACCTTTAGAATCCTGCTGCTTCTTGTAAGCCATCAACTCTTGTAAGCGAGGTGTCACCTAGAATGATTATAAACAACAGGGGGTCATTTATCATAATTGGCGATAGAAATAAATGATAATTTTTTGAGAAAAAAAACAGCGAACAAACTGAAAAGCTCAATGTCATCAGAACAATAATATGATTCCTATAAATTGGGAGAACGGCATTTGGCTTTTCACCCAGTCAGGAAAAAAAGTCAAATAGCAAGTGCCTCAGTGGCTCAAAATAGTGTGAAGTCCTCTATCGTATATTTATTTCTTTGATTTCGTGTCTTAATGGGTTATCATGATTTATGACGGGTATCAAATAACTTCTTTTCATGATTCTTCCAAGGCCTTGTTCATATTTAGAAATATCATATGTGCATTTATACTATACAACATGAAGTTTCTTCATGATTACATGCTCTAAGATTAGATTATTACTATAACTTCACACGTGCAATTTGTTATGGAAAAAACATATGAATAATCATAACAAAACATATGAATGAATTACATTACTTTTATATCTACAAAATAAAATGTGCTCAATTTTGGGAAATGCTCCGTGATATTAATGTATACTAACTTGTGTACATGGAAGGAGTTAATTAGTGCTGTGAATGATATTCTTATTGTAATTGCTCTTAGTCGATTTACGTTACAGTTACACACGCCGATGAGACGCACGTACGTAGACGAAATACCGTGGAGTGTCCACGCGTGTAGGAGTGCGACGGATACTAGCCTCACACATTCACCGGAGCGACTACTCGTCGGGACAACCGAAGATCGCATATGGAGCCACAATGATTTGGCAAATTAATGCAATTAATTAATGTTAATTAACTGGTTAATTAATATTAATCATTATTAATTAATATTAATTAAATATATTAATTAATGACTAGTAATTAACAATAATTATATTATATGTGTTACCTTTTATGTGTGTCCTCCCTCATCTTTAAAAGGGGGAGGAGTTTATAAGTTGTCTTATCTTTGGATCTATGAGAATTACGGTTGCTCCCGAAGAATTTCCGCTGAACTCTAATATCATTCTTCTCACCTCCGCCGGCCCTTCCCCTAGTCGGATTCCTCTCGGGTTCGTATCAATTTGGTCCAACCTGCCGCACCGCCCGCTCGTAGCCGCCGGTGTTGCTTCCGCTCCCAAACCCGTCAAACAATCCACTCCCTGTGGCGATCCGATCCGTCGCTCGATCAGACGTTTCCGCGCTACTGCCTACGATCAGAGAAAGTCGAGGGATCGATCTGCCATCCCTCGCATCACCATTTCCGCGCTCGATCGACCGAGCACCGATCGGCTGAGGGATCTCCCGAGCACAGAATCGCAGATCAGCGTTTCCACGGGATCGACCGAGCACATATCGCGCCGCCACTTGCAGATCGTTGCTCCTCGGCGCCAAGATCCTAGATCCGCCCCCTCTGCCCAGCCCAAGCACCGCCCCTGCTTCCGCTGCGTGCCAGCGACCCTCAGTTTTCCTCGCCGCAGACCGTCAGCAGGGGCCAACCTCCGCCAGATCCGCCTTTTTTGGTCGTTGTTTGACGACTCCAGCCCAATAGCTCCCAACACTCGCTCCTCTGGAGACCCCGCTCAGGATACCGTCATTAAAGCCCTAAAATCATACGGGAGCTGCTGTCTCTTTTGCGAGCGCAGCAAGCCCGCGCGTCTTCTTACCTCAAATTTTACGTGAGTTGCAGTCTCTTCTGTGAGTACAACAAGCCTGCGAATCTTCTTCCCAAGTGTCTTTTTCTCACATGATATTTCCTTTACGAGCTCTTTCCCTCTAAGGACATTGTTGGGTGTTGGGTGTACCCTTACTCTACGAGCTATATGCGCTCTTTCCCTGCGATCTCTACCGACATTTTCTCGTGCTATGCGAACTCTTCCTATGCGATCTGTGTGAGCTCTCCACTCGCGAGCTCTGCGACTCCTTCCAGATACTTTGCGGACTTCTTCCCCACTCGATGGCTTCTTTTACCTTGGTGTGATCTCTATTTGTGTGGCCTCCAACTACCTATGTTTGCACCCTTTCTAGCTCCATGCAGTCTTTTCCTCATGGCTAACTCCTCGGACTCCAACATTCAGTCTCCTTCCTTCGGGTGGTGATTTCTCATGAACTCACGGTTCCTCTGGTTGCCTCAGTATTACAAAAGTTTGTTTGGATGGAACGAATTATCTAGAGTGGTCTCACACAACACAACATGTTATCCTCATCCATCAATTTTATGGGTACATCGATAGGACGACTATTCAGCCTCTCAGTACTAATTCGGATCGGTGAAAGAGGACGCTGAAAACTCCCTTATTGTCTCGTGATTTCTTCACTCCATGTAACCCTTGGTTTATAATAGCTACATGATGATGGACTAGGTCTTCGACATCTGGACTCGGGCTCGTGAGACTTATTCACAGCTTGATAGCTCTACCCAGGTTTACGTGCTCACTCGACATCTCCTGGAACATATATTCAACTCTCTTACTCAAGTTGGGAGTATATGTCAATCATTCCCAACTTGAAAATATTGTCTGTAAAGTTATCATGGCTTAGTCCTTTGGTGAAAACGCCAGCTAGTTGATCTTGAGAATTCACAAAAAGGTGTACAAATAATCGCTCCGCCGCCGCATCTTGATTTTGCTTAACAGAAAAAATCCAACGAGACCCAATTGTTGACTTCCCTGGGGGAAGACGCGCAAGTTGCCAGGTTTCATTTTTTTCCAATGCACACATTTCTTCCTCCAAAGCTTGTTTCCACTCAGGTATCTAAACGGTCTCCTTCCAAAAGAAAAGGATGAGATAAAAGCTATGTGTGCACGAGAGGTGATGATAAGAAATGTAATTGACAATGAAGTGTTTGGTGCTACCAGTATTACCTTTAAGAAGAACAAAGAGAGAATGGAGGTCATCATCAAAATCTAAAGCCAAAGCGGGGACCGACACAATTTGAACATCTGGGGATGAAATTTGTTCAGCAGTACGAGACCTGCAAGAGGTGTATAATATAGGAGGAATATCGGGAGCTGGAACCGCATTGGGAGAAATAGGAGTAGAAGGAGCATGAGAGGAAGCAACTATCGAGAGGGGATAGTCATAGGTCTCATTAATGTTACCACTTATCTCCCCCTAACGAGTATTAAAATACAACTCCGCCTCACGAAAAGTAACATCAACAGTGCAGCAAAAGAGACGTGTAGAAGTGTGATAGCATTGATAGCCCTTGGTGGCAGGAGAGAATCACACGAAGAAACATTTAAGTGAACGAGCATCCAATTTACCTCGAACCCTTGGTTTATAATAGCTACATGATGATGGACTAGGTCTTCGACATCTGGACTCGGGCTAGCGAGACTTATTCATAGCTTGATAGCTCTACCCAGGTTTACGTGCTCACTCGACATCTCCTTGAACATATATTCAACTCTCTTACTCAAGTTGTGAGTATATGCCAATCATTCCCAACTTGAAAGTATTGTCTGTAAAGTTATCATGGCTTAGTCCTTTGGTGAAAACGCCGGCTAGTTGATCTTGAGAATTCACAAAAAGGTGTAGAAATAATCGCTCCGCCGCCGCATCTTGATTCTGCTTAACAGAAAAAATCCAACGAGACCCAGTTGCTGACTTCCCTGGGGGAAGACGCGCAAGTTGCCAGGTTTCATTTTTTTCCAATGCACACATTTCTTCCTCCAAAGCTTGTTTCCACTCAGGTATCTAAACAGTCTCCTTCCAAAAGAAAAGGATGAGATAAAAGCTTTGTGTGCATGAGAGAGGTGATGATAATAAATGTAATTGGCAATGGAGTGTTTGGTGCTACCAGTATTACCTTTAAGAAGAGCAAAGGGAGCATGGAGGTCATCATCAAAATCTGAAGCCGAAGCAGGGACCGACACAGTTTGAACATCTAGGGATGACATTTGTTCAGCAGTACGAGACCTGCAAGAGGTGTATAATATAGGAGGAATATCGGGAGCGGGAACCGCATTGGGAGGAATAGGAGTAGAAGGAGCATGAGAGGAAGCAACTATCGAGAGGGGATAGTCAGAGGTCTCATTAATGTTACCACTTATCTCCCCCTAACGAGTACCAAAATACAACTCCACCTCACGAAACGTATCATCAACAGTGCAGCAAAAGCGACGTGTAGAAGTGTGATAACATTGATAGCCCTTGGTGGTAGTATAGCATCACACGAAGACACATTTAAGTGAACGAGCATCCAATTTACCTCGATGAGGGTTATGGACGTGAACAAAACAGACAACCAAAGATATGAGGAGAAATGTGTTGTGTGAACAATGTGTTTCCGGGATAAACAAGAAATGAGAGTCATAGTGAAGAGAGCGAAAAGAAAGACGTTTAATGAGATGGGTTATAGTCAGAATAACGTCAGCTCAATAGGACTTGGAAAGGTGCATGTCAATCAACAAACATCGAGCGACCTTCAGTAAGTGTTTATTTTTACGTTCTGCCATGCCGTTTTAAGTACAAGTGTTGGCACATATGGTTTGGTGAAGAATGTCATGTTTAGCAAGATAGACACCAAAACACTTTGATCATCATACTCTCCACCATTATCACTATGTAGCATCTGGATAGTCACATTAAATTGCGCCATAACTATTTTATAAAAAAAAGTGAAACCAAGTAAACAGTTCACTTTTCTGTTTGAGCAAATAGAGCCACGTACTATGAAAATAACAATCAATAAAGGTCACAACCCATTTATAGCTAGATAAAAATACCACGGGGGAGAGACCCCAAACATCAGAGTGAATCACATCCAATGGGCAACAGCTAGGAAACGAAACATAACTAAGATGATAACAAACATGTTTTGAACGTTCACAAGTATCACATGCAAACGGCTTAATTAAATTACAGAAAGCAGGAAAACATTTGATAAGATATAAAGCAGATGGGTGTCCAAGACGAAGATATCATCGTCGAATGTCATGGAGAGTAAGAGCATAGGTGGTGGAGAGAGCATTTGGAGACAACTATTGGTTCAACAAGTATAGCACACAAACATTCCTATCACTGTCAATCTTCTGCATCGTAGACAAATCCTGAAACACAAATATTCGGGGAAAATTTTATTGAGCAATTTAACGAGTGTGTCAAATGACTAATGGATAATAAATTTAAAGAAAACAAAATGCCATGTAAGACAGAGGAAAGAGAAAGGTCGGGAGAACAAGAAATTGTTCCCTTTCCAACAAGGGAGGAAAGAGAACCATTGATAGCGATAACCTTGTCACGACCGGAGAGTGAAGTATAGGAGGTAAAGTCTGAAGCAAATCTGATCATTTGATCAGTGGCACCTGAGTCAATGATTCACTCAGATTGGGAGGAAGACACGACATGGGGATTTGAGATACCTAAAGTGGTAAAGGCGGCAATGGAATCCGTGGAAGCAGCATCAAAACACGAGTGTAATATGCGACGGAAGGCCTCAAACTCCTCAATAGTAAAGCCCCCAGAAGGAGGGTTTTCCCCATAAACTTCAGGCCAATTGCCAGAATACTGGAAGCAGACATTAGATAAATGACCACCACCATGGTGACTGCCATGCCCACGGGCACTAGCTCCTCGACCAGGTGGGGCAAGATGAAGATGAAGAAGGTAACATCTGTCTTTAGAATGTCCTTTTGTCCCATGGTATCCGCACAAAGGAGTAGAGTGTTGAGACGGACCACGACCCATCCCAGCAAGAGCGACATGATCCGGAGAAGGAAAGAGGGAGCAGAGGCAACTCTCATCACTGAGGATCATACTGAAGGCCTCCCTAAGAGAAGGAAGAGGCTCACACGGTGGAGGACATGCATACCAACAACAACAAACTCCATGTTAAGTCTCATTAGAAATACATGAGCACAAAAGCGGTCATTGTCCTTATGAAGAGTTAGGGCATTGACAGTGCGCGCAGGAGTGAGGTGATGAAGTAATTTAATTCCTGATAAAGACATTCGAACTCAGAGTAGTAAGAAGAAACAGACAAGGGTGCCCGCTTCAGCTCCAGAATACGGTGCATGAGCTCATAAACCTGGGTCAAACTCCCAGCCTGAGTAAGTTTCACGGGCCCGAGTCCAAATTTCAAGAGCAGAATCCATATGCATGTAGTTGTGGTACACCAGAGGAAACATAGAGTGAAGTGACCAGGAGAAAACCAAGGAATAGTCCGCATCCCTTTTTTCCAGGAGGGATCAGTACGCAGTGGCTAAACCACGGTTCCAACAATATGCCCATCTAGTTGGTGACTCTATATAGAATGTTGCGATTGTAGTGATCTTTAACAAGCTAGATTGATCATGGATCCAAGGAGGATCACCGAAAGAAACAATCCGAGGAGAGGATGAGATGTCAGAGGAATCACAAATTAAGGTCCTCCCGAAAAAACAAAACGAAACAGTCAAGCAAGCAGAACCCATAGGGAACCAAACGGTCGGAGACAAATAGTCTCCCGCAGAACAGGAGGAAAAGGCCACTTGACGAAGCGGAAACACTGGAGGAGCGGCTACGAGCCTCCCTGAGGTCCGCAGAAAGGGAAAAAACTACTGGAGGAAACCCTAGGTTGGAGCGGCCTGCTGAGCGGCAAAGGGTCGGTTGGAGAAGAAGCTATCCTAGACAACTTGCTTGAGGAAGGTGGAAGGCTGGAGGAGAAGCCCTATGCCGGAGGAGAGGCGAACTGCTGAGCGGCGAAGTTGTTGAGTTCCACAAAGCGGCGGAGCATCAAGCGGATCAGTGGAACAGAGACGCGAACAAGCGGCGAAACCGCGAGCCAAGAGAGTCAAGCGGAACACTTGGTTCTGATTTAGGGAGAAGACCAAAATACTTTCATTCATACCCTAATATAAGAGAAAGACATATATAGGATGAGACTCACGTGACATACCACGTAAAGACATCCATACTATTTGACTATTAAATTCAGTTTACAAATATGTGAAAGTTATTTTTCTTCCCTCAATATATATATATATATATATTGTTGCATATTTGGTCTACATATCCGCTACAACTTTGGTGCTCCGCATACTGCATTATTTATTTTAGCTGCGATATAAAAAATTTATTTGCCTCTGATGATGAAAAGCATTTAAATTGTGACAGTTTAGAGGGTCGTTACATCCTCAAGAGCAACTGAAGATTAACTTCAAAGTTTCAAACAAAACACCATTGATGTTAAACTTGGATTCAACAGTAGAATATCAGAAGAAATTGTATCTTGCTGAGAGAAATTCAAATCATATAAACCAACCGAAACAAAAAAAGGGCACATCAAAGAGAAAAATAACATGGTTCACAATGACATGAAAGGACCACAGTTCTTCATATTAAGTGATTATTCACATGATAACTAAGAAATCAGCAGCATTTATTCATCAGTCAACTCCGCTAATCCATCAAACGAAGAACAATGTGAACTTAAAAATACCAAAAAATATAAGAAAACAACTAATTTATACATGAAAAGAGAACAAGTCAAACTTTTACAGCTTAAGAGGGGGAATAAAGTTTGCGGTGATTAGAATTAATGAAGAAAAATGGAGCCCAATCCATAGAAGAAAAATACCTTTTTGACTGCATGATCAAGATCATCCAATGTGCCATATTGTCTTTCAAATCGCAGCCAAGAGTAGCAAATGGCCTAAATTATTTGGTGTTAGGAAAAAAACCCTACCATGCAGTATTATAATCTTCGGCTACAAAATAAAAAGTCTAAATATGTAGAACCAAAATGGTAAATTTATACATAATGATAATTTGTGGAAAAATATGAGTATAAAAGAGAAGTTGGTAAGACAAGCATTCCGCAACATCTAGAAACAAAACGAGAACAATAAATTATTCCTTTAATAGAAATTTTCTAAATGAAATATATTGTACTAAACATAAAAGATCTAATCAATCAGATTGCCTGGTATCTACATTCACTTATAAGCAGCATACCATCACAAAAACATTAAGATTGCCAGCAATTTTGCAAAGAGGACGTGAAACCATTGAAGAGAAGCCTATGAAAAGGATTATGTTATCAAACAAAGTATGTTCTATGATCTTTTTCTTCATACTATATTTCTCTCTCCTTTTCCCTCACTCAATATCTTTTATTCTGTATTCAGATAGCATACTTAATTTTCCTTATGCCATCTATCCCTTCACTTTGTCAAGTCATTCAAAAATTATTTAGAAAAGATGAAGAATATTAGGAAGCATCAATTTAGGCTCTATTTGTTTGGGCGTTTCGGTGCTCCGTTTTGGGCGAACGCCGCCGGAAGGCGGGTAAACAAATGAACTTCCGGCGGCATTTGCTCCGTTTCCACCCGCCCGCCTTGAGAAACGCCCCAAAAAGCTCTGTTTGGAGAAGCCACCTCCCCCCCTCCGTTTCGAACACTCCGTTTCCACCCGCCGGATCGACCCGCCACCGCCGAAACAAATGAAGCCTTAGTTTGAAAATGTTCAGAATTATTTTAAAGGAATTCTTAGAGGAACGAGCGTGTACTCTAAGAATTATTATTGTATTTTTTAATGTCCTTTATTATTATTATTTTGGGACTTGTCCTTTAATGACGAGTCATTTAAATATATATTAGTTAAAGGTTAGATGTTAACAATACTCGTGACGGGTATGTGTCTTGTAAGTCTATTTAAAGGGGTGATATTAAATGAAAACACCCAAGAAGTTTAGTCTATTCATTTTTACATTGATGAGATTATGGTGGCTCAGTCCTCTCGAGCACACCCAGGTTAGGCAGTCGTGGTTCCGGCTCATAGTATTCTCCGCCTTCATCATCCTCCACCTCCGTCATTCCGAGCTCCGGCCATCTATCGACGTTACGGGCTAGGCTCATAACAACTTGGTATCAGAGCATTCGATCTTACTCCTCTCTTCCGCCCGTTCCAGCAACCGTCACGCAAAAAGCAGACAACCTCATATTCATCATGGCCACGTCTTCCTCAAGCTAAGTCTCATCGAATGATTCCACCAACATCCAAGGTGTAAATGGTGTTTATGATTCTTCTTCCATAAATCCATGATTTCAAGTCAAGTCTACAATTTTTGTTCAATGCCAGTGGAAGCCCTTGCTAGCTGCCTCTGACAACATGCAAACAAACATCATCATTTCCTTGTCGATCTCTTCCTTTGCATACAGAGAAGATTATCGTTTGCCGCTTGAGGTGTTGACATTGACGTCCCACAGAGTACCGACCCATCATTGTCGTTTGAAACATCCCTACGCTTTGTTGTCGAAACATCCCAGTACATCGTCATTGAATCTACCTCACACAGTATCGTTGAATCTACCCCACGCAGCATCGTCGTTTAAGCCACCACGCGCAAAGTTGTCAAAGCTACTACATTGTGCATTGTCGCTGGCAAAGTTGTGGACTTGCGAGTAGATATCGTTGAAACCAATAGTTCAGTGTCATCTCTACCAACACATCCCTAGGTCGATGGAAACTCTGGGTCACTCGTTCCTTTCCACAAGACACTAGCATACAGAGCCAAATTTCGAGCCCACGCCTTCAACTTTTTTGAGGCTTGTGCCACTTTTCCTCCTAACAACCAAGAAGCCTTGCTGAACCCTCGCAGAGGAGAAGCCAACATGCACCTTTTCGAGCCAGACACCCCTCCTTTTACTCTCCTTCCTCCAAAGTCCAACCTCATTAATGATTTAATTTATTAATTAATTATTCAATAATTTCTCAATAAAGAAATAAATAATTGATAACTTATTCGGTAGTTAATTAATTACATTTTCTCCCAACAATGACATTTGTGATGGCCCCACCATATGATACCGAGGTTATGCTGCTTGCTCACAAGTCGACCACAGAAATCGGCACTGCCATCATCTCCTTACTGGATGACATGATCGATGCACGCAAAAGTAAACAAATGCTCATCACATGACCGACACCTCAACCCGACCAGGTACAGATGGAGTATATGGAGCTTAAATTTAGCAGTACAAGCAGGACAGATGACTTCGTTATTAAGTTGGGTGATCAAAATATTTCCCGTACTAAGTGTTTTAAATATCTTGGATCAATAGTTCAAAAGGACGAAGGTATTGAAAAAGATGTGACACATAGAATCCAAGTGGGTTGGTTGAAGTGGAGAGGCGCGTCAGGGATCTTATGTGATCGTAAAGTACCACTAAAATTTAAGGGCAAGTTTTACCATACTGCAATTAGACCCACGATGCTCTATGATTCTGAGTGTTGGGCAGTGAATTGTGTACATGAGCAAAAAATGGGAGTCGCGGAGATGAGAATGCTTAGGTGGATGTGTGGACACACGAGATTGGATAAAATTAGGAATGAAAGTATCAGGGATAAGACAGGGGTAGCACCAATTGCAGAGAAGATGCGAGAAGCTCGTCTAAGATGGTTTGGACACGTACAAAGGAGACCATTAGAGGCACCTGTTAGGCATTGTGAGAGTCTAGTCACTAGGCATGTTAAATGAGGGAGGGGTAGACCAATAAAGACTTGAAATGAAATTGTAAGGAAAGACATGATGTACTTAGACATTAGTGAGGGTATGACAAAAGATAGGGCACAACGGCGACAAAGGATCCATATAGCCGACCCCACTATAGTGGCATAAAGGCTTGAGTGTTGTTGTTTGTTGTCATCAATTTTTCTTATTGTTTGGAGACATTCTCAAGCCAATTAGAAGGTGTTGGAAGATGCTGGGTGTCTTCAATTTTATCATGAAGCTTGCATGGACTTTATTGATGATTAAGAGGTGTTTTAGACTTTTCCAAATGGACTTTATGATTCCAAAAGTAAGAAGATAAATATTCGCACACTATTTTTTTGCCAGTTGATATTTGTGCATGTCACCGACTATCAATTTGCAAACCAATTTTTGGGATGAAGTAAAATTTCAGATTTTCAACTTTCAGATAAACATAGTGTTTATCATCAGGATATCAAGCTCCTTCAAATAGAGATTAAAAATCAGATTTTAAGCACACTACCCTCTCTTGACCGTCCCTGAACAAATTATTTGGTATTAAAGCTCGGGTTGCAGTTGGTTTGGGCTATGATAGCGTCTGAAGGGTTAAAAAAGAGAATATTTCAATTAAGTTGGATCGAGAGAAAAAACAAAGTTAGGATGGGGACTCCTGATTTCAAGGGTAAGTCTTTACTAGCTGAGTTTTGATTGGATTCGACGTCTCAAGCATAAAGAGATGCAAGAAGATCATCTCAAAGTTAACTGAGCATGGTAGTCTGCTGCAAAAACCTAAAAAATACATGAAGGCAATGCGAAGTCGAGAGTTGAGTAATGCATAAGCATCTAATCAAAAGACGATTTGCATTGGACGGTTGCGAACATAATACATATTTGCGACCCTTAGAGTGTACACCACCTGATGCAGGACAGACGTCACACCTGCTTGTACCCTGGAGTCCCACCAGAGGCCCACCTGAAGTCAGCACTAGGCGGCTTTCATCAGGGTCGCGGCCCGTACACCCCAACTACCTCTCTGCCATGGAGTCACCACCATGTGACAGGTAAGAGACATTCACCAGCGCTCTCATCACCAACTGATCCGCGGCTCAGTTGATGATGAGACCGCTGGTGAAGGCCTTTTATCTAGGAGGTTTGGGGATTGAGCCCCGGCCTCAACAACCCGTTGTGTGGTGGTGACACCATGGTGGAGAGCTGGTTGAGGTGTACGGGCCGCAGCCCTAATGAAAGTCATCTGATGCTGACTCCAGGTGGTCCCTCTGGTAGAACTCCAGAGTGGCAGGCAGGTGTGACGGTGTGACGTTTGTCCTGCATCACCACCTATTGTGGGTGCTCTTTCTAGGCATGATTATTTTACACACGCTGAGGAGGCCCAATGGAGAAAAGTTTACATCATTGAGCAGGTTCATGTGGGAGTGCTACAGTGGATATTCATTTGCAGTTGGTGGTGAGATTCAATTCCTGTTTTAAAGATTCACCTTGGACAGTGTACCTGCATCTGAGGCTAGGAAGGATATACCTATTATGAGATTAGTTGTTGAAGACCCGCGTCAAGATCCAAAGAAGATCGATGATATATTATTGACGGTGCCCTTGAGCTTGTTGTGTCAAGCGCTGATGCATATATACGTTCTATCCATAAAATTAGTAGATATTTCAACAATGTGTTGAGGGAGATATTGAATATGAGTATGGAGTACATCAAACAACCTGAAACAACACAAGCTAGTAAATGGGGGTACTTTAAAGATTGTGTTGGTGCTATTGACGGTACACACATTGACGTCACTATCTCGATAACCAACCAAGGTAGAAACCGCAATTTGAAACAAGAGATTACCACCAATGTGCTTGGACTATGTGATGAAAAAACGAAGTTCATATATGTTTTACCTGGATGGGAGGGTTGCTCTTCAGATTCAAGGGTGATGTGCAATACACTTGAGAGGGAGGATCACTTTGAAGTTCCCGTAGGTAAATATTTTTATGGCGTGATGATTTGCACCCTAATAGTTCGTTTTAATGATTAATATTTAATCTCACATTCTAGGAAAATATTATCTTGTCGATGTTGGATATACAAATGGGCCTAGATATCTAGCTCCTTATCGATCGACTCGTTATCATCTCCAGGAGTGGGCAACTCAAGGCAATAATCCAACAACATACAAAGAATTATTTAATCTTCGTCACTCAAAAAATGGAATGTAATAAAAAAAACCTTTGGGTTACTCAAAAAAAGATAGACAATTTTACGTCAGTCTTCATTCTTCGATATCAAACGTCAGGTAAAAATTATTGAATTTTTTTAATTATACACCAACCAGTATCGTTTATTGCAATCTCGTTATCTACAGGTTCAAATTATTAATAATTGATGCATCCTTCGTAATTTTTTGATCGGCAAAAGGAAAGTGAATGATGCTCGTTTGCTAGAAGAACTAGATGCAGAGATATTAGCACAACATACTAGTATGGACAGCTTTGAATATGAGGACACATCTACACCAATGCAATCAACCACTGAATAGACTGCATTTCGTGATACCTTGGCTCATACAATGTTCAATGAGTACCGACAGCGAGAAGATGATTTGTTTGCATGAAAATGACATATTTGCATGGATCGATATCATTTTGTAGATCATGACTTACTTTGATTTTCATTTTGTAATTTGTACATGTGCAAATGGACATGACTTGCTCAGATTATGTAATTTGTGCCTTAGGAATACATCATGTCTCTTTGTTATGTTTTTTTCTCATATAGTGCAACAAATGGACAAGGGTAAGGATCAAGCAGGGAAAGAGAAACAAAAATCATACATGCACTGGACGCCTGAGATGGATAATGTACTATCTTTCACTCTCTTGGAGCAACTTAATCTGGGTAATAAAGGGGCAAATGGATGGAAGGGAGTTGCCTTCACAGCTGGGATTACTGCATTGTGCGGAGAGTGCCACGTTAGAACGTCAAAGAAAATAAATATGGCAAGGCTCAAAACTTGGAATAAGTTTTTTCAAGAGATTTTTGCAATGCTAGGCACATCTGGTTTTGGGTGGGACTAGAAAAGACATGTGCTGAAAGTAGACAGTGAAGAGGTTTGGGCCGATTATATCAGGGTAAGTTAATTTTTTCATGTATTTTATCATAAATCATGGCACATAAATTAATGTTATTTTTAATAATGTAGGCACATCCCTCCCTTAAGCATTACAAGGACAAGGTCATCGTAAACTGGAGTGACCTTGCAGTGTTGTGGAATAGATATGGCCACTGGAGCCAACGCAATGACTAGTGTGGAAGCAGCTAAGCAAATTCATGTTGAAGATATTGATGATGACGATGTTGGTGATGGAACAAGTCGTCTAAGGAAGAAGAAGGCAAATAAAGCATCAAATCTGGATATGATTGCAGAGGTCATCACGCATATTGCAAACAACTTATATGGCCTAGCTGAAGTAGCACCTGTAGTTCAGCCACGTAGGGAGATGACTCGGATTGAGATGATGTCTTAGGCTCTGTCAACAAAGTCTGATCTGATCAGGTTTATAGACATGCTTGTCGCCGACGAAATCAAATGTGAGTGCTTTCTGGTTATGCTAGAGATTCTTAGGAGGGTTTATCTGTGTGTGCAGTTGGACAATTAGTTTTTTTGATGAGTAAAAACTATAGTGGTTTTAACTTTTCAAAGTGTAAAAACGTATATCATGGGGGTTTCAGCTTTTTGATGCGTAAAAATTATATCATTTTGTTGATTGATATTTTAATGATGTTTAGAATGTTAGTTTTATAAGTTTAATGTCCTTTACTAATTTAAAAATCAAATCTTGTGCTCGAAAACCTTCCTGCAAACGAACACAAGAATTGATTCTTGGCAAAAAACCAAAACCTTCCAATTTTTGGTTTTCATCCAAAACTAATTCCTGTGAAATAAAACCTGCGGAACGAACGCACCCTTGGGGATGGAGCAAGTACGACTCATGTTGCATCCCTAAACAACTAGTAAAAGTTTTTGAGTTAGTTTGTTTGCTTCACTCATAAGAAATTGTTGGTTAGAAAATCTTAGCGGACAAGTAACCAAAAGAAGTAAATGTCCTTTCAACCTCAAAAGGTTCTTTTGAGTCCATGTGCCAAAAGATACTTCAGATATTCCACATTTTTGTGTTGTTGGAACCATCCTAAGGAACATGGTAAAATATCACCACAAATGCAACCCATGAAAGTATAACCTTCACATGATGAAGGAACTGAAGAATTTATCTAACACGGGAGAATATATTGGTGGCAATCTGATCAATGAATCTAATCTGCTGATACTGGTCAATGAGACTAACACGTTGACATCGTGGCCCTACTAATGGCACTTCATTAGTAAATATTCAGCATGGACTACCAGAAGGATCTCTATGTTGAAGACAGACTTACGATAAATCTGAAAGAAGCAGAAGACAGACAATAATTGTATTTATGATAGTTTTGTAATGAAAGTGACTTGTTGTGCATCACTAAGGGAACCTTGGGTATGCCTTAAACGGCATAACACTAGCAGTGGGGCCGACAACTATCACAGGCATCTGATTCAATGAGATGCAGACGTATAACACAACCATTTAAATAATGGCAAATGGAAATGGGGAAGGCACAAAACATGGCTCCATACACCCTAACTGTAGGTGTGGCCGACCACATGGAAAGACATCCATGGATTTTAACCCTAGTCTCCTAGAAATCAAAGGAGAGGAAACTCAATTTTCAAAGTCATCGAACAATTCTACAAGATGATACACTATATTTATTGCAAACTGTTGAAAGGTGGGCTAAGCCCCATAGGGGCAGACTAGCTTCACCCACCAGTCGGACTGCAGTTCGAGCACCCCAAATAAATCCCCCACTGCGGCTCGTCGCCCTTACGGTGGATAGGTTGTTGAGGTCGGGCCTTGAACTGCCGATCTGTTTTTAAGAGGGTGATAGCAGCTTCTCTTATATCGAACTGAGTGCAGTGCAGTTGGGTATAACTGTATAAGAGAAGGTGTTATCACCCTCTTATAAAGGAGGTCGGCGGTTCAAGGCCCGGCCTCAACAACCTATCCACCGTAAGGGTGATGAGCCTTGGCGACGAGTTGCGGTGGGGGATTTGATTGGGGTACTCGGACTGCAGTCCGGCTTGTGGGTGAAGCTAGTCTACTCTTTTGGGGCTTAGCCCACCTTTCAACACAAGCATACAATAGAAGCACATATTACAAAACAATTTTCTGCAGGAGTGCATCTTCACAAGGTGTTGGATAGCATCACTTTGAACCAACCCTCCAAAATCCCGAAACATTTTGGTGAAGCCTCTGAAACTCGAAAGGGTAAGTAATACCGCACACACTCGCATACTGAATGCCAGAGGTGATTAGCAGAACTTTGGGTAACATGCCCAGGAGAATCTGCAAGGAAAGGCACTAGTAGGACATTATACTCACCAAAGCTGAGTTCACCTACAATAGTACCAGGAACTCGTCAACTGATAGATCTACATTTGGCAACGTACACTCTAAACCACAAAGGCTCTGTTTATTTGGGTGGTTTAGCTTCATTTTGGTGAGAGAAAAATGTCATCTGATTTAGCTTCATTTCGGTGAGAGAAAAATGTCATCAGAGATAGATGTGTTTAATATATGTCAATTGTGAAACTGTGGTGCAGTGGAGAAGGCAAAAAACTCCATTTTTAGCTATCACTCCCACCGCGGGTTGGGAGCTTCATTTCTCACAATGAAACTCATTCCTACCGGTCTCATACTCACCGCTCAACTAAGCAGAGTCCTAATCACATGCTAGATTTATAGACACCTCCAAATGGGGCATTAAAAAGCACACCCATGAGGCTACAACCAAGCACATAAATCAAATTCATGGAGACCATGTGGATGTGCAGGAGAACATTGAAAAGGGCAATGCATTGGAGCAAGGTCTACAATGTTGGTGACAAGGTCATGGATTATCTACAGAGAGAGGACCACAGGAAAATACAGAAAGATTCAAGAAAGGAAGTGAGTTCATTCAAGGTCATAAGAAAAATCAGTGGAAATGCCTTTATCGCAGACCTACTTGATGTCCTTAGAATATAGGCAGTGTTAGTGTTACTGACCACCATACTCGGCTGACATGAACAGAGATCTTGGACAGTTGAAGTCAACCTACAGACATCATAGCCAAGTTCTTACTTAATTCTTTTCTTTATTCAACATTTGTATATAGTTATGCATCTGTTAAGGAAGGACACAAATAATAAGAGTTGATAGCAATTTATAAATCAAAATCTTGAGTTTGTGCTTTGTGTATTTTCCCCTTGGCAATCAAAATCATTTCTGAATCTGTCATTATCATTGTGGTATCTACACTTGGAAAAACAATCTCTATGAACAAACAGTTGCGAGTCTATTATTATTATTTACAAGTTGCGTTTTCATGTTATTTTCCAGCTGGGGGTAGTTTGATATTTTGGGTGCTTTCTAGGTCTAGTATTTATGTGTAAGACATTTCATTTTGGGAAGACATGTAATTTTAGTTTCAACTTGGTATCAGAGCACAAAACCCTAGTCGCAAGCGCTCCCGCTCTTCCTCGCTCCACTCCTCTCTGCGTTCGTTCGATGTTGTCGCTATCTCTCGCTCGGCCGACGTTTTACTCGCGTCTCCATCCCCTCCCCCCCTGATGCGGTCTTCAGGCGGATCCGAAGCCGCCGCCGGCTGATGAAGAGGTCGACGCAGTCATCCTTTAATGATGTCGCCAGATCGCCTCTCCTCTACTGATGTCGCCGCTGACCGCTAGAGGGATCGACGCCTATCCCGCTTGATTCTGGTGGTTCCTGCTTGTGTGCTATCATTGACTGCCTACTGTTGTGGTCGCCGCTTGTTCCTTTTGTTTCCCTGGTGGATCACGTCGCCATCCTTTTTATCCAGCCCGTATCTTGTTGATGTGATGTCCCTGATCACTACATGCTTGCTTCTCCGGTCAGTCTCTCTATCTGCTTGATGGTCTTTGAAACCAGTCGATATGAGTGACTCCTCAGTCTTGTCGCCGAGTGTGATTCAGCCTCGGATGAGCGACCCTCAACAGTCCCATGACCATTACTGTAACACCCTAAATATTTCACGCACACAATTTAATTTATTTTCCCTGATGATGAAAAAGGCAGTACGATATTTTTTTTCTCTCGAGATTTATTTTTTTTGTGCATTTTCTGTTTCATTTGATTTTATTTTTGGGGGTGCCAATAACAATTGGTTAAGATTATATTAATATTAAGTGGGCAAGCCTTGTGTTTATGGGCTAGCTATTTCTTTGGGTTGATTTAAATATGTGGGCGGGTTGTGGGCTTGCTGCCTTTGCTGGCTGCTTTGGTTGTGTTGGTTAGTTTGTATTTTGACACATGGCTTGGCTGATGTGGTGGCAGAGTTGGGCTTGGGTTGAGTGGTGTGTTGGCAGCATTTTAGCATAATTGAGATAGCCATAGAACACTTAGCTGTTGGTTTGGTATGAATACGTGACACCTACTTGAGTTAACCACTCCATTTTGACTTCTTGCCTCTTCACCGCCTATATACTTCTATAAATACTTGGTGAAGTCCCTCCTCTTCTTCTTCAGCTACTATACTCTGCTGCCATTGTTGTTTTGATGCTCCATGCTGCCCCCTAACTGCTACTCCCTGCTGCCCCAATCTTCTACTCCTTGTTGCCCCTATCTGCTACTCCTTGTTGCCCCTATCTGCTACTATTTGCTGCCTTGAGCTGCTGCTCTTTGCTTCCCCGAGCTGTTGTCTATTCTGCTGCTTTGCTGATCTGTGCTGGAAGCTTGTTGCTGCCCTGCTGCTGTTGCTTTTGGCTGTTGCTCCCGAGCTCCCTGTTTAGCTGAACAGTGCCCTTCTCCTCCTCCCACTTTCTCCTCTTTTTGCTGGTTAGTCTATTACTTTCATGATTGTTTTGAAACTATTTTTCGTGTTGATTTCGGGCCGCCTAATCACTGTTTTCGCGCTGTTTTGTTAACTGTTGTGTGGCTGTTTTGATATGGAGGCTTAGCTCACTTTTTATACCTTGCTGGACATCACTTTTAATAGAATGGGAAGTCCATTTGGGGGCTGGTTTTAACCCATTTGGGGGCATATTTATGGCTGTCCGACAAGATATAAAATCAGGTTTTGTCCTTTTTGAGATTTCCGGTTTATCGTTTCAGTTTTCCGATGATTTAGCGAATCCTTCTAAATATTTTGCGTTTTATGCTACGAGTAAAACGAGACGCAACTCGAATTAAGATGCGTATAATTTCAGTGGTTCCCAAGACCCCGAAACCAGAGGATGGCGTCACAAGAAAACCGTGGAGGAAATGCGAATAAAGGCAAATCTGTCGTGAGTTTCTTATTTCTTGATTTAGTTTACTCACTTACTTTCCTATTATGCTTCATTTTATGAGATAAACAAGTGCTTGTGCATATGAGTTTAACTCATTAAGATATCGCTGTGTGATAAAATGTGGGTGAGGGGAAAACATGGAAGCGATATATTGAATTCTGAGGGGGTCATTTTTATTATACACTCCTATTTACTACGCCAAGATAATAATTTAAAACTATGCATGGGGAAATGTGATGGTTTTGAATCCGATGATGTAGAGGCATCTACTGATGAATTCACCAGTAGAAGTGAGCCTACAATTACGCTCTTCGAGGGCGGGCCCAATTTAAGTTTGCATCACCGGAGCATTTCCTATTTTATGTAACTAAAATTAAGGGGTAAATTAAGATGCATTTTCGAGAATGAAATTATTACTTCTTGTACTATATGCATATTGATAGTATTTTCATTGTTTGCATGTACAACATTTCACGAAATACTTATCTCACATAGTCATAATTTTATGACTAACTCATTGTGGACCCATTTGTTTTAAACAGTAAGAGTGTCTTCGTGTGCAACAAAGGCATTCCGCCGGAAGAACTGACAAAGCTCAGGAAAGGCTAAAAGCATTGTGTACCAATTTCATATTTTGATCTCTTTGTATAGATGAGTACTCGTAGTTTCTTTTTATTCAGTTGTAACTAATTCAGAAATGAATAAAATACTGTTTTGTATGTACTTTGTACTGTATTTAGATGTGCTGCGAGTTTTTATTGAAATTCTGTTCACTTTTTGAAATCATTTGGGAAGCCCAGAATTTGGGTCTTCACAATTAAGGCTCCCTGAAGATTACTACCGGACCATTAGATGACACAAACTATCTCGAATGACCAAGGGATGCTCAACATGTCATTTGAAGCCATCAAATGTTTGGTTATATTGATGGAACAGTTACGGAGCCCCCCAAGATTGATCCCTCCTGGAAGCATTGGGACTCCGAAAACTCTCTGGTTGTTTCCTGGCTCCTTCACTCGAGATCTCTGAAGGTCTATCGGAGTAACATGTTGATGAACTCTGCATTCGAGATCTGGACCTGCGCTCGTGAGACATACTCGCAAATTAGCAGTTCTACACAGGTTTATGAATTTACCCGCATTTTGGAACTTCGGCAAGACTCTATGACGGTGATGACCTTTTTTGGAATTCGAGCGTCTGTATCAGGAATTGGACTATTTTGTCTGAACGTAGAGTTCGATATGATACAGACACATATCCTTCACCGTTCTCCTCTCTCGTCTCTTCGAAAGACATTCAGCATGGTCCTTGGTGATGAAGATCGTCGGAAGACCCTCTGTGTTAGTTCTCCTCCTAATCGCTCTGCTCTGACTAGCGTTGGTCGTGTCCATGCTCTCAATCCTGGCTTGTCTGCCCCTACTTGTGATTATTATGGTCGTAAAGGCCACACTTGAGATGTGTGTTACAAACTCCACCCACATCTTTCCCCTTGTGGTCGTGGTCGAGGACCTGGGCGTGGAGGCCATCGTCAGGGTGGTTCCAATCCTCATGACGCTGCTTACTCTATAGATGTCGACGACGAGACATCAGGTGTTGTTTCAAGTCAGCTCATTGATCATGTGTTGGATGCTTTTCGCCGCCTGCTCCACTCTCAGCCTGATATGTCCCCCAGTGCTCCTGCTTCTCTTGCTTTCATGGCTAGGCCCAGTGCTCATGCGGCTACTGCCTTATATTCCGAGTGGGTTATTGATTTTGGTGCTAGCCACCATATGACCGGCTGCTCTTCAAGTTTTCTCTCTTATACCTTTTTTACTGATAAGGACAAAGTCATTTCTGCTAATGTCATTTAATCTTTCATTGTTGACAAAGGTCATATTTCATGTTCTCCGACTATTTCACTTCCTTTTGTCTTTCATGTTCCCTCCTTTCCATGCAATTTGTTTTCCATCAGTAATATTACTAGTCCATTAACTGCTATGTAACATTTTTTCCTGATATTTGTGTTTTTCAGGAACTGAGTACGAAAAGGAACATTAGCAGTAGTAGGAACCGCGATGGTCTATACGACTTCGATCCTCAGCTTCCCTCTCAGGCCATATCCTGCTCTACTGTTACCATTGTTTTAAATGTCCTACGACATGTCTGACATGTCTCCGGACATGTCATTTTTTGTAAAATATAGGTAGGCATGTCCGATTTTTTCTGATATATCGGCTGACATGACTTTTAAAAAATTATGTTATATTAGCAGACTACCAGCATATGTTTAAATTTATATATATTATATTATATATCTTTAAATTGATTAGACTTATTGTTTCATTATTTTTAATATTTTATTCTTACAACCAATTATGTAATTATTTCATAATTTTTTAATTTCATATTACAATAAATATGAAAACATTAAATGCATTTATTAGCGGATTGTTTACATGTTTTTAATATAAATTTATAAGACTTGTAATCAATCAAGAATTTTTAACTTTTAAATCGTCTTTATTTGCAATAAACGTATTTTTATCAAAATATTTACAATGTATCATTTTATATTGTTAATTGTATTTTATTTTATACATTATTCAATTTTATTTCATAATATAAATAACTCATTTTTATCTAATTGTTATATTATTTTTCTATTTTTTATTACATACAATTATGATTAGTATACATAAAAATAAAAAAAAATATAAGACACGGAAATCCGATATTTTAAAATATTTGCGACATGTCTCTGACTTCTGACATTTAAAAACTCAATCTGATATGTCGTTGACATTTGATATTTAAAACATTGACTGTTACTGCTAATGATGTTCTCCGCTGGCACCGGCGTCTTGAACATTTGTCTCCTACCTATCTCCAAAAATTGTTTCCTGCTTGTCTACTGTTTTTACAAACTTCTGTATGTGATGTATGTGACATGTCCAAATATGTGCGACATAATTTATTGCATTTATCTTCACTCAGTAGCACCCTATTTGTTGTTGTTCATTCTGGTGTTTTGGGGGCCATCTCCCGTTTTATCGTTATCTAGTTTTCGTTAATTTGTCACTTTCATTGATTGTTTTTCTCGCACAACTTGGGTATATTTGTTAAAAAAGGTGAAGTTTTCTCTTGCTTTCTGACTTTACATAAATTGGTTCAGACACAATTCAATGACTTTATTTGTATCCTTCGAAGTGCTAATAGGGGGGGGGGGGGGTATGACGATCGTGGAGCGTTTGCCTCATATCTTACCAGTCATGGTATCATCCACCAAACAACTTGTGTCCACGTCTCTACCCAAAATGGGGTTGCCGAACGGAAAAACCAGCATCTTCTGGATGTTGCTCGATGTCTTCTTGTTGCGATGCATCTTCTCAAACCCTATTGTGGTGTTATCATAACGCCGCCCACCTTATCAACCGACTTTCATCATGTGTTATTGGATATGCTACTCCCCTAGCTTGACTCTCTACCATGACCGTCGTTTACACTTAGCATATGCCACGTTGTGTCGTTGGATGTGTCTATTTTTTGCATATCCATTCACCTGACTGGATTAAACTGGACTCTCGGGCATATCGTTGTGTGTTCCTTGGCTACTCCTTCACAATAAAAGGGTATCGATGCTACCATACCCCCTCCAGGCGTATGTTTTGCACAATAGATGTTACCTTCCGGGAAGGGGAATCGTATTTATTTCCTTTGACCCACTCTTTTTGTCAGGGGGAGAGTAGTGATAATATTGATGCTCCTACTGATATTTCTCTTCCACTTCTTCCTCCACAGCTACCACGGCTACCTCCTCCACAGCCACCTCAGCCACCTCTTTCGGGGCCTACTATCCTGGTTCCTCTGCCCAATATTCTGATCTCTCATTTTCCTCACGTATACCATCGTCGTTCTTCAGATATACAGTCTACTAGAGTTCCACCTCTATCAGTGTTCACTTCTTCCTCGGATTCTGACGATGTTGATCGGCATATTCCTCTTACATTGCTGAAAGGTAAGGCTACATGTACTAAACACGCTATTTCTAATCATGTGGCTTACCGGCATCTTACCCCGGCCCATCAGGCCTTTGTTTCTTCACTTTCCTCGGTTGTTATTCCTAAGACATTGCAGGAAGCTTTGGGTATCCTGGTATGGATTCAGGCTATGAGGTATTGAGCTAACTAAATCCGATCAGGAAATTTGTATATCTCAACGGAAGTACATATCAGATTTTTGCATGAGACCAGGATGTTTGGTCGTGTCCCTGCAAACACCCCTATAGAAAAAATCATGGAATTGGGGAAGATGGTGACAGCGATCAGCCAGATGCACCACGCTACTAGAGATTAGTTGGAAAACTAATATATTTATCTCATAGTCGTCCTGATATTACTTATACATTTGGCATTCTGAGTAGATACATATATGCTCCCAGGATCAAACATCAAGAGGCGGCATATTTTGTGTTACGGTATTTGAAGAAAGCCCCTGGTTGTGGTCTCTTGTTCTCCAAGAACAACCACTTGAAGATTGAAGTTTTTACTGATGTTGATTGGGCTAAATGTTGCGATGATAGGAAATCCACAATGGGATATTGTTCCTTCGTTGGAGGAAACCTTGTGACAAGGTGTAGTAAGAAATAGAATGTGGTGGTCAGATCAAGTGCTGAGGCAGAATACCACGTTATGTACAAGACGTGTGTGAGAGTCTATGGTTGCGTACTGTACTATATGACTTGGGTTTTCCTGTGACTTCTCCTTTTTTCTTGTTTTGCAACAACAAGACAGCGATTAGTATAGCTCATAACCCAGTCCAACATGACAGGACAAAACATGTTGAGGTTAATCGACACTTCATCAAAGATCACTTGGATAAAAAAAACTGTAGTCATTTGTCGATTCTAAAGATCAACTGGTGGATGTGTTCACTAAAAGCTGGGGAAGTGATGTGTTTATTGATGACATCAAAAAACTTGGAATGACCGACATCTTTCGTCCGACTTGAGAGGGAGAGTTGCGAGTCTATTGTTATTTACAAGTCGAGTTTTTCTTGTTATTTCCCAACTGGGGGTAGTTTAGTCTTTTGAGTGTTTTCTAGGACTAGTATTTATATGTGTAAGACATTTCATTTCGGGAAGACATGTAATTTTAGTTTCAACTCAAACATTCCATGAGAAGCAAGCAGAATGCATAAATGGTGTAGCAATAAAATTTAAACTAACCAATGAATTTGGAGGTGTCTACAACAGTAATACTACTGCATTTTATGCTGCAAAACAAATTTACAAGCAATTCTTATTATATTATATTTTTTCTATGACAACTGGACTCCTCAAATATGAAAACGCACAAAGTACTCCTGCAAGGTTAGAATACCAATGAACTTCACGAATCACGATACTAAAATATAAAAGAAAATAAAGCAAAAATTCAATACCTCGGAACCTACTCCTTGAAATCTCCTACTATAACCTCTCTTATAAATGGATCTCGCCTCATTAATATGTCCCATCCTGACTTCCATTGCTATGTATCCTTGCCAAACTTCTAACAATGAACCACTGAACAGAACAATGTCCACATTTAATGAAGAAAATGGCATACAGTTGAACTTACAATCCCAAAGATATATATCAAACAATCCGATTACAATTCTATAAGAAAAATGACCAACTCCAGTAAAAGATACAGCCAAATTGGATGTTTACTGACTATGCAACTGCCATACTGTAGTTTCTAAATGATCGTGAGCCAATATGTCATTCTTCACAAACAAAGCTCCTGAATAATGATAACAAAAGACTTGCCTTTTTTTAATGAAGCTTTCCCAGACACCACGAGCAGCAACAAGATCTTTTCCAAGAGTAGTCTCCAAATGGGCCCAATATGCATAAAAGTGCAGTAGATCATCAATGCTTATTACATGAGGAGGCAAATAATCAACTGCACGCTGTAATTACAACATGCAATTTAAAACAAATACGAAACTAGTCCCCAATAAAGAGAAACAAAAAGAACAAGCCTATAGTCAGAAACCAGAAAAGAAAGCATAATTTTTATTGTGTATAAAGTATGCAGAAATCATTTGAAATCTTATTTATTCTTTAGACTTTTACTTTTTCAATTAAAGGTATTGATATTATATTCCACTAATACAATTCTCAGTACAATCAAGAAAATGGTAAACTTGTTGATAGGTAATTTTACTATCTGCCTATCAAATTTATTGTAAAAATTCCGGGATCAATGATTGGACAATGCAAAATAGAAAGATTTTTTCTTGGGTAAAAGAACTAATGACTTGATCCGATTATGTATCAATCAAGAAATATGTAATAACTCGAGCAACCGCGTCAAATGCATATCCCATTTTTGCGTAGTGTTGGAAAAACTCAAAGCTTGTATGTATTGCTTCTATGTCAAAATACAAGGAGAGAATACAAATATATAGGGGAGAAAAGGAGAGAAGAAATCCTATAAAATGATGTGGGACTAAAAGGAGAAGAAGGAAAAAGGAGAAAACAAGGGCCCAATATGGGCCCATTTACATGGGTTTTTCTAACACTCCCCCGCAAGCTGGAGCGTACAAATCGTATGCACCAAGCTTGGACAAACACTGATAAAAGAGTGTACTGGGAAGAGCTTTAGTGAGCACATCCACAACTTGTTCTGTCCCGGGAACATGTTTCAAGTCAATCTTCTTCATTTGAACCTTTTCTCTGATGAAGTGGCAGTCAACTTCCATATGTTTAGTTCTCTCGTGCAATACCGTGTTCTTGGCAATATGTATTGTCGCTTGGCTATCACAAATGAGAAGAGCTGGGGAAGGAAGTCGTACACTAAGATCGGTAAGAAGACTCTCCAGCCATGTTAGTTCAGATACTACAGACGCCATTGCCCGGTATTCAGCCTCAGCAGATGATCGAACTACAACGGCTTGTTTCTTGCTCCGTCACATAATCAAGTGTCCTCCAAAATATGTGCAAAACCCACTTGTTGACCGTCGATCATCAAGAGAACCAGCGTAATCATCATCCGAGTAAGCTATCAATGTAGGAGCTGAAGATGAGGTCTTGTAGACTAATCCTTGACCCGGGTCCGTTTTGAGGTATCTGAGAATGCGTTCAACGGCGTGAAGATGAGATTTTTGGGGAGAATGCATATACCGGCAGACAATACCAACTGCGAAGGATATGTCCGATCTAGTTACCGTGAGGTAGATCAATTTTCCAACTAGACGGCAATAGTATTCAGGATTCTCAAGTATGAGATCTGAGTCGGAAGCCTGAGCACATAACTTATGATTCACATCCATTGGGGTATTGATCGGCTTACACCCCGAGTAACCTGCATCATGAAGAAGGTCGAGACAATACTTCCGCTGGGAGAGGACGAGACCATCTGTCCGTCTAGCCACCTCAAGGCCCAAAAAATACCGGAGGGGTCCCAGATCCTTTGTTTGAAAAACGGTACCGAGATGTCGTTTGACCTCCTGTATTCCTTGTGAGTCATCGCCCGTAATGATGATGTCATCAACATAAACTAACAAAAGAACCGTCCCCACTGTACGGTGGCGAGTGAACATCGAGAAGTCGGCCGTGCTGCGAGAAAAACCAACCTCCCGAAGAGCTTTGCTGAACCTGTCGAACCATGCCCGTGGTGATTGTTTGAGGTCATACAGAGCTTTCTGAAGACGGCAAATCTGAGACTCCCCCGTGGTCTCAAACCCGGGAGGTTGTTGCATATAGACAGTTTCTTGCAAGTCGTCATTCAGAAAGGCATTCTTAATATCCAGTTGCAGTAAGGGCCATCGGCGATGGACAGCCACCGAGATAAAAACACGAACGGCGTTGAGTTTGGCCACCGGGGAAAAGGTTTCCTCATAGTCCAGCCCGGGTTGTTGGGTGAAGCCACGGGCGACTAGCCGAGCCTTGAGACGGTCAATCGTCCCATCAGCGGCGTGTTTGATGACGAAGACCCACTTACACCCAACCGGTTTCTGACTCGGGGGAAGAGGTGCGAGAGTCCAGGTCTGATTGGCCCAGAGGGCAGCCATTTCCTCCTCCATGGCAGCCTTCCAGCCGGGATGTTGTAGCGTCTCCTGCACAGTGTTAGGAACCAAAATAGATGAAAGAGAAGTGGCAAAGGTGTGTAGGTGGGGGGAAAGACGATGCAAGGAGACATAATTCGCCAGAGGATGAGCGGTGGAGGGAGATACCTGATCAGCAGAGCGCGGGGTAGCCGTGGAAGAAGCCGACGGCAGAGGGGCAGCGGAACAGGGGGGAAAGGGGCGAGAGTAAACATGTATAACGGGCGGCCTGGAGGGAGCAGGTGGAGAGGAAGAAGGACGTAGGGAAACAGGCGCAGTAGTAGGGATGACGGGCCGGGGTAGAGGGAGCGGTGGAGATGTCGGCGTGGAGGAAGGAGGAGGAGGGGAGAAGAAAGGTTGATCTTCCCAAAAAGTAACATCGGCGGAGACGATGACCTTCCGAGTAACCGGAGAGTAGCATAGGTAACCCTTTTGGGTGCGAGAATAGCCGACAAAAATGGATTTGGCGGACCGGGGATCCAACTTATCTGAGGAGGGACCCAGGAGGTGAACAAAACAAGTAGAGCCAAAGACCCGTGGTGTAAGAGGGAAAGCCGGAGTGGAGTGGAAGAGGAGACTGAAGGGGGTGGCAAAGTTGAGAACCGAGGAAGGGAGGCGGTTGATGAGGAAGCAGGCAGTGGAAACCGCAAAGTTCCAGTAATGTTTTGGAGCCTGCATTTGGATCATGAGAGAGCGGGCAATGTCGAGAAGGTGACGGTTCTTCCGTTCGGCAACCCCATTTTGTTGGGGGGTATAGGGACAAGAGGTGTGATGAATAATACCAAATTCAGCACAGAGGGTGGTGAATTCATGGCCGGTGTATTCACGAGCATTATCGGTGCGCGCGGTTTTAATAGTTGTGGAGAATTGCATGCGAGTTTCTTGGATGAAGGCGCGAAATATGCGAGGGAGCTCGGAGCGGTCACGAAGGAGGTAAAGCCAGGTGGTGCGAGAGTAATCATCAATGAATGTGAGAAAATAACGGTAACCAGAGATACTGGTAACTTTAAAAGGACGCCAGATATCGGAATGGAGTAAATCAAAGGGAGCAGCGCTCCGAGTACAATGAGCAGGAAAAGAAGTACGCGGCTGTTTGCCGTAAATACAAGAATCACAGTGAAAAACCGGTAAAGATACATCAGGCAAGGCCTTTCGGAGAACAGGAAGAGGGGCATGCCCAAGACGACGATGCCAGTCCACAGCGGAGACAGAGGAGAGAATAGTCGGAGAGGTATCCAGAAGGTAGAGCCCGTTCTGCAGACGTCCTCTACCAATGGTAGTCCGCGTTTGCCGATTCTGTATCAAAAAAGAAGAGGGAGTAAATGTGACGGAACAATCCATATCATGAGTGAGGCGGCCAACAGAAAGTAAGTTAAACGGAGAGCTCGGAACATAAAGAGCCGAGCGAAGAGAGAGGGAGGGGGCAAGAGAGATGTCGGCACAGCCGGAGACCAGAGCATTCGCACCATTAGCGACTGTGATATATTTCAGATGAGGAGCATCCGAGTACTGGAGAGGCCGCAACGAGGTGATGTGATGAGTAGCTCCGGAGTCCAAGATCCAACGCGGACCGGAGGAAAGACAAGTAATACCTGTAGTAGAGGTGGAGGCAACAAAGGCAGGAGGAGGGCTAAGAAGTCCCTGTAGTTGCTGGAGCTGGAGGCGAACAGACGCAAGGTCGGTACCAGTGGAGGATCCATCAGCAGCAGCCGCAGTGGGGCGAGGAGGATAGCCATGTTTCTTGTAGCAAATAGCATCCGTGTGGCCATCCCGGCCGCAGTAGGAGCACTTGGAGCGGGCCCGACCCCCACGTCCCCTTCCGCGAGACCGGAACGGCCACCGCGAGCAGAAGGTGGTTGGGGAAGTAAGGGGGGAAGGGCCTGCAGAAGGAGAGCCGGAGAGGAGGGTGTCGGAGGATCCAGATGTGGTGAAACGCGAAGGAGCATAGAGCAGACATCAGAGAGAGAGGGAGTAGAAGCCGAAGCCAATACTTGAGCCCGAATGCTCTGAAGGTGAGGTGGGACTCGAGCCATCATCATGGCAATGCAGACGGCCTCCTTTTGCGCGCGCTGAGCAGCAAGATCGGTGGTAGAAGGCTGATGCTGGATCCAGGCCTCAGCCAGAGTTTTGGCCCGAGCAACAAAAGAGGTCATGTCAGCCGCCCCACCAGCATCAAGAGACTGAAGGTCTGTAATAATGTCATAGAGGTGTTGAAGACTATCCTTTCCAGAGTATAAGGAGTGAAGCTCCTCCCACATGGCTTTGGCGGTCTCATGGTACATGACCGTTTGGTATGGCTCACCCTCTAGAGAGTTAAGGAGCCATGTTTGAACTCGGCCGTCATTGCGTAGCCACTCCTCTGTATTGGGAACAGGAGGAGTGTTAGTAAGGTGAAGCACAAGGCTCTTGGCCTGAAAAACACGTCGAACCGAGTGGACCCATGTAACAAAGGTTTTCTTCCCAGATAAGGATATAGTGGTGATCCGCAACTCATCTCGAAGATCTGGAAGAGAGGTCGGGTGGTCAGCAGGAGGAGTAACCGTCTGTCCAGTAGAGTCAACGGAGGAGCCCATGGAGCCGGAGAAGACCGCTGCGAATTGGAGGGGCAGAGACCGCGCGAGAAAGAGAATGAGAAGAAGAAGTCGTCGCGGTGAGAACAAACCGCGCGACCAGCAGAAGAGAGACCGCGGGAGGAACTCGAGTGGCTAGAGGAGAGAGGCCGCGAGTAGGAACTCGAGCAGCTAGGAGAGATAGGCCGCGAGTAGGAACTCGAGCGACTAGAGGAGAGAGACCGCGAGTAGGAACTCGAGCGACTAGAGGAGAGAGGCCGCGAGTAGGAACTCGAGCGGCTAGAGGAGAGAGGCTGCGAGTAGGAACTCGAGCGGCTAGAGGAGAGAGGCCGCGAGTAGGAACTCGAGCGGCTAGAGGCAGACAAACCGCAAGCGGCACGCAGACAAACCGCAAGCGGTTAGAAGCAGAGAGAAGTGGGTCCCACGGGAGAGAGTAGAAGAGGAGAGTGGAAGAGGAGAGTAGAAGTTATAAAAAGGGAGGAGGGGTGGATCCACGGGAGGGAGAGAGGAAGAGGAGAGTCGGCGGCTTAACAAGGGAGAAGTCGTTGAGAGAAGAGATGGGTAGGAACAGGCCGCTACCCGGGCGAGTAGAGGAGCAGGCCGCAGAGGGAGAGCGGATAGGCTAAGAAGCAAAGCCGGGTGGTTAGAAAAGGGGAAACCGCAAGGTCGAATAACCTGGCTCTGATACTATGTTGGAAAAACTCAAAGCTTCTATGTATTGCTTATATGTCAAAATACAAGGAGAGAATACGAATATATAGGGGAGAAAAGGAGAGAAGAAATCATATACAATGATGTGGGACTAAAAGGAGAAGAAGGAAAAAGGAGAAAACAAGGGCCCAATATGGGCCCATTTACATGGGCTTTTCTAACACGTAGCAAGGTTATGAAAATCTAAGAGAAGCAACTAGGTGAATTGTATCTGCCAATTGTCATTTAGCTAATAAGCCTGTGGATATTAAAGCCTCGCAAGCTGTACTTCCAGATACAATATTTGAGGCAGTTGTTTCACAATACCATGGTGACGCGGGGTAAGGCGCTAGATGAAACACCATGGCAAGATGCCAAATGCAATGACCGGCGAAATCAATTTGCAAAATAATATTTACTAACCATATATCTTGATTTTTTCACCATTGAATAAAAGCATTTAAAAAAAGGCAATAAAAATAAGTGTATGAGCGCGAGAGCACGCGAGAATAAATACTAATAAAATGAGAAATTACAAAAACGAAAACAATTGAAAACAAACTTACAAACCACTATCTCTACAAGTAGAGAACACTCACAAGACCCAGCGGTAAAGAAACAAACACACGCCTTGAGTATCACAACTATAGTGAGGGAAGGGAAGGATATATCTTCGTGGTTGAATTTTGGTTCCCTTTGTAATGGAGATGGGTTGTCCAGACAACCGGGACTTTGGATGTATGGGGCCTAAATAGTTGTTGGGAGGGGGCTGAAATCTGGAGATCTGCTACCTGAGAGCACCTTCAATAAGAGGTGGATGGTTGGGGAAGATGCAGGGATGCTGGGGGTGGTTCCACATGGGGGAGAGGGGTTGGAAGGAGTGGGAGGGGAGACTGGGAGAGGGGGCTGATTATTGGTGGCTCCACGTGAGGGAAGAAGGTAGGGAAGGATTCAACACTATAGCAGACAGGGGTGGGGGTGTAGCAAGAAATAGGGCGACAGGGGAGGTGTCAGGGGATTTACGTGAATGTGGGGAAGCGAATAGTGGAGGGGCCGGCCATAGGGAATGGGGAGTGTGGTTGAGTGGTAAAGCCTAATTTTAGGAATTGACCCCTAAAATTTAGGATGGGAGAAGTAGTGGGGGTTATGGATAGTTATGAAGGTTATTAAGTTGGTTATGAGTGGTGGAGGGGGTGGTTGGTGACTGGTGGTGGCCGGAGGTGATTACCGGTGATGGTGTTGGTTGCTGGAGAAGTTTTCTGACGATCGCCGGAAAACTCTAAATGTAGGGAATATGTAGATGAGGTGTAGGAGGACCACCGGAGGTGGCCGGAAATGAATTCCAGTGATTGACAGAGATATTTTATGGGGCATACTGGGGTTGTTTTGGAGGGAGGGAGTGATGACGGTAGTGACTCCATGACAAGGAGGGTGGAGAGGAAGTTGCCGGTCACTTCGACAAGGGGAGGGGTCCCTTTGGCCGGCTGTTGTTATGTTGGTAGCAGCCTAAAAGGGAGGTAGTGGGGGAATATGACCTGAAGGCCGGCGCTGTTACAGGAGGAGGATAACGGGGTTGGCCGGTTGTTTCTTGGACATGTTGGACGGCTGTTTCCTGGTGGGAGAGGTTGAGGGAATGGGAAATGGATGGAGAAGAAAGGGTAAACCAGCAGCTGTTATGGGGTAGAGAAAAGGAGGACTTGGGTGGTCGGTTGCTACTTAGGGGGAGGAGGGGAGAAGGCTGATGGCTGGTTGCTTCAAGGTGGGGTGGATGAGGAGGATTGTTGGATTGGCCGGCCACTAGGAGGGGAATGGCTTGGCCGGCCAAAAGGGCAGGGAAGAGGGAACAAGCACGGGCTTCGCACCCGGAGTCGGCTTCGGCGCCGAAGTGATCAAGGATTGAGCTTCTAAACTTCAATCTTCAATACCGCTAATGAGAGCCCTTACCCTCTATAACTTTTCTAGGGAGCAATGAACAACTATGATTGGCCGACGCTCCGACTAAAAAAATACAAAAATACAACTCAAAATAAAATGCAACAAGAAACAAATATACTATGATCGGCGAGCCGCTTGAAATGAGCGGTCCCGATCGTCACTGTGTCTGAGGTTGCATGGAGTAGACCCGAACGGGTCAAGCGAGTTGCTCCTCATCAACTCCCCCATCTCAGAATCATTCATCTCCGTGGAATGAAGATGATCATAAAGTCGTCGTAGGACGGGGGCGAGTCTCTCGAGCTCTGCGAATGATATCCAGGTATCATCGGTGAAGTGGCAGACCTGCCGATGGACCAAATAGCGAACTCTGTCGGGTGCGGGAACAAGCTCATGGGCCATGATCTCCGTAAGTATGTCAAACGGGCTGGCGACCGAAGAAGGAACTGTTGAGAACGACGGACCTGCTGATGACGGTGGGACTGCTGTAAACTGTGGAATTGATGACGATGACAGAACTGTCGATGACGGAGGTACTGTTGCGGACGATGAGACTGCTGCGAACTGTGGAATTGATGACGATGACAGAACTGTCGATGACGGAGGTACTGTTGCGGACGATGAGACTGCTGATGACAATGGAACTGCTGATGACGACGGAATTGTTGATGACGGTGGAACTGTGGAAGACGATGGAACTGCTGGAGGTGGTGGAGTTGTTGTCGACGAATGAGGTGCGGAAACGGAAGAAGACAAATGATCTGGCGGTGTCGAGTTGTTGGGTGGGAAAGGAAGCTGGGTGGTAGGCGAAGAATGTTGCTCAAGCGGTGAGGCGGAAGGAGATAATGGTGGTGACTGAGGATGAAGTGGGGCGGTGGAGGTAGACGGTGACTGAGAGGATGTAGTAGTAGAGGACAAAGGGTGTTGTAGTCATGCAGCTCATAGTATGAAATCTTCAACAATGAATACATGTGAAATCCACATACTGGGTGGGATATCCAGCTCATAAGCATTTTCTCTAATTCGTTTCAGCACATTGTAAGGACCCATCTGCTTAGCATTCAATTTTCGAGCAGTTCCTTTCAGGAAACTCTCAGCGCATATATGAACCATCATTTGTTCTACTTTAAAATTTTTCATTTTCTTGTGACTATCAACATTCAATTTATAAATATCATTACAGCTAAAAATCTTTTGTAGGACTGACTCGTGCATGCTATGTATATGCCTAATGAAGGACTCGGACGACTCACTAAGACGAGACTCTAGGTAGGAAAATAAGATCTATTGGCTTCTTAGACTCATAACCTAAGACTACCTCCTGAAATGGACTCAATCCCGTGGTCCTATTCACTGAACTATTAAATCCAAACTCCATCATGGGTAACATCGAGTCCCAAGAGGTGGTGGTGACTGGGGATGAAGTGGAGCGGTGGATGTAGACGGAGGCTGAAAGGATGTAGTGGTAGAGGGTATTCGTTTCAGTACAGTGTAAAGACTTATTCGCTTAGCATTAAATTTTCGAGCAGTTCCATTCGGTAACCTCCCAACATGTATACGAACAATCATGTATTCTCCTTTAAAGCTTTTCATTCTCTTGTGCCTATCAACATACAATTTATAAATATCATTATTGCAAAAATATTTTGTTGGACCGACTCATGCATGCTATGTATATGTCTAATGAAGGACTCAACCGACTCACTAGGAAGAGACTCTATAGGTAGGGAAATAAAATCTATCGACTTCCTAAGCTCATAACCTAAGACTACCTGAAATAGACTCAATCCTATGGTTCTATTCACCGAACTATTAAATGCAAACTCCGTCATGGGTAACACCAAGTCCCAAGAGGTGGCGTGGTCACCAACGAGGCATCGCAAAAGATTTCCTAAGCTCTTGTTTACGACTTCTGTCTGGCCATCCATCTGCGGGTGGTAAGCAGATGAAAATAGCAGTGTCGTGCCAATCTTCTTCCAAAGGGTCTTCCGAAAATAGCTCATGAATCGTACATCTCGATCAGAGACGATGGTCTTAGGGAGACCTTGTAGTTGAAAAATGTCCCGAAAGAATAGTGAAGCAACGTGAGAAGCATCTGTCGTTTTTCTGCATGGGATAAAGTGAGTCATTTTGGAAAACCAATCAACTACGGCGAGTATGGAATCGTGCTTGTTAGAAAGTAGCGAAAAGAAGCGCAAAGTAGAGAACAAGCGGATAAGCTTTTGAATAATTGAAACTTTATTATCCAAAAAAGATGTCTATTACAAAGGTATGCCCTCCCTTATATAGAATGGAGGAGAGATGAGAGAATACAAATAAGAGATGTGAGACTAAAAATTACAGGACTAAGCGGACTATACAAGACAAACCGCACAAACCGCGCGGTTAGACAACAGGGCTAACCGCACGGCTACCACCAGAGAGAAAGCGAAGACCGCCAGGGTAGACCGCCAGACCGCCCAGTATCCAAGCCGGCTGAGACAGACCGCCAGTCCGCGCAGTCTCCAACCCGCCAATACAAACTGCCAGGCCGCCCGGCCACCAACTTCAACAGTGCTTGAGTAGGGTGCGTGGTACTCCAAGCACAAAGTCCATATCGATATCCACCCAAGGCTGGTGTGGTACTGGCAGTGGTGTAAACATTCCCATATTTTGTCCACTTAAGGCTAAAATATTCACACAACTGCCACTATCGATGACAAGCTTGCAGAGCCCACCTGCGCTGGGAAAATAAGTGTACAAGATAGTGATCTGCTTCAATTCCTCATCCGCATGGGGGTGTGCAGTAAGAGGCGAATAACACTCATCTCAAGTGGTCGGTCGGCCTCGTCCCCCAAACCTTCTTCTACGGCCACAATAATCTCCTCTTCAGTGGGTCTACATGATCAAATACAAGGTCAGGATCCTCCTCAATAACTAGATTTTGTGTGGGGCACAGCGGCGCCACATGGCCTCAACCTTGACATCGATAACACTGGATTTCAGGCTTGGGGGCCCGGTGGCGGTGGAGGGGTACTTGTATCTGCAGGAGTACGGGGAGGCATGTGGGGCGGATCCCTATTGTGGGGTCCTCCTAGGGGCAGAGCTATCAGACTGTGAAGTGGGTCGTCTCGGACCCGAAGTGTGCAAGTACTGCTCGTACTCTAATGCGAGCTGGTAGATCTGCTCGACTATCTCGAGACGATGAGGAATGAGCTCCATATGGATGTATGCCCACAATCCGGACCTAAAGCGCGAGGTTTTTATGACGTGCTTCTCCTTGACATCACTCCTCACAACAAGCTCAACGAAACGAATCATGTACTCGGCTACAGAAAGAGTGCCTTGTCGTAGAGCTAGGAGCTGCTATAAGAGTTGACTACGGTACGAATCAGAGAGATATTTTTCTTTTAAGTTTTTGCTCCATATTGGCCCAACGGGTCATGGGGTCGAGGTCTTCTCCATCTGTGTAGCATGCAATGCAGCCCAACCTGGGCTCTAATACCAAACTAATGCAGGGTAAGGAACTAGACAAAACACTATGGCAAGATGCAAAATGCAATGACCGGCAAAATCAATTTGCAAAATAGTATTTACAAACCATATAACTTGATTTTTCAATGATTGAATTAAAACCATTAAAATAAGGCAATAAAGAGAAGTGTATGAGGGCGAGAGTGTGCGAGAATAAATACTAATAAAATGAAAAATTACAAGGATGAAAATGATTGAAAACAAACTTACAAACCATTATCTTTACAAGAAGAGAACAATAACGAAAACCAACGGTAAAGAAACAAACACACACACCTTGAGTATCACGACTATAGTAAGGGGAGGGAAGGATGTACCTTCCGGGCTGAATTTTGGCTCCCCTTGTAATGGAGACGGGCGGTCCAGACAACCAAGACTGTGGTTGTATGGGGCCTAAACAGTCATTGGGAAGGGGCTGAAATCTGGATATCTGCTACCTGGGAGCGCCTTCAACAAGAGGTGGATGGTTGGGGAAGATGGACGGTTGTTGGGGGTGGTTCCACGCGGGGGAGACGGTTAGAAGGAGCGGAAGGGGTTGGGAGAAGGGGCAGGTTGTTGGTGGCTCTACGTGAGGGAATAAGGCAGGGAAGGATTCGGCACTGCAGCAGACAGGGTGGGGGTGTAGCAGGAAATAGGAGAGACAGGGAGTGAGAGGGGTGAGAGAGAATAGGCTCGGTTCAGCAATTGAGTGGTGGAGGGAATTGGGTAATTGAAGGTGAAGGGTTGAGGCTTCACATGGGATTGAGGAGTGGAGAATAAGGGCTAGATTTTAGGGGAGGTGTCAGCAGATTTTACGTGAATGGGGGGAAGCGAATAGTGGACGGGCCGACAATGGGGAATGGAGAGTGTGGTTGAGTAGTAAGGCCTAATTTTAGGAATTGAACCATAAAATTTAGGATGGGAGAAGTGGTGGGGTTTATGGATAGTTATGAAGGTGGTTATGAGTGGTGGCTGGTGCTGGTCGGAGGTGATTACCGGTGGTGGTGGTGGTGGTTGTCGGAGATGTTTTTCGGCGATCGCCGGAAAACTCTAAGTGTTTGTTCGGATCGCAGGTTTTGATTTTGAAGAATTGGAATTCAGTAAAAACCAACAGTTTTGGTTTTCCTGAATTCCAATTATATTGTTCGGCTGCAGGAAGGTGTTGAGCAGCAGTAATTGAAATTGGACAATTTTGTTATTCAGATGCAAGACATCACGGTAATTGTTGATTTTGTGGCTCATCGTCCTGAAGTCTATCTATTCTACTAGGTATTTCACCAAAAAAAAATTAAGAGAGATCAAGCACCGTAAGTCACTGAGATCGATGGTGTGAAGGCACATATGTTGCTCTCAATCAAAGCTTCCCTACTCAAAACAAGACCGATTAACCACAAAAATTCAAATTAAAAAAATCATCAAGAACTATGGATGTAAAATCAAAGCAAAGTGGCGATAAAAAAGAAGCTCAAAGCTCTTGGGAAATATCGCCCTGAACAGATTGTGCTTGGAAATATCACCACTCGAAGCTCTTGGGAAAATGGCGACGTTGCTTTTCTACACCCATCTTCTTATTTGTGCCCCGCCCTAACTTGCCCTCATCTTGCTCCTCGACAATCGACCTTGTTCTCCTCTCCGTGATGAACTAAACCCTCGCGACTCATGTTGGGCTTCAAAGCTGCTTTGCTGCTCTGAGCCCAAGAGGACGAAGACGAAATAGTGGAGGAAGAGAAAACTTGTCGGCGGTTGTGTCTGGACGGCGAGAGCGCAATGCCTCGAACTGAAAACCGAAGAAAAATTGTGCGTGGAGACAAGAATTGTCCAATGCCTAAAATAAAAAACCTGAGGTTTTCGTGAATTCCAATTCCATGGTTAACTCCCTGCAGCTGAACATCTGAAAAGAATTATTAATGCTAAAAGCCCATTCCAAAAATCATTTCCTTCTTACCGAACAAATCCTAAATGTATGGAATAAGTAGAGGAGGTGTAGGAGGACCACCAGAGGTGGCCGGAAAAGAATTCTGGTGATCGTTGGAGATGTTTTATGGGGGTCGATTGGGGCTGTTTTGGAGGAGGGAGTGATGTAGGTGGTGGCTCCACGGCAAGGAGGGTGGAAGGGAAGTTCTCAGCCACTTGAACAATGGGAGGGGTCCCTTTGGACGACTATTGGAATGCTGGCAGCAGCCTAAAGGCGAGGCAGTGGGAGAATATGGCCTGAAGGCCCGCGCTGCTATAGAAGGATAATGGAGTAGGCCGGCTGTTTCCTGGATAGGTTGGACGATTGTTTCCTGGTGGGAAAAGGCTGAGGGAATGGGAAATGGATGGAGAGGGAAGGGTAAACGACCGACTGTTGTTATGGGGTAAGAAAAGGAGGACTTTGGTGGTCCGTTGCTGCTTAGGGGGAGGAGGGGAGAATACTGAGGGCTGGTTGCTTCAAGGTGGGGTGGAGGAGGATTGTTGGATTAGCCGGCCACTAGTAAGAGGGAATGGCTTGGCCTGCCAAAGGGTAGGGATGGGGGAACAAGCACGGGCTTTACACCCGGATTCGGCATCATCATTGAAGTGATCAAGGATTGAGCTTCTAAACTCCAACCTTGAACACCCCTAGTGAGAGCCCTCGCCCTCTATTTATAACTTTTTCTAGGGAGTAATGAATGGATATGATTGGTTGACGCTCCGACAAAAAAAATACAAAAATACAACTCAAAATAAATGCAACAAGAGACAAAAATACTATGATCAGCGAGCCGTCCGAAATGAGCGGTCCCGATAGTCATTGTGCATGAGGTCGCTGGGAGTAGACCCGAACAAGTCTAGCGGGCTGCTCCCCATCACATGGTCACATCCTACTCACCACCATTATTGGTACGCAAAACAAAAATAAATCCTCCGGACTGTCACAACCATTTTTATGGAAGATCAAAAGAAACTAACCACTTCACTTTTCTTTTAATAGATTAATTCACATAGTATAAGAAAAAGCAACCAATAAAAGTTACAAATCAATAATATCCGGATAAAGATAGTATGGGGGAAGAACCCAAAACACCAAATGAATCACATCAAAAGAATAAAAATTAGATAGAGATGCATGTCTTGGACTATGATGAACATGATTCTACAGTTCAAAGGCGTCACAAAAAAAAATTTAAGGAAACTATTAATAGCAGGAAAAGTTTGGTAAGATAAAGTGGGGAGGGGTGCCAAAGGCGTTGATGCCAACATCAGTTGTCAAGGATGGAACACTTATGGTGGAAAGAGAACTCAAGGTCAGTTGTTGTCCAACAAATACAGTTCACCGACTTTCCTACCACTGCTAGTGTCTGCTTTGTTTCCAGATCCTTAAAAACATAAACATTAGTAAAAAACAGAACACTTTAACGAATTAGTAAATGACTAGTAGATAGAAGATTTTAAAAACAATATGAGACATGTAATGCAGAAAAGAGGGAAAGGTCCCCCCAAGGAAAAGTATCCTTATATACCTCACTGGCATGGGCAATATACTGTGATTGAGAACAAGATTGGCGGTCGCAGACATGATTACTACTCTGACCACAACCACCACTCCCTTGACACGGGGAGCAAGGTGGCGATGCAAACAATAGCAAGTCTCCCGAGTATGGTCTTTCCTCCTGCAGTGGACACACATAGGAAGAGATATTGGTTGAGTGACCCATGGCCAATCCCAGCAAGAGCAGAGTGATCTATCTAAGCGGAGATGCCAAGTGAGGAAAGAAGCTCATGATGAAGGACGTGTATACACACAATATCAAATTCCATATTGAGCTTCATGAGAAATACATGCACCCAAAAACGGTCTTGATCCTTCTGAAGGTCCACAGCATTAGTAGTGCACGCTTACATAAAGATACTAAAGTAACCACGTTCTTTATAGAGACATTCAAATTCAGAATAGAAGACCGCGACAGATAAAGTTTCTTGTTTTAGGTCCAAAACATGATGTGTGATCTCATATATCTCCGTCAAGTAATCAACCTACGAGTAAAACTTGCGGGTTCAAGTCAAAATTTCATGGGCAGAATGTATGGGTATATAAATGCGGTAGACGAGAGGGAGGGAACATAGAGTGGGGTAACCATGAGACAACCAATGAATTATCAACATCCCGCTTCCACCTGAGGGATCGGTTCGTCGTTGGTTAATCAATGTACCATCAATATGAACAAAACATTGGCGATTGTGGACAGAATGTTGAGTTTTCGGCGAACATTCAAGGTAATTTGTGTCATACGGTGCCATTGCAATAATCTTCAGTAATTCTGATTGCCCGTGACTTCAAGGACGTTCACATTTTGGGACAATTCGTGGAATAAACTAGTTATTTGAAGAGCCTCCCATGGGCGTGGAATGTACACACTAACAGAGATAATCAAAAGAAAATAGTATTAAGTATCACCACATCCTACAAACCCCCTTAATCAAGATCCACCGGAAAATGTCAGCATAGAATGTGTCAATGGACGTCTACGATGGTTGTCATGTAGGACAAAAAGGTCGGGGACCGGGGGTCCTCTCGCTAAGCATGTGCCGACCCATAGGCCATCTCCTGCTCCCCAAAGGTAACCCTAACCCTTAGCCACCTTCCTCCACCTCCAAACCCCCCTCCCGCAGCCTTTGTTGGTGATTCCAGTGATTTGTCACTCTTCTCAGTCGTTGTTTAGGTTTATTGCATTTATCATGTGCTCATTTGCACTGCATGTAGGGTTAGGGTATCGTTAATCCTACGCCTATAGATTCATCTTGTGTCAATTGGTATCCGAGCTATGTTGTGAGCACTCTTTTGAAACACAGTTGCAGAGTCTATAGTTTTCTTCATGACTAGGTATCACCAATTTTTCTCTCCTATATTTGGGGAGTCCTAGTCCACTTATATCAACTCTTATAGAGCCCCATCAGAGAGATCCTCACGTTACTACGATAATAATTCTCGATCATAGCACACCACTTCCAAAGGTCGTGTTGATCCACCGACACGATCCCACTACGCAAGAGATGATCAACATGAGGATTGTCGTCGTTCATATTCCTGCGCGCGAGCGGGTTGTGTTGATCATTCCACGTGACTCGATTACCTTACAGATGATTATTATGAGGATCGTCGTTTGGAGAGAGATCTCGAGTGGTAGTTTTGTACTGATGCTCCTTTTGACGATTCATCGAGTCCCGAGATTTTCAGTTATTGGCTCGTGGATATGGAATATTATCTCGATCATTTTGAGTTATTCGGTGAGGGCGCATCAAGTTTGTGAAACTTAGGCTTCTAGATCAGGCAAGAGCGTATTGATCTAGCATTGAGAGGAACCACGAGTGAGATCGTCCTCATTGCATCACTAGTTAGGTGGATATAAAGTGTATGCTGTGTCAGAGGTATTTTTCGTTGTCATATCGGAGTCGTAGCTCGTGCAATTAGTTTCCCTTCAGCAAGGATCTATGTTTGTCGCTGAGTACATGGATCATTTTGATGAGTTAGTTGCGAGGAGTGATATCTGAGAGGAGCCAGCCACGACCACTTTCCGATTTCGGTCTCGGTTTCGATCTGACATACGTACTGAGTAGGCTTATCACAGCTCGAAGTCCCTTAAGCGGACATATCACATATCAGCTCGCCCTTCATTATGAACAGTCCTTGAGATCCAAAAGAGCTGATCAAGTGGATTGCACCTTGACCTCCAAAGTACGAGTCCCTCTCATACCGAGGTCACCGCCCTCACGAACGACCTTGCTGAATTTCTGAAACCACACCCGAGGAGACTATTTGAGACCATAGATAGATTTCTGAAGCAAACATACATGAGACTCCCCTGTGGTCTCAAACCTGGGCAGTTGATGCACGTAAACAGTCTCAAAAAGGAATTTTTCACGTCCAGCTGATGGAGGGGGCACTGGCAATGAACAACTAAGGAGAGCAGAACCCGAACCGAATTTAATTTTGCGACAGGGGAGAAGGTTTCATCATAATCAAGGTCGTATTGTTGAATAAAACCCCTTTGCCACAAGTCGAGCTTTCAAGTGATCAACTGTCTCATCCGCTGCATACTTGATTGTAAATATCCACTTGCAACTTACACAACTTTGGCCAAGAGGAAGAGAGACAAGTTCCCAAGTCTGATTACCTCATAGGGCAGTCATTTCTTCATCCATGGTTGCACGCCACCCCGGATGTTGGAGAGCTTCCTGCACATAGTTAGGTATAAATATAGAGGAGGGAGAGGAGAAATGTAAGAAGATGTGGACAGAGTCGATGTAAAGAGACATAATTGGCCAAGGAATGAGCCGTCGAAGGTGATGCCAAACCAACAAGCCGCGAGGATACACTGCTAGAGGGAAGCTGTTGCAGGGCATCTGGACGTGGAGGACGACGAGTGTAACCTGAATGATAGGGGGTTTGGAGGGGGCTGGTGGTGGCGTAGGAATTGTAAGCAGAGGAGAAGGTAGAAGGGGTGGAAGCGGGGACGTAACTGGAATTGTGGGCCAAGGTAGTGGAGGAGGAAGAAGGGAATCAGTTGGACTGATGTGATATAATTGGTTTTCATGAAAGGTGACATCAACAGAAACAACCACCATCCTCGTGGTGGGGTAATAGCAGACATGCCCCTTCTGAGAGCGAGAGTACCCAACAAACATAGCTTTGGTAGCACGAGGGGCTAACTTGTCATTTGGAGGACCAAGGTGATGGACATAATGTGTACATCCAAACACACGAGGAGTAAGAGAGAAGAGAGCCTTAGATGGGTAAAGGAGAGTGACAGGAGCCACAAAGTGGAGGATAGACAAGGGCAGGCGATTAATGAGGTGGCAAGTAGTGGAAACCGCAAAGTTCCAGTAAAGAGGAGGAACATGCATTTGGATCATGAGAGATCTGACAACATCAAGGAGGTGACGATTTTTTTGTTCCGCTACGTCATTCTGTTGACGGGTATACGCACACGAAGTTTGATGAATAATACCAAACTCGGCACACAGATTAGAGAAGGTGCGACCAGTATACTCACAAGCATTGTCAGTACAGAGAATTTTCACACGTTAAAAACTGGGAACGAGTTTCCGTAAGAAACGTACGGAACGTGAAGGTGAGTTTGGTACGATCAAAAAACAAGTACAACCAAGTAACCCGTGAGTAATCATCAATAAATGTTACAAATAGCGATAACCAAACACACTAGGGATCTTATATGGTCCCTAGATATCAGAATGCACTAAAGATAAAAGGGTATCACTTCGAGTACGAGGAGAAGTAAAAGATACACGGTGTTGTTTGCCAAAAATACATTATTCACAAAAACACTCCAGAAGGGGAACAGTGGGAAGAGCTTTCTTGAGAGTCGGAAGAGGAGCATGCCCAAGCTGACGATGTCAATCAGTGGAGGAGATAGTGGTGAGGGCAGCGGGAGGGACATCGAGAAGATACGTCCTGTTAGACAGTCGTCCCCTACCAAATATATTTTGTGTTAGTCGATCATGCACAACAAAGGAAGAGCGTGAGAAGGTCACACAACAATCAAAATCTTGTGTAAGACGGCTAACAAAAAGTAGATTGAAAGGGGATCCTGGAACATGAACCGAGGATAAGGAGAGGTAAGAAGTAAGAGGCAAATGAGTTGTGCCAAAAACCGGGACCGTGTCACCATTAGCCACAGTGATGAACTTGGGATAAGCAGAATCTAAGCATTGAGGTGGCTTCTGCAGGGAGAGATGATGCGCAGCACCCGAATCCACAATCCAGTAAGAGCAGTGTGAGAGGCAAGATATACCTTCATTTGAGATCGAGGCCACTAAACCAGAGGAAAGACTAAATACCCCTTGAAGCTGATGGAGTTGAGCACGTAGAGCAGCAATATCCTCACTAGTAGCAGAGGGAGGTGTGGGAGTAGCCGAAGCAACAAGGTGAGGGGGCAGACCATGCTTGCGGTAGCAAGTGGCCTCCAGATGACCATCCCTGCCGCAGTCAGAGCACTTGAAGAGAGTACGGCCACCACGACCTCGTCCCCGAGACTAGCGACCACCACGAGCCGGGTGACTATGAGTAGAAGGAACAAGAGTAGCCACGGGTTACTGAAGGAGAGCTGGAGAGAGAGGCAGAGCATCCGGTGGAGGGGTAACTTTCAGAAGTATCGAGCAAACGTCCAAGAGGGACAAAGTAACAGAGAAAGATAGGATATGAGCGCGCACACTATAAAGGTGTGGTGGAACATGGGCCATCATCATACCAATCTCAACTGCTTCTTTCTGTTGTCGTTGAGTAACCCAGTCCGTAGTGGGTGGCTGATGCTGGATCTAAGCCCCCACAAGAGTTTTAGCCGGAGTAACAAAGGACGTCAAGCCACCAGTAACTCCATGGTCGAGGGACTGAAGATCGGTAAGAATGTCGAATAAGTGTTGAATACTGTACTTCCCGGAGTAGAGAGAATGAAGGTCCGTCCACGTAGCGTGAGCCGTCTCGTGATACACGGTCATTCGATACGGCTCAGTGTCCAGAGAATTGAGAAGCCGAGATTGGACGCGCCCATCGTCTCAGATCCACTCGTCAGTAGGTCCAGTCAGAGGAGGCTTGTCAGGTGATGGCTGATGAAGGAGACCTTTAGGTTGCAGCACACCGCGAACTGAGTGAACTCATTCAACAAAATTTGGTTTGTCACAGAGAGAAATGGTGATAATACGTAATTCATCACAAAGTTCCAAGGGAGTAACACGAGGATGTCCGGGAAGAGTAGTTCAATCGAAAGCAGTAGGCGAGTCGGAAGCCATGCGGACAACGCCAAGGACGGCGACTGGGAAAACTATCCGAGCGGTTAGAATACCAGGTCGCTGCGGTTAGAAGACCAGGCCGTAGCGGTTAGAAGACCCGGCCGCAGCAGTTAGAAGACCATGCCGCAGTGGTTAGAAGACCAGGCCGATGCGGTTAGAAGACCAGACTGCTGCGGACAGAGACCGTCGTGGCGAATTAGAATAAATCGCCAAGGGCCAGAAGCAGCAGACAGAAACAGCGGTCAAGGCGAGACCGCAACGATTAGAAGAAATCACCAAGCAGAACCAGGCCAGCAGTTAGGACGGGATCGCGGAGAGAAGGATAAGGTAAGAGAGCGTGCGTCGAGCAGAACACCAGGACGCCGCGGACAGAAGCAGCAAACAAAAGCAGTGGTTAAGGCAAGACCGCAGCGATTAAAAGAAATTCCCAAGGGCCAGCGGATAGACGAGACCGCGGCGAGAAGGAGAGGCTGAACGACCAAACAAAGCAGCCAGAAGCAGCAGACAGAGGCAACGACTAGAAGCAGCGGCAAGAAGCAGCGACCAGAAGCAGCGGCAAGGAGCAACGACAAGAAGCAGCGAATAGACAATCCGTAGCGGCTAGGCAATCCGCAGCGGCAAGGCAACCCGCAGCGGGTAGAAGAGCGAACAGCGGGTAAGGGGAGGGGGTCCCACCGGTCAGAGAGAAGAGGACTATAAAAAGTAGAGAGAGGGAGGGGAAGAGAGGTGGAAGCCACGGAGAGAGAAGTAGGGGCGTTTAGAAACGAGGAGTTCGCGGAACAGTAGCGGGAAGAAGGGAATAAGCCGCGCGGATAGCTGCGGTTACAAAAATGGGTATCCACCTGGGATCGGATAGCTCTGATACCTTGTAGAAACTTAGAGTCAAACCTTGTATATACTTTGTCATGGTCAAAATACAAGAGAGAGTACAAATATATAGGAGAAGAGAAGGAGAAAGAATCATATACAAGAGATGTGGGACTAATAAAAGAAAGAATAAGTTGGCCTATAGTTGGGCCTTATACATGAGCGTTTACATCATTTTCCCTCATATTCTCTAACAAACTTGTTAGAGAATGTTAGAAAAACATGATGTATTGGCCCATTAATAAGGCTCATATACGAGTTAGTGTTTAGTCCTACATTGTTTGTATATCTTAGTTTTCCTCTCCTCTCCTATATATTTGTACTCATACTTGTATTTTTGTATTCAAGAAGTGTATACAAGGTTTTCCACCTTTCTCTACATGGTATCAGAGGACTCGATCCGATCTACTTTTTTTTCAAACCGCCAGGTCTCCTGTTAGCCGAGCGGTTTGTTCTATTTCCTAACCGCGCGGCTTTGCGGTTTGTTCTCTTGCCTAACCGCGCGGCTTTGCGGTTTCTCCCCTTTCTACCCGCTGCCATCTTTTTTTTGTGGATCCACCTCCTCCTTCTGTTCTACGCCTCTTTATAGCATTCTCTTTTCCTGGCACGTGCCCCCCCCTCCTCCCCGTACGGCCTGGTCTTCTAACTGTCACGGGTTCCTTTCTATCCGCTGCAACCACTAACCATTGTGGCTTCCCTTGTTCGTCGGGCGGCTTCTCGTGGTTTTACTTTTATCTGGCTTCCTACTCAAACCGTTGTGGTCTCCTTACCGCGCGGTTTACTCGCTGCGGTCTCCTTACCTCTCCTCTCTTCGCGCCTAGCTCTCCTACTTGCGTGGACTATTTTTTTCCGCTCCGGTGCGGGTTGCTTCTAAACGCACGGACTGGTGCCTATCCGTCGCGGCTATCTTGGTGCGTTCTGCTCTTGCCGATCAAGATACCTTGCGGTTTGTCCATAGCCGCCCGGTCCAGTTCTTGCGGCTTGCTGCTCGTCGCCCGACCACGACCTGCTTGTGTTGTTCAGTCTGTTGCCGTGCGTTTTTCCTGTGGTTTGTTATCCGCACGGACTCTCTCTAGCCGCTCGGTTTTCTTCCTCTCGGTCTGCTTTCCGGCTTCTACTCGCTGCCCGCCCAGCTCTTGCCCTCATCAAACCGCTGCGGTCTCATGGCGTCCGAGAACTCCAACACCTCCTCAGTTCTTCCCGATCGTGTTGCAGCCCCAAGTTCCGAGCATCGCGATGAACTTCGCATTACTACTATCTTTCTCAGTGGGAAGCGCAATTTTGTCGAGTGGGTTCAATCGGTTCGTCGCATCCTGCAGAAAAAATGTCTTCTACACCACCTCACAAAGGTTACTCCAACCGCTCCCACTGATGAGTGGCTCCGCGATGATGGTCGCGTCCAATCTTGGTTATTCAACTCTATGGACACTGAGCTCTATCGGATGACGATGTATCATGACACGGCGAAAGCCATGTGGGAGGAACTTCATTCGTTCTATTTGGGCCAGAATAGTTTGCAACACCTGTTTGACATTATCTCGGATCTCCAAAATCAAGAACCTGGGGGTCCCGGTGATATGATCTCCTTTGTGGCTAAAGCCAAGACCCTGATGGAGGCCTGGATCCAGCATCAGCCTCCCATTACAGATCTGACTACTCAACAAGCCTAGAAAGAGGTTGTCGGCATTGCTATGATGATGTCTCGGGTCCCCTCTCACCTCCAGAGTGTTCGGGCCCAGATTATCTCCTCTACAAACACATCATCTTTATCTGATGTATGCTCTATGCTCCTGAAGGTCATCCCCCCCCCCCCCGATACTCCTATTACTCTCCCCAGCGCTCCTACAACACTCTTCACCAGCTCTGCATGCTCGGGGGTCCTCAGCTCGTGGTGGTCGTACCGCGACTCGAGGAGGTCGGTCTGGCAAACCTCTGTTTAAGTGCACTTATTGCGGCCGAGATGGCCATCTTGAGGCCACGTGCTACCGCAAACACGGTCTGCCTTCACATCTTGTCGTTGCTGCTCTGATTGATCCTCCTGCTCCTCCTGTCGCTCCTGTCCCAGATTCTGCTGCCTCTACTCGGGCAGATATTGATGTTCTTCGCACTCAGATTCAACAACTGCAGGGGGTGATCTCATGCTCGTCCGGCTCTGTCGCCTCTATTTTCAATGAAGGTATTTCTTGTCTCTCGCAAAGCTCTCACTGGATTGTGGACTCAGGCGCCACACATCACATCACGTCGCAACGCCCTCCGCAATACTCTGGGACTGCTCATCCCAAGTTCATAACGGTGGCAAATGGTGATACCACCCCCGTTTCGGGTGCTGCTGATATACCCCACACCCACTCTGTCTCTGACCTCTGCTCTTCATGTTGCTGGTTCCGCATTTAATCTACTCTCTGTTAGCCGCCTTTCACAAGACCTAAATTGTTGTGTTACTTTCTCACAATCTACCTTTGTTGTGCAGGATCGGAATATGCAAAATATCATTGGTAAGGGACGGCTGTCAAATGGGCTCTACCTCCTCGATGTCCCTCCTTCCGCCTTCTCGACTGTTTCCACTACTAACTGGCATCGTCATCTCGGGCATGATCGCCTCCAGACTCTCAAGAAAGCTCTTCCGGACGTCTCTCTGCATGTGTTCTCTTGTGAGTCATGTATCTTCGGCAAACAACATCGTGTTTCCTTTTCTCCCCATTGTACTCGGAGTGATACTCCATTTGTATTAGTTCATTCTGATATTTGGGGCCCTTATAAAACCCCTAGTATTTTTGGTTATCGTTATTTTATTACATTTATTGATGATTTCTCACGCTTAACTTGGTTGTACTTACTTCGGGATCGTACTGAACTTATCTCCACATTTCGGGCATTCCTGAATGAAATCTGTACACAGTTCGCCTCTCCTCTAAAAGTTATTCGTACGGATAACGCTAAGGAATACACTAGCCGTACATTTGCAAACTTGTGCATGGAGTTCGGTAACATACAACAAACCTCTTGTACGTACACGCCTCATCAAAATGATGTGGCCGAGCGGAAGAATCACCATCTTCTTGATGTGGCGTGATCCTTAATGCTCCAAATGCATGTTCCGACTCGTTTTTGGAACTTTGCAGTCTCTACGACATGTCATCTCATCAATCGCATGCCTTATTCTGTGTTCGATCATGTCACTCTGTTAAGCCTTCTCTTTCCATCTCATTCCCCGTTTGCTCTTATGTCTTGTGTGTTCGGGTGTACCTGCTATGTTCATACTCTCGGTCCAATCACGGATAAGTTTGCACCCTGACCCGCAAGTGTATTTTTTTTGGTTACTCTCAGACACAGAAAGGCTATGTGTGTTATTCTCCGCCTCATGACAAAGTCATTATCTCTGCTGATGTCATCTTTCAGGAGGCTCAACCATTTTATAAGTCATCGTCTGACATTGCTCCTCCTTTTCCCCCACTAGTTCCTCGACCAACTGTTCCCGTCACGTCTTCTTTACCACCACTACTTCCAACTCCTTCTCTGGCACATGTTCCACCTCCACCATCCAAGCCACTCCTTATTCGTGTCCACACTCGTTGTTCCCCGATTTTTGGAGCTCTACAACAGCCTCCCTGTACCAGTGTTATTCTGCGGACTGACGATCCAACAACTTCCTCTACCGCTCACCCCATGGCGAATTATGTCTCTATACATCGTCTGGCTCCATCTCTACACAAGTTTGCTCTCTCTCTCTCCTCCATTTCTATTCCTAACTCCGTGCAGGATGATCTTTTACATCCAGGGTGGCGTGCGACCATGGAAGAGGAAGTGACCGCTCTTTGATCCAACCAGACTTGGGATCTGGTTCCTCCTCCTCCCAGCCATTCCTGTGTCAGTTACAAGTGGGCGTTTAATATCAAGCATGCTCAGGATGGGACAATTGATAGGCTCAAGGCCCGGCTTGTGGCGCGTGGGTTTACACAACAACAGAGGCTTGATTATGAGGAAATCTTCTCTCCGGTTGTCAAGCTGAATTCCATTCGTGTTCTGATCTCCTTGGTTGTCCATCGCCAGTGGCCTCTCCATCAGCTTGATATTAAGAATGCATTTTTGAATGGCGACCTTCAAGAGATCGTCTACATGCATAAACCACCCGGGTTTGAGACCACGAGGAAGTCTCGTGTATGGCTTCTTCGGAAATCGATTTATGGTCTCAAACAGTCTCCCCGGGCTTGGTTTGACAAGTTTAGTAAGGCTATTCGCGATGTTGGATTCAAGCGGAGCTCAGCCGACTTCTCTCTCTTCAATCGGCATCAATCAACTGGGACTGTCATTCTTTTGGTATATGTGGATGATATCTTGATCACTGGAGATGACACCACGGGGATACAAGAAATTAAGCAACACTTTAACTCCATTTTTCAGACAAAAGATCTGGGAGGATTGAGGTACTTTCTTGGGCTAGAGGTTGCAAGACGACTCGATGGTCTTGTTCTGTCACAACGAAAGTATTGTCTTGATCTCCTCCACGATGCTGGCTATTCGGGGTGTAAACCTGTAGAAACTTCGATGGATGTCAACCACAAGTTATGTGCTCATGGGTCTGACTCTGATTCCCTACTTACGAACCCTGAGTATTATCGGCACCTTGTGGGAAAATTGATTTACCTAACTGTCACAAGACCTGGTATTTCATTTGTCGTTGGATTTGTTAGCAGATTTATGCACGCCCCTCGCACTTCTCATCTTCAGGCTGTGGAACGCATACTCGGATATTTGAAGACAGCTCCTGGACAAGGATTAGTATATAAGCCATCTTCCTCCCTATCTCTTGTTGCATACTCAGATGTGGATTATGTGAATTCCCTAGATGATCGCCGCTCTACTACATGCTTCTGTACCTACTTTGGGGGGAAATCTTATTACTTGGCGTAGCAAAAAGCAGTCTGTTGTTGCTAGATCATCCGCTGAAGCTGAGTATCGTGCAATGGCGGCGGTAGTATCTGAACTCACCTGGCTTGAGAGTCTACTTGGTGATTTGGGGGTTACTTTACCCTCACCTGCAATCTTGTTTTGTGATAACCAGGTTGTAATTCACATCGCAAAGAATCCTGTGTTTCATGAGCGAACCAAGCATATCGAGGTTGAATGTCATTTCGTTTGTGAAAAAGTCCAATTAAAGAAGTTAGAGCTGGAGCATGTTCCAGCATCTGGGCAGGTTGCCGACATTCTCACCAAGGCATTACCACGACAAATGTATCATCAGTTCTTATCCAATCTTGGTGCATACGACTTGTACGCTCCAGCTTGCGGGGGAGTGTTAAAGAATGTTAGAAAAACATGATGTATTGGCTCATTAATAAGGCTCATATAGGAGTTAGTATTTAGTCTCACATTGTTTGTATAGCTTAGTTTTCCTCTTTTCTCTCCTATATATTTGTACTCATACTTATATTTTTGTATTCAAGAAGTATATACATAGTTTTCCACCTTTCTCTACAAAACTGAAAAAGCATGATTAACCAGGACTAACCTCGTAAAATTAGCAGCAAGAGTATAAATCACCTATACTATCAATATTGGTTGTAAAAATAAAGGTTAACGTACAATTAATCAGAATAAAACCTGAAAAATTTCTCTTATCAAGGAGTAATCCAAGCCATCCTCCACTGTAACCGTTGAAGAGATCCTTCGTCTCAAACCATCTATTCGACTAAGAAACAAATTAAAATACTGCCACCAAAAGAAGGAAAATAAATTACCTTCGCATTAAAAACAATCTAGGAAGTAAATCTACAACAGAAAAGGGAATTAGATGGTTAAAAATATATGAATAAAGATCATGCCATTACAAGTTGACCAAGTTAACAAACTGTAAACATGTGTTTAACCATAGCTTTTGAGAACGATTGATATAATCTAAAAAAGTGTTTCCATAATGAACAATTGCACCATAAAAAGTTTTTTTCATTCTAACCGGTCAGCCTGGCCTAGAAAATTAAATTTACTCATTAAGGGTCGAAAACCATACCGATATTGCTTAAGTAGTTGACATGATCATATTAAATGTCCAAAATGCACTTCCTTTAAGCATTAGCATATTAGTAAAATGAATATAGAGAATAAGTAATGTAATTCTATTGTAATTGAATTGGAAAACTTAAATCTTATTTAGCCAATGGTAGAGTCAGATTTTCCTCGATTATCAAAGATTCTTTAATTGCCGCTTAAGTTTGGTTTTCCTTCCATTGAGACAACTAGAAGCTACGGCTAGGAAGCACCGGTACGGGTACGGGTACGGGTACCGGGTACGATACGTATCCGGTACGGCGGTACGGCAAATTTTACGAAGAAGAAGAAGAAGACGGGAGACGGGAGACGGGAGACGGGAGACGGGAGACGGGAGACGGGAGCAGCGAATCGCGGGAGACGGGAGACGGGAGCAGCGAATCGCGGGAGACGGGAGACGGGAGCAGCGAATCGCGGGAGACGGGAGCTGCTGCGACGCGGGAGACGGGAGCTGCTGCGACGCGGGAGACGGGAGCTGCTGCGACGCGGGAGACGGGAGCAGCTGCTGCGACGCGGGAGACGGGATAATAAACAGCGAATCGCGCCGTTCGGTACGGGTACGGCTCTATTTTTGGCGTATCCGTGCTTCGTAGAGCTACGGTTAGTTCCTTGAGAAATACTTCATATTGTGCTAGTTTTGAAGTCATATGTTAGTTGAATATGCGTGTTTTCTATTTCAAGTTTTATTTTCCCGCTACTTATTACACGTGATAGGTCACGGGTATTGTTTTATATAAATATGTATGCTTGGCCCTAATTAAGGTATTTTTCTATCAATTCTACTTGGTATTAGAGGCTAGCCGCGATCCCGCTTCCACCTCCGCCGCTATCCCGCTTACATTATCCCGGTTCCTCCGCGATCCCGCGGTCGATCCAGTTTCCGCATCTTCCAGTGTTCGTTCCGGCGCTGCTCCAAGTCGCATCATCCGCGTTCGTTTCGACACCGCCCTAGTTGCATCATTTCGGCGCAGCTCCAACTCGCTTCGTCCGCTACCCGAGCCCAGGCCTTCTAGAGCCTCGGGCTTCCAGCGCATAGGGCCCGTTCTCCAGGGGCCTTCTCCAGCGGCCTTCGCAGCTTCAGCGCCCTTCAATGCTCGGTTTTTCGGGCGGCCCTTTGTCTCCGGCAGTTTTGTCCTTCATGGGGGTTGTCGGAAACATCGTGCACATATCCTCAGGTGTCCTCTCCGACGACGTGATCTACGAGACACTCGTAGGATTTGGTTTCTTCTAGTTTTGAGTTCTTCGTCTTGCTAGTTACCTTTGAACGGTCATCGATGGGTGATTCCTCCGAAATCTCATTGTTTTCCCACACTGGTGCCCTCACTGATCCATCTGCAGATCCTCCTCGGAGCCACGACCAATCTGGCTCTTTAAAGATCACAACAGTTGCCTTGCATGGCACAAATTATCTTAAATGATCCAGGGCGACACAACATGTTATTCGAAGTCACCAACTATATGAACATATTGATGGTACCACTGTTGAGCCACCACGTATCGATCCCTCATGGAGAAAATGGAATGCGGACAAATCTTTGATTGTCTCGTGGTTACTTCACTCTATGTCCCATCAGGTGTATCGCAGCTACATGCTTCTAGATTTTGCTCATGAAATTTGGAAACGCGCCCGTGATACCTACTCCGAGGAAGGCAGTTTGACGCAGATTTATAAGCTCACTCGTCGTGTTTTGGATATAAAACAGGGAACCATGTCTGTCTCTGTCTATTATTCTGAGTTCGAACGTCTGTATCAAAAACTGGATTACTTCAACACCTTTACCGTTGTTTGCACTGTCAATGTGCATGCTCTTCATAAAGATAAAGACCGTTTCAGGTTCACGTCTTTCTTATGGGGCTCAATATGGAGTTTGATGTGGTTTTCCTGCATGTCCTCCACTGCGAGCTTCTTCTCTCACTTAGGGAAGCCTTAAGTATGCTCCTCAGTGATGAGAATCATCGCCGCTCTCTTGGTTCCTCTACCGACCACTCTGCTCTTGATGGGATTGCTCAAGGACCTCCGCCTTTATGCAACCACTGCCAGAAGAAAGGACGTATGTTTTCGTCTACACCCTCATCTTGCTCCCTCTGGTCGGGGTTCTTCTTCTTGTGGTAGAGGTGGTCACAGTGGCGGTAGTCGTCAGACTAGTGCTCGCACACAGTATTATGCGCATTCGACTGAGGTTTATGAGGACACCTTTGAGGGCCTTTCTGTTATGGAGTTAGAGGTCTTTCGCCGTATGTTGTGTTCTCATTCTGACTCTACATCGGCTGATTCCACTGTCGCGTTTGCTACTTCAGGTATCTCTAGTGCTTATGTTGTGTTTTCATCCCCTTCCAAGTAGATCATCGACTCAGGTGTGATGGGTCGCGTGACTGGCTTTGTCTCAGGTTTTATCTCTTATACTCCTCTCTCTGGTCGTGATAAAATTATTGTTGTCAATGGTTACCTTTTGTCTATTGCTGGCAAAGGAACCATTACATGTTCTCCCGACTTATCTCTCTCTTCAATTTTGCTTGTCCCTTCATTTCCTCGCAATCTACTCTCTGTTAGCCACGTAACCGCTTCTTTAAATTACTTTGTAACCTTTTTTTTCATGATGTTTGTGTGCTTCAGGATCTGAATACGAAGTGGATGCTTGGAAATGGTAGGAACGTTGGCGGGTTATACTTGTTGAACCAGTCGTTATCTCTCAGTACTCTCTCCACAACAAGTGCTCTGACTTTACATGGCATCTGGTGCTGGCATCTACGCCTTGGTCACCCTTCTGCTTTATATCTTACCAAATTTTTCCATGTTTTCAGTTGTTTAATCAAATTGTTTACTTGTGACACCTGTGAACTCTCAAAACATGTTCGTCATAGTCTCAGTTATGTTTATTTTCCTAATTCTTATCTTTTTGATGTTATACATTCTGATGTTTGGGGTCCATCTCCCGTGTTATCTTTATCTGGCTATAAATGATTTGGTGCATTTATTGATTGTCATTATCATACTAATTGACTGTATTTGTTAAAAAGGAAAAGAGACGTGCTTACTTGTTTTTGGTCTTTTCATCGAATGGTTGAGACACAATTCATGTGCTTCGTAGTGATAATGGTGGGGAGCATGATGATTGGGGAGTGTTTGCGGCCTATCTTGCCGAACATGACATTATTCACCAAACCACATGTGTCTACACTTCTACTCAAAATGATGTAGCTAAATGGAAAAATAGGTACTTACTAGAGGTTGCTCGGTGTTTGTTACTTGTCATGAACCTTCTCAAGTCCTATTGGGATGATGCAGTCTTGACTACAGTTCATCTCATTTATCATCTTCCGTCACACTCTCTTTCTTACGATACGCCACTCTCCCATTTAGCCAAGCAACACATTGTCCACACCTCTCACATCGCTCCTCGCATCTTTGGTTCAGCGTGCTTTGTTCATGTTCATACCCCACATTGCGATAAACTGGATGGTCGCTCCCTCAGATGTGTTTTTGTGGGTTACTCTCCTACCACCAAAGGGTATAGGTGTTATCACCCTCCAACACGTCGTTATTACTGCACTGTTGATGTTACTTTTCGTGAGAGGGAATCATATGTTGGTCCTCGTCAAAGGGAGACGAGTAGTAACAGGGATGGGACTAATGATTCCCCTCGCCCGATTGTCGCTTCTCCACATATTCCCCCTCCTACTCCTAGTTCACCCAGTACTGCTTCTATTCCTCCTTCTATTCCTCTTATATTATATACATACTCTCGCAGGCCTCGGACGGCTGAGCAAGTACCGTCTGTAGATGTTCCACCTGTATCGGTGTCTGTCTCTGCTCCAGATTCAAATGACGACCTTCATGTTCCCCTCGCTCGTCTTAAAGGTAATGTTGGTGAAACCAAACACCTCATTGTGAATTACCTCTCAGGCTCACAGAGCTTTTATTACATCTCTTTTCTCTATTGTGATTCCTAAGACCTGTCAGGAGGCTGTTCAGATACCTGAGTGGAAACAGGCTATGGAAGAAGAGATGTGTGCCTTAAAAAAACTGGAACATGGCGGCTTGCAAATCTTCCCTCTGGGAAGCGAACAGTTGGATCACGCTGAATTTTCTCTGGTAAGCAGAAACAAGATGGGGTGGTAGAGCGTCATAAAGCACGTTTGGTTGCTCAAGGGTATACCCAAACCCAAGGAATTGACTACCAAGAAACATTTGCCCAAGTTAAAAAGATGAACTCTATTTGTGTGATCGTCTCTTATGTTGTTTGTCTTGGGTGAGAGTTACAACAGCTTGATGTCAAAAATGTGTTCTTACATGGTGATCTGGAAGAAGTCTACATGGCCTATCCCACCTGGCTTTACCAAATAAGGGTCTAATGGAAAGTTCTGTTGTCTACAGAAATCCATATATGGCCTAAAACAGTCCCCTGGAGCTTGGTTTGGATGATTTAACAAAGTCATGCTTCAACAAGGCTATACTCAAGGACAGGCTGATCATACTCTCTTTATAAAGAAGAGAGGAGCTCAATTATCAATACTTATTGTATACGTGGATGACATCATCATTACAGGAGATTACCTAGAGGAGATCATGCACTTGAAAGAATAATTGGGCAAAGAATTTGAAGTAAAAGATCCGGGGAAGTTGAAATACTTCTTGGGAAATGTAGTGACATCTCGTCGGGGATCTTCATCTATCAGAGAAAGTATATCTTTGATCTTCTGGAGAAAACTGACGGACTTAGGTGTGCTCTCATGGATACACCTATTGAGGCTAATCACAAGATTGATGTTGATACTAGTGGGAGAAAGTTGATGTTTCAAGGTGCCAACGATTGGTCGGGAGACTCATATACTTATCTCATGCTCGCTCTGATATTACGTACGTCTTGGGTGTCCTAAGTAGATTCATGCACTCTCCAACAATTTGCCATCAGCAGGCTGCATATCGGGTATTGATATACCTCAAGAAGTCTTCAGGACGTGGGATTCAGTTCTATGCAAATCAACCTTTGGAAATTGAAGTGTTCACAGATGATGATTGGGATGGTAGTCAAGACAATAAAAAGTTTACTACCGAGTATTGCTCGTTTGTGGGTGAAAATCTTGTATCTTGGAAGAGCAAGAAACAAAATGATGTTGCATGCTCAAGTGCCGAAGCAAAGTATAGAGCTATGACATAAGGAGTATGTGAGGGGTTGTGGTTGAGGACAATTCTCCAAGATATGGGTATACAGGTGAACAAACCAGTTACTATATTGTGACAACAAAGTTGGCATCAGTAGTGCTCACAATACGGTTCAATATGATATGATGAAGCATGTTGAAGTTGACAGACATGTCATCAAAGATCACATAGACGAGAAATGTTTGTACTTCGCTCGTGAATTCGTATGATCAACTGGTTGATGTCTTCACCAAGGGGTTAAGTTGTGACAACTCCATGAACGATATAGTCAAGTTGGGGATGATCGTTAAATATTCCCAATTTGAGGGGGATAGTTAAATATACGCGTTTTTATTTCAAGTTTTATTTTCCCGCTACTTATTACATGTGATATGTCACGTGTATTGTTTCCTATAAGTATGTATGCTTGGCCCGAATTAGGGCATGAGAATAAATTTTCTCTCGATTCTACTATGTTACGGAGTTAAATCCGCCTGCATGCACCGCCTCTCAGGAGTCATGTGAGTGCTTGTGGAAGCCGACGTAATTTCATTTTGTAATTAATTAGTATTAATTAATTCCCTCAAATTGAATGGTTATTATTATTAATTAATATTAATTAAATAAATTGTATTGATTAAAATATTTTGTAATTGTGTTGCTCTTCCTTATCTATTTAAGGGAGAAGGGTATGTGTTTTTGAACATGTTTTTGGCTAGTTGGAGTTTGGACTCTAATTTGTGAGACTATGGATAACCCAGCCTCCAAGAGTTGGCGGGAGTTCGTCTCCCGATTTTATCCTTCTCGTATTTAATGTGTAATGTAATGCCATGTCTGGTAACAATCGTCCGACCCACCGACCTCTGTCTGCTGTCCTTTCAACCGTCTGGTACCAGAGCCTCCCTCAACGCCCATTTTGATCGGATCACAGACCAATTTCACGACGTCTTAGTCATCCTTCATAGCATCCAGGGCAATCTGAGTTTCCATGCAACTCCCCATCTGGCGACCACCAGTTCCGCAGCAACTACCTTCAGTCTTTACCAAGCCACGCCGACTTCTGTCACAAGATAACAAGCCTTTGAGCGCTGGTACTGACGTGCGGCCCGATCCACTCCCCCCCCCCCCCCCGTGCCTCTGTCGATACAGCCACAATCACGCAAGACTCTTCCGCCTCCTATGCAAGCGTCTTCCATCTCCCCATTCTCTGCATCGATCGTCGATTGCCTCCCTCGCCTTCACACACGCAGCCCATGTCAGCCCGCACCAATTCTCTCCTCGATCTACCTACATCCGCTCCACGCCAAAAATCTCCAGACCCTGCTTCACGCCAGCATAGGTCGCAGATTAGGCTCTGAGCGATTTTTCGTTCTTTTTGGAGTGCTGGAGAGAGACTGAGTGTTCTGCACGAGAATTCAACTAGGGCATCCTTCAGAATAAGGAGCTTTTATGCAGAACCAGTGAAGTAGGGTCGTGTAAAAGTGCTTTAGTTACAAGCAAAGATTTCTAAACTGAAAAGGTTCTCAAAGAGGCATTTATGCAGAACTGTAAGCTCATTGATGAACTTATTAAAGCAAAAGAATTTGAAGATTGCTTATATAGAAGAAGACAGCAACTGAAATTCATCAAAGAGAATCAATCAAATAGATTTAAAAGGTTGGGTCTTGGTGCTAATCCTACTGTTGCACCTGCTTAGAAGAAACCAATGTCTTTTGTAAATGAGAAAGGAAAATACATTCCTAAAGAATTAAAAAAAAACATAAGCCCCCATCATCTAGTAAAAGCCCAAATAATTTTTTTGGTGGCAATGTTCCAAGAAATTTTAGCAAGCATACATTTACGATGTCACCTGCTCAAAAAGGAATATTCAGAAAACATCGTGAAATAAGGAAGAATACAAGTATTTCTCATGCAGAAAATTACATTTGACATAAGAAGAATAGTACTTGACTTGGAAATCATTCTGTGAATTATTGTCAACAATCTCATGTAGAAATGTCAATAGTACTCAACGAAGGTCTGTCTGGCCAAATTTTAAGTATCAAAAAATAGGAATGTCCCTTCCTCAGTATAGTCCACTAAGAGAAAAAGTAGATACAGCATGAATGAATGTTTACGCAGCAACAAGGTTGTACGCTTCATGAAGGATTGCGGGTACGATGCAAACAATTCTTCCTAGAATGTCATTCATGCTAGGAAGCCAAAAGATTGGGTTAAGAACACTTTTGAGATAAGTGGACCCCACTCAAACTGGGTTCACCATAATATTTAGTTTCTTTCAATAGTGGTATCTGCATAGTAGCTGCTCCAAGTCAGACAGGAAATTATTGGCAGATTTTGAACCAAGAGAAGGTCACAAAGTTATATTTCTTAGGTACATTACCTTCACCAAGATGGCGTATGTAGACGTTTGAAACATAACCTAATAAGCATCAATAACTTGTGTGATAAAGGATACAAAGTGATCTTCACACAAGATAAAAGTTTGCTGGTGGACAGTAACTATAGAACTATTGTCCTTTCATGTATAAGAAAAAGTAACATCTATTTAATAGATTTTCTATAAAATACCTCTGAGGTTTGTCTTTATTATTCCTCTCTCGATTATTGATTTATGGCATAAACACTTGCACATCTGAATATTAAAAAAATCCAAACTTACTAAAAATAACTTGGTAAAAATTTATCAAATGCACAATATGTTAAAGAGAAGTCCTACAGAGCCTATCAATTAGGTAAGCAAACAGAGGTTTTTTTATGAGTAAATTCATAATATCTTACCAAAGATCAATCACGTACTTCATATGGATCTCTTAGTCAGCAGTTGAAGAGGGAAATCATATTCCTTAGTAATTATGAATGACTACTCAAGATTTACTTAAGTATTATGTCAAAAAGCTAAGTCTGATATTTTTGCTTACAGCTTTCATCAAGCAAATCCAAAATGAGAAGAATACATTTGTAGTATTGATCAGAAATGACCATGAGACCATTTTTATCTCATAGGACGGATGAATTTTGTGAAGATGAAAGGATCAAACATAGCTTATCAAGGAAGTGGCGAGTTCGCATAAGTCCCAAAAAGATTTTGCGGGGGACTCGGCTAGCGCAGGAAGAAGCTGCGAGCTTCAATCCGCAAAGGAGCGCTGGAAGAAGATACTGCGAGATCCGGGAGCAGGTGAACTTATGTCGTCGAGCGCAGGAAACCTATATTCGAGAACTCAGCATTCCTGGAAGAAGAACTTGCAAACTTCAATCCGTAAGGGAGCGCTGGAAAAAGAGATGGCGAGCTCCAGGCGTAGGGGAGCTCAAGTTGTCGAGAGATGGAAATTTGTACCGGCGAGCTCAGAATGCTGGAAGTTGGTGAGAATTAACCATGGGCGAGCTCTGGTTGTTGGTGTCTACCAAACTAAGCGACACAAGAGAAATTGTGGGAGAGTACAGATACGGGGTCCTACGAGTTCAGAAACGTCGAAGGTGGTGAGGACGGGTTACACTGCAGGTTGGCGCGGAGGCGGGGCTTGTGCACAACGCAATAATTGACGAATCGTAATGAACATGTAACGAGTTCTCCGGAGTATTACGAGCCTTTACAAGGTGGGGAAGGGGCTCGGTCCAACAACAGGCGAGGAGAGTAACATGGGGAACTACAACTGAGAAAGAAAAAAAGGAAAACTGTAGCCAAGCGAAAAATAATTTGAGAGAATTTTAACGTTAGGAATTTGGTTCCGATACGATGATACCAAATAGAAAAATTGCGCACTCAGTAGAATAATGTTTTTATTACTTTGAATATTCAATCATAATACAAGAATTTGTACATATATATAGGATGGAGGAGTGAAAAGTCAACTCCAAACCAAAATGTGGGCCTAAACTATACATGAAGAAAACAGCTTTTACATGAGCTTATTCAATTCTTCGACATAGGCAAATGAAGTTATTGAGAGCTGAGCCTAAGTTTTTGATGATGCCAAAGAACTTTTGTTCTGGTAAATCAAGCCAATCTTAGTCTGAAATGCATGCAAAGATAAAAGACAGATTAGATGAGATTGCTGAGAATCGGAGGTTACAAGAAGAAGAAGAAGGGAAGAGGAGAATTCATCTGGAGAATGTGAACAGTTTTTGGGAAATTTTCAAAATGTGCAAGTTGAAATATGATATGAACCCTCAAGGCAAAAGGTTACTTGATGTGGAAGCCTATAAGGCAAAGAATCGTGAAGCCATGGCAGTGAAAACCTCTGAACACAAAGACAAGGATGACACAAGAGAGGGCATGTTAGGCCGTACTCAATAAAAGTCTGTTGAAAGTAATAATGCAGGAAAAACAATAATAGAGACGTTGCCATAAAGATAAGCTCACCCTTTGATTACGCCATAACCGGGTCTCGCGTGAAACATGTGTGTGTGAACCGCTTCTTGTCGATGGGATCTTCTCGCGTGAAACATGTCTGTGTGAACCGCCTCTTGCCGATGGGATATCCTGTGTTCATATCAACACTCCCGGTTTCAGAAATGAACACGTCCTCAAGGTTAAAATCCGAGAACTGAGGCTTGATCTCGTCCTCTACATTCCACATGGCTTATTCGGTTGGTTGCTCTTTCCACTAGATAAGGACCTATCGTGTGGGCTCCCCTTGAATGTGCTCGACTCGAGAGCCTAAGACTGATGTCGGCTCACAGTGTGGAATTAACTCTATAGTTAACCCGTTAGGTAGAGTGTCCTGAAGGGGGTGATTCACCAATGCTCTCTTGAGTTGTGATTCATGGAAGACCAGGTAGATGCGACTATCGGAGGGCAGCTGGAGGTGGTAGTCTACCTCCCCTATTTTTTACAAGATCAAAAACGGACCGTAGTACTGGACAGGAAACTTGGGAAGTAGTCGTCCAGCTAATGAACTTTGTTTGTGAGGATGTAATTTGACGAATATCTTCTCCCTCGAGGAAAATATCACCTCACGGCGGTGACGGTTGGCTTGTTGGTCCATGCGTTGTTTGGCACGGGAAAGGTGGTGCTTCAATTGACGAGAGGCCTCGTCTCGATCCTGGAAATAGTAGGCCAAGGCCTATACATGACATTATTCGGGAAAACCGCATGGTATCTGTGGAGAGGGCCGCCCATAGGTCGTCGGGAATGGGGTGACACCCGTGGCTGACTGATAGGAAGTATTGTACCATAGTTCAGCCCACGCAATCCAATGGGTCCATTGTCGGGACTGCTCGGTAGCAAAACATCACAAGTACGTGTCGACACAGCGATTGAGAACTTTTGTTTATCTGTTTGTCTGCGAGTGGTATGTTGTGCTGAAGCGCGGCTTGGTGTCATGCAGACGGAACATCTCTTACCAAAAAACACTCATGAATACCGGATTGCGATCGCTGACAATGGAGGGCGGGAAACTATGGAGTCGGGCCATCTCCCCCAATGAAACTTTTGGCTATCGAACTGGTCGTGTAGGTATGCTTGATGGGTATGAAATGCTCGTATTTAGAGAAGAGATCCACCACGACGAGGAGGCAATCGTATCTCTAAGAGTGAGGGAAACGGGTGATGAAGTCCGTGTTTATCTTCCCAGACAAGGTCGGGTACGGTTAGGGGTTATAACAACCCGGACGGCGCGAGATCATGATACTTGGATAGTTGGCAAGTCAGGCAAATGGCTACAAACTATTGAACGGTCCTCATCATGCCAGTCAGTACGGAGAGTCAGCGGTAACTCGGGTTGGCGTCGGAGTGGACTTCCGTCAGTGTGGCGTGAAAGTCCTGGAGCAGTCGGCGTACCCATGATGATGACTCGGCGACCACTAATCGAACTCGATAGTAAAGTCGGTCTCCCACCAGGCGAAAGGGATAGTGTGATCCGGGGTTTCCCCGCAAGTCTCGAATCATGGCGACGTAGTGGGGATTCTTCTAATCTTTGGCATGCATGGCACCTGCATCCCGGCATCAAAAATGGGAGATTGTCGCCAATGTGTCGTCGTGCTCCTTGTGACATAGGCATCCGTTGTGGTTTTTGTGTGCCTCGTTTTGTATTTGATGGAGAAGTGGTACACCAAGAGATTGGTGATCCATAGTTGTTGAGCAGGTGTTGTGACTATCTGACTCCATAAATGTCGCAGACTGTGGTGATCTGTACGTACCACAAACAGTCGGTCGAGGAGATAGGACCACCAATGCTAGATGGTGATAACAAGTGCCAGAAGATCGTTGTCGTATGCTGAGACAGCTTCTCTCCGACCGGCGAAGACCTTGCTAAAATACGTAATGGGGGGTCCCTCTTACATGACCACACTGACACCCTTCCCCGATGCGTCGCACTCAACAACAAAGGGTTTGGAAAAATCTGGTATGCCAAGGGTGGGGCAGAGACCAGCACGAGTCAGAAAATGTGGAATTCTTCCTGCGTCGCGAAGCTCCAAACAAACGGTGCTCCCATTTTTAGAAGGTCAGTCAGTGGTCATGCTAGTGCGTTGTAGTTGCAAATGAAATGGCGGTAGTAACCTAGGATGCCCATGAATCTATGTACCATGCGGATGCTCATCGGTGTGGCCCACTGCATGACAACGTCGATCATGCTGGGGTCCATGGCCAACCTGGCGGTGGAGATGAAGTGACCCAAGTATTCAATCTGCATCTGGCTGAACAAGCACTTTTTCAAATGAGCCACAAACTGGTGTTCTAGGAGTTGTAGGACGAACGTCAGGTGCTCCAGGTGAAGCTGCCAAGGAAAGCTATAGACCAAGATGTCATCAAAGAAAACCAAAATGAACTTACGCGAGTGTGGTCGGAACAGATCGTTCATAACGGACTGGAACATGGTTGGCGCGTACGTCAATCCAAAAGTCACGACGAGGAACTTGTAGTGGTCGTCGTGGGTGCAGAATGTAGTTTTGGGCACGTCCTCGACTCAGAATCGGATCTAGTGGTAGCCCAAGCGCAGGTCCATCTTGGAGAAATGAGTCGCAGCTTGCAATTCATCTAGCACCTCATGTATGAATGAAATCTAGTACTTGTCCGAAAAAGTGATTTATTCAGCTCCTGATAATCCACGCAAAATCGTCAATTGTCGCCTTTCTTCCCTACCAAAAAGTACTGGGCTGGAGAAGGAACTTGTACTTGGTTGTATGATACCCTCCTTAAGCATACCTGCAACCATTGCCTCCATGGCCGCCTTCTGATCGTGATCGTAGCGGTACGGGCGGATGGATACCGCCGACACGCCCGACTGTAAGACAATGGAGAGGTCTAAGGCCCTATTGGGAGCAGGCCCTTACGGTGTGGCTTAAGAGGGAACCATGGAGGTCTAGCAGCCTCAGGATGTCGGCGTGCGATTCTGGTGGCGTTGGCGGTGTGTCTTCCACTATGTGTCATAGTAGGATGTTGAAGTACGAGTCGGCAATTCGGACGATCGAGCGTAGGCCGATCGGAGATCGTACCAACGTTAGGTACCCTTGCAAGTGGTGTGTGTGCCTGGGAGTTTTGAAAGTCATTATGAAGCAGTCTCAGTTGTGCGCGCTAAACATTGGGTACCCTTGCAAGCGGGCTTGCTCCATAGCCCATGATAGAGTGGTGTGGTCATGCACTCAGAGTTGTGCCTGAATATGAGGGAGGAAACCGGCGAAAAAATACCCAAGTAGTGTTCAGGAGAGAGCCCAAAAATTTGTGAGGACACTTCGATAAAGGCGTTGATGTAGAAGTCTACGAATTCAGGGACAATTGTTTGAAATTGTCAGTGTGTTGCTTTGCGTAACAAAGAATCAACTCGTCTTTGAGGTGCGATCACGAGAGCAAATGGTTGAACTGGCGTAGCCAGCAGATCCAATAGAGGGCTGAGACATCCATGTAGATTATCGCAAGGGGAACCATCTGCATGTCTGGGGTACTTTGTAGCTCGAAGTATTGCTCCGCACAGATCAACCAACCCAAGGGATCGAGGTCGTCAAACACTGGAATGTCCAGGTGCCGAAGATGGGGCCGGGTAAATCCCCCGGGGCGGAAGAGGGCAAGGTGGCCTGGCGGCACTACTAGTGGATGCATATGGTAGGGCAGGTAGGAGCGGTGCAAGAGTCGGAGGTCGGATGAACAACAAACGAGCTCAATAAACACAGGTAGTCAGGAAGAGTCGCATTCCTAAGGGCACAGGACGGCATACGATTAATGAGATATGTCGTAGTAAGAACTGCATCTCCCCAATAGAATTTCAGAAGATGCATGGTGGACAAGAGGCAACGAGCAATTTCCAGGAGATGACGATTTTTTCGCTCAGGAACACTATTTTGTGTTGGGGGAATAAGCACAGGTAGTCTGGTGGAGTATGTCATAACCAGCAAGATATCGCTCAAACTGAGAATCCATGTATTCTCGGTCATTGTCGCTGCGAAGAATTTTAATGGTGATATGAAATTGAGTGGAGATCATGTTATGAAATTGTCGGACAATAGAAAAAACATCACTTTTATGGCGCATCAAGTATAACCAAGTAGTACGGGAGAAACAATCAATAAAAGTAACAAAACACACATAACCAAATATAGAAGGTGTGGGGTAGGGCCCTCAGATATCAATATGAATAATGGCAAAAAGTGTAGAACAAAGCAATGAAGCATGCTTAAACGAAGTACGATGATGTTTGTTTAAAAGACAGACATCACCCACAAATGAATCAAAGACAACAGTAGACATAGCGGGAAACAATAATTTCATAACAGAAGTAGACGGGTGACTCAGACGACAATGCCAGGAATACAAAAGATGGGTATTGTTGGAATGAAGAGCCAAAGGAGGTGGAGCTGGGCTGAAGTTGAGCACATAGAATCCATTGACCATGCTACCGGAGTCAATCACCTTCCCCGTCGTCAGGTCCTAAAAAAGACAAGAGGAAGGAAGAAAGGTCACAGAGCAGTGCATGAAGTTAGATAACTAATTGAAAGTAAATTACGAGTAAAATTGGAAGCATGAAGAACGGAGAATAAGGTGAGGGAGGAGCAGGAGATGGAACTCTTTCCGGCAATAGAGAAAAGAGAACCATCTTCAATGGTCACCTTATCACGGCCAGAGAGAGGGGTATAGGAGATAAAACCTGCAGAGGACTTAGTCATATGATATGTGGCCCCAGGGTCAATAACACACTGGGTGGAAGGATGAGAGACAGCAGAATGAGCACTTGGAAGTCTAGTATGAGCGTAGGAGAACGAGGCAGAAGGCTCCGTAGAAAGTCTCTGCATCAAGAGTCGGAGGGCTAGCATTTCATACGCAGTAAATGCACCGGGAGGGGCAAAGCCATCAGAACTGAAATAACTAGAAGGGATATTGGCAGTAGCATCAGTGAGATGAGCAGCACGAGGAGAAGCGTGACGACCAGAGAAGCGCCCAAAACCACGACCGCCACGAGGCAGAGCATGCCCTCCCGGCGGAGGAAACCCATGGAGGTTGAAGCAAGTATCTCGAGTGTGGCGATTCTTGCCAAAATAATCACAGAGGAGATAATCCTTATGGGGCCCCTTCAACTTTGAGTCACGAGATAGACGACTCCCAAAAAGAGAAGGGGATGTAGCAGCCAGAGCAGAGCCCTCAAGCACAAGATCGAAAAGTAAGGCCTGACGACGATCGAATTCCTTATGCACAATGTTGTAGACCTCAGGAAAAGAAGATAACTGTGGACGCCCCAAAATCTGAACACTGATCTGATCGAAGTCTCGATGCAGGCCATGAAGAAATTCAAATATGTGATTGTGATCGTCTTTGGCACGAATCATCGCCTCATCAATAGTGCTAACAAATGTAAGAGAATCAAAATTATCATATTCCTGCATGAACTCCAAGTAGTACGCAGAAGGAGGAAGGTCACCCTATCGGAGTAACGAGATCTTCCATCACAACTAGAAGATCTGAGCAGCATTGTCTCGACGAGAGTAGGTAGACTCTGCTCGTCGCCAAATGTTGCAATATTGTCTAAAAATAGATAGTTACGGACGATGGACAACTGCATCGAATTAGTAAGCCGGGACATAACTAAGGAATTTTCTGATTCCCACTGCACCCATTCAGAAGAGGTCATGTATGGTTCCTTCATTTGTCCAGTGACATAGCCAAAGAGACAACGGCTCTTGAGCACCAGGGTGATAGACCGGGACCATTAAAGGTAATCTGAGTCATCTAGACGAATGGTAATGATCTGGGGAGTATTATGTTATGGTTCTCGGTCATTTACTTAGTGTTACGGTTCTCGATCAGTTATCTTCATCTATATGTATCGAGTCGTGATTGATTTAGTTAGAGTCGTCGTTATTAGACTCGTCCTCTAGTGTTTTAATATTTTTAAGTGTCATATGTAAATTTGGGTTTGCCCCTAGGGTCCTATATTTAGGACTTGTCATGTAGTTGGAAAAGGGAAGCAATGAAAATATGAAAGTTTCTTTCTCTTCTAAAATCTTCTCTGATGTAAATCTAGGCCGTCCGGTTGCGACGCAAGGCGAACCCTCGCTCTAACCTATCCGAATTAGGTTCATTAATTTCACAAAAGAGTTGGCCACCAATAATAAATATTATTTCATTCACAAGCACAAACAATTAGAGATCACCCGACTGAAATATGAAGATCAAGCTTAGTCGATTTTTACTCCCAAAACAGCATTGGCGTAGGATTCACCGGATCAATAAAAAAACAAACGCTTAAAATCACAAGAGAAGGGTTTTGAAACGTGCAGCGATTAATCCAAAGCTATCCGAAAATCACACCTTAATCTTCCACCAAATCGTTACGTGGAAGAGGAAACACACAAGGAGAGGTAGAGAGATTCGTTACCCAACCCAAGGTTAAGTTCAGCGGCGAGTCACACGCCACAGATCCACCAGAGTCACATCGGGGGAGAGTATGCACGTCCTCCAACTTCGGAATCTCACCGACGGAGTTCTCCACGCTATGGAGCGGCCACCAAAGAGGCGGAGGGCCGACCTAGGAGGGCGACGCTGGGCGGCGGGATCGGGTCGGACTGGCCAAGAGATCCACAAGCAGCTCTTTTTTTTTAGGGTTCAACAACAACTCCCTTTCATTCTTATAATTGACCTATAAATAGGCTTAGTTTGTGCAATCCAAACCACACATACAAGAGGCTTCATCCTAGCCTTTAAAACAAAGATGAAATAAAACTATTTAAGATAAAAGCTTAAATAAGGATAAAACTGCAGCAATAATAAACTAAAATAAACGCGCCGTTTAATATGCCGAAACATATTAAGCATTATTTAGCGAAATGCGGTCGTGGGCGGAGGTTGTAACGGCGATGGAGTGCATCCAAATTGTTGACGTGGCGATGGCGTGCATCCAAATTGTTGATGCGGCGATGGCGTGCATCCAAATTGTTGTCGCGGCGCTGTGAGTCTTTGCATGGTATCGGGATGGCATCACCGTCAAGCTTCACACGATCCTCAACACGATCTCCATCTCCATCATGATCTACATCAATTCTCCCCTGCTCAAAAGCACTCATCACCGATGAGTGGTCCGTGAGATAGCGGTGGAGACAAGCAACATCCAAGCGTAGTAACTCTGGCTCAGTCACCCAAGAATCATCCGAGGTAGGGCGGTTACGCCAACGGATAAGGAAACGGCGGATGTCACCATCAGCGGTAGAAAGAACGTCCTCAGCTAAAATCCTGTCAGGCACAACAATAGTTTGCGGAAATCTAGTAAACGGATTAGCATGAGAAGAAGACAACGTAGCATAATCACCATCCATAGTAACTAAAGTGGAATCCGAGGACGCATGACCCAAATCACTCCCAACCCCAAGAGACGAAGGAGGAAAGGGAAAGTAGACGAAGGGAAAAGCGCTGGCAGTGGAGAGACACAAGGCGTTAAGTCGGAAATATTGAATGTAGGGGAAATTCCCCAATCAGCCGGCAAGTCCAAAATAACCGCATTGTCACCCAATCGCTTGATAATTTTGAAAGGACCGGTTCGCCTAGGGGCCAATTTTTTAATGGTGCCCGAAGGTAACCGTTCCGGGAGTAAACTAACCAAAACTAGATCGCCCTCGTACCAAAATGATGTAAATCTAGGCCGTCCGGTTGCGAGGCAAGGCGAACCCTCGCTCTAACCTATCTGAATTACGCTCATAAATTTCACAAGAGTTAGCCACCAATAATAAATATTATTTCATTCACAAGCACAAACAAATTGAGATCACCCGACTGAAATATGAAGATCAAGCTTAGTCGATTTCAACTCCCAAAACAGCATTGGCGTAGGATTCCGATCAATAAAAAAAACGTTTAAAATCACAAGAGAAGGGTTTTGAAACGTGCAGCGATTAATTCAAAACTATCCGAAAATCACGCCTTAATCTTCCACCAAACCGTTACGTAGAAGAGGAAACACACAAGGAGAGGTAGAGAGATTCGTTACCCAACCCAAGGTTAAGTTCAGCGGTGAGTCACACGCCACGGATCCACCGGAGTCACACCGGGGGAGAGTATGCACGTCCTCCAACTTCGGAATCTCACCGACGGAGTTCTCCACCCTGTGGAGCGGCCGCCAAAGAGGCGGAGGGCGACGCTGGGCGGCGGGATGGGGTCGGACTGGCCGAGAGATCCACAAGCAGCTCTTTTTTTTAGGGTTCAACAACAACTCCCTTTCATTCTTATAATTGACCTATAAATAGGCTTAGTTTGTGCAATCCAAACCACACATACAAGAGGCTTCATCCTAGCCTTTAAAACAAAAATGAAATAAAACTATTTAAGATAAAAGCATAAATAAGGATAAAACTGCAGCAATAATAAACTAAAATAAACGCGCCATTGAATATGTCGAAACATATTAAGCATTATTTAGCGAAATGGTAACGGCGATGGCGTGCATCCAAATTGTTGACGCAGCGACGGCGTGCATCCAAATTGTTGACGCGGCGATGGCGTGCATCCAAATTGTTGTCGCGGCACCGTGAGTCTTTGCATGGTATCGGGATGGCATCACCGTCAAGCTTCACACGATCCTCAACACGATCTCCATCTCCATCATGATCTACATCATTCTCTCTCTCTAACCCCTCTTCTCCTTCTAGGGTTTCCTCTCCCCTCTTCTCTCAACGTCTTCCCCTTTCACAAGCTTTAGGGTTTAAACGCCCTTGTATCCCCGCTGAACATAACAAACTTGGTATCAGAGCCACTCGGTCCTCTTACGCAGACGCACACCAAGATCGCTCTGACGCTTTTTCTCCATCCCTGTTCTCAATCAGCCCTCTGAACGGGTCTGAATAAGCAAGCAGCATCTTCCACGGTCGTTGTCTATTTCATCTTCATGGCGTCTGCCTCAAACGCACCTCCAGCGTTGTACATCCACTCCATCAATAACCGCAGCGGGTTCTGCTTCTCTGACGCCAGAAACTGCATCAAATCCACAGCCGACAGCCCTGTAGTCGTCGTCGTCCTTCATCGACACCTCTGGTACCAGATTCGACACTTCGTTCCGCCGATTGAACTCCAACGCACCACGCGGCTCTCTGCCTCACGGCTTGCCTGCATCCCTTTGCGGCGGCGACCAGCACCTGCTCAGTCCCTTCCGTGCTTACGGCGTCCATCTCGCGCCTCCTTCTGGAACCCCGCGCCTTCAGCCGCAGCAATCCTACATTTTTTGAAGTCCCGACAGCAGCCCGTCTTTTCACCATCCCCTTTTATTTTATTTGCCTAACGTCCTGCTCACGCCAAGTCCACCACTTCTTTTTATTTTGTTTCTTATGTTCTGCAACCTCCAGACCTTATCTCAAACCACAAGCCATTTCCCAAAGAAATTAGATTTATAATTAATTCTTAAGTGACTTAATTATTTAATCTACTAATGGACATCGAGAATAGTGTCGCGGACGCGGCAACCCTTCACTCAATATTGTTGAAGTGGTCGACATCATTTCATGATTCCATGTCTCGCCACGGCTCTAAGCTGGACCAATTGGCGAGGTCGGGATACTTTGAGGTTCGACCCCCTTCCGCGCAACCGTCATCACCACCGCTACTGGTGCCACCACCGTCCTCCGTCGTTCATGACACACCGTCGCCGTCGTCGTCGCCGCCACCGTCGTCGTCGCCGCCGCCGTCGTCGCCGCTGTCGGCTCTTGCTCCGTCATTCCCTGCCACGCCACTCTCATCGGCCACACAACCACCTCTTCGACCGGCACCTGCTCCACTGACCTCGACGGATCCATTCCTGTCGCCGCATGTCGGCCCTCCAACCTCCGTGTATTTGTTGCTCACAGCCTCTCCAGCGGCACCGACGAAGCCATTCCAGATGTCGCCCATATTCCGGATGGCACCGTCGCCCCTCGCCGACGCCACCTCGGTCGATACGTGTTACCGTGCATTGTTCTGGAAGGAGGTCAAGGTACCCGATGGTCGGTCACCTGCAAGGTGCACAAGCATGAGGGCAAGCTCGTTTTGAAGGACGGGTGGAGTTTTACGGTTCTCGGTCAGTTACTTAGTGTTACGGTTCTCGGTCAGTCACTTAGTGTTACAGTTCTCGGTCAGTTATCTTTATATATATGTATCAAGTCATGATGTATTTAGTTAGAGTCGTCGTATTAGACTCGTTGTAATATTCTAGTGTTTTAATATTTTTACGTGTCGTATGTAATTACGATTTTGCCCTCGGGATCCTATATTTAGGACTTGTCATGTAGTTGGAAAAGGGAAGCAATGAAAATATGAAAGTTTCTTTCTCTTTCTAAAATATTGTCTCTCTCTCCCTTTCTCTCTCTAACCCCTCTTCTCCCTTTAGGGTTTCCTCTCCCCCTTCTCTCAACTTCTTCCCCTTTCACAAGCTTTAGGGTTTAAACGCCTTTGTATCCCCGCTGAACATAACATATTATGATCCGGGTTTCCATGAAGAAAAAACGTCAGAAGAACAACCCATGATGAGGGAGCGGGAGAATCCGCCCAGCTAGTAGAAACTCAGAGATGACCCAAGATTTAGGGCAACAAGAAAAACGGGAGAGGAAGAGAAATCCACTCCATAAGAGCACCAATAAGGATTGACGAAGCCGGAAGAAGCAGGTCACTCACTACATTGAGGATCCGGCGCCGGAAGATGGGTTGAAGAAGAAGAAGGAAAGGCTGGAGGAACAGGGCGGAGAAGTGTCGAGCGGAAGGAGAGGACGCGGGGTTGGAGCGGAAGAAGACCTGGCGGGGTTAGGCGAACGACATGTGGGAGTCGCGAGAGACGGTGGCCGAACGACTCGTGGGAGTCGGGAGAGACGGCGGGCGAGAGCGAACGGCAGAGCGGACAGAAATTTAGGACACCAAGAACTTGTTGAGCTCTGATACCATATTGTACGGCAGAATGAATTGATTTTATTTCAATATTAGGTCCCTCTATATAGAGAGATAATACAATAATAGAGGGAAAAGAAACTAAAAAATAAAACAAAAAAAGGCATATTCTAACACCAATAATTTATTTAAAGCAGTTTTGTGAGTGCTCATATCATCATCAATAAAGAAGTACTGTTAGAAAACAATTTTACATGCATATAATCACAGCAAATCTAAAAACTGGGTTGTAACTTCAAAATATAACTACAAATCAAATCAAATATGAATTATCATATTAAAAAAGTTAATAAAAGGAAATTATGAAGACAAAGTGAACTGAAAGAATGTTAATTACAGGATAAATTGTTCCATCAGAACCATCAAGAAGTGAATAGTTCAAATTACTCCTTCATGGGGGAACGAATCAGAAGAATTACCTCTTTGAAATTTGGAAATGAGGATTGAATTGCCCGCTCAAATACCTAGGAAACAGAAGGAAATATTAAAAGTCACTCCAGGAAATGCCTCTTCGACAAGCATAATCAAGAATAAGAACTTTGGCCTACTGAAATCTTCAACAAACATTATTTATAACCCTAAAGCAAGGGGATAAACATCATGATAACATGCTTTAAAAGAACGACGGTGACCACAGAAGTACAGACGCTTTCTACATATGAGCACTTTTGAGATACAAAAGCTACGGCCCAGGAAGAGATATATAGTGCCTAAAATAATTGCAGAAATACCTCTTACAAAAAAGGATTTATTTCCAACAAACACTCCCTTAAGTTGAGAAATATAAATTGATCATTCCGAACATATTAACTAGCACTTCGAAGCATGGCTTGTGTAGAACTTTTGTAAGGATATCTGCAACTTGTTTAGTTGGAATGTAAGCAATGCAAACACATATCATTGATTTTTTTTTTGACAAAAAGTTTATCCATCTCTACCTATTTGTACAGTCATGGTCAAAAGAGTTATGAGATATGTTTACCATAGTCTTATTGTCACAATAAATCCTCACAAGTTCAGTATCTTTAATTCTGAGCTCCTCCAGTAAACTTTTTTATCCATCTCCTTCACATATTCCATAAGCATAAGCATGATATGCAAAGCAATAAAAATTTATTTTTGCTCATTAAGTCACCAAATTACCCAAAAAAGATGTATTTGTAGGGTTTACTTGGCATCAAATACATATAGAAATATGGAAAACTTTTGTGATAGAACCATGCGAAATACAACAAATCAAGAAATTTAGTATATACTTGTGACGAAATCAAATTTTGTGATGAACAATAGGTTTTGCAAACCAAAATATGGAACGAAATCCACGTCTCTGCAAGTGTCCACATGAACGTCAGAAACTCTACAAAGCCTGTCCAACGGTCCCACGGATAGAATAATGATTGTGTTACGGATCCTGCTCCAGTTATCTCCTATTATGTTATGATTATTAATTATATGCTGAGTCGAGTCACGTTGTATCGAGGCATAGTTGTTGTAGCATTTAGGTGCTTTTATTATTTGATGAATGTTGTGGTATTTACTGTTATGACATCGGCGCCTATATATAGGACCCTTGGGGCATGTAACACTTATGCAAGAAATTATAATCAAGTTTCTCTTTATCTCTCTAACTTCTTCTCTCTATCTCTCTAGTTCTTCTCTTCTCACCTCCTCCCTTCTAGGGTTTCCATATTCTCTCATCTCCTCCACCATTTCGAAGGATTTAATCTCTTGTATCCTCCACCTGCAGCCCTCCGACGATCCATCAAAAGAGGCACAGCATATTTGGTATCAGAGGTTCTTTCCTCCCCTCCGGCCACTTAGTTTCTCCCCGTCATAGCACGTTAACAACGCCTGACAGCGTTTTCCCCGCACCGACTGCGCCGACGGCGACCATCCCCTGCACTGCTTTGTTTCCAGCCGACAACGTGCACTGCCTTGCTTCCAGCCGCACTTAGAGCTGCAATACCATCGTTGTTCCCGCAGTTTCTTCATCCTCTTCTCCGTCCAGCAACCCTCCAGCCCTCGTGTCCGCAACCCAACGATGCTCTTCCCTGATGATTCCGCGCGTCCTCATCCTCTTCCCCCGCAGTGCCGACCTGCGATCGGAACCAGTCTGTCGCATTTGTTTCCTACGCATCTTCCCAGCCCACCATTTCCACCATCATCGATGGCATTCACTGCTTTCTCCATGTCGAGCCCTCTTCTCAGCTGCCGTTCACTCTTCCCACGCGACTGTCGCGCGTTTCTTTGGCAGTTCCAATCCCCTTGAGCCCTGCGCCTGTCCCGCATCCCCTCAAACATAATTTTGTCTTTCCTTCTTTTATTTTATTCTCTTTTCTTCTCCACAGCCCCTCCCGCTACATCCTACTATATGCTACCTCTCCCCTCACTTATGTACCATTTTATTTTATATTCTTTTCACTGAACCACCGCCACTCTCTTCACATTCTCGTTCACCATGTCATATCTGCTTCCTCCTTTTTATTATACCTTCATCTCAAAAAAAACCCTCTTGCACGCTATCCCATGCACACGCTGTCTCTCTCCTTCTGATTTTACTTTTCTTTATTTTTCCTTATCGGGCCCACCAACCCTCTCTTCCTCTGTTGCGCATTCCCCTAACCTTTCTTCCTCTTCTTATTTTAAATTTTTACTTTCTTCTCACATGTGCCTTTTTTCTTTCCACCATCATTACTCCATCTTAATTAATTACTTAATAAGTGATTAATTATTTAATTAGTTAATTAACCTCATAATGATAGAATGCAGTCGGCAACACCAAGTGACATGATGAAAATGTTGTAATAATTAATGATGAAACCGGCGGCCGGAAAACTGAACTTCGATCCCTCACGACGGCGTTTGCAGGGACAAGGCAGAGCTACATCCGCAGCCTTCCTCCCCTGACCACATTGAACTCAGCGTGGCCGACCACATTGAACTCCTCACCAGGTTGGACCGTCATATTGCTCAGCAGGAAGCTCACCTCGGCCACCTCGACGCTGCACTAGACCTCAAGCTCGATACCCTCCGCATGTCTCGCGACTCGTTGGTGGTTTTTCTGTCACCACCAGAGCTGGAGTCGTCGACACTCCCTCCAATGATGGTGTCACTACCGTCCTCCATCGTTCATGACGCTTCGCCGTCACCAGCTGCGCTTCCACAACTGGCCATTCCGCCGCCTGTGCCTTCGGCCCCTGCCTTGTGGGTCCCTACAGCCATGTCGCCTTCCGCTCTGCCGGCCCCCGCCCCGCCAATTTCTGCTCTGTCGTTTCCGACCACACCACTGTCCATGTTGTCGGTCACTACCCTGCTGGCCCCTTGGCCTCATTGTCGTTGTTGCCTCGCACCGTGCCGTCGTCACTACCAGAACCGTTCCTCCAGCCGCTACCACTGCTGCAACTTGTGCCTCCACCGCTGCAACTTGTGCCACCGTCGTCACCGCCACCACAATTGCCAACGCCGTCATCGTCGTCGCCACCGGTCGCCGATATACCACCTCTCTCCACGGTGGTTGTCCTTTCACCGCTCCTGCCTCCTCTCCGGTCACCCGCTCCACCGCCTTTGGTCAACACACCGCCTACTCTCCCGACTATTGCTCTGTCGGTCCCTGTATTGTCGCTTCCACTGGCCGCATTGCCGCCTCTTCGGCCGCCTCATGCTCCCCTGACCCAGACGAATCTGTTCTTGCTGTCGGTCGTCGCATCTCTGACATCCTTGTGGTTGTTGCTCGACAATGCTCCATCGATCATGAGGAAGCCATTACTTCCACCGCGCATCTATCTGCCACCGCTACTTGCCGACACCAGTCACACCACTGCGGCAACTACACGCTATCGGGCCTTGTTCTGGCGGGAGATCGAGATGTCAAATGTTCTGACCATCCAAGTGGAGTTTGTGCTTGAGGTCAAGTTCGAGGTCAAGAACAGATTGAGTGTTACGGATCCTCCGTCAGTTATGTCCTATTATGTTATGATTATTATTTATATGTGGAGTCAAGTCATGTTGTATCGAGACATAGTTGTCATAGCGTTTGTCTTTTTATTATTTGATGAATGTTGTGTTATTTACTGTTATGTTATCGGCGCCTATATGTAGGGCCCTTGGGGTCATGTAACACTTAAGCAAGAAATTATAATCACGTTTATATTTATCTCTCTAACTTCCTCTCTCTATCTCTCTACTTCTTCTCTTCTCACCCCCCCCCTCCCTTATAAGGTTTTCATCTTCTCTCATATCTTCCACCATTTCTAGGGATTTAATCTTGTGTATCCTCCACCCGCAGCCCTCCGACGATCCACCAAAAGAGGCACATAACAGATTGCCCGTCTATCGTAACAAAAATCTAGTTTTGGTTTTCTGCAAAGACTCTTCTCCTTCTTCAGGTTCTCAATTCACTCTCAGTTTTATAGAAAACTGCACAAAAACGTGTCTCGGTTCTCAATTCTTCACAAGAACAAAGACTAAATTTTTGTCAAACTGAAAAAATATATTTTTTATCTTCTGGTTTCCAAAATGTGCCCATATTATATTAAAAAGAGAAAGAGGGGATTTCAAAAATCCCGGGTGACAGGAAATAATGGCAAGGGGGAAATAACTGTTATGGTTCATAACGGACATATGACAAAAATGAATAAAGCAACGTTCAGCGATTGCTCCAAATCGACATGCGTCGAGTGCTGAGTGCTGACTCTGAAACCTACCACTTTGAATCTCATTCGATGCGCGTCAAGCACTAACCATATTCGGCGTTCAGAGATCACTGATCCCCGATCAAGCTAGCAGTTGTCGATCGCCGAATGCTGGCCGAGCTAGCGGCCACCTATCGCCGATTATCGCTGACCGATCTAGAGGTCATCGATCGCTCACCGATCTAGTGGTCGCCAATCGACACCGAGAAGCAAGGCACAAATTCTCACTTCGTTTATTTTAAAATAAATAAATACCATATATACATATTTTGGACTTAATATTTCATTTATATCTAACATAAAGAAAATCAATACGATCAATTATTCATTTTATGTGCAGATCTATAAACTCATCATGATTGGAAATAAAGATTAATCTCTTAATAAGTTCTAGATCATAGATTTCAACAATTTTTCAGTAGATCTAGAACATTTCAACAATTTTTCAGTACGATCCTATGTTCCACTCAGGGAGCACTTCAGAGCGTCTTCAGGTCGTAATTTGGGTTGAACAATCGGAATAAGTGCAATATTTCATAAAACATAAAAATTGATTACTCAATCTTTAGAAAGAATTTAGGGTGCCAAAACTCAGTGTAGACAAAAACTCAAATAAAAAAAAGAAAACTCAGTGTAGACAAAAACTCAGATAAAAAAACAAAACTCATAATGCATCATTGCAGATAACAACTTATAAGACTACAGACAGATTATTCAGAAACATACATTAATGATCAAAAGCTTTTATTTTTATATGCAAACTAATTGTGAATTTTTAGTGTTACTAGAGTAGTTTCTCTTTCTCACTAGTTGGGTTGACCCGTCTACGGACATTTTCTTTTTAGGAGTCACCAGTGGGGAGCTACGCTTAGGATAAGTGATGTAGGGGTAGGCTCGTGGTGCCTGCGGTGGAACCAAAGGGGATGACGTCCTGGGTGGGTGGGTGGCAACAGTGGGTGAATCAGGATGTCCATCAGATGGTGGTGATGTGTGAGGGTGGTATGGTAGCGACAGTGGGGGCGGGGGTGGCTGGGCATCTCCACTGCTCGGATCAACATACTCATGAGGTTCATAGTATGGAGTCAGGTCCTCAACATTAAACACGGGGTGGATTTCCATACTGGCCGGGATGTCAAGTCGGTAGGCGTTGGTCCCAATACGACTAACAATGGAGTACGGACCAATTCTCCTCGCGCTTAACTTCTTGGCAGGCCCCGAAGGGAGCCTCTCGGGGCGGACTCGCGTCATTACCTTCTCGCTTATGTTAAATATTTGCTCTCGCCTTCGCTTATCTGCATGGGATTTGTAATTTTCATTGCTTAATATTATTTGTCGGCGGACCGACTCATGCAAATCATGCAAGTGTTGTGCAAATGACTCCGCAGACTTACTAGGGCGGGACTCTAAAGGGCTCGGCACAAGATCTATGGGTTTTCTCGGGTCATATCCTGACACTACATGAAATGGACTCAACCTGCTGGACCTATTGACTGAGCTATTGTAGGCAAACTCTGTTATCGGCAAATCTAAGTCTCAACTGCCTACATGCTCTCCTACCAGACACCGCAACAGATTCCCTAAACTCTGATTCACTACCTCTGTCTGTCTGTCCGTCTGTGGGTGATATGCCGAGGAAAACCTAAGGATAATGTCAGTCTTGTGCCACAGGATTTTCCAGAAGTAGCTCATGAAGCTCACATCGCGGTCCGACACAATCGACTTGGGCGGGCCATGCAATCGAAAGACGTCCCTCATGAATATGGATGCAACGTGAGTCGCATCTGTCGTCTTGCGGCAGGCAATGAAGTGTGTCATCTTCGAAAACCGATCAACCACCACGAAGATGGAGTCGTGCTTCCGCAAGGTGCGGGATAGTCCGAGAACAAATTCCATGCTAATGTCCTCCCAAGGGCGGTGTGGTACGGGTAAAGCTGTATAAAGACCGGTGTTCTGCTTATTGCCCTTTGCCGTCTGACAGATACGGCAGTAGCGCACAACTCGGGCGACATCCTTCTTGAGGTCGGGCCAGTAGAGACGGTCCTCGACAATGGCGATGGATTTATCTCGCCGGAAGTGGCCCACGGCTCCGTCCGCGTGCAACTCCCAAATCAAATAATCTCGATAAGATGTATGGGGAATTAATAGGCGGGAGCCCCGGTACAAGTATCTGTCATAGATCTGATATCCCTCAACAGGGTTGGGCGGGTCTGGGGATAGGGCGGTGTAAATCCCGCCAAAATCAGGACACGTCGGATAGTCGAGCATCAACCTCTCAAGTCCCTCGACACACGCAGTCATCGTCTGCAACAGGGATACGCGGCGACTCAACGCATCAGCCGGCTTGTTCTCAACACCAGCGCGGTGTTTGAGAACATAATGGAAATCCTGCAGATATTCGACCCACTTCGCATGTCAGTGGCCCAGCTTGCGTTGCGAGTCCAGGTAACGTAAGGCCTGGTGGTCGGAGTACAACACGAACTCCTGGGGAAGGAGATAGTGCCTCCAGTAGCGTAGAGACTGGACTATCGCATAAAACTCTCGATCGTAATTCGAGTACTTTTGCTTAGCCTCATTCAGCTTCTCACTAAAGTAAGAAACTAGGTGTCCCTCTTGCCTCAATACGCCACCTATACCGACACCTGACGCGTCACAGACGACCTCAAAAGCGCGGCTAAAATCCGGCAGTCGCAGGACTGGAACTGTCGTCAACCTCTCCTTAATCTCCTCGAAGGCTCTAGTGGCTGCGGGGGTCCACTGAAACTCTCCCTTCTTGAGACAGCTCGTGAAGGGGGCCATGATCGTGCTGAACCCCTGGACAAACCTCCTATAGAAGGTGGCAAGTCCATGAAAGCTACGAGCCTCGTGGATATTTTTAGGCACAGGCCAATATCGAATAGATTTGACCTTCTCAGGGTACACAGAGACTCCAGTAGAGGATATAATAAAGCCCAGAAAGTGGACAGACTCGGAGAGGAATGCGCACTTCTTCAGGTTCACATACAGTTTCTCTTGGCGAAGGGTGCCGAAGAGAAGTCTCAGATGATCGAGATGAGCAGGCTGCGTCTGGCTATAGACTAGTATATCATCAAAGTATACCACCAGAAACTTGCCCATGTAGGGCCGCAGCACCTGCGTCATAACTCGCATAAACGTGCTCGGGGCATTGGACAGCCCAAATGGCATAACTAGCTACTCATATAGACCGTCCTTGGTCTTGAATGTGGTCTTCCACTCGTCTCCCTCACGAACTCGTATCTGCTGGTACCCACTACAAAGGTCGATCTTGGAGAAGATCTGGGCACCGGACATAGTATCCAGTAGGTCATCGAGTCGTGGGATCGGGAAACGATATTTGACCGTGATTTTATTAATGGCGCGGTTATCGATGTGCATACGTCAACTACCGTCCTTCTTAGGGGTAAGAAGGGCGAGGACCGCACAAGGACTCATACTCTCACGAATGAACTGCTTCCGGAGAAGCTCGTCAACCTGTCGTTTGAGCTCAGCGTGCTCATCCGGGTGCATGCGGTAATGGCGCAGGTTCGGGAGGGAGGCTCCCGGGACTAAATCAATGGCATGTTGAATGTCCCGTGGGGGAGGCAGCTCATCGGGGAGCTCATCTGGCATGATGTCCGCAAACTCGCCTAAAAGGGGGTGTACTGCGGGTGGGTAGTCAACTGGGATGTCCTCGGTAACCTGGGTAGCGGCGACTACATAAATGACGTCTGACTCGGCGCTATCTCGTAGGAACTCACCTTGCCTCAAAATATGCAGTGGTCGCGAGGCGCTCGTGCTCACAGATGGCTCTACCACACAATTGGATCGATCTCGGGGCTGGGTGGGCGTCAACGTAATCTTCCGCCCCTTATCATAAAAGACACACGTGTTCGAGCGACCGAAGCATGTGACGTCACGATCGAATAGCCAGGGGAGGCATTGCACTAGACCTTGTCCTGAAAGGATGCGATAGTGATCGGGACTAAGCAGCGCTGGGTGACCTGGATCGCCGTCTTGTCGACCCAGACAACACGGTATGGGTGGGGGTGAGGCTCTGCCTTCACCTGCATACGGTCAAGCCCCTTCTGGGCTACGATGTTCACGCAACTCTCACTATCAATAGCTAGCTTGTAGGGACCGCCTGCACCAGGAAAGTACGTGTAGAAGATGGTAGTGCGCCGTCAATCCTCATCCACACGTGGGGTGTGCAGGAGACGTCTAATCACTCCCAACTCCAACGATCGCTCGGCGTCACTCTCCCAACCTTCCTTAACTTCGGCCTTAACTTCGGCCTTAACTTCCTCTGGGGCGTCCTCTTCGTCCTTTAAACTCTGCTCCTCCTCAACTAGCAGGTTCCGCGTGGGGCACTGCGCCGCCACGTGGCCTCTGCCAGAACATCTAAAATATACAATGCCCCCAGATCGCTGGCCATCAGTGGCTATGGATTTACCCTTCGCATCCGCGGGAATACGTGAGGGTGCAGCCGTAGTGGTCTGGGGCGAAGCGGGTTTCCTAAAAATCGAGGAATTAGTCCGCGAAGTGAACTGCCTCGTACTAGACGATCGGAGGTACTGCTCGTAAGCTGGAATATCTGATCAACAGTCTCCAAGCGGTGGGGAATCAACTCTCTCTGAATATCAGAACGAAGGCCCGCCTTGAAACGGGAGGCAGTGGCAATAGGTTCCTCTGAGATGTCACTCCTGACGATCAGCTCATCGAAGCGAGCCATGTACTCGGCGACGGTAAGCGTCCCCTGCCGTAAGTTCTGCAGCTGCTCAAAGAGCTGATCTCGGTATGACGCGGGGAGGTACTTCTCCTTCAGTCTCTCCTTCATCTCATCTCATCTGACGATGGGGTAGTAACAATCCCGCTCTAAAGCTCTCTCAACACTGATCCAGAATACCTTAGCTTGCCCGATTAACTTCATCTTCGCAAAGCGGACACAACGCTTGTCACTCATGTCATACCACTCGAAGTAGTGGTCCATGTCCAAGAGCCAATCGCTGAAGGCTTTCGGATCTAGGCGACCATCGAACGAAGGGGCGTCGAGTCGAATACGACGAGTGATGTCTAGGTAGCGTCCATCTCTCCGTGGATCATGATAATCCTCGGGTTAATCATCCTGAGCGTAGTCGTGTCGACCGGGTGGGGGACCACACTCTCTCCGACCTGGAGGAGAATACTCAGCACGACGATGGTCTCGGTGGCCAAGTGGAGGCCCTCGATCCCTGTGGTCAGGATGAGGTCTACGCGGCATACGGTACTCATCACGCGGAGGTAGGGTCCTCTCACGCACTGGATCAAGATGTTGCCTGGCCGGCGGGGCTGGGGCATAGTGGTGAGGATCACGACGGTAGCGGTTTGCCGGAGGCTGACCATCTCTTGGGCGTTGATCATAACGTGGAGGAAGGTCAGGTCGTCCTCAAGTGAATCGTCATGTTGTGTCGGAGTGTCTTTGACATCCTCTAAGTGGCCTAAACAAACGTTCACCTCGGCAAGATCATGACGAACATCGTCGAACTGGGCTCCTATGGTGTCAAGGAGACCTAGGATAAGGCGTTGGAACTCAGCAAAAGCGGCGTCCGAATTCGAGCGAGTCACTCGGTCCTCGGTGTTCTGTGGTGCTACCATGCTTACTCTAAAAGTCCTACCACTACGGAGCATGCAAATGTCCTAACTTTGACCTCTGATACCAAAATGATGTAGGGGTAGGCTCGTGATGCCTGCGGTGGAACCAAAGGGGATGACATCCCGGGTGGGTGGGTGGCAACAGTGGGTGAATCAGGATTTCCATCAGATGGTGGTGATGTGTGAGGGTGGTATGCTAGCGACAGTGGGGGCGGGGGTGGCTGGGCATCTCCAATGCTCGGGTCCACATACTCATGAGGTTCATAGTATTGAGTCAGGTCCTCAACATTAAACACAGGGTGGATTCCCATACTGGCCGGGATGTCAAGTCGGTAGGCGTTTGTGCCAATATGACTAACAATGGAGTACGTCATTCGCCTCGCGCTTAACTTCTTGGCAGTCCCCAAAGGGAGCCTTTCGGGGCAGACTCGCATCATTACCTTCTCGCCTATGTTAAATATTTGTTCTCGTCTTCGCTTATCTGCAAGGGCTTTGTAATTTTCATTGCTTAATATTATTTGTCGGCGAACCGACTCATGCAAATCATGCAAGTGCTGTGCAAATGACTCCGCAGACTTACTAGTGCGGGACTCTAAAGGGCTCGGCACAAGGTCTATGGGTTTCCTCGGGTCATATCCTGACACTACATGAAATTGACTCAACTCGGTGGACCTATTGACTGAGCTATTGTAGGCAAACTCTGTTATCGGCAAATCTAAGTCCCAACTGCCTACATGCTCTCCTAGCAGACACCGCAACAGATTTCCTAAACTCCGATTCACTACCTCAGTCTGTCCGTCCGTCTGTGGGTGATATGCCGAGGAAAACCCAAGGATAGTGTCAGTCTTGTGTCACAGGGTTTTCCAGAAGTAGCTCATGAACCTCACATTGCGATCTGACACAATCGACTTGGGCAGGTCATGCAATCGAAAGATGTCCCTCATGAATATGGATTCAACGTGAGTCGCATCTGTCGTCTTGCAGCAGGCAATGAAGTGTGTCATCTTCGAAAACCGATCAACCACCATGAAGATGGAGTCGTGCTTCCGCAAGGTGCGGGGAAGTCTGAGAACAAAGTCCATGTTAATGTCCTCCCAAGGGCGGTGTGGTACGGGTAAAGGTGTATAAAGCCCGGTGTTCTGCTTATTTCCCTTTGTCGTCTGACAGATACGGCAGTGGCGCACAACTCGGGAGACATCCTTCTTAAGGTCGGGCCAGTAGAGACGGTCCTCGACAATGGCGATGGATTTATCTCGCCCGAAGTGGCCCGTGGCTCCGCCCGCGTGCAACTCCCAAATCAGATAATCTCGGTAAGATGTCTGGGGAATGCATAGGAGGGAGCCCCAGTACAAGTATCCCTCATAGATCTGATATCCCTCAACAGGGTCGGGTGGGTATCGGTATAGGGCGGTGTAAATCCCGCCAAAATCAGGACACGTCGGATAGTAGAGCATCAACCTCTCAAGTCCCTCGACACTCTCAGTTATCGTCTGCAACAGGAATACGCGGCGACTCAACACATCAGCCGGCTTGTTCTCAACACCAGCGCAGTGTTTGAGAACATAATGGAAATCATCCAGTTTTTTTGGCTTATTCCTCCTTTAGTCAATTTTGGTTGGCTTCAAAGACTCTCCAAGATGCCCAACTTCAGCATTGGTGTGGTAGGGGAAGCATTTTAAGATCTTCCGGGTGTGAGGTGTGACCTTCGTGTTGTTGCCCAGGGTCTGTGCCGAATCTCAGTTCCAACATTTTTGATGCGGTGAGCATGGATGCCCTCACCCCCACGATTGAAGGTATTTATAGCGCAAAAGAGAGACCCACCGAAAGATTCCCTCTAGGTCAGCAAACACTCTCCGAACATTTCCATGCAACGAAAAAAGAAAACGTGCTAGCCGCATTCATGTGGTGAGGTTATGCATCACATACTACATAACCCTCACATGTTGCCTCCTATGGTAGATCCATATACAAACACAGAGAAATGGCTGAGGTATGGACTCCAATTTATAAGAGTATCATTCTAGACACCTTCATGATAGTGGACTTAGCAAATGAAAACAGATGGGATCATTATAGCACTGATTAATGACACATGTATATGGTAATTAGTCAATCGGCCCCGAACGGGCCCAAAACCCGTCCTTTGCTGCAGGTCCTCATCTCCATTCCGCATCAGCTCCCCAATTATGGAGCGCCACACAAGGGTGTTGACCAAGTCATTGTCCTAATTGGGCACTGACTTGGTCAGGGCCCAATGGGGGCTGGGGGTGCTAAATCAACGCCCCCTCCTATTGGTGCGGCAAATGTCATGCCCCTTGGCACGGCAATTGCCCTGCAGAAATTCGCACAGCATTTGCTGCTACATTCAGCGTGACATTTTCTGGCTGTGGTGTCGCACGGTATTTGTCGCGCGGCACTTAGCACCTTACACACCGCGCGATGCGCTTGATGGCGTGGTGGTGCTTGTGTGTATGGTTGGGCGCGTCGCAGCTTGCTCGCATGGGTGCACCAGCGTCCAAATGGGAGGCCAAATAGACTCGGAATTGAGCGAGACTGGGCCCGTTGAAATCATATCGGCGAGCCGATCGAGGTTGTGAAAAAACATCCCCGGTTTGACTTAAGTATTTTTGGGGAACCTCATTAAATTACCCCAATTTTCGGAGGTCGTTTCCGTCGAAAATGAGCCCGAATGTTTTCTTGAAGGTCGCATATATTGAAATGCGTGAGTCTGTTTGAACGAATTGCCCTGCTTTTTGTGATCGTGAGCTGCATTTTTATGTTTGTATAGCTGATTTCTGTCTTTAGCATTTGTTAGTGAATTTCATTGTCCCAGTACATCGCTTTGTATGATGGCTTGTTGTCGCTTTTGTTAAAATTATTGTGTTGGTGCTGCCTGTGAGAGGGGTAACTTCCCTATAGAGTAGTGATGCCATATGTTGGCTATGTCAGTAGAGGATCTTTCCCTTGTCGCACCACAAGCGTGGCCTTACCAATTAGTGGATTTTTGGCACCAACGGGGTATAGGCTTGAAGTGTTGGTGAGGAGTTCCCTTGTTCGAACCAATAGTGCGGTCTTACCTGAGATTGTTGGTTAGTGCTGACCGCGAGGGGCAGGCCCCGGCGGTGGTGCAGACCTACAATGCAGGAGAACAGGTTTCTCGTTCGAACTGATAGTGTGGTCATGTAGACCTACTGTGCCAGTGACGATCTGTCTCGTTCGAACAAAAAGCACGGTCTTTGCAATAGGGCGCAGACCAATAATGTCAGTGAAGAGCTTTATCGTTCGAACCGATAGCGCATTCTTACCTGAATTTGATGATTGGTGATGAAAGTGAGGGGCAGGCCCTGGCGATGGTGCAAACCTATTATGTCGGTGAAGAGTTTTTTCATTCAAACCAATGGTGCAGTCTTGTAGACTTAATATATCAGTGAAGAGCTTTCTCCGTCAAACTGATAACGTGGTCTTACTTGAATTTGATGGTTGGTGAAGAGTGCGATGGGAGCAGGCCCTAGTGGAGGCGCAAATCTACTATGTTGATGAGGAGCTTTCTCATTAGAACCGATATCACAGTCATGTAGACCTACAATGCTGGTGAAGAGTTATCTCGTTCAAACTGATACCGCGGCCATGGTAATAGGGCGCAGACCTACTATGTCGGTGAAGACTTTCTTGTTCGAATCAATGGTGCGTTATTATCTGAATTTGTTGGTTGGTGACGACCACGAGGGGGGTAGGTCTTTGCGGTGGCACAGACCTACTATGTCGGTGAAGAGCTTACTCGTTTGAACCAATAGCGCGGTCATGTAGACCTATAATGCCGGGGTAGAGCTTTCTCATTCAAACCGATATCGCGGTCTTAGTAACAGGGCGTAGAGCCACAGACCTACAATGTCGGTGAAGAGCTTTGTCATTCAAACGGATAACGCAGTCTTATCTGAACTTGATGGTTGGTGAACGCGAGGGGGCAGACCCTGGAGGTGGCGCGGACCTCCTATGCTGGTGAAGAGCTTTCTCGTTTGAACCGCTAGCGCTGTCTTGTAGACCTACTATACCGGAGGAGATTTCTCATTTGAACTGATAGCGTGGTTTTGGTAATAGCCGCAAACCTACTGTGTCGGTGAAGAGCTTTCTCGTTCGAACTGATAGTGCGGTCATACCCGAATTTGATGGATGGTGACGACTGTGATGGGGGCAGGCCCCGGCGGTGGCGCAGATCTACTATGTCGGTGAAGAGCTTTCTCGTTCGAACTGATAGCCCGGTCTTGTAGACCAACTAAGTCGGTGAAGAGTTTTCTTGTTTGAATTGATAGCGAGGTCTTGGTAACAGGGCGCAGACCTACTATTCTGTTAAAGAGCTTTCTCGTTCGAACTGATAACATAGTCTTATCCGAATTTTGTTGAGATAAAATGAAGTTAGAAGAAGTTGTAATGTGATTTAAACAATATAGAGATATGTGTGTAAGTTCAGACTCGCGGCACATTGTACTAAGAAAGAAATATGTAACAGACGATTCCTTCCCGTTAAATTCTTGAGCACAGGCCTGCAAGTGATTCTGAGTTTCCTCAAAGATTATACTAATTTAGATCTCTATATTGATTCAGAATTCAATCCATATTCTTGAACATTAGGCAATTTCAAATACATTAATTTCAATTCCAAGTACAGTCACAATTTCGATTATACTAATTTAAGTTGTGCACTTCCATTCCGATAATTTCAGATACAATTTTGGTTATTCTAGTTTAGGTTGTTTAATGATTAAGGACTTGATATTTATGTTGGCTCTCACAGTATGTGTGTAGGTGTTTGTATTTGTCGTCATGTGTTTGTATATGTGTGTGTAGATGAAATTGTGTTTATGTTTCCGTGTGTTAGGTGTTTATGTGTGTTTGCATGTGTTTGAGTATTCTGTGTTAGAATTGCATGTGTATGTGTGTTTGTGTATGCATCCATGTGTAGATGTTTGTGTTTAATGTGTTCGTCTGTGTGTATTCTTTGTGTGGATGAAATTATGTATATGTGTATGTGTGCTATTGTGTTGATATGGTGTGTGTGCTATTGTGTTGATATGGTGTGTGTGCTATTGTGTTGATATGGTGTGTGACTTGTGTATGTCTTTATGTTTTTTTGTGCTTGTGTGTCGGCCTGTATTTGTTTAATTATTTATGCATTGTTTATATGTAGATCGATGAAATAAGCAACCGTCGTAGACGTACGATGGCATTAGTTGCATTGGCTTTTGCTGCAGCCACTATAGTTTAGTTGAAACCCAAGATATCATGAAACCGTGTAGAGTTTGATGCTAAGAATATTTTACGGAAGACGTTCAATCGTTTGTACAATGGGTCAGATGTAAATTGTTTTAACCAGCTCCGTATAAATAGAAGCTCATTTGAAATTGTGTAACATTTTAGCGGGTCGTAGATTATCAAGAGATACAGAACGTTATGGTGAGAGAATCAATCAGCATATTTTATGTTTTAGCTCATAACAAGAAATTTTGAAATGTCGGCAGAACATATTTGTGGGGTTGATAGATGTTATGCCGCCGCATCCGCTACAATTTCAAGGGCAAACGTACACTCGGCGACCGAAAGAACGGAGGCCAAACAACGGGGCTGAACCATCCGGTTCAGCCCCCAACCTATGAAGACGCCAAGGGGGGACTGAACCGACCCGGTTCAGTCCCCAAGTGGGGGGGCCGGCCGGCCCCCTTGAGCCCCAGGTATTAATAAACCCGGGGCTCCCTTTCGATGGCATGATGATTATTTTCAAGGTATTTCCTCTCCCTCTCTCTCCCTAACCCTAATCCCTCTCCTTTCCCTCTCTAAATCTTCCCCTAGATCTCTCTTCTACTTGCAAGGTCTTATCATTTGGTATCAGAGCAACATCCTGCGACAATGGTGACTCGCTCAGAAGCCGAAACCGCGCGGCTTGCATCCCTCGAGGAGAACTATGTAGGGTTGTCGGACACGATGACGGCGCTCGAAGAACAAGTGAAATCCTCCCAAAAAACCCTAGAGGATCGCTTGGATGCGCGCATGGAGGAGATCAAAACCCTACTTGCACAAAATCTGAAAGGAAAAAATCCCGCGGTGGAAGGATCGGAAACGGAGGCATCCTACCATCCTATTGCGCAGAACGGCACTGGAATCGGAAGCGGAGTGCAGCAGGGGACCGGATCGGGGCCTATGGGGGGCGGTTTCGTCGCTGCGGGATCGGCGGAAGCCGATCCTACGCGGATCGACGCGTACGCCTACCGCGCGGCGGGATCGGCCCAGGAGGGATACGGGGGCCCTGGAGGGCACGTCGAGGGGTCGACGGAGTCCGGCTACCGCCGCCCAGGTGGCTGGAGGCCGCCGGAAGGCCTGGCGGCTCCGTGCGGACCGTTCGGCGCCCAGCCCGCCTGGAACGGACCCGGGACTCAAGCTGGCCCCTCTTGGCGGGGTCCGGGGCAAGGAGTGGCCCCTTTTCGACCAACTGGAGCGAATGCGGTCCCAATCGGAGGAGTGGCGGGCATCCTACCGACACCTCCGCTCTACGGAGGACCGGCGGACTACGGAAATGGCAACCCATGGGGTGGAGGGCAACAAGGAGGCTACGGCATGGACCGGGGGCGGCCCGGGCCCGCAGCGGCCCCGGCGCAACCTTACCAACCAGCACATGCAGAACCCCGGCCATACATGCAGCCCAAATTGACACGTATGAACTTCCCTAAGTTCAAGGGCGGCGACGCCCTAGAGTGGATCCAGAAGGCGGAGCTTTTCTTCAAGTACCAAGAGATTCCGGAGGGGCAGTGGGTCCAGTTGGCGTCTTTCCATCTGGAGGAGGACGCCTTCCAGTGGACCAAGTGGTTTCTGAGGGGACGCAATTACGCACCGTGGGAGGAGTTTGTGGAGTCCTTCTCGGCTCGTTTCGGGCCTTTAGAGTATGAAGATGTGGAGGCTATGTTACAGAAGCTGCGGCAGAAAGGATCAGTCACAGAGTACCGGACAGAATTCGAACGGTTGGCCAATCGGGTCAATTGGGAAGAGAGGACAATGCTGAGTTGTTTCGTATCCGGACTGAAGGACCATTTGAGAGACGAGGTCCACGCGTACATGCCACGCAGTCTGAGTCATGCCATCAGCCTAGCCAGGATACAGGAGGAGCGGTACAACCGGCAGAAGACCCGGACAACAGGACGGGCACCCACAGTGACAGACGTAGCCAGGAAGGAACCACCGGCCGGGGGCCGTCCCACTGTGACGAAGTTGACATGGCAGGAGCTGCAGGCCAGAAAGGACAAGGGGTTGTGCTTCAAGTGTGATGAGAAATTCGTTCCGGGGCATCGGTGTCAGAAGGTCCAAGTCTTCATGCTGCGGAACGAGGACGGCGAAGAAGACACTACGGGTGACTCAGTTGAGGATGATCTGGATCTTACGGAGTTTGGAATATCTCTTCAGGCGATGGCAGGGTGCACAGCTCCCCTCACTTTACGGATCGCATGGGAAATTGGCCAGGAGAGGGTTACTATACTAGTCGATAGTGGGAGCACCCACAATTTCATTGACCCCGAGGTAGCTCTCAAGACAGGGATTCCTATTGATCGAGAGGTCGCATTCCAGGTCATGGTTGCGGATGGGAGCAAGTTGCGATGCGAAGGGGTCCTGAAGGGGGCCGAGCTGCGGATGTCGGGGTACATCTGCCACACCGACGTCTACCTTCTCCCCATTCGAGGCTCGGATATGGTCTTGGGAGTGCAGTGGCTCCGGCAGTTACGGCGGGTGACCACAGATTGGGACAGGATGACGTTGGAGTTTACTCAGCAGGGCAAGGACCACTGTTTGCAAGGCATCAGGACATCTCCACTCAAGGAGATCTCACTCAGGGGTTTGCAGAGACTAGAGGAGCAAGGCGGGACAATAGCCATGATTCTGGGGGTGGCACTCGTGGGATCAGAGGCTAGCGCGGAGCCCGAGCAGATACAAGCACTTTTGGGACAGTACGATGATATTTTCCAGGAGCCACGCTCCCTTCCACCGTCCCGCTTCCGGGACCATCAGATCCAGTTGAAGGTTGGGACGGATCCTACCAACATCCGGCCTTACCGCTACCCCCATATTCAGAAGATCGAGATAGAGCGCAGCGTACGCGAGATGCTGACGTCCGGTATTATACGTCCCAGTACTAGTGCTTTCTCTTCCACGATCATACTGGTGAAGAAGAAAGACGGTTCGTGGAGATTTTGCGTGGATTATCGGGGGCTTAACAGTTCCACCATCAAGGACAAATTTCCCATTCCTATGATCGAGGAGTTGTTGGATGAGCTACACGGGGCGCACTTATTCACCAAATTGGATCTCCGGTCCGGTTACCATCAGATTCGCATGAAGGAGGACGACATCCACAAGACGGCCTTCCGTACCCACGATGGTCACTATGAGTTCTTGGTGATGCCATTTGGGTTGGCCAACGCACCCTCGACCTTCCAGGCAGTCATGAATGAAATATTCCGCCCTCTTCTTCGAAGGTATGTGCTAGTTTTCTTTGACGATATACTTATCTACAGCAGGACTTGGGAGGATCACTTGGAGCACGTCCGCACCGTTCTCACCATATTGCGAGATCACAAGCTGTACGCCAAGCGGTCCAAGTGCTCATTTGGACAGCCGGAGGTTGAGTACTTGGGACACCTGGTGTCCGCACACGGGGTACAAGCTGACCCAAAGAAGATCGCGAGCATGGTAGATTGGCCACCCCCCACGACGGTCCGGGCTTTGAGGGGTTTCCTCGGGCTGACAGGGTACTATCGGCGGTTCGTGAAGGATTATGGCAAGATAGCCCGCCCCCTCACTCAGCTGTTGCAGAAAGACGCTTTTCACTGGAGTTCAGAGGCAGAGGTCGCCTTTCAGTCTCTGAAGGCGGCTATGACTACTACCCCGGTTCTGGCGCTTCCAGATTTCTCCAAGACATTCGTAGTGGAGGCCGATGCGTCGGGGGTCGGTATTGGCGCTGTGTTGATACAGGAGGGCCGACCCTTGGCCTACTTCAGCAAGGCGTTGGCACCCCGGACACTGGGCCTTTCGACGTACGAGAAGGAGATGTTAGCCATCCTGCATGCGGTCGCCTTATGGCGGTCTTATCTCTTGGGACGACACTTCCAGATCCGTACAGATCACCAGAGCCTGAAACATTTTCTGGAGCAGAGATTAGCCTCACCGTTGCAGCAGAAGTGGCTGACCAGGTTGCTGGGGTACGATTATGAGATTGTGTACAAGCAGGGGAAGGAAAATGTGGTGGCTGATGCACTCTCCCGTCTACCAGAGAGTTCCGTGTCCCATATTTCAGGACCAGTGATTGAGTCACTGGAAGAGATACAGGCAGAAGTTCAGCAGGATCCAGATCTACAAGCCATCATTGCAGCACTGCGACAGGGGGAGCCTACTGAGGCCGGCTACAACTTGCAGGGAGACAGACTTTACCATCAGGGCCGGCTAGTCCTCCCTGCCACGTCGGCCTGGCGGACGGTCATGATGCAAGAGTTTCACGCCTCACCCACCGGCGGGCACGCCGGCATCTTGCGAACATTACAACGGGTCCGGGCGAATGTTTTTTGGAAAGGGCTGCGACGCGATGTTCAACGGTTTATACGTGAATGCGAGATCTGCCAGCGACAGAAGTACGAGACTACCTCTCCTGCCGGGCTGCTGACACCGTTGGAGATCCCCCGTCAGATTTGGGACACTGTCTCTATGGATTTCATTGACGGCCTGCCCAAGTCTCAGGGCAAATCCGTCATCTTGGTCGTGGTTGACAAGTTGTCCAAATACGGACACTTCATCGCTATGAGCCATCCGTACACGGGAGCAACAGTTGCTGATGTTTTTGCCAAGGAGATTGTGAGACTTCACGGAATTCCAAGCGCTATCATATCAGACAGGGACCCCGTCTTTGTGAGCAATTTCTGGAAGGAGCTGTTTCGACTTCAGGGGACTTCCCTCCGCATGAGCACGGCTCATCACCCTCAGACAGACGGGCAGACGGAGGTCCTCAACCGTGGGGTTGAAACCTATTTGCGATGTTTTGTCATGGATGAGCCACGCTCCTGGACTCGGTGGCTCCATTGGGCGGAGTACTGCTACAATACATCTTTCCATACGTCCAGCAAGCTCACTCCTTTTGAGGTGGTCTACGGCCACCCCCCGCCTACTTTGAGTTCTTATGAGCCAGCCAGCACCGCTCTGCCCGCGGTCGACCGGATGTTACTAGATCGCGACCGGACTTTATCGCTACTCCGGGAGAACTTACGCATCGCCCAAGATCGCATGAAGATTCAGGCAGACAAACATCGTACCGAGCGGGAGTTTGCGGTCGGCGATGAGGTCTTCCTTAAACTCCAACCATATCGGCAACTATCGGTCTCTCGGCGGACCAACCAGAAACTGGCACCGAAATACTATGGCCCGTTCCGCATCCTCCGCCGGGTGGAGCCCGTGGCTTATACTCTTGCCCTCCCGGAGGGTTCTCGCATCCATCCAACGTTCCATGTATCCTTGCTGAAGAAGAAGCTCGGGAACTCCACTTCCCTCAGCCCTACTCTCCCAGAGGCTACTAGCAGCGGCGAATTGCGGACTTCGCCGGAGGCGATTCTGTTGACCAAATGGAAGAGGCGGGGTGCCGAGTACCGGCTCGAGCTACTCGTCAAGTGGGCGCACATGCCCGCCGAACATAATTCTTGGGTTGACTTCTTGGAGTTTCACGAGGCGTTTCCGGATTTCCCACTTGAGGACAAGTTGCCGCTTGAAGGGGGAGGGAATGTTATGCCGCCGCATCCGCTACAATTTCAAGGGCAAACGTACACTCGGCGACCGAAAGAACGGAGGCCAAACAATGGGGCTGAACCATCCGGTTCAGCCCCCAACCTATGAAGACGCCAAGGGGGGACTGAACCGACCCGGTTCAGTCCCCAAGTGGGGGGGCCGGCCGGCCCCCTTGAGCCCCAGGTATTAATAAACCTGGGGCTCCCTTTCGATGGCATGATGATTATTCTCAAGGTATTTCCTCTCCCTCTCTCTCCCTAACCCTAATCCCTCTCCTTTCCCTCTCTAAATCTTCCTCTAGATCTCTCTTCTACTTGCAAGGTCTTATCAATAGAGCTATTGGAGCACATGTTGCGGCTGCATCAGAGTCCATGAATGAAATTAACATGGAAGATTTGGCGGATGAAAATGTTGTTGAGGAGGTCAAGCCTCGACCAAAGAAGAAAAGAGTCGTTCAGGTTGATATGGTTGTGGATGATGTTTTGGCAATTGCAAGAAACATAGAACAAGAGAGTAAGGACATTGTTCAACCTCCACCACAAATCTCAAGAGCCTATAGAATATATGTGTTTAGTGCAATTATTACAAATCTGACATAGTATGAGATCAGCAAGGCCATCAATATGTTGAGCATTGATGAGACGAAAAGAAACGTGTTCATGGCTTTGTTGATGTCAATCAACACGACCAGGCTCCGCTTGCATTTTTGGGAGATTGATTTAGCTTTAAGCTAGCAAAATGATTACTTATGTTACTATCGAATGCGAACTTTTTAGGCTGACTTTATTTTTATTTGCTTTCAATATTTAAGCTAACTTATTTTGATTTTGTTGACATTTTCAAGGCTATGTATGACGTAGTATCTCACTTATTATATGTCATCACATTCCCATCACTGCTTTAAATTTTAAATTTCAAATCCAACCACTGAATTTTGACACGCAAACGGACAGTGAAATTGCTAATTTCAATTTTCGTGACAGAATTTCTATCCTCGGGCGAACAACAAAATTAGAATTAAGTCGATTCCAATTCCTTTGTATAAGTCATGGGGTACTAGATAAGTGGGTAGGTGATAGTTGAATTAAATGAAGAGTGCTTCAATTAAATAGTAGGTGAACAAACCATGCAAGTAAAACAATTAATAAGAAAACTAATCAAATGAGAAGTTTGTGCACCAAATAGACAACAATAAAAAAATATTAAATTCAAATTAGAACTTAAGAGTCTGGTGAAGTACAAGAGGCTGATTTAGGTCCTTGGGGGATTGTGCAGCGAAATTGCTGCAATTCTGTACTGGATTAAGAAACTTTTGTAGGAATTTTTGCAGTAACTGTGGATCATGGGTCAGCTAGACGGTTGCTGTGCGGAATGGATGGACGGATATTTAAGGCGGTTGGCAACAATTACTGTGTAATTGGAGGGGCAGTAGACCAGAGTGGAATGGAGTCAGGAAATAGTAACTGTAGGGAGAAGAAGACTCATTCTTAGTAGGAAAGAGGGGAGGAATGCAGTGGAGGGGAATTTAAGGCAGTTCTCTGTGAATTTAGCTTGGACGATGCAGAAGAAATATTCGTCTGAACCGAAGTAGCTTCTAGCTGTGGAGAATTTTCCAGGGAGAGTTTTCAAATGGATAGGGGACTGAAAAGGATGAAGAGAAAATTGATGGTGTGACTCCATCAAGGCGACAGGTATTAATAACTAAAGTATTTTATGCTAATTAATGTGCACGTAAAAACGACGACGTAAAAGGTGACAACGTAACACTGCATTTATTAGGTTAATATCAAGTCTAAGTATATAGTAGGTTAAGTAAAGGAAAGCAAAATTTATTCAGGTTTAATTAAAGGGAGGGGCTGGCTGGATAGGAAAGGGACGGTTAAAGCTAACAATGAACCAATCGGTTCAAAGGTAACTCATGTTGGGTCGTTGCTAGTGTCAGATGCGGAGCGGAGACGTGGACCTGCAGCGGAGGATGAGTTTTGGGCTTGTGCCTAATTTGGCGATTTACCATTTATGGCGTGCCCGGATCGACGATACGACTCCGCGGATGCGTCCGGATTCACGTTGCGAGTCGACTTCATATATTATTTTATTATGTTTGCACTTATTTTGATGTATTTGGGTAGTCCCGCCTCCGGCCAATCATAGACGTCGAAAGGCGCATCTGAGGCACAGGGAGCTCCAGGCCTCGTATTTACAAGGCAAAGGCTATCTAGTTCACTGAATTGGGGGCTCGGTTATTTTCGAAATCATATTTTTTAATGCTAGTGATTTTTGGGGTTGTGATGTATGCAATTATAGTGTGTTAATATGGTGATAGATTCATCTTATGTGTATTTTTTTATTTAATAAACTATATTGCCTTTTTTTTTATTTTTGTGTCTCGCATGCCTAAGGAACGCGCTAGCTCCTAGCGTCTAGGCTCCGGAACCCATTTGCGCATCTGTGCGCCTTATGCCTTTAATAACTCTAGCGATCTCTCAGCATCGCTCTCTCATCCATCTTTTACGACGGTTATAATCTCCTCGACGACGACGTCCTCATCCTCTGTGTAGGGCTCGCCCGACTCCTCAATCAATAAATTCCTAGTCGGACATTGTGATGCAAAGTACCCCCTGCCAGAACATCTATAACATTGGACGCCCCCAGGTTTGGGGCCTCCGGGTACAAAACTTTTTCCCGCCGCGTCTGCAGGAGAACGAGGGGTGGCAGTGGTCATGGCAGGAGGGGGTCTCCTAGCTGGGGTGGCATCGGGTCGAGAGGTTACCTACCTCGGGACAACAGTGCGCAAATAATGCTCGTACTCCCGCGCGAGCTGAAAAACTTGCGCAATTGTCTCAATCCTATGGGAAATCAGCTCCCTTCGGATGTCGGCCCTAAGTCCAATCCGGAAGTGAGATGCAGTGGCGATGGGCTCCTCCTGAATATCACTCTGAACTACTAGCTCGTCGAATCACGACATGTAATCAACAATGAAGAGGGTCCCCTGACGCAGTGCGTAAAGCTGATCTAAAAGTTGATCATGATATGAAGCTGGGATGTATTTCTCTCTCAAGTATTGCTTCATCTCGTCTCATCGGGTGATGGGATAATATCCATCTCGCTCAAGTGACCTCTTCAGACTCGACCAATAAATTTTTGCTTGGTCGATCGATTTCATTTTGGTGAACCGTACACGCCTCTTGTCATTCATCTCAAACCAGTCAAAATAGTGATCCATGTTCATGACCCAATCCCTGAATGTCTTCGGGTCCGGGTGAACATCGAAGGAGGGTGCATCAATGCAGATACGTCGGGTAATGTCATCCTCCTCTAAAGTCATCCCACGGTGTGGATCACGGTAGTCATCATACTCATCATCATAGTCATAGTCATACCGTGCAGGTGGGGCTCGATCTCAATGAGGAGGACGGTGATTCCTCCCTAAATCTTGCTGATACTCGTAACCAAAATGAAAATTTCCTCTTGAAAGAGGGAGGTCTCAGCGAGGGATGTCTCTACCACGTCTCTCAGGAGGAGGTGTAGCACCTCAGGGATCCTCGAGAGGTTCCTCGTCTGGGGGAGGAATCGCTCAACCTCTAGGGATCTTTAACTGATCAACCATTGTGCTAACCCTAGCAATATTTTCCCTAAGGGTTTCGAATTGGGCCCCCGTCCGATCGAATCAAAAGAGAACAAGTCTTTGAGACATCATGTTCGACTGTGATTTGGCAGTCCTATCCCGGCGTGATTGTGATTCGACATGAACTGACGAAAATTCCTACCACTGCGTAACATGCAAGTAGCCCTAACCTAGGGCTCTGATACCTATGAAGCACGGATACTTCCCCGAAGGCAGCGTACCCTAACATATACGTATCCGGTACCGGTACGTACCCGATACTCGACGGATACACCTATGTGGACACACTTGGACAGTTGGACTTAACACATCATTCTGCATATTGTGATATGAGTCTGTTTTTTAGAGTAAACAAAAGTTGGTTCCATGCTAGGAAGTGTTGGTACGTCTAATTAAGTTGTGTATCTGTACCGAGTATGTTTTTGGTACTGGCACATTTTTGTTACAACTACGTGTATTGAACATGTTGAAACGACACAAGTTATTAACAAAATAACTAAATTGTCTCTAGACTAACCGGAGATTGAAGATGTTGATCAACAATGAAGAAGAAGAAAAAAGACTAATGAGTAAACTTAAGTTTAATTTTATCTCTTTTGGTTAAACATATAAGATGTTAATTTTGCAATATTTATGAATGTTTAATTTTTAAAACTTCATGTTACGTTGCATTGATTTGTGTACTTGTACTTCAAGTTATGATTTATGTTTAATGTTTCGATGTTTTGAGAACTATTTATTGCACTTGTGATATATAGATACATATATATATATATATATTATATTTGTTATAACGTATCATGACGTACTCGTATCCTTGTTTTTAAAACCTTGTCGTACCGGGTACGTATCGTACCTGGTACCCGTACCGGTGCTTCCTAGTCTGATACCAATCTTATGCAGTGGTAGGCCGACTCGTGGTGAATGCTCTAAATACAATCCTATATGTGACGAAAAAGATGACGATGCAAGAATCGGTCCGCTAAAATCTGCAGCAATAATTAGTTATTTTGAGATATAACAGAGGCACGGGAATTCACAAAATCTTAAATATAGAGAACAAATTTCATTCTACAATCGACAGAAGCACAATTAATATTTAGCACGCACAGAATAAACTCTGTAAATCGCACAACGAATGAACTAATAACAAATAAAACAAATATCCACTCCAGGTCGAGTGCCAAAATAAACAACAATAAAGAATAAGACATCAAGCCACAACTCACGTCTGCAGGCAGCAGCAATGACGGTTGTTGGCGGGCATCCAAGACCATAGCAAGTGGGGAAGGTGCCGGAAGTAGGGTTCCGGAACGGTGGTGGTCTGGGGGGTTGTGTAGTGGACGTTAGGGGGGAGTAGGGTGGTTGTATGGAGTCACAGTAGGAACTCGGGAGTGTAAACAGTGGAGGAAGGAAAGTGAGGGATGGCGGGTCTGGGTTGGACAGGGAGGAAAGAGGTAGGGCTAACAGATATGTTGTGAGTATGGAGAAATATCGAAGGCGGGAGTCGTCGAGCTGGATGCGGCAAGCGGAGGGGCTTCAGCGACGTCAGCTTAGGGTGGGGAACGACGGGAGAAATACGAAGGATGGGCAGGGAGGACGGCGACTGTTGGAGTTGGCGGGCTAGTATGTGGACATGGAGGACTGGATGCGGCAAACGAAAGAGGCTTCAGCGGCTATAGAGGATGGCGGGATGATATGCGGAGGATGGAGGGGAGGGGCTTACCCTGGAGTAGCACCAGGAGGAATTCTTTCTGGCATCGCACCAGAAGGAGGAGAGGACCGACAGTTATCAAAACTGTTGCAATCCTTCCATACTGCCCCTTGAACCGCTTGCACTATTTAAAACCCTAAATCATAACCGTTGCCTAATATGTATAACCATAAAATTAACAAAACCACCTGAATCGGACGGCTCAAACTATCTGAGCCGATCGTGCGTCAAATACAACTCAAAACATAAAAAGTAATATATGAAATCGACTCGGATCGACCATCTAAACGCAACCACAGACTAGGATCCTCCGACTGGGTAGAGGATCACCGCCTCCTGCGGGAATACACCTGTGTCGGGCGTTACACGACATCACCTCCCAACATGAAAACAAATGAAAAATGATTGTGTGAATATAAAAAGACACAACGAATACATGAAAGTGTGTTATATAAATACATGAATAAATGAAATGTCAATGTATCCTTAACATTGTCCAGTAAAAAAAGAAAAAGAGACGAACCGTCCATAATGTAAAAGAACATGTGGCACAAAAGAAAAAGTAAAAAGAGTGTTAAATGAGCACAATAATGTGTATACAAAAAGAAGATGCAAAGAATGAAATAAATGACTAGTTATGAAATTAAAAGTCAACAAAATTTATGGATTGTAAAGAATGTATAACTAATCCATTACAGGTAATAAGGAAAAATAAGAGTTCTCTTAGTCCTTTGACTAATTGGAAAATGAAACTAAAAAGGTCACGGAATAGGCCGCTCCAACCAGTAGTAGCCTGCAACAAATCTTACACAACGGGAGAAAAAGTAAAAGTTATGGATTGACGTGTCTACAGCAATGTGGGAGGTCCTTGATACCCATATGGCGATATGCAGAGACCCTGGTTGTCTACATGCAGAGTTTTAGTTTTTTCTTAATGTAGAAAATGAGGCAATTGAGTATACCTCTTATCTGATGCTCACGTGTGTGCGTGTGTGTGTGTGTAGTATTGTGATATAGTAGTTAGTTGTTTGACATGTGGCACGGTTTTTGGTAAGCCTTTCTTTTGTACGCACTATGTAGGGCTACTCTGTGTACATTATATCAAAAAATCAATGGAACGAAATGTTTTATTTATTCTGCACTTTTTTTGTACTCTGTCATGAAATAAATCATTATGTGTACGCAAAATATTTTACTTGGTGCCTCTAATGATAAATAATATTGAACAAGTTAAATTATAGCAGTAGCGGAATAAAGTGGCCGTTATAAATGGAGGAAAGCCTATTGACCATCATGGAATGTGTATTACTAGGGAAGATGATTATTGGGAAGTTATGTGGAGGAAATAGTATTTTAGATAGTTATGGGAGTTAGGAGTGATGTAGAGTGATTATGGATTTGTTATGGTGTGATTATGGAAGAGTTGGTAGTAACTTGGCCTTTGGCACCAAAAATCAACAAAATCGGCACCATGGGACGACTGTGAATGCCTGAAATATTTGGCCAAAACCTATGATCTCTGAAAATCAAAGTTTAGACCCCTCTAAGAGCCAACTAGAGATGGCCTAGATTCTCTGATACAACAATGCATGAAATTAAAAAAACAAATATAACAAAAACAAATAGAAATATCTCGGTGTCGCTCTAAATGCCACCACGACCTCAATTGTTCATACGACGATTGTAACTTCTCCTTCAGTGTTTGTAGATTCGTGCAAATTTTAATAAAGGATGGTTAGCCTGTGATCAGAAATCCCCATCACATACTCTCTCGAGGCACTTTCTTTAACATATCAAATTTTGAGCATCCAAAGGAGGGGAGTAAGAGAGGAGAGGGAGTGGAGAAAACTACCTGAGAGCTCTTCAACCTTTTCAGTGTTAGGCACTTAGATGATCCATATAACTGAGCTTTCAAAATACAAGTATATTGATTATACTCTATAGCCCCAAAAGACTAAAATGAAATAGTAGTGCAAGTAAATAGGATACACGAGGGCCAATCTCAATTAAGTGCCAGGCTGGTTCGTCTTTGAAATCATTGCAGTAGTACTTCTGGGATATACTACCATGTACATATGCTCATGTCCTGGTCTAGTAGGCCTGTGGCTACCTCCATGACACTTTTCAAATTAGGAGTTGAGGGGGTTTAACATATGTTCTCTCTCCTTTAGGAGAGAGATTGTAAAATAGAATCTCTACTCCTAGGAAAACTATAATGTTGCAGTGTATATATTAAGGTTATGATTTATACCGGTGTTACTATGTCAACAACCTAGCATTTGCATCAGAGCTCAACCTTAATACATGAAATTAAATCTAAACTGAAATATGGATGAAAGTCCCTACAGTGCTTTGCTCTTTCTCTGATGCAGACATGCGCTCCAATGCAAGCATATAATTGACCCAAAGCTCTCCCATCCATGTACAGTTTCTTGTGGCCCTCGAGTAAACATCTTTGACAATGTTAGAAACCTGCAGAAAAATATAAAGCTCGTCAGCTCTAAAGAAAATACTGATATGCAAGCCAAAAAAGAGGCCATGTATGTAACCTTCAGCGTTCTGTCAACGTAGCTAGTATATGCTAACCACAAATCAGTTGACACGGGGAAATCCGTGACAGCACGTTCATACAGAACTTGAACGCGTGCAGGATCACAGCATGATTCCTCCAGTTTTATATAATTCTGTATAAAGGACACATTGCTATTAAGTTTTGACAACTAAAAATATAAGCTATAATTTAATACAAAGGAATTAAAGTGCAGTTATGAAGAAAGAAACATCCTAACAAATGGTCAACCCGCTGCAAATTAGGAATAAAAATGGAGAAAAAAACTATGTTAAACAAACCCAAAAGTAAAATACACTTTGCGAAGGTAATAATGATTGACTTAAAAACAAACCTAAATAAGAGAGATGATTTGGCTTGATATTAAAAGTTCATCCAAAAATACAATCAATTACTTAGGTTGGTGGCATACTTAGTTTGAAATGAAGCCAAACATGCTCAGTTTGACCTCACAGTCACATAAACTCAAGACTTGTCACTGTGAACTAGCAAGAAACTCAATAAGAGTTTCATGGGTGCCAATTCCAAAGAAAGATAAGATGGAGGTCATACAAATGTAATAGTCTCATGAATTTGCGAGTTGACCTAGACGGATGAGCAATGGTTGCAGGAACAAGCAACATGGAATCAAGTCTAATAAGACAAACAACAGTTTACTCAGTGTGAGGTGTTGAATCAGTTGGCAACTTAACCGATAGGAATGGTTATGATTCAGATCAATATAAATGTCAGTACTACTAACGGCAGACACGTTTCCATAGAGCCAAACACACTCAATTTGACACTATGGTCACATAAACTCAAGACTATCATGGTGAACTGGCAAGAAACTCAGTTTCGTGGGTGCCGATTTCATAAAAAGATAAGATCAAGGTCATACAAATGCATTAGACGCATGAATGTGCAAGTTGACTTGGACGGCTGAGCTATGGTTGCAGGGACGAGAAACATTGAATCAATTCTAATAAGAAAAGCTACAGTTCACTCAGTGTGAGGTGTCGAATCAGTTGGCAACTCCACTGATAGGAATGGTTAAGATTCAGATCAGTATACATGTCAGTACTACTACTTATGGTAGCCACATTTCCATAGAGCCAAACACACTCAGTTTGACCTCACAGTCACATAAACAAAGACTTGTTACGGTGAACTCGCGAAACTCAACAAGTGTTTTTGGGTGCCAATTCCAGAGAAAGATAAGATCAAGGTCATACAAATGCAAGTCTCGTGAATGTGCAAGTTGACTTAGACGGATGAGCTATGGTTGCAGGGCCGAGCAACATGGAATCAAGTCTAATAAGACAAAGTGAGGTGTCGAATCAGTTGTCAACTTCATTGGTAGGAATGGTTATGATTCTGATCAGTATACATAGAGCATACGATTGTAACATCCAAAATTATTTGTGGCGCGAATCCTCGTGATTGTAGGATCTGATCGCAAATTATTACGATCGACGTCCACGGCAAATCGAGGAATTTTGTCACTTTACGGTTAATTTTACGCATCAATCAGTATTTTAAATAATGTCATTAGTAAGCTGAATAATTCAACGCGAACGTCAATGATGTTTGAGAACGAAATCACACTTAATTAGCAAGTGCTAGAGTGAAATGGCAAACCCATAATTAAGAGGAACACCCCAGTTTTTCAGGTTTAGGTTTCCTCTTTAATTAAAATGTGAGCCACGTCCCCCCCACCCCCCCACCTTCTTATGACTCCCTCGTAAACCGCATGAGTCACACTTTTCGTTTCCGCATAAATCCCTCGATCCCTCTCAGTCTAATGCACGACAGAAAGTTGTAACTCATCGTCTTCATCTAGCCAAAAAAAATGTGAATACCTCTATCTTGTTGAAGTTTCTCCCACATCCGGCCAATGTCCGTTTCTCCCACAAATAATTCATGAATAAACAACAAGATCCAATTTTTCTCAGAGCACTCGTGCCAACAATGAAAAGTGAAAACTACCAATATCTCAATTAGGAGAATTTTACAGAGGAGAAGACAGTTTAATGAAATGACAACTTATGGGGATTAGCCACGGGATCAACATCAAACTTCGGGCCACCACTCGGGGGGGCAGCATTTGTGTACTCGCGCAGAAGGCGTTAATCGGATCAGAGATGAGCCCACGAGCGCATATGGAGCGCCGTTTTAGAACTTTTATGTATTTTATTTTTATTTTTGGAATTTATTTAGTGTGGTTCGGACACCGGGCCTAACAGTAAACCATAGTCATCACGCAGGGTACCCAAGCCCCCTTTTACTATAAATAGGGATGATGGTTGTCAGTTACAGGCATTATATGTAAGACCCGAACCCGATCGTGCATTAAGTACTTATATATATTTTAATATATAAGAACATGAAGAAAATAATTCCCCTATGATGAAAAGTTGAAATTCAGTCTCAATTCGACGCCGCACGATTATTTTTAAATTTCGTGATTCTCATTGTCTTTACGACGCTTGTTTTGTTTCCGTTTAAATTTTGTTATTGAAATATATGTAGTGGCATCATGTATATGGCTTGGTGCCTGATGGCTGAATTGGATTAAAACTCAAATTTATGTGACTGAAATGTGGATCATATTGAGGTGGTTGTTTGGGGTTCCTAGTGGGCCGGTTGGTGGTTGTATCTGAATGGAATTACTAGCTTTGGTTTGGCCGGTTGTATTACATTATATCTTATTTATTTATGATGGAGGCTAAGGCGGTGGAATATTGGCTCCTTTATACTTATCTCTCTCCCGATATTCTTCGTTTTGCACCGCCTCGAGCTTTTGACGGGGAGGAAACTGCTTAGGACTCCTTCGATTCTCCTCCCCTCTGCTCGACAACTCCTTTCTTCTCGATGATGGGGAGAAAGTGCATAGGGGATGTGACATCCTTTTGTGGTATAGCTGCAGTTCTGTGCAGTGTTTTGCTAATTGGTGGACTGGTTTGGTCTTGGTCAGCTGTGTGGGCTAAATCGTCTATACTGTGAGCTCCCCCCCCCCCCCCCCCTTCTTCTTTTAGTTGCTGAAGTATAGTTTTAATTGCTGAAATCTATCAGGCTAAGGCTAGGACGGCTAGGGTTCCAGTTTTGGCAATTTTCTGAAATGAGATTCCTACTCTCCCACAACTTCTCTTACTCTCCCCCCACTTCCCTCTCTTTATAGTGGCTAACATGGATGTTTTAAATTCCTGTTGGAGGGGATTGGGGTGTGCCTTGTTAGAAAGGACTTGGGTGTTGTGTGCTGGCCGGCTGTTTCTATTGGCTAGCAGTTGGTTTAGTTTTTATTTCTGATGGGAGAGGTTGATGGATGCTCCTGTGTTGGCCGGCTGATGTTCTTTTTCCCTTCTTAACTGCTATACTTCATTGTTGAACTTTGAGGTCTATGTAGTTGATGTTGGTAGTGATTGAAAGAGGATTTTGGGTTGTTATGTGGGCTGATTTAAATGCTAGTGTTGGCTGCTCATTTGTTGGCCCTTGGTAATGTAAAGACCCAAATCAAATTAACACAATTAAATAAATCTCTCATGAAGAGAAACAAAATCCATGTCACGGGTTTTAAGAAATTTTAGCGTTCATGTTACGCAATTGTGTCAATGTGACGCGGATTGTTTTTGAAGGTCGAATTCATGAGAGGAAAATATATTATAAAATTGTGCATTGAAAAGATTGCAGTTGGTGTGCAAATAGTAGAATGTATGTGCCAATAGATCAAAATTGGACGTATTAGGGAATTTAAAATAGTTATTTTTAAATCATTTGAACCTAAATGAATTCATGTAATTCCATTGGACTTAGTGATGATGGATCCTCTAAATGCAGTCATGCAATGTAGTGAAATGTGAGTGCACAAGTGGTCCGCCAAAATTACAGCATGTAATTAATTATTATAACAAATTAACAGGTAGGTGTCAAACTTTACCCAAACTTTGATTAAATAAAACAAATATTAATCACACACCGAACGAGGCGTAGTTAATCAAGCACACACATAATTCGTCCCGCAAATCGAACGACAAAATGAACTAATTAGCACAATAAAATAAAAATTCATCACAATATGAGTGCTGAAATTAACAACAGTAAAAGACAGGATTTTATACCACAATTCGCACGTGTAGTCGGCGGTAACGACGCCCGTTGGAGGGCATCCAAGGCTGCTGCGGAGTGGAGGGGTGCGGGAAAAGCTTTGGGGTTGCTGGTTGGACTAGGATGATGTCTAGGGTGGATGGGATAGGAGTCTATGAAGCGCAGATACTTCCCTAAAGGCAGCATACCCGTACCGGATACGTATCCGGTATCGGTACGTACTTGATACTCGACGAATACGCCTATGTGGATACACTTGTACTTAACGCATTATTTATAGGAGTTTGTTTTCTAGACTAAACAAAAGTTGGCTCCATTCTAGGAAGTGTTTGTACATTCAATTACGTTGTGTATCTATACCGAGTATGTTTCTGGTAAATGTACGTTTCTATTACAAGTACGTGTATTAAACGTGTTGATATGCCACAAGTTATTAACAAAATGGCTAACTTGTTTCTAAACTAATCAGAGATTGAAGATGTTGATCTCTAACAATGAAGAAGAAAAAAAAACTGATGAGTACACTTAAAATTTTATCTCTTTTGGTTAAACATGCAAGATGTTAACTTTTGTAATATTTATGAATGCTTAATGTTTGAAAAGTTCATGTTATGTTGCATTGATTTGTACACTTGTACTTTAAGTTATGATTTATGTTTGATATTTTGATGTTTTGAGAACTACTTATTGCACTTGTAATCTATACTATATTAAAAAGAAATAGAAGGTCTGCCAATAATGGTGAATAAAAAAATCACTGAATAAATCCTGGTCGTTGATCAAATAAATTTGACCTGCAAATATCCATTTCAGAACTTCCCCTCTCCCCTAAAAGAAAAAATCCCGATCCAAAAATTTGGATCCATTTTTTTGAAACTGTCACCTGCAGGTTTTGTCCACGCCACCACCGGCGGAGCTCCGACCGAGTCACCCACACCCATCGCTGCTGCTTTTGGTCTCCGGCGCCGCTAACCTTGCCTCCTTCGACGCCAGCTCTGATTTGCACCGCTGCAAAAAAAAGTGCTCTTGATGATGGACATCACGTATCTCCCTCTTCCTCCTGCTCTCCGCCATTGTTATTTACGCCATTGTTGCTCGACGGTTCTTTCCCAGCTTCATCCTCCCCACTCGCCGCTCCCTTTCCGTCACGGGGACGACATAGATAGGAAAAATATGATTAGTGTGAGAGGAAGATCGGTTTTGCGGCACGATGAGCATGTTTTTCTGTGGGACGGAAACCCTAAAATCTAATTCATCGAACTTCAATTTCTCATCGCCATCCCAATCCGACTTATTGAAACAATTTCCTCGCCATGTTTCTTCCAAATCAATCCAAGGCAGAGGATCCTCTACTGGTTTAATCCGAGTTTTTTAAAATAATATTCTTTAAAAATAGTTTTTTAACAAGATTGCAAAAGTGATTTTTTATATAAAAAAAACATTTAAAAAAATATGTATATAAGTATAAAGATATTTATCAAAAAATTATATATATATAAATATTTACAAAAATATATATTTTTAAAAAAATTAAAAAAACCGGGTGCGTGTCGGGGGTGGGCGAAGCAGCAACCCCGGTACTGTAGTGCGGGTCACAGGGGGGCCCCCGTGCACTATCACACGAAACCGACTGGGTGGTAGGCGGAGCCCGTCGGGTGGCGGACGATGCGCGCCAGGTGATATATATATATATATATATATATATATATATATATATATATATATATATATATATATATATATATAATTTGTTATAATGTAACATGTCGTACCTGTATCATTGTTTTTAAAATTGTGTCGTACCGCCGTACCGGGTACGTATCGTACCAGTGCCGATGCTTCCTCGGATAGGAGATTTGGGCCGAGAAAATAACAGGAACGGTGGATCTAGGCTGAACACAAATTGGGGTGGGCCTTAAGGTGGTTGTTGGTGGTAGGAGGTGACTATGTAGGTCACGGTGAGAGAAGTGGCTGCTGTGGACTGGGAGATGGCAGAGGAAGTTCACAAGTCGTGGAGGTTTTGTGGAGGAGAGGGAAACGGGGTAGGAGTGAGGGGACTGGGGCAGTTGGGGAAGAGCTTATGAAGGAAGGAGTGGCTTCAGGGAGGTGTGGCAGGGGGGGGAAAAGGAGGTCGGGGGTGTTTCCGGCAGTGTTGGGCTCAACGGGAGCAGTAAGTTGGATTTTCGTTGGTTACGGGCTTGGGAAACTGGCAGAAGAAGGATGACGGTTATGGCGGACTGCGGGCTGGATGGACAGGAGGAAGGAGACTCACAATGGGCTGGGATGAGGGGAAGGAAGCGGGCTTCAGGTGGTGGAGAAGTAAGAAGGGGAGGCGGAGGCTGGTGTCGCACTAGCGGGAGGGAAACAGGAAGATCGGCGTCGCACCGAACTGAGACCGCACATTTTCAGAATTTCTTTTCCAACACTCATGATGCCCCCTTCCGTGAGCCGTTGCCGAAATATATAAAACCCTAAAATAAAACCACTGCCTAACCACATAAACACCCAAATCGAACGTTTTATACTGTTTTGGCCAATTAGGCATCAAATACAACTCAAAATAATATATATATATGAAGTCGACTCGGATCGACCATCCGGACGTAACCATAGTCTCGGATCGCCCGTCGGGGCAGCGGATCACCACCTCCTACGGGAATACACGTGCGTCAGTCGTGGTGCGCCGTCACTTAGGCTAAGCAATAGGTGATGGGTATTGGACCGGTTCAAGAAGCCAGCAAAATGAAAATCCCGCACATGTCAAATTTCCCCACAACTTACCGCTTTCCCCTTTCATTCTTAAGAACTGCACGACTCCCATTTCCTCCTGACAACATTTACCGCCTCGCTAGGTCTCGGCGAGTCTCTTTCCAGACGACAACAACATCGACTCTTCCTCCTCTTTCTCTCACATTACCTCCTCTTGTTGTTGGGGTCGACATCGCATGAAGCCTTGATGAAGCTCGAAGCTGCATTTGCCCTCCTCGGTAGAGGCCGATTGAACTGCATGAGTTATTTTCCTTCTTCTCCCTCACTTTAAGGCCTCTTCCTTTGTTTTTAACCTCTTTCTTTCTTCCTTCTATGGTGATAACGAAGTAGAGATGTACAAGGACTAGGGTTTTCTGAACTTGAAGTTGTCTTATGGGGGATTTATTGGTGATGGTCATCTGTTATGATCATTTTAAGGCTTGTACAATTAATTGTTATTATCATTTATTTACCTAAAATTTCTCTGAATTCTGCTGGAGGTTGTCATTTTAGGATTTCAAATTGTTCTATTTAGCCCGACACGATTCATTAAAAGATGCCCAAATTTCAGTGGATGGCATCCATCAATGGATGTGATGATGCACCGAGAAATGACACGAAAAAGGGAAGAAGATTGTTGTAAGTTCTTGCCTCTTTAATTATGCATAGCATTAAATTATTTTCAGAATACAAATTGTATAGCTTTCTCATATCAGATAAAGTATTTTAGTAATTGTGCATTAACATGAAAACTGAAATTGATTGAATCCTTGAATCACTGATCAGAAAATGAGATTCATGAAAAAATGATAAATTTGAAATAATAAAAAATCAAGCGATAAAGTCTAAGGGGAAATATAAATAAATAAAACCTGTGTGTAATTCGACATAAATATGAATAATAAAAAACGGCATAACAAGAAAGAAAAGAAAGAAGATGAATAAAAGATTATGCATATGGAAATGATAAGGGTTAATGCAGTGTTGTGTGTGGGGGGGGGGTGAATACCCACAAAATACTTCTGAGAATTTTATGCAGCCATTGAAGCTCAAAAGCCTTTGAAGGACCAGAAGTCGTTGAAGACCAAGATGCATTTGAACGTATCCTTATGATTTCCTAAATGAATAAAATAATAAAAGAGAAATTTGAACCAGATGATTTAATATGAAGAAAGATTCTGATGATTGAAAGTGAATCACATGAAATATGAATGACGATATGCATGAATATGAATTGAATATGGAAGACAATTGAATATGAACGAAAATTTTGATATTGAAAATGAGTTAAATAAGTTAGGAATAGACTGGATGCGAAAAAGAATGAAAATAATATGAATAAAGAACAAACATGAATAAAAAACAAATATGGATAAATAGAATGAATACAAGACTATGAAAAATAAACCAATATATTGCATAAACATTGTACCTTCTTTAATGATAATTATTGTCACAACATATTCTGATATTGAAATACTTATGCAAATTGTTATTGATGTGTATTGTCTGCTTTTACGGCAGTTAAAGAAGTATGTTACTCGTAAGTCACATTTTATGACTAAACGCGATGTGGATTATCATTTTAGATAACTGGCACATTTTCAAGTGTTTTGAAAGAGGATAAAAGAAGAAATGAGTCATGTAATGAGCTAAGGTACTGATTAAAATTAAAATTTTGAAATGTTTTCATTATGTGTTTTATTTTGCACTCACTTTCCTTGCTTCATCCTGGGCGAACAACTTGAAATAAGCTTAGATACGGATTTTTTGTGGGGTCTGAATTAGGTTCTCACACGTAACTTTTGTTGACAGCCTTATTGCCTTGAAATTGGGAAGCTATTATTAGCTATTGTGGGCTTGTCAGAGATATTGCTGGCTGCGCTTACTTGTGTTGGTCGACTGCTATGTTGGCTCTTGATGGTGGTGGTATTGGCCGCCCCTTGGTAACTTATGTTGGTTGTTACCATTTGAATTTGATGAGAATTGGAGTTGGTTACCACTTGTGTTGTTGTTGTGGGCCACTTGTTATGTCACTTGTTGACTTTTGTTGGTTCCCTTTATTGGCTCATGTTAATTACATAGTGGCAGAAATTTGATTTGAGTGGTTGAAAGTTGTTTTTGTTGGAGTCACCTAAGTTAGTCCTTCCCTAGGCAACTCCTCTGGTCGTAGTTGCGGTCGTCTTAGGAGTCCGCTCGTAATTATTTAATAGAGCAACCCTAAAGTAAATGATTTACTTGACACTGCAGAGGATGGCGTCCGACGATAGATGCGACGAGAACCCTATGAAGGATAGGGACAAAGAAAAAATTGTAGTGAGTACTTACCGTTTTGATTACGTATACATTTGAATTATTTTGAATTATAAGCATGTAGAATTACTTTACTCTGAGCTACTTCCTTACATACACATTGAATATGAATTGAATAAAATTGAAGAAAATCAAAAATTTAAAATCACTGAAAATATGAAATCGTTAAAAAAACTAAACATGAATTAGCAAACTATAGAAACTCTGAGCGAAAATTTATATAATTATCTTTTAACTTGAAAATGAATACGAATTGAATTTGAAAAGAATAAGATATTGAGTATGCGTCGACACAAAAATGCCAAGGGTCGGCCTCGTAGGGGGTAGAACTCCACCACGTAGGGGGTAGAACTCCTACACCTCATAGGAGGGGTCAAACTCCTACATAATTTGATATTGAATTGTCTAATCTAGTAGGCGTGGAAGCCTGATGCGTTGTTGAGAGCCCTAGAGCGGACAATGATATGACGGGCCCAAATTTTGAGAAAATTGAGATCGACCCTCAACATTTTGAAAGAACAAATTATAATATGAATCCTGAACTAAATACTGAAATGAATAAAAATGAAAGAAATAAAAATTTGATATCAGAAATAGTTTATTTTTATTGTACTGGCTCACTGTACAATACCTGTTTTCTTTACTTATTGTTTTACTATGCATATTGATGCCGACTCTTCGTGTTTATCTATACTGTGATTGAAGAGGTAAGGAGCTCACAAAATTTTCTAAACTAATTGGTGGGTGATTTCTCGTTTTAGGGTCAGAACACCGACATACTACGGCCCGTTAGGAGGTACGTGCGGAGGCAGAAAGAAAGAAAAACGGAGGATGTGTTTCGAACATGGGTTAGAATTGTTGTGACCTGATGTATTTTATGATTTAATGAATGGAAAGGTTATTTTAGTTGTCTTTTGGTACCACTTTTGTATTAAATATTAGAATTATTATTTAATTGTGAAAAATTGCTCAAAAGAAAGAAAATAAATTTTGTCGGACTTCGGGTCGTTACAATTAGGTGTTATCAGAGCCAGGTTTTTCATGATGTGTGTGACACAGAGAGTACCAAGATGACGAACATAGGATAACTTGAGAATGTCTTGTACTCATGATGCTTCCAAGTGTATTCGAGTTGTAAAATTTACGCGGCTCTAGATGATCATGAGGGTGCCTGAGAAGCTTTATCAGAAGAGAGCAATAATGGTAATAGAACCCCACTTCACATTGCGAACATAGCTCGAACCATCGTTGAAGTACTCAGGTTGGTTTGTGGCACTCCACAATCGTGCCACTGGTTGTGCCAATTATGCCTTCTCCAGCATTTGTAGTACTGCAACAACCTCACTTTATTGATACTGAATTAAGACAATTTCTGGATTTGAAGGCACCAACTTTTTGAGGTGGCCTTTCTCAGATAGCGACTGAGGCTTGGAGTTTGCAAATCAAAACCGTTTATGAAGTGATGCAGAGTACAGTGTTCAGCAGAGCGTAAGTTGGAATTGGTCGCCTTTTTGTTGGAGGTGGTCGGCAATGTATGGAGAACGAATTTTGGAGGGTTGGCCGGCGGTTTAGAGGGAGGGCTGGTGGTGGGCGTCAAGGAGATGGTGATTCCAAGGCTTCGCACCGGGAATGTCGGCTTTGACACTGAATTGATCAAATGGCTTTTATGCTCCAATCCTTCAATGCCTCTAAATGGGATCTCTTGTCCTCAATATATAGACACTAGGAGTCATCATGGATGGTCCTGATTCTCCGATCATGACGTCCCTTAAAATACATGAAAATAAAAATCACAAAAATACAAAAAAAAACTCAAATTCTCAGATCGTCCATCCACATAAAATGGATGGCTTCGATCAACGTGTAAGTCGATGTGTGTTGCAATCCCCATCACCCACCATGAAGAAGGATCTGGAAAGGATCGTGTGTCAATGTGGCACCTGCCAGACTACAAAAGGTTCAAAACAAAACATTGGACTGTCTGCTCCCCCCTCCCCTTCCATTCTCATGTCATCCTTGGGTCTGTCAGCATGGATTTCATATTGGGCCTTCCTCACACTTTGAGGAATCATGATTCTATTTTCGTAGTGGTAGACCATTTTCAAAGATTACACATTTTATTGTCTGTCGCGGGACCACATGGTGACCCTCTTCATGAGAGACATCTTTTGGTTATATAGATTACCCAAATCCATACTATCTGACCATGACATACGATTCATGAGTTATTTTTGGAAGACATTATGGCATAAGACAGGTACGATCCTAAGGTTTTCCATGGCTTATCACCCACAGACTGGTGGATGAATTGAGATCGTAAATAGGAGTTCGGGAAATTAGATACGGTGTCTAGTTGGTGAGCATGAGATTTTATGTTACCCTTAGTTGAGTTCACATATAATATAGTTTCGTCGATAGGTCTACTGGTATGAATCCATTTCATATAATGTTAGGTTATGAACCTAGGAACCCTAATGACCTCACCATGTTCTCTTAGAGTCCCTTCCTAGTAAGTTCGTTGAGTCATAAATCCATCAAATACATGAATTGATCTAGAAGAAATTGCTAGTAATAATGAATTATACAAGGAACGGCCACACGAGCACCGGTATGAGTAGAATTTTCAAGTGGGAGAGCAGATCATGATCAGAATTTGCATGGACATGCTCCCAAAAGGAGCAACTAAAAAGCTACAACATAAATGAATGGGTCTTTATAGGATTATAAAAAATGGAACAAATGCCTACAAGATCGATCTCCCTGCAGATATAGGTATTTTTTGCGTACTTAATACGGAAGATTTGACGCATTACTTTGAGCCTCTTGAAAATAGGGACCCCTATCTTGAGCCACCTCTAACACCCTCCCACTTACATCATGACCCTTACCCTGGACACCCAGTACGAGCACCTACGGACTTGCCCGCACCCCATATGATTCCATAGGTTCCTTTGGATCCACCAGCACGAAAGGTGAGAGCTAAGAGCATTTTTGACATTGTGGCGCACGAGTGCACCACGACCCCAGACAGTCCATCCTGTCATTACCTGAAGCACTGGAGTGGACGCCCCACCTTTGACGAAACTTGGATATCGACGATGGAGCTCGATAGACTAGCCATCAATCTTCGAAATCACTACCATCATCTTCATTCATCAGAGATGAATGCTTTTCAATCGGGGCAAGTTGATGGGGATCAATCGCGGGATCGACATTGGACTTCGGACCACCAACTCGGTGGGGCCCGCATTTGTGTGCTTGAGCAAAAGTTCATCTGATCGGCGATTAGAGACCATGAGTGTGTTCGAAGCAATGTTTTACTACTTTCATATATTTTATTTTTAGTTTTGGACTACATTTAGTGTGATTTAGACATCGAGCATAACGATCCATCAGAGTCATTCACACCAGGTACATGGGTCCCCTTTCCCTGTAAATAGGGGTGATGGTCATCAGTTTGAGTCATTGTTAGCCTTGTGAGAGATTCCATAGCCAGCAATCATATCATGACGCTAGCTGCGAGAACCTAGGGGGCGACACCCCGGTTCATTTTGGTTTTCCCCTTTATTTTTCCGTAATCCCCTCTTTTCCCCTGCGACTGTCTCTTGCCATTCATAATCAACCTTATTTTCTCAGTCCATCCACGATCGACAATCGCAAGTTCTTCTGATTCCGCCTCTTGCAAGCATCCCTACTTCTGCTAATGTCATTGCTACAAGCATCACATTTTGCAAATGAGACATCGTTTGTCTTCTGCTTCTGCCGCAAATCCCTCTCCCCGCCAATCAAAATTCTCATTGAAAACTGCAAGCCTCTGCTAAATCTTCCCCCTCCGTCTACGTGATTCATTGTTTGTTAATGTCGTAACTGCACTTCATTCTGCATGCCTCCTTCCCATAGCAGATCGAGGCTTCCACCCTAGTCAACTACGTCAGCATCCATGTTTAGGCCCTGGGGCCAGATTGCCTCTTCCCCTTCACAGTAAACTGTGGGACCCCTTGGTCCCCTACTTCCACCGCAATTCCTATTGCCAACCCTACTCTCCTCCCGTAAATCCAGTTGCAAATCTCAACCACCATCCACGATTTCGTGTGGCAAATCTAGTCCCAGCTTTGTTCTTTGTTGTTGAAGACCTCCATCTACAGTATCCGACCACCACCACCTCCGACCGCCAGAGCTTCTGTTTGTGAGTATTTTTTTTAATGTGTTACATATTCTAAAATTAAATATTCGATGAACATTGCATATTTAGTCGGAAATATTGTCTTGTTTGTGTTCATGTTTTTGTTTTAATATTTTTTTACTATAAAACTCATTCGTGCAAGTTATAGTTGAAAGTCCTTCGTGCGAAGGAGAACGTGTTTTCTTGTCTACTTTAAAATCGCGGTGAATGCCTTGTTTGGTTGCTTAGCCTATTTAATTTAATTACTAAGTTTAATTCTGAATCAATTAAATTAATACATGCATCATAAATTTATGTTTGTTTCAGTAAACCCTACACCACTCGCATTGGTTTGCATTACTGCCAGCACAATCTCACATTCTACCCTGCATCAACAAAAGGTTTTATGTAAAATAAAATAATCACACGATGCATATACATAAACTTCTAGTGTGAGTCATCATACCATAAAATGTTGAAGCCTATCAATATCATAAACATCATGATTGGATAGTTGCTCCTCGTATGAAGCACGAGCATTGCACATCTCTAGAGCTTTTTTATATGCAGATACTATATTGGATGGAACTCCTTCAAATTCAAAATTCACTTTTCCTTGCTCAGCCTCCCAAAGCTTGTAATCTGTAAGAGTAGATTTTATATTGATTAAAGGAACAGACAACTGGCGATGGAATAGAGCCTGGATGCGTTGGGCCTGCTTTACTTTCTCCTGCAGAAAAACAAAATACAGATTGTTAATACACATAGATGAACCAGTAAGTATAACATAGTTCTTATTCCATGGGTGTAATCTAACCTCATTGTCACTTTGATCAATTGTTAGAAAGACCGCCTGCTCAAATTCTCTGTAAGCTTCCCAGACCTGGCTTCCCTCAGAAAAATGCAACCCAGAAGCAGTAACAGCGCGTTCAAATAAAGTTCTCATCTTTGACACACCAGCCGGAGCGCATTCAGACACCAACGGATCATGTTCTTGAACGAACCCAAGATAATCGCACCATAGAGGCACAAACTGCATTGAATGAACACCAATTAACAAGGTAGTGCAACACTCTGCTAAATAATCAAAGCAGACTTCAGTTATGTATTTTTGAAACTAGACCTACCAAATATTCATGAACCCCGCGTTCATAAAGCTTCTCAATTTCCTCAAAATTTTCAGATCTATTGAATGGAAAAACAAATCATAAGAAATATTTTACATAACTTTTCATTAATAGTAATAATTCTAAAGTAACTCCAGTAAAAACACTGTCGTTCAATACTATGTATATTATAGTATCAGACATCTATTAAACAGTGAAAGGATGAGAGGAGACAACACCTCATTCCAAGCATGTCAAAAGGATAATTTGTTAAAATCAGTAAGCTGGCAGCAAATGTCAAGAGAAGATGAACATAAAATTTAATTGAAAGTAATCATAAGAGAACGGCTTCATATTTGACTATGAATGCAAAATATTCTCAAATTTCTATGAAAAAAATGAAGTTAAACGCTCCGATAATACATGCAACCATAGTAATATATGTTGAAAGATATATGTAAAGGCATATTAGTAAAGGCACATTTAGCCTCTTAACTAGGATATTCAGTCTCACATCAAGTAATAGGGATTTCTCTGTCTCTCTCTCTCCCTACATATTTGTACTAACACTTGTAATTTTACATTCAAGAAGTATATACAAGGTTTACTAAATTCCTTTACATGATATCAGAGTCAATCGGTCTCTCATTGCGGCTAGCATTTTTCTAACCGCCCGGTCTTCTCTTCTCGCGCAGGGCGCGGTCTGTTTTCTCTCTAACCGCTCCTTGCGGCTAGAAATCTCCTAACCGCTTCTTCCTCTTCCAAATCTCGTGGCCTCCACCTCTTCTCCCTCCCTGCCCTGCCCTTTTTATATACCCTTTGCTCTCCTGCCGGTCTTGCAAGTTGCTCTACTAGCAGCCTTTGTGCTCTCTTAGCCACTGTTGTGATCTCGCTGTCGTTAGTCGTGCGGTTTCTTTTTTTCTACCGTGGTTTCCTCTCTGGTTGTCTGGTCTTTTTGTTGTTCGCCGGCTTCTTCTCCTCCTCTTATCGTTGTGCGTGCTCTTCCACAGTTTGTTCCCTACAAGTTGGCCCTCGTCCCGATTCTCTACTGTTGTTATGCTTGTCGGGCGCTTCTCTCTTCAGTCCTACCTCTGTCCCTTGTGGTTGTCTCTTGTCGTTGTGGTTTCGTTTCTCTCTTCTCGCGGACTGCTCTTGCAAGACTTATCGCGCGATCTACTCGTTGTTTGCTTTCAAGTTGTTGTTCGTTGCGGCTTGACAATTTCTCATCTACTCGTTGCGGCCTCCTGCGGACTCGTGCGGTCTTCTTCAGCTTTCTTTTTAGTCGATGACCTTTCTCTTCATTCTCTACGTGTCACGCGGGCTGGTTTTCTGCTCTAAGCCATTGCCCGCCTTGTCTCTTGCCATTGACGGCCTCTCCTGTTGACCGTCAGGTTTAGTCGCTGCGACTTCTTTGGAAGCTGATCTCTGGCAGTCGCGACTCTTCCTCTAGCAGTTGTTCTTCTTCAGGCCGCCTTGTCTCTAGACGCTTTGTGTCTGCTTGTCCACCTGCTAGTTCGCTGCTTCGCTGCACCTGCCTATTTGCGGGCTCTAATTCCCGCTGCGGCCTGGCCCTGCTTGCCGCTTTTGCTTTGCCGCCCGAGATTTGTTGCGGATTGGTCGCTTCTCCTGCAGTTGTTCTCTGTGGTTTGCCCTTGTCGCTGGATGCTATCTGCTTGGCTGCTGGATCTTCCCGAAGTATCTTTGTCGTCACTAGCCGCAGCAACTTCTCCCTGCCGCACAGACTGCTTCTTGTCGCTACCCCTTTGCGACTTCAAATCCAGCAACTTCAAGGGATGATCGAAAATTCTCTGAGCTCTGTTGTGTCCATTTCTGGTGGTGTGTTTTCCTGTCTTACCCATAGTTCGTCCTGGATCTTGGATTCAGGGGCCTCCCACTACATTACCGCATGGCAGCCATCTTGCTACATGGACTCGGTACATCCCATGTCTATTACTGTTGCAAGTGGGGACACCATTCCTGTCTCTGGCTCAGCCGACATTAACATTACTCCCTCCATCACTCTTCGCTATGTTCTTCATGTTCCGGGCGCTCCTTTCAACCTTCTCTCTATTAGTCGTCTCACTCAAGATTTTGACTGCTCCGTAACATTCTCATCCACATCTTGTGTTGTGCCGGATTGCAAGACGCAGTCTTGTTGAAGTATGGAGACCGGGCGGTCTGACGATTTCACTCTGGCGACTTGGAGACCGGGCGGTCTGGCGGTTTCTCTCTGGCGGCTTGATGGTCGTGCAGTCTGGCAGTCTCTCTCTAGCGGCTTGATGGTCGTGTGGTCTGGCGGTCTCTCTCCAGCGGCTTGGTTGTCGGGCGGTCTTGCGGTCTCCTCTGGCGGCTTGTCATCTCTTGTGTATGTGGTCAGGCGGTTAGCCTACCCGTCTAACCGCGCGACCTATGCTGTCTGATTTTGTCGAGCCACTAGTCACCATAAATGTATTTAGTCTCGCATTGCTTATTTGTAATCTCTTTATTCTCCTCTATTCTATAAAAAGGAGATCATATCTTTGTAATACTTACATTTTTTGGAAATCAAACTTTGTTATTGTAAAAAATTTTAGTTTCTCTTTTTTTGTTCGCACATGGTATCAAAGGACTCGATCTTTTCTGCTTGGCTCTGTGACCATCTTCTGTCCGCGCGGTTTGTCCCTTTCTGCTTGAGCCCTGTCCGTGCGGTTTTCTTCTCTTCCTTGTCGCTGCCCTCTGTTCGCACGGCCACGTTTCTGTTCGCGCGGTTTCCACTTTTCCTATTCGCATGAGTCCTTGTCTGCCTTCTCTACTCTCTGCTCGCGACCTGATTTCGCGACCTCCTTGCCGCCATGCGATCCGGTAGTATCGTGCGGCCTCTATTCTGTTCGCGCGGCTTCTTCCTATTCGCGCGACTTCCTTTCTGCCCGTTCTCTTCTTCTCTATGCCTCTCTCTGATACCTCTACCACTACTACTAAACTCATGGCCCACCCTCCTCCTACTCTTTCGGGCAATCTTGGAACCGTTTCCAAACTTATCGATTCCAACTACCCGGACTGGAGTGTTTCCTTCACATTTCTATTTCGCTCACAACGCAAACGTCATCATCTCATCGATGACTCACCTCCTCCCGAGTGTGATCTTTTTTATGATTGGGATACTAGCGACGCTCTTGTTCGCACTTGGCTGGCTAACAGCCTTTTTGATGAGTGTCTTCCCGTCATCCGCCATGATGACAGTCAATGCTGTTTGATTTCATCTTGCCGCTCTTTACTCAAATGGGGCTCAGACGTCTCGCATTTATACTCTCTATGCGGACCTCTTTGCTCGTCCCTTCATGTCTCCTGCTGCTGCATACCAACAGATTCAGGCTCTTGGAGCCGAAATTCTTCAGAACCGTCCCTTCTTTGCGGATCTAGCCGAACAACACAAGCACTTCCAGGAGCTTCTGATTGTGTGTTATCTTCTACGACTTCCTGAGTCCTATGACATGATCCGTCAACAGATCCTTTGTGAGGTGGATTCTCCTACCTTGGATGTAACTGCTACCCGTATCGCTGCTGTTACCTCTTTGTTTCAGCGTCCGATGTTATCCTCCCCACCGCTCCCTGACAACTATGTTCATCATACCCAACAGAGTGGCTCTGCTGGTCGCAGTCATCCTTCCGGCGAACGTGGACCTTCCCGCTTTCTCTGCTCTCACTGTGGCCGCACCGGCCATACGGTTGATCGTTGTTGGATGAAACATCCGCATCTTCGCCCATCTGGTGACGCTTCCACCTCTTCTTCAAAGCAGTCTGCCTCGGTGGTCACGTCTTCAGGTAGTGCTCATGTGGTGACTCAAGATAAATGGCTGATTGACTCAGGTGCTACTAATCATATGACCGGCAATCCTCGGTGATTTTCTCTCCTGAAAACACATGATCGGATGCCCCCGGTCTTCATTGCGAACGGCTCTCCCTCACTGGTCAATGGGACCGGTGTGGTTCAAGTCACTCCGTCTCTTCACCTGGCGGACACCCTCTACGTGCCCACGTTTCCGTGCAATTTATTATATGTTACTTCTCTTTGCAAGCAACTGCAGTGATCCATCACATTCACTCCTACTTCTTGTTCTTTTCAGGATCCGAGCTCCCAGAGGACGATTGCTACTGGGACTGAGAGCGGCGGCCTCTACTTCTTAGACAATGTATCTGCTCTATCTGTTTTTTCTTCTTCTACGGATCTTCTTCAATGGCACCTTCGTCTTGGTCATCCTCCTCCGTGACTTTTTGACAGCTTCAGCCCCACCTACCTCTGCACAGTCCTCTCAACTATGACACATATCAACTTGGCAAGCATCACCGCTCATCCTTCCTGGCGAAGCAAGGTCGTGGCTCTTCCCGTCCGTTTGATTTAGTTCACTCTGATGTCTAGGGACATGCTCCTACCCTCACTATAGGTCGGGGTAGTTCATATTTTGTAACCTTTATTGATGATTTCTCTCAGTGTACGTAGGTGAATCTCTTAAAAGAGCGCTCCGAGTTATTATCTGTATGGACATCATTTTATTATATGATTAAAACGCAATTTGTTACGTCTATTAAGATTTTTCGTTCTGATAATCCAAAGAATATCTTAGTCGTGATTTTTCTTCTTTTTGTGTGCAAAATGGCATTATTCATCAAACTAGTTGTGTCTATACCTCGCAGCAAAATGGCGTGGCTGAACGCAAAAAACGTCACCTCCTTAATGTCGCTCGAACTCTAACGACACAAATGCAGGTACCTCGCTCCTATTGGGGTTATGTCGTTCTTATTTTTTGTTATCTCATCAATCGCATTTCTTTTACGGTTCTCCAAGGCCACACACCGTTCTCCATTCTCTATATGGGCAAGGATCTCTTCTCTCTTCCTCTACGTATCTTTGGGTGTACGGCTTTTGTGCACGCTCCATCTGCCACTCGTGACAAACTATCTCTCTGTGCCACCAAGTGTGTCTTTCTGGGTTATTCTTCCACTCAGAAAGGCTACTATTATTTTGATCCTGTTCTTCGGACGCAGTTCCTTTTCGCGGACGTTACCTTCTTCGAAAATGCGTTCTATTCCTCTCACGACTCTTCCCTTCTTCTTGATATTCCTGCTTCTCCAACCATCACCTATATCCCGTCAACGCCCACCAAGACTCCTCCACTGTGTCCACCATCTCCTCTTTTGCTCTCTCCGCCTTCGTCGTCTCTCTACTCTCGGACCAGCTCTCTCCACGGATGCACCAGACACTGATGAACACGACGACCTGGATGTTCTCATTGCTCTTCGCAAAGGGGTGCGGGCGTGTACCCAGTATTCGCTTACTGTTGTTATTTCCTATGAGCATCTTACCCCTTCTCGTAGGAATTTTGCGTTGGCTATCTCTGCCACTGCCGCTCCTCGTACATACCAGGAAGCTCTTGTTGTTCCTCACTGGAAGACCGCTATGGATGAGAAAATTGCCACCCTCACCGAGCGGGGTACATGACACTTGTTCCTCCTTTGGGAACCCATGTTGTTGGCTGTCGCTGGGTCTTTATTGTGAAGTTCCGTCTGGACGGCAGTGTGGACCGTTACAAGGCCCGACTGGTCGCTAAAGGCTTCACTCAGACCTATGGCATTGATTACTTTGACACCTCTCTCGTTGCTCGTCTCAGCACTATTCGGGTTCACCTGTCCGTGACCGTCAACAGGGATTGGCACATTTCTCAACTGGATGTCAAGAATGTTTTCCTCTATGGTGATCTACAAGAGGATGTCTACATGGAGCAATCTCCTGGGTATGTTGCTCGGGTGGAGACACGCGTATACAGGCAGAAGAAGGTCATCTATGGCCTAAAGCAGAGCTCTCGGGCGTGGTTTGATAAGTTCAGCGGCATTGTGGCAGCCGTTGGGTTCACAAGAATCTCTGTCGATTACTTTTTATTCATTCACAAAACCGTCCTGGGTGTGGTGGTTCTTACCGTATATGTGAATGATACTCTTCTCACTGGTGATGATTAGGCTGGTATAGCGCTGGCAAAGAAACATCTCCGTCAACACCTTGTTATGAAGGATATGAACTCCCCAAAGTACTTCATGGGGATAGAAATCTTTCGAAAGCTCAATTCTTTGGTCTTCTCCCAACGTAAGTGTGCTCTTGATCTTTTAAAAGAGACAGGGTTGACTGGGGCTAAATCTGTCTGATGCCCTATGCCTACTGGAGAAAATAAAACGTGGACAGATGACTCTCATACTCTGTCAGATGTTACAAGATACAGGTGTCTGGTTGGCAAACTCATTTATCTCACGGTAACAAGACCCGACATCTTTTATGTTGTAGGAAATGTAAGTCAGTTCATGTAAGCTCCTAGGGAGTGTCATCTACAGTCTGCCCTGAGGATATTGGAATATGTCAAAGCGACGTCAGGTAAGGGACTACTGTTTCGGAGGAATGGACATTTAAAGGTTGAAGCCTACTCAGATTCTAGTTATGCTGACGACAAAGGCGATCGCAAGTCCACATCGGGCTTTTGCACATTTGTGGGAGGAAACCTAGTGAGCTGAAAGAGCAAGAAACAATCTGTGGTCTCCAGGTCTAGTGCAAGCGCTGAACATCGAAGTATGTCGTCAACCACTTGTGAGTTAAAGTGGTTACGGGCTCAAATGTTTGACTTAAGAGAAGTCTATAACCATCCTCTACATATGTTCTGCGACAACAAAGTCGATATATATATCTCCAAAAATCCGGTATTCCACGAGAAAACATAGCACATCGAAGTTGACTGTCATTTCATCAGAGAAGAGATCTTGAAGAACCAAATTTGTACTCAGTTCATTACTTCAGACAACGAGTTGGCAGATATTTTCACCAAGCCTGTGTCCACATCCTTTTTTCACATTTGCGACAAGCTGGGCATGATTGATATATATGCTCCAGCTTGATGGGGAGTGTTGAAGTATGGAAACCGGGCGGTCTGGCGGTTTCACTCTTGCGGCTTGGAGACCGGGCGGTCTGGCGGTTTCTCACTGGCGGCTTGATGGTCGTGCGGTCTGGCGGTCTCTCTCCAGCGGCTTGATGGTCGTGCGGTCTGGCAGTCTCTCTCCAGCGGCTTGGTTGTCGGGCGGTCGGGCGGTCTTGCGGTCTCCTCTGGCGGTTTGTCATCTCTTGTGTATGCGGTCGGGCGGTTAGCCTACCGGTCTAACCGTGCGACCTATGCGGTCTGATTTTGTCTAGCCACTAGTCATCATAAATGTATTTAGTCTCACATTGCTTATTTATAATCTCTCTCTACTCCTCCATTTTATAAAAAAGAGGTCATACATTTGTAATACTTACATTTTTTTGAAATAAAACTTTGTTATTGTCCAAAACTTTGGTTTTTCCTTTTCTGTTCGCACAAGTCTATCATTGGAAAAGGGAATCTGTCGAATGGTCTTTATATCCTTGACCCCTCTCATCCGGCGGTTTTGTTTTTTATTAGCTCTTCTGAGTGACATCGGCATTTTGGACACCATCCTCTAAACATACTCCGCAAAGTTCTTCCAGATGTTTTTATACGAGAATTCACGTGTGAGTCATGTATCTATGGAAAACATCATCGGTTTACGTTCTCGCCTCATCCCACTCAAAGTACTGCTCTCTTTGATCTTGTTCACTCTAATATCTGGGGACCATACAAAACCACCAATGTTTTTGGATATCGTTACTTTGCTACATTTGTAGATGACTACTCTCGGGTGACATGATTGTATCTCATTCATGATCGCTCTGAACTACCAGGTGTTTTTTGTGTCTTTATCACTGAAACTCGCAACCAGTTCTCCACTACCGTGAAAACTCTCCGTTCTGACAATGCCCGTGAATACACTAGTCATGTGTTTACCAACCTGTATGTTGAGTCTGGAATCATCCACCAAAACTCATGTGTTTATACCCTCCAACAAAATGACGTTGATGGACGCAAGAATCGTCACCTTCTTGAGGTTACCCGTTCTCTTATGTTTCAAATGAATATTCCAAAGCAATATTATAATTTCACGGTCTCTACCGCATGTTCTTTTATTAACCGCATGTTTTTCTCTATTCTCAACTTTGCGGTTCCCTTCAATCTCCTTTTTTCATCCACACCTCTCTTTTCAGTCACCTCTCACGTGTTTGGTTGCTATGTTCATAATCTTGGTCCGTCCACAAACAAGTTTGCTCACCGTGCCACAAAATATATATCTATTGGTTACTCTTGTACTCAGAAAGGTTATCTCTGCTTCCCTCCTAAAGATCACAAGATTGTTACTTCTGATGATGTCACCTTTCTCGAAGACCAGTCATATCATTCTCAACCAACTGATTCTCTCCTTCCACCACTCCTTCTGCGGCTTGATGTGCATGTTACTTCCAACCTTCCGCCTCTCCTTCCTACACCACTCCCACCAAACTCACCTCCTCTTACCACGCCACTTCCACACAAACTACCTATCACTCGTGGGTATACTCGTCGTCCTCCTTCATCCATTACCCTACGGGAGAAGCCCTCCTCTGATGATATTTTGCAGTCTGGGCATCCGGCAACTACTTCTGCACACACCCAATGGCGAATTATGTCTCCTTCCACCGCCTCTCTCTGGAACTTCGCCAGTTTTCTCTTTATTTATCTTCTATTACCATCCCCACTTCTATGCGGGAGACTCTCCAACATCCGTGATGGCGAGCAGCTATGGACGAGGAAATGTCTGCTCTTTGGGCAAACCACACTTGGGAACTTGTCCCTCTTCCTTCTGGACAAACTTGTGTGGGATATAAGTGGGTGTTTGCCCTCAAACAAGGTCTAAATGGGATGGTTCAACGTTTGAAAGCTCGTTTGGTGGCTCGTGGTTTTACTCAACAACAAGGTCTAGATTATGATGAGACCTTTTCTCCTTTTGTCAAACTGAATATTGTTCGTGTGTTGATCTCACTCGTTGTTCATCAGCACTGGCAGTTGCACCAATTGGATGTAAAAAATGTTTTTCTTAATGGTGATTTGCAGGAAACCGTCTATATGCAACAACCTCTCGGGTTTGAGACCACGGGGGGTCTCTTGTTTGTTGTCTGAAGAAGTCACATTATGGTCTCAAACAGTCGCATCGGGCATGGTTTGACAAATTCAATCATACGGTTAGTGTTGTTGGGTTCACTCGGAGTTCAGTCGACTTCTCATTATTCACTCGGCACCATCCAACAGGCACAATGATTCTCTTGATATATGTTGATGATATTCTGATTACGGGAGACGATCTTATAGGAATATATATGATCAAACAACATCTGACAACTGTGTTTCAAACAAAGGACCTGGGAAGCCTTCGTTACTTTCTTGATCTCGAGGTGGCTCGGCAACCTGATGGACCGGTGTTATCTCAAAGGAAGTAATGTCTTGACTTGCTGCATGATGCGGGCTACTCTGGATGCAATCCTGTCGACACTCTCATGGATAGTAATCACAAGTTTTGCGCTCATGCGTCAAACTCTAATCTACTCCTCCAAACCCAGAGTATTATCGTCGTTTTGTGGAAAAACAGATATATCTCATTGTTACAAGACCTAATATATCATTTGTTATTGGGATTGTCAGTCGATTTATGCATGAGCCACGTATCTCTCATCTCCAGGCAATTGAGCGCATTCTTCGATACTTGAAGACTGCTCCCGGACAGCAGTTGTATGCAAGACCACTTCGTCTCCCTTATATTTGAGTGCTTATTGTGACGCTGATTATGCTGGTTTATTGGTTGATCGGCGTTCCACAAGTGGATATTGCACTTATTTTGGAGGACATCTCATTACATGGAGTAGCAAGAAACAGTTTGTAGTTACCCGTTCATCCGCTGAGGCCGAGTATCGTTCAATGACAGTTGTTGTGTCTGAGCTCACATGGTTTGAGGGTCTCTTTGATGATTTAGGAGTCAAGCTTTCCGCACCGGCCACCCCATTTTGCGACAGTCAAACTGCTATTCACATTGCCAAGAATCCTGTTGTCCATAAACGGACGAAGCACATTGAAGTTGATTGTCATTTCATTCGAGAAAAGGTTAAACTAAAGAAGATAGAGTTAATGCATGTTCCAGCTACCAAGCAAGTTGTTGACATCATCACCAAGGCCTTACCACGACCTCTGTACTATCAGTTCTTGTCCAAGCTCGGTGCCTACGATTTGTACGCTCCAGCTTGCGGGGGAGTGTTGAATGATATATGTAAAGGCCCATTAGTAAAAGCCCGTTTAGCCTCTTAACTAGGATATTTAGTCTCACGTCTTGTAATAGGGATTTCTCCCTCTCTCTCTCTCCCTATATATTTGTACTCACACTTGTAATTTTACATTCAAGAAGTATATACAAAATTTACTCAATTCTATAATATATATAAATTATTTATGCCTCAGAGAATGTGACAATTTTCAACGCATACAGCTTGCACAATAGCCCAACATCTCCTAAGGAAAATCCACACAAGCTTCAAGAAAACATTGTAATTCAATATATTGATAAAAAAAATAGTTGAGGCTTGAGGGTAGATTAAAAGTATAGCTTGGATGGTTTCTAGATCGGTTTACATATTGTCTGTCTTATATGTACATTTATATTGCCGGGCATGTACCATTATAACAGAGCTCTGTTATTTGTATGTATATCTGCAATTGCATGTACTCCTTTTAGGATATCAATAAGACAATTTTCGTTCTATATGGTAACACTGGTTACTTTGCCCTAGCAACGTGTCTTCCATGTGCCGTGCATCTCTACCTTTGAGATACCAGTTGAGTGTCTTTTTCGTCGAGTTACTTTTCATCCTCAACACTTGTGTTGTGTGTCTGCCTTTCCGTAGACAGAAATTCCAGTCTACACTTCGTTAAACCTTTCCAGTTGAGCACTTCCGTTCAAAGATTCCAATCAAGGTTTCCGTTGATGATTCGACACTCTTTCACTGCTTCAATTGACGGTATCTTCTGCCACAGACTCTCGGTCAACTTCTCTCTATCTCGAGGCTTTTTAATTGATTCTTGATGCAGCTTCTTATGGAGGGAGAATTTGCATGGACACCTTCTCATGATGTCTTCAAGAAGAATTTGCATCTTACCAACATCTCTTCTACGGAAGCCACCATCTACTTGCCTTGGTACAATATTGTAGAAAGGTCCTAGCAATAAGGGCTTTCATCTGTCACATGAAGAAGTCACCTCATGATTCCAAGGATACTACATACAAAACATGGTTTAAGAAAGACCATAAGGTGATGTCTGGCTAAATAACTTTATGGACATATGCCACAACTATGTTATGTCACTGTGACTGTTAAGGAGGTCCAGTTTCATCTTCGGACTTTGTATTCTTCTGAAGACAATGTCCAAATAACTTGCATCATCTTCTAGAGACATTCACATCAGCCTTGCAGTGTGATAAAACTCATAACTTTCGTGATCACTTTGGTGGCCTCCTTAAGAAATAGACACCCTACAGTTGCAAGACTCAAGAGAGAAGCATCTGTTGGTATTTTGCTTTTCGCGGTCCTTCCTAGTGCATGTGATGTGCGCTCTCCCGTCCTCTTACAGCACATCTCATTTACATTAATGTTCATCCTCTATGAAATCTACTGTAACATCCAAAAATTTTGTCGCGTTCTTTTAATTTCAAGGGATCGCAAGCAAAATTGATCGAGTCAGTGTCTATGTCAAGATATGATTTTGTTATGATCAATTGTTGCGCGTCAATCAATAAATTAAATGAGACATTTAAATGAAGTTATTGGAATCTTATTCGGCGTGATTTGGAGATTCGTGGGAGTTTTTATGTTCGAAATGATAGAGTAGCAGAGAGGAATGACATAATTGTAATTAAATAGAATATTCTAATTCCCCCTCATTTAAACCAAGACATAGTCCCCCCCCCCTTCCATGATCCCTTACGGCAATAACCGGGAGCCGCGTTTTTTTCCGCATTTAACTTCCTCCCACGGCTCGAGAAATTAAAATAGGCCTTCTCTTCCTTTCGTTCCAGCCTACCGACATCGCATGCACGTCTCTCTCCCTGTTCGACGATGGAAACTAGTGACGCTTACGCCTCCTCCAGAAATGCTCGACACCGCTCCCTTTCTACGTGAGAAGGATGAACAACACGCCTTCGACATCCCTAGCTCTCGACATATCTCCCCAATCTCTGTTTGTTCCAAGTAAACCACGGGGAGAAAAAATTTGATTGTTCTAGGGTTTCTCCTCCCTTCCTAGACCAATTTCAAATAATACGGATTCCAATAAATGAATTATGTTCCAAATTTCTTCGTTTCCAGGAAGCGGAGACCGCAAGTCGACTTTTGTAGAGTTTCCACTATTGAAACGAGATATTGACCATTTACGTTGTCTTTCTTAGATTTAATTCCTCTGATTTAGATTATCAATTTGTCCTCTCGCGAAGCCCTAAAAGATTTATATTTAATTAGCTAGGGTTTATGTCGTATTACAGATTTTAGGTGTGGATTGTCTTAGATCGGAGAAGGATTTGTGTTGTCAAAATAGTCTAGAAAGAATTATGCTGCCACGTCGCGTGTGCGAACGCCGCAATTCCAAGATAAGAAAGTTTGTTCCTTTTGGCTAGACATACCATATAGTTCATTGCTGATTTGTTATAGCATAGTTAAGAGAATATACGAAATTATATGAGTTTATAGGTACCAAGATTTGATTGTAGACTATCATAAGAAATTATAAACCCTTATGAATATGATGTAATCATACAATCAATGTTGTCAAAGGCGCAAGGCGCACCGTGCCGCAAAGGGGCCCTGGTGCCTAGGCGCGGGCGCGTGCCTGAGGCACGTGATGCGCAATAATGGGGGAAAAAGAAAATTGAGCGAATTGGGAGCCTAATTCGTTGAAATTGAGTGAATTGGGCGCTCAATTCGCTGGAATTGAGCCAATTGGGCGCTCAATTCGCTGGAATTGAGCCAATTGGGCGCCCAATTCGCTGGAATTGAGCCAATTGGGCGCCCAATTCGCTGAAATTGAGCGAATTGGGCGCCCAATTCGCACGTGTTCTTCCTATTTTTTGTTTTTTATATCAAATTTAGAACAGAAAACTGAACTAACTCACCCACCAATTTAGTCAACATCTAAATTACCTCCAATGAAATTATAATGTTATTTCAAAATGTGGCATCAGTAAGACAGCATGAACCAAACACCCTTATTATAGAAAAAGTAATAGCACATCAAAATTTATATTAAACAAAACAAAAGTAAAATGCTAACATGAAAAATCACAACAAAAGGAAGGGCAATGTAGTAAGCACATCAAAGTTCAATAACATAAATAAAACTTAATTAAATATGCAACATCAAATAGTCCAGTCAGATGATCGAGAGACACAATTTGAAAATCAGCCCTGAAAAATATTATTATTTGTGTAATAAGAAAGCATCTATTAATGTATAATTTAAATAAAATAATTAAAGTACTCTGAAATTTAAATAATCTATTACTCATCTAGCTACTCATCCTCTGAAAGTACTATGTTTTCATCATCTTCTCCACTATCGTTATAATCTTCTTCTTCTTCGTTGTATTCAACTTCCTCTTCATAGACATCATCAACATTTCTGAGGACTAATGGAGTATTAGCCTCTAATGACAAGTGGAGTACTAGTTTTCATCTTCGAAATGCTCCTTTTCTCAAGTGTCTTTGTATGAACCACATTTTTTCTTTTGATAATCGTGTGCGATAAATTTTTTCTTCAACTCCGGTGGCAGTAGCAATTGTGCCCCAAGTTAATAATTCATCATCAAAGACCAAGTCCTCCCGCTCAGTCTCAGCATCATTATCTTCTTCCATTCTTCTCATCAATCATTCATTATTATCATCAATATCTGTCAATGAAATTGGATCTATGCGATCACGTGCATCATATCAACGTCTCAACGCTCGATTGTACTTCACAAATACTAAATCATTCAAGCGTTGTTGAGCTAGCATGTTTCTTTTTTTTGTATGTATCTGCAATAAACAATAACCGTATAAATAAGTTATCTTTAATATATAAAATATAAATCACTGATAGTAAATTTTAAAAGCTTACATGTTCAAGAAAACTCCAATTTCGCTCACAACCGAATGCACTGCATGTAAGGCTAAGTACTTTTATGGCAAATCTCCTTAGGTTTGGAGTTGAAGCACCATAAGATTGTCACCACGCAACTGTTAAGATAGTAAATATTTAAAAATTGAAAAATCAAAACAAACTTGTTTGAATATTGTGTAATTTACCAGGGGACTTAATTTTTCTATGCCAAATTGCAAAAACCATTTCAAACATTTCTATATAAAGTTAATTGGTCAATAATTTTATCTTACTCTTCATAGCTTGGAATCAGTCTTTGCATTGTCTTGTATAAGCCCTCCATAATTTCTTCATCTTCTGCAATAGTGGGATTTGAGTATAAATATTCTGTATTTAAATAGTGACCCGCGGCATGAAGAGGTTGATGAAGTTGGCTTTCTCATCTTTTATCCACAATGTTTAGTACATTCATATATTTGTCTTCCTTTTCATTAAAGGAACTAATGATCGTCTCTTTAGCTCTATCCATGGCTTCATAAATATAACTCATGGCAGGTCTTTTCTCGCCATCCATTAATCTTAATACGCGGACTAAAGGACCAAATATCTTTAAAATATTCACTATATTTCTCCAAAAAAGAAATCATTAGTATAATGTTTTGCACGTGTTTACCTCCGCTTTCCTTTGCCCACTTGCTCGAAGACCACTCAGGTGAGGTGAACATCTTCCTTAGATTGTTTTTTTGCTTCTAAATGCGCTGAATTGTTAACAAAGAAGTTGCAAATCTCGTCACAGCGGGCCTAAAAACTCCACTTGCCCCGTAAAGCTCCTTAGCATGTTCACAACTCCAGGCCGAACATAAATATAGTCATTTACGGTCATTGCCCTCTTTAGTGTGCGGCTAATGTTGGGCATTTTTTCAATATCCTGCAGCATTAGATCAATACAAGGCGCTGCACATGGCGTCCAATATAAATTTAGACGTTTTGCTTCCAATAATTTACCTGTTAGAGTGTTAGTTTGTTCGGTATGAAAGTATCATACAATCGTGTACACAAAAAAAAAAATTAAAGATAATTAAGATTAGTAATGAATAATTAATAATTTACCTGCTAACATATTATTGATGGCACTATCCGTAACAACTTGCACCACATTCACCTCTCCAACCCTTTCAACCACTCTATCCAGCAATTCAAACAATTTTTTTCCCATCTTCGAGTAGTTAGATGAATCGACAGATTCTAGGAAAAATGTACTTTTTGGTGAATTGACTAAAAAATTAATTAATGTTCTCTGTTTCCGATCTATCCATCCATCAGTCATAATAGAACATCCAAATACCCTCCACTCATCCTCGTATGTCTTCATCATGTCTTTCACTTCAGTGACTTCATTATTTAGCAAAGAGACACGAATCTCATGGTAACTCAGTGGCTTCAATCCAACTCCAAACTGTCCAATGAATTCCACCATTATCGCAAAACTAGGATGTTTTACAGTATTGAATGAGATAATTGCATCGTACATCCATTGAGCTATATGTTTACCAGCTCGCTCTCTTAACTCCTTGCAAACTTCATTAAAAGAAGTTTGTTTCATCTTTTGTTCAGCTCCTTTTTTGCCCCTACATTGTCAACCTCTGGAACAAAGAAAACATCTATTGGTCCTTTAGTTTGAGGCCACTTGGAGAAGCCTTCTCTTTTATGAATCTTGTCCACATTGGCTTTCATTTCTTCATCACTGTCAAATGTGTCGATATCTGCAAAGTCAGGCAATGCTTGGTTGTCTGTGTTGCTTGCACTTGTTTTTTTCTCCATGTATTTTTTAATTTTGTTGCGCACATGTGGGGGGCTTTTGAGACAAGCTTTTTCATTTCTAAATCTCCCAACAATATATTATTTAGCACGATAAATTTCACCATTCGTGACTTTATCACAGAAAATGCAAGTCAAGTCATTTTTATTGGCGAAAGAAATCTGACGCACGTAATTCCAGCATGGATCAATCCTTGATTGGATGCTGGATGAACCAAAACCACTTGCATCCATTTTCAGAGTTGGATGCTGAATTAATTTTCAAAGCTAAATAGCTAATAATACGAAGCATGCAAAAATTTGGATTAGGAAGAAAATGAATAACAGAATTAATTTTATATGTTCATAATACAAAAACATTTTTTGTGTACTTAAGCAAATAAAAAAAATAGACATAATGTCACATTGTATAGAACCACTCAGTTGCATTTAACAGTTGGCATTGTACAAACAACCCTATTTTATAAGAAGATAAACTATTCCATGTGCACCAATCTCAAGCCATATATTAACTTTGCATGTTTTAACATTTCTCAACTGTATGGTAAATATTAAAAACATCAATAGTGATTTGAAGACATGGTATGATGCATTCAAACGTTTATAGTGTAATAGAGGGCAACAAGAAATACATGGATAATGGTGGAATTACGTATGTTCAGCATCATTTTACCTATGCATAATTATGAGCATCTAACTTATTAGGTAACTATTTCAAAATTTCTCCCTAATCTCCTTTTCCTCCCGGCTGTCCAAGTTGTAACTTGTATACTTTCTCCATGCTACTTTTAATTTCTATTCTTCTTACCATTCTCTAGTACCCATGGAACATCAGGAGGTCAAAACCTTCATTTTGGGGGTCCTTCTAGAAAGTATGCTTGTTTAAACCATTATTCATCCAAAGACAGGGACATCAACTTCTAAGTTCAAAAAGCTAAAAATTGTTTTTCATCTAGTTCACTGATTTACAATGAACTGGAAACCCAGTTAAACAGTGAACTCATTTATAGTGAGAGCAAAAACAGAGGGAAATGGAAGCAAGTAAAGCTTAGAACAACTCAACAATGAAGTAAAAGAGCAAAATGGAGAATTATTCTTACAAGTAAAACATAGAAAAAAAAAAGATTCATCACAAATAATCCTAACAGGAATTAAAAGAAGAAAAAAGAGGAGAAATGGAGAATGATTCTTACAATTAAAGGAGGAGATGAGAGGATGCAGGAGTTTCCGTGAATCCGGAAAGAAGAACGGCGCCGACAGCTGGCTAATCCTTCTTCTGCGTCTCCGGCAAGAAATTAATGACTCCGGCGAGAACAGCGGTGGCGACTCCGGCGAGAAGAAAGGAGGAGAGTGGAGGAGTCGGGGACGGGAATCGGTAGTCGCCAGTCGGCAGTCACTGGGAAGCAGCTCGATTCTTAACCCTAAACCCTAAAAGGCCTGCGGGAAATGAATCGGGATATAAGGCCGAGCCTGATTGCTTGAACCGGTTTTTAGGTTAAAACAGGTTCATGAAATAAGGCGCGCCTGAACAGCGCCCGGTAGGCGCGTGAGGCGCGCGCCTAGGCGCGCCTGAGGCACATCGCCCGCCTTGGGCTTGCAAGGGCGCGCCAGCTTGCGCCCCATGCTCCTGGCGCCTCAGGCGTGCCTAGACGCGTGCCTTGACAACACAGCATACAATATATATGAAATCACGTATTTCTTTAGACAAGTAATTTTTAAACCACCAACATATGTATATAAGATGGTCAAATAGCATGAAACATGATCTAAGACGTAAGGATAAATAAGTATGCAATCCAAAATCTAATAGAAAATAATTAGGAGGCACGATCGAGGTTTTCTCACGTAATAGATAGAGACGCACTGTGAAGCCCCAAATTCTCGGGTTTCCCAAATGATTTCAAGGATCAGACATTATTTCAATAAAAAGAGTCGCAGCATAAAAAAACACAGTACAAAGATCATAAGCATCAGCATTTTTATTCATCCATTATTTATTTACATTCTTCGATAAATAAATTATGAGTATTTATTTATACTCAATACAAAAGTCACAATAAGGATCTCTACAAGAGGTTTTATGCCTTTCCTGAGCTTCACCCATGCCTGCAAATAACTTCAGTCATACTTTCGTCAATTCTTCCGGCGGAATTCTCTTTGGTGCACTGGGAGAAGCTCCTGATGCCTTCAAAAAATAAATCCACGAATGGTTAGTCATAAAATTTATGACTATGTGAGAAAAGTATTTCGTGAATAGTCATACATGCAAACAATGGGAGATAACAATATGCATACTGTTGGAAAAGCCCACTTAAATTAGGCTCATTTGTATAGCATTTATTGTTTTTCTCTCCTCTCTTTAGTCCCACATTGTGTATAGGACTTTTCTCCCTCTTTCTCTCATCTATATATATGTACTCATTCTTTGTATTTGTACCAAGTGGACATATATACAAGGTTGGCTTTCTCCATTTCTACATGGTATCAGAGCGAGGTTCCGGACTCCTGCGGACTCCCTTTTCTGTCCGCACCTTCTAGTCGCTTCTCTCATGCGGCCTCCCTTGTCCAGTCCGCTTCTCTCCTGCGGCCTCCCTTGTCCAGTCCGCTTCCTCTCCTCCCGTGGATCCACTTCTATACCCTCCTCTTCCTTCCTCCCATGGCCCCCTCTTTATAGCCATCCTGTGGGGTCCACTGCTTCCCCTTGTCCGCTACGGCCTCTTTTTGTCCGGCGCGACCTCGGCGACCTCAATCCCTTGGTCTCCTTCGTCCGCCGTAAGCGCAGCGTCCGCAGCTCGTCAGTCCGCCGCGGTCTCCTCCAGCCCGCCAGCTCGCCAGTCCGCCGCGACCTCCTCCAGCTCGCTGTGACCTCCTCCAGCTCGCCGCGACCTCATCCAGTCCGCAGTCTTCCGCTTCCTCTAGCTGCTGCCTCCAGTCAGCCGCGGTCTGCTCCAGCCCGCCGCGATCTGATCCAGCCCGCCAGCTCGCCAGTCCGCCGCGGTCTCCTCCAGCCCGCCAGCTCGCCAGTCCGCCGCGGCCTCCTCCTGCTCGCCGCGACCTCATCCAGGTCGCCCCCATGTCTACATCTGCAGACTCAGTCGGGACGGCTGTTCCTCCTCCTGAACGCCCGGCCTCTATCCAGGAAGTCCGCGACGAGCTTCGAATCACTACAATTTCGCTCACTGGCAAGAAGAACTTTGTGGAATGGGCACACTCGGTTCGTCGTGTCCTTCAGTCAAAAGGATTTCTTCAACACCTGACTCAGACTGTTATTGGTGTCCCTACTGAGGAATGGTTACGCAATGATGGGCGTGTGCAGACTTGGCTTCTCAACTCTCTTGATGGCGAATCTTATCGCCTGGCCATGTATCATGAGACGGCCAAAGGCATGTGGGACGAGCTCCACACCCTCTACTCTGGCAAGGATAGTCTCCACCATCTCTATGATATCATCACTGCTCTCCAGGCCCTTGATAGCAGTGGCGCAACCGACCTGACGTCCTTTGTTGCTCAGGCCCGGTCTCTGGTTGAGGCTTGGATCCACCATCAGCCTCCCACTTTGGATCTCGCTGCTCAACGTACCCAAAAGGAAGCTGTGGGTATCGTCATGATGATGGCCCGGGTAGCTCCTCATCTTCACAGTGTCCGGGCTCACATCCTCTCCTCTACCGTTACACCATCTTTTTCCGATGTGTGCTCAATGCTTCTCAAAGTCTCCCCGCCTCCGGATGTTCCCGGTCTTCCTTCTCCGACCCTTGTTCAACAGGCACCAGCTCCCTTATTGCCTCTTCCCCCTTCTGCCCGTGGTGGCCGCTCTGACTCTCGCGGCCGGGGTCGCGGTGGCCGGTCTAGGCTTAAATGCTCCTTCTGCGGTAAAGATGGTCATCTTGAGGCCACCTGCTATCGCAAACATGGCCGACCTCCTCGTCCACAGGCCTCTGCTGCTACTACCGACTCTGCCTCCTCTCGTACTGATCTCGACGAGGTTCGTCTTCAGCTCCAGCATCTTCATGGCTTGCTCAGCCGTCCGCCTGCCTCGGTTGCCTCTGTTGCCTCTATCTCCAATGAAGGTATCGTCTGCCTATCCTCTGGCACGCGCTGGATCCTTGATTCTGGTGCCACTCATCATATCACCTCTGTTAGGCCACCTCAGTACTTGTCTTCACCTCACCCGAAGTACATTACTGTCGCTAATGGGGCATCGGTTCCAGTCTCTGGATGTGTTGATATTTCTCTCACCTCTTCTCTCCTCCTGCGCTCGGCTCTACATGTTCCGGGCTCTCCTTTCAATTTACTCTCTGTTGGTCGCCTTACTACTGATTCTAATTATTCTGTGACATTTACTTCTTCTTTTTTTCTCATACAGGATCAGCAGACGCGGACTATCATTGGTAGAGGACGGCTGCAGAATGGGCTCTATCTTCTTGACGACTCTCTCACTGTCCTCGCCTCTATCTCCTCTTCGGATTGGCATCGCCGTCTGGGACATGCTCCTCTTCCAGTCCTTCGGAAGGCTCTTCCTGATGTTACTCTCCCTGCTTTTCGCTGCGACACATGTATTTTGGGCAAACAGCCTCGTTCATCATTTCCTCCTCATTGTACTCGGAGCTCCGCTCCTTTTAATTTAGTTCACTCCGATATATGGGGTCCATATAAATTTACTAGTATTTCTGGCTATCGGTATTTTGTTACTTTTATTGATGATTACTCTCGCATGACGTGGTTATATCTCCTTCGGGATCGCTCTGAACTTCCCCGCGTCTTCCGGGCCTTCATACTTGAGACTCGCACTCAGTTCTCTGCGCCTATTCGCACTATTCGTACTGACAATGCGCGGGAGTACATCAGCCATACCTTTGCCACTCTCTGCTCTGAGTTCGGCATTCTTCATCAAACCTCGTGTTCATACACTCCACAACAGAATGGGGTCGCCGAGCGCAAGAATCGTCACCTTCTTGATGTCGCTCGCTCTCTTATGCTTCAAATGCAGGTTCCCAAACCATATTGGAACTACGCGCTTTCCACGGCTTGCTTCCTCATCAACCGTCTCCTGTCTTCCGTCCTCCAGTATGCTACTCCCTTCAGCCTCCTCTTTCCCACAACTCCACCTTTTCCCGTTCCTCCCCGGGTGTTTGGGTGTACCTGCTACGTTCACCACCTCGGTCCCTCCACAGACAAATTGGACCCTCGTGCCACCAAGCATATCTTTGTGGGGTACTCGCGCACTCAGAAGGGTTATGTCTGTTATTCGTCTGCTACCCGCAAAGTTACTGTCTCGGCTGACGTGACTTTTCGTGAAGATATTCCCTTCTTCCCTGCTCTCGATGGCGCTCTGAGTCCAGCTCCCGTCGTTCGTCCTGTCATTCCTGCTCCTCACTCCTCCTCCACTCTGCCTTCTTTACCTCCTGTCCGTCCACCCCCCCCCCCCCCCGCCCCGGTTATCCGGGTCTACTCTCGTCGCTCTCCTCATCCCGTAGCCCCTTTGCAGTCGGCTTCGCCCTCTGGTGCTCTGCTCCCTGCTGCTCCGGCTCCCGTCTCTACCGCTCATCCAATGGCGAACTACGTCTCTCTCCATCGCCTCTCTCCCTCTCTTCTTCACTTTGCCACCTCATTATCCTCTGTTTCAGTCCCTAACTCTTTGCAGGAGGCGCTTCACCATCCTGGCTGGCGGGCTGCCATGGACGAAGAAATGACGGCCCTCTGGGCCAACCAGACCTGGGACTTGGTTCCCTTACCTCCCGGTCAGCACCCTGTTGGGTGTAAATGGGTGTTCGTCATCAAGCATGCTCCGGATGGCACTGTTGCCCGACTGAAGGCCCGTCTTGTGGCCCGTGGCTTCACACAACAGGAGGGCCTCGATTATGAGGAAACCTTCTCTCCGGTGGCCAAGCTCAACATTGTCCGCGTTCTTCTCTCCGTCGCGGTGCACCGCCACTGGCCCCTTCATCAGCTCGACATCAAGAACGCTTTTTTAAATGGTGACCTTCAGGAAACCGTCTACATGCGCCAACCGCCCGGGTTTGAGACCACGGGGGAGTCTCGGGTATGTCTTCTCAGAAAGTCAATTTATGGTCTCAAACAGTCCCCTCGGGCGTGGTTCGACAAGTTTAGCAAAGTGGTTCGAGACATGGGATTCACTCGGAGTTCTGCAGATTTCTCCCTTTTTACCCGACACCGGGCCACTGGCACCGTCCTTCTGTTGGTCTATGTTGATGACATTCTTCTCACTGGGGATGACTCAAAGGGGATTCAAGATGTCAAACAACATCTGAGCACTGTTTTTCAAACTAAAGACCTGGGGAAACTTCGCTACTTCCTGGGTCTCGAGATTGCCCGGCGGCCGGATGGGTTGGTGCTCTCCCAACGAAAGTACTGTCTCGATCTTCTCAAAGATGCTGGTCAGTCTGGTTGCAAACCAGCTTGTACCCCGATGGAGGCAAATCACAAACTATGCGCTCATGCTTCGGATGACGATTTGCTGCTTCCGAACCCGGAATACTATCGACGCCTTGTGGGAAAGTTGATCTATCTAACAGTCACGAGGCCGGATATATCATTTGCAGTTGGGGTTGTCAGTCGGTTCATGCATGCCCCCCGGGCTTCTCATCTTCAAGCGGTTGAACGGATTCTTCGATACCTTAAGGGAGCTCCGGGTCAAGGGCTGGTTTACAAAACTTCTGACTCTGCTCCCGCATTGGTTGCCTATTCTGATGCCGACTATGCGGGTTCTCTGGACGATCGAAGGTCAACTAGTGGGTTATGTACTTATTTTGGTGGTCATCTTATTACATGGAAGAGTAAGAAACAGGCTGTGGTAGCCCGTTCCTCTGCAGAAGCTGAATACCGATCGATGGCCTCGGTTGTCTCAGAACTCACATGGCTTGAAAGTCTCCTTACTGACCTGGGAGTAAAACTCCCCTCCTCTGCTGTTCTATTTTGTGATAGTCAAGCCGCCATACACATCGCAAAGAATCCGGTATTTCATGAGCGCACAAAACATATCGAGGTTGACTGTCACTTTGTTCGTGAGAAGGTTCAATTGAAGAAACTCGAATTGAAGCATGTTCCAGGAACTGATCAAGTTGCCGACATCCTCACAAAGGCCTTATCAAGCACCCTGTTCTACCAGTGTTTGTCCAAGCTGGGTGCATATGACCTATACGCTCCAGCTTGCGGGGGAGTGTTGGAAAAGCCCACTTAAATTAGGCCCATTTGTATAGCATTTATTGTTTTTCTCTCCTCTCTTTAGTCCCACATTGTGTATAGGACTTTTCTCCCTCTTTCTCTCATCTATATATATGTACTCATTCTTTGTATTTGTACCAAGTGGACATATATACAAGGTTGGCTTTCTCCATTTCTACACATACATTACAATAAAGCAATTATTTCATTTACTCTCAATATTGACCCTTAAGTTACCGCTTAATTTTAGTGACATAAAATAGAAAATGCTCGGGTATGGAAACTTGAATTGGCCACACCCCCGAAGGGCGAAATTGTAGACTCGCCCCTACTGGTGAATCCATCAGTAGATGTCTCTACATCATAAGATTTGAATACTTCACATTTTCCTATGCAGAGTTTTAAATTAATTCTTATCTTGATCGTAATTTTCATGAAAACATGAGTTTTGAATAATATAATCCTCTCATAAATATGTATCGCTTTTATGTTTTTTCATCGCCCACATTTAATTACATAGTGATATATCATTGAGTTAAATTCATATGCACAGACACTGGTTATTTAAAAAGTAAAACAAAAATATGAAATTACGTGAAAAAAACTTAATTCAAGAAATAAGAAACTCACCACGACCTTGTCTTTATTCACATTCTTGTTCGCATTATTGTCACGATTATCTTGTGACGTCATCCTCTTATTCCTGGGCCTCGGGAATCACTGAAATTGTACTCATTTTTTATTTGGGTTGCGTCACATGATATTCGTAGCGTTAATAATTTGTTAAATCCGAAAGTCAAAAAAACGACAAAAGAAATGTCTATAAGAGTTATCCAACCAAAACAGTCCTCAACCGAGCCTACGAATCTCAACCTTAGCCGTACAAACGGCACAAAATAGCCAAAAACGACTCTTAAATAGCTCAAAATAACCTCAACATGGAAATCCGTATCAAAATATCCAGAAAATAATCTGAAATGCCCATAAAGTGATACACAAACGAAAGCATCAAAATCAATATAATGCACCCGTAAAAATAATACGAAGTAGTCAAACAGCTTATCAAAACAGTAAATTAAAAATCAGTCCACCAAAATTATTTCAACAAGCCACAATTATAGGAAGTGCATAGTAGAAAGGAGGAGAACATCCTTACAGCAGGAGAGGAAGGGAGAAAGGCAGTATACAGCAGTTGCACAAGAACAGCACAGCAGTTATACAGGAACAGCACAGCAGCGACACGGGAGCTCGGGAGCAGCAGTAACAGCACAGCAGTGACACAGGGAGCTCGGGAGCAGCAGCTCGAGAGCAACAACTGCTCAGGAGTAGTAGAGGGATTAGCAGCAGCTCAGGAGTAGCAAGCCCTAACAGTAGGAAGTAGCTACAGGATGCAGCAGCAAGCCCTAAGAGGCACAGCAGAACGGTCGGCACAGAAGCAAAACAGCGACAACTCAGAAGCACAAAGAGAAAGCCAGGGAGAAGAAGAAGAAGAAGCAGGTAATCGCAGAAGCAGAGTAGCGGCAGGAAGAAGGCAGCAGCAGAGCAGCGGCAGAGAGACGGCACAAAGACGGAAGAAAAAGTGCGGGAGAAGCAGAGCTCGGGCTCCCTTTTATAACAGAGGAGCAACCGGTCAGCGGCAAGAAAAGGCCAAGGTGTGAACCAGGTGCCACCCAAACCATCCCCAGGACTCAACCTAGCCAACATGTGGCTTATCCAAGTGTCAAACCAGCTAACACCACACCAACCATCACACCAAACTCAGTCAGCACCCTCATTTCACAAGCCCATTTAAATGGCAGCCCACTTACCAATGGCAGCCCATTTGAAATGGCAGCCCACTTACCAAAGGCAGCCCACACAATCCATTATTTGGCTATTTGCACCCACAAATAACAAAATAAAAAAATTGTAAACAATAAAACGAAAAAAAATATGTATTGCTTCTTGATCATCATCGGGGAAAATTTGAAATTTAGCTAGCGTAATTAGGTTCGTCACAATTCTTTCCTTCTTAAAAGAGTTTTCGTCCTACAAAACAAACTGTTTATTTCTACACAAAAAGGTAAATACAATATATTTGTATTCGTTACATTTTAGTTCTTGCGACATTGTTTTAAATTGAATGCTCGCGGCTAGAGTAAACGCTCTTCAGAAGCTTCTGGAGTTCGAATTGGAGCAGGCGCAGGTGTAGCTGCCGAAGCTAGTGATTCAGCAAGCATTTGATATACTTGGTGTTGCTGTAAAGGAGGTTGTCCGCGAGAGTTAATTTCCTTTTTCAGAAACTTTGGACATGTTTTCTTTGTATGGCCAGGTTGACGGCAATAATAACATGCTTCAATTAGACATTCTCCTCGATGAAATCGGTCATATTTGGCGCACTTCGTCGTAGTTGTTTGGGATGCATTACTGGTTGATGGGCCGGTCTGGAAAGTTTTAGCATCTTTACTTTGGGGTTCCTTTTGCGTCTGCGTTTCAGGTATTTTTCTTTTACCACTCTCGCGATATTTTTGAGATTTTTCTTGATCAATTTCCACCAATCGCGTCCTCTTGACCAGCTTCTCGTATTCTAAAATATCAAGAGGCACCAGCAAATTGCGAATGTCATCTTGCAATCTTTATTGGAATTGTCGGCAACGATCTTCTTCAGTGGTCACGAGAGAATCGGCATAGTATGCTAATTTGGAGAATTTCGTCTCGTACTGCAAAACTGTTTTTATCCCTTGAACGAATCACAGGAATTGGTCGTGTAAGACTCTTTTCGCCAATCGCGGCACAAACCAATTTGTAAATTCCTGAAGAAAATTTGGTCACGTTACAAGGCCACGTCCGGTAAACTTTGTAGAGACGATATTATTCCACCAGCGCTTAGCTGCACCTTTGAGTAAAAACGAGGTTAATCATACTTTTTGACCTTCAGGACAGTCAAAAACTTGAAAGATCGTTTATATGCGAAGAATCCAGTCTTTAGTTTCCAACGGAGACAAACCTCCAGCAAAGGTTGGTGGTTTTAACTCCATGAATTGTTTTAGGTCATAATTTATTTGTCAGTGTTGAGGTACAGGTGCTACCAAAGGAATATCGGGAGGGTTCATTAGATAATGTCTAGGATTATCATGAGGGAGTGTGGGTCCTAATGCAGCTAATGTAGGAAACACTAACTTAAGGGCTTTCGCAATTGCTAACACAAATTCGGAAGGATATTGTTGTCGGTGTCCATTATCGCTTTTCTCGGATCTTGTTCCTTGTTGAACTTTGCATTCTTCTTGAATCCTTTGGTGACGTCGACTGGAGTACATTTGGACGGGTTCCAATACGTAAGTTTTGAATTAATTATATTACATTTTTAACTTATGCTGTAATTTTGTACTATCTACGACACAAATTATTGAAAACCGTTCCCTCTGATATCAAGTTGTGAAGCCCCAAATTCTCGGGCATCCCAAAGGATTTCAAGGATCAAACATTATTTCAATAAAAAGAGTCGCATCATAAAAAAACACAGTACAAAGATCATAAGCATCAGCATTCTTATTCATCCATTATTTATTTACATGCTTTGAAAAAAAATTACGAGTATTTATTTATACTCAATACAAAAGTCACAATAAGAATCTCTAAAAGAGGCTTTATGTCTTTTCTGAGCTTCAGCAATGCCTACAAATATCTTCAGCCATATCTTCGTCAATTCTTCCGGCGGAGTTCTTTTTGGTTCACTGGGAGAAGCTCCTGATGCCTTCAAAAAATAAATACATGAAGGATTAGTCATAAAATTTATGACTATGTGAGAAAAGTATTTCCTGAAAAGTCATACATGCAAACAAGAGGAGATAACAATATGCATACATTACAATAAAGATATAATTTCATTTACTCTCAATATTGACCCTTAAGTTACCCCTTAATTTTAATTACATAAAATAAAAATACTCAGGTATGTAAACTTGAATTGGCCACACTCCCGAAGGGTGAAATTGTATGTTCACCCCTACTGGTGAATCCATCAGTAGATGTCACTACATTATACGATTTGAATCTTTTACATTTCCCTATGCAGAGTTTTAAATTAATTCTTATCTTGATCGTAAGTTTTGTGAAAACAGGAGTTTTGAATAATATAATCCCCTCAGAAATATGTATCGCTTTTATATTTTTTCATCGCCCACATTTAATTCCATAGCGATATATCATTGAGTTAAACTCATATGCACAGACACTGGTTATTTAAAAAGTAAAACAAAAATATGAAATTACGTGAATAAAACTTAATTCAAGAAATAAGAAACTCATCAAGGCCTTGTCTTTATCCACATTCTTATTCGCATTGCCGCCACGATTATCCTGTGACATCATCCTCTTATTCATGGGCCTCGGAAACCACTGAAATTGTACTCACTTTTTATTTGGGTTGCATCACTTGATATTCGTAGCGTTAATAATTCATTAAATCTGAAAGTCAAAATAAACAACAAAACAAATGCATATAAGAGCTATCCAACCAAAATAATCTTCAACCGAGACTGCGAACCTCAACCGTATCCGTCCAAACGGCACAAAATAGCCAAAAACGGCACTTAAATAGCTTAGAATAATCTCAACATGGAAATCCGTATCAAAATGTCCATAAAATAATCTGAAATGCCCATAAAGTGATCCACTAAAACGAAAGCATCAAAATCCCTATAATGCACCCATAAAAATAATACCAAGTAATCAAACAGCCTATCAAAACAGTAAATTAAAAATCAGTCTACCAAAAGTATTTCAGCAAGCCACAATTATAGGAAGTGCATAGTAGAAAGGATGAGAACATCCTTACAGCAGGAAAGGAAGGGAGAAAGGCAGTATACAGCAGCTGCACAAGAACAGCACAGCAGCGACACGGGGAGCTCGGGAGCAGCAGTGACACAGGGAGCTCGAGAGCAGCAGGTCGAGAGCAGCAACAGCTCAGGAGCAGTAGAGGGAGCAACAGCAGCTCAGGAGCAGCGAGCCCTAACAGCAGGAAGTAGTAACAGGACGCAGCAGCAAGCCCTAAGCGGCACAGCAGAACCGTCGGCACGAAAGCAAAACAGTGATAACTCAGAAGCACAGAGAGAAAGCCAGGGAGAAGAAGAAGAAGAAGAAACAAGTAATCGCAGAATCAAAGCAGCGATAGGAAGAAGGCAGCGGCAGAGAGACTGCACAGAGACAGAAGAAGAAGTGCGGGAGAAGCAGAGCTCGGGCACACTTTTATAACAGATTAAGCGGTCAGCGAGAAGAAAAGGCCAAGGTGTTAACCAGGTGCCACCCAAACCATCCCCAAGACTCAACCTAGCCAACATGTGGCTTATCCAAGTGTCAAAATCAACTAACACCACACCAACCAGCACACCAAACTCAGACAGCACCCCCATTTCACAAGCCCATTTAAATAGCAGTCCACCTACCAAAGGCAGCCCATTTGAAATGGCAGCCCACTTACCAAAGGCAGCCCACACAATCCATTATTTGGCTATTTGCACCCCACAAATAACAAAATAAAAAAATGTAAACAATACAACGAAATGAAAAACGAAAAAAATCTGTATTGCCTCTTGATCATCATCGGGGAAAAATTAAAATTTAGTTAGCGTAATTGGGATCGTCACACGCACTATCTTACTCATAGGGCTTACAAAATCTTATGAGCTCGGGTTGGGGAGAAGACACCCTACATAAAAGATTAGTAGATGCGAGTCGATGTTTGTTAGACACTAGAGTACCTGTGTTTGCTAGTAGGGACTCAGATCATTAGAATGCGCATAATATTCCAATTAACCTGGAACAAGATGAAAATAGATCTTTAGACATCTAGAAATCAAGTGTATGTCGGAATTCAAGTGTATCCCTATAATTTAACAATTTCAAAAATTGAACGAAAATTTAGTTTATGATCTCTATAGAACATACATTTATGTTTAAAGTATTTCAATAGAAATGCATACATAAAATTGTAATGCATTTTTCATCGGTTTAAAATGTTGTTTAAAATCATGCACGAACTTTTATTTCAAATTATTTTTAGTGTCACTGGGAGAAATGTTTTTTCTTACTATCCAATGGGTTGACCCATCTTCTGACATTTCTTTTCAGGGGTCACAGATGGGGAGTTGTGCCTAGGATAAGCGTTCATGGTTCTCCATATTTGTTTGCTTCTTATTCAGTTTTATTATCATTCCCAGTTATTGTTCTAATTATGTTTATGAACTCAATGTAACCAAAATATTTAAGAATTCCTATGTATCAAACAATATTTAGTATTTTAGTAATTCAAATATATAAATCTTCTCAATTCTAGTTGATTATGTGAATTCAGAAAATTCAAGATACTCGTTTACCCTTAGCTTCGCACTTTTGCTTCCACTATTAGTATTGTCTAATTATGCTTCCATTTAATCATGCTTTATACAAATTTTCTTACTGTTATCTAATTTACTTCTTATCACGGATTCTGATCGGACTACTGATTGTTGTTAAACTAGGTGAGGGTGTTACATATATTATATTGATTTGTCATATATTATGACTGAGATCATGTCACCTACTCTTGTTGCACATTGTTGAAAACCTTATGACTTATCTAGCTGAGGTAATACTATTGGCGATCGGGGGCACACTCGTGATTGAGGATTGTTGCATTCTCTTACCAATCAGGATCAAAGTCATCGAAGTCGTGGTGGCTTATATTGTGGTAAGTGAGGTGGCAACAATCATCCGGAGGATAAATGCTATGAAACTCATGATTATATTATGATTGACTAATAGTTCATCCATTGTTTGTTCCTTCAATTTCAATTACTGCTCCTCTCATCCCTTGGGTGGATAAGGCACCCCTATCTACTACTAAATTAACTCAATTACATTACCTTCTATCATAGGAATCGATCGCCAACCATTTGCTTCTATCATGTATACCACTTTTACCTAAATATAATTCTTGGATCACTAGCTCCAGCACTTCCAATCATATGTCTAAGGATGACCTTAATATTGTTTCATCTCCCATACAGCACAAATCTATCTTTGTGGTGGATGGTTCTAGCATACTTGGCTCTAGTTCCTCAAAAATTTCTCTCATCAATGTTAAAATTGCATAATATTGATTGTCCATGATATAAATCGTGATCTCATGTTCATTTATAAACTCGCACTGACCTCAAATGTTCAATAACATTTTTCTCCTCATTTTATGATATAGTATCTACTAACAAAACAGTAGATTGATGGGAGTAGAATGGCACTTTCGAAGTTGTACATTTTTTAACTCTTTGTATGCATGTGCTTAAAAATTTTTGGATCTTTGAGATGCAAATTTTTACGTCAACTATATGCCAAGCCTTTATCCCACCATAGTGAGGTCCGCTCCATCAAAATCAAACTTCATTCCATATAATTTATTCCAAAGCGTCGTTCCCCTCATATTCCTAGAGTTTTTGGATGTTTTGTTATCCTCACAACCTAGCCCTCACACAAGATAAAACTTGATTCGCAGGCTCGGGTAATGATGTTTGTATGATACTCTAAACCTCAAAAAAGTTATATTTATTACGATCCGCCTCTCAGGTTGTTGCAACAAGTGATGCCACCTTTCTTAAAATCAATCATATTTTGCACTGCCTACATCTTGCCCAACTACTCCAAAGAAACCACTACCTATATTATCTGACACAAATCATGACACTCTTTTGATGCCTGCTCTTGACCCTCACTATACCGATCATAGTCAGCATTGTTATAACTCCCATTGCTCTAGGAGTGTTACTTCTTCAAAATCATGGTCATGAGCTATTACTGATAACTTGGCTGTAGGTGCTCTAGTGCATTCGTCTCTAATGTCGGCACTACCAATCTTGCCTTTGAATGCGAATTTTCCTATTGCACTAGAAAAGATAAATGTTTGTGTGCATCTTATCCGATCTCTCATTTTGTTCTTATCATTGTCTTGAATCCTCTTCTAGGAATTTTATTTCATCTACAATTGTCATATCTACTACATCCTATAATAAGGAAGCCATATGTCATCTTGGTTTGTGTATTGCTATCTTAGAGGAATTGGCTGCTTTGAACACAAATCAACCCTAGAACTTGATCATCTTTCCCCCAAGATAGTGGTTGGTTATAAGTGGGCATTTGTTGTTAAGAAAAATCCTACTTGAATTACAGATCGCCTAAAGGCTCACCTTGTAACCACAAGATTTATCCAAAATTTTGGTTTTGATTATAAAGATACTTCCCCCTATGACTAAATTAATAAATACTTGAGTACACTTGACATTGTTGTCAATAACTGATTATATGAGATAGAATCTTCATCAACTAGATGTGCAGATGTCATCCTCGATTTTGACCTTTCTAAGACCATCTTCATATAGATACTTCCCATCTTTGAGTGACCTAGGGAATCTACGGTCTACCTATTGAAGAATTTCTTGTATGGCTTGAAGCAATCATTGCAAGCTTAGTTTAACAACTTTAACATTGCTCCGCAGAAGATTGGCTTCATTGTCAGTAGCTTCGGCACATCTCTTTTTATCTATCAACATATTAAGGGCATGTATATTTTACATTTTGCATGTGAATTACATCATCATCATTGAGGATGATGCAATTAGAATCTCTAAAATCAAATCACTCAAAGCTTCACACTTTCATACAAGAGACCTTGGACCTCTTCACTAATTCATTGGCATTGAGTTATTAATGAGTCATAAAAAGATGCAGTTGTCATAAAGGAAATATACCCTTGACCTTCTTGTTTAGATGGGCATTCTAAAGTGTAAATTCATCAACATACCAATGAACTTCATTGTCAATCTATCTCAACCTGTGTCACATTCTGATTCACTTATATATTATTCAAACCATTACAAACGCATGGCTAGAAAACTCATTTATCTTGCAATTACTCGACTAGACATTGGCTTTTCAATAAATATTATATGGTAATTGTAGAGAGGAAAAAAAGGAACCTTATATATATGTTCACTTGTATCAAATACAAAGAATGAGTACATATTTATAAGAGGGAGAAAGAGAGAGGAAGGTCCTTATACATGATGTGGGACTAAAGATAAGAGAGAAATAACACTAAAAAGAACATAATGGGACTTTGACAAATGGGCTTCTCTAACACTCCCCCAAAAGCTGGAGCGTACAAGTCATATGCACCCAGCTTGGACAAACACTGGTAAAACAAGGTACTTGATAAAGCCTTTGTGAGAATGTCAGCAACTTGATCAGTGCCCGGAACATGCTTTAATTCAAGTTTCTTCATTTGAACTTTCTCTCTAATAAAATGGCAGTCAACCTCGATATGTTTCGTGCGCTCGTGAAACACCGGATTCTTTGTTATGTGTATGGCCGTTTGACGGTCACAAAATAGAACAGCAGATAAAGGAAGTTTTACCCCCAGGTCAGCAAGGAGGCTTTCAAGCAATGTGAGTTCTGAGACAACCGATGCCAAGGATCGGTATTCTGCTTCTGCGGAGGATCGAGCAACCACGGCTTGTTTCTTACTTTTCCATGTAATGAGATGACCGCCAAAATATGTACAGAACCCACCGGTTGACCGCCGATCGTCCAGTGAGCCAGCATAATCGGCATCTGAATATGCAACCAATGCTGGAATAGAGTTGGAGGTTTTGTAAACCAGCCCTTGACCCGGAGGTGCCTTAAGGCATCGGTGAATCCGTTCAACCGCCTGGAGATAAGAAACCCGGGGAGCATGCATGAATCGACTGACAATCCCAACAGCGAACGATATGTCAGGCCTCGTGACCGTTAGGTAGATCAACTTTCCCACAAGGCGTCGATAGTATTCTGGGTTCTGGAGAGGCAGATCATCATCAGAGATAGGAGCACATAGCTTGTGATTTGCCTCCATCGGAGTAGTAGCTGGATTGCAGCCAGACTAACCAGCGTCTTTGAGGAGATCAAGACAATACTTATGTTGGGAGAGGACAAGCCCATCCGGACGTCGTGCGATCTCAAGACCGAGGAAGTAGCGAAGATGTGTCAGTTCTTTGGTCTGAAACACAGTGTTAAGATGTTGTTTGACCGCTTGAATCCTCTTTGAATCATCCCCAGTGAGCAGGATGTCATCAACATAAACCAGCAGAAGGACCGTTCATGTTGTCCGTTGTCGAGTGAATAAAGAGAAGTCTGCGGAACTCCGAGTGAAGCCCATGTCCCGAACAACCTTGCTGAACTTGTCAAACCACGCCTGAGGGGATTGTTTGAGACCATAGATGGATTGTTTCAGAAGACACACACGAGACTCCCCCGTGGTCTCAAACCCGGGCGGTTGGCGCATGTAGACGGCTTCCTGTTGATCACCATTCAAGAACGCATTCTTGATATCCAGCTGATGAAGGGGCCAGTGGCGATGCACAGCCACGGAGAGCAGGACACGAACGGTGTTGAGTTTGGCCACCGGAGAGAAGTTTTCCTCATAATCAAGGCTCTGCTGTTGAGTGAAGCCACGGGCCACCAGGCGGGCCTTCGGACGGTCAACAGTTTCATCAGGAGCATGTTTGATGACGAAAACTCATTTACACCCAACAGGTTGTTGACCGGGAGGTAAAGGGACAAGGACCCAGGTCTGGTTGGCCCAAAGGGCCGTCATTTCCTCGTCCATGGCAGCCCGTCAGCCTGGATGCTGAAGCGCCTCCTGCACAGAGTTTGGGACAGAAACAGAGGATAATGATGTGGCAAAGTGAAGAAATGGCGGTGAAAGGCAATGAAGAGACATAATTCGCCATAGGATGAGCGATGGAGGCTGGAGCCGGAGCACCAGGACGCGGAGCGTCAGAGGTCGAAGCCGACTGCAGTGGGGCAACGGGACGAGGAGAGCGACGAGAATAGACCCGGATGACAGGTGGTTGGGGAAGTACCGAAGGCTGGGCAGGAAGGGAGAAGGTGGAAACCGGGGAACAGAGATGACAGGGCGCACCACGGGCTCCGGAAGAGGAGTGAGATACAGAGCAAAGAAGAAGGGAAGATCTTCCCGGAAAGTGACATCCGCAGAAACGGTCACCTTGCGGGTAGTGGGCAAATAGCAAACATAGCCCTTTTGAGTGCGCGAGTAGCCCACAAAGACATATTTGGCCGCACGGGGATTCAACTTGTCTGTAGATGGGCCGAGATGGTGAACGTAGCATGTACACACAAAAATGCAGGGAGTAAGAGGGAAGGTCGGAGTGGAGGGAAATAGGAGGCTAAATGGAGTGACATTCTGGAGGACGGTAGACGGTTGATAAGAAAACAGGTCATGGAGAGCGCAAAGTTCCAGTATGGTTTGGGAACCCGCATTTGAAGCATAAGAGAGCGAGCCACATCAAGGAGATGACGATTTTTGCGTTCGGCGACACCATTCTGTTGTGGGGTATATACACAAGACGTTTGGTGAATAACCCGAAACTCGGAGCAGAGGGTCGCGAAGTCATGGTCAGTGTACTCACGCGCATTATCAGTGCGAATAATTTGAATGGGCGCAGAGAACTAAGTGTGAGTCTCAAGAATGAAGGCCTGAAATACGCGGAGAAGCTCAGAACGATCGCGAAGGAGATACAACCATGTCATGCGAGAATAATCATCGATGAATGTAAGAAAATAATGGTAGCCAGAAATACTAGTAATCTTGTACGGACCCCATATATCGGAGTGTATCAAAACAAAAGGAGTAGAGCTCCGAATACAATGAGAAGGAAAAGAAGAACGTGGCTGCTTGCCAAAAATATAGGTTTCACACTGAAAAGCAGCAAGAGATATATCTGAGAGAGTCTGCTAGAGGACGGGAAGAGGAGCATGACCAAGACACCGATGTCAATCTGAAGAGGAGACAGATGCGAGGAGAGTAGGAGAGTCATCAAGAAGATAGAGCTCGTTATGCAGTCGCCCCTACCAATGATAGTCCGCGTCTGCAGATCCTGTATCAGAAAAGAATAAAAAGTAAAGGTCACGGAGCAATTTAAGTCAGTAGTAAGGCGACCAACAGCAAGTAAATTGAAAGGAGAGCCTGGAACATGAAGAGTTGAGCGCAAGAGAAGGGAGGAGGCGAGAGGAATATCAGCACAGCCAGAGACAGGGACAGCTGCCCCATTGGCCACAGTAATGTACTTCGGGTGAGGAGAAGACAAGTACTGAGGCGGTCGAACAGAGGTGATGTGATGAGTGGCACCAGAATCGATGATCCATCGCGGTCCAGTGGAGAGGCAGGCGATACCATCATTGGAGATGGAGGCAGCGGAGGCAGCGGAGGCCAATAGGCGGCTGAGCAGACCATGAAGATGCTGGAGCTGAAGGCGAACCTCGTCAAGGTCAGTACGAGTGGGAGAGGAGTCGGTGGCAGCAACAGAGGTCTGCGGACGAGGAGGACGACCATGCTTGCGATATCACGTGGCTTCAAGATGCCCGTCTTTGTCGCAGAAAGAACACTTAGTCCGCGGTCGGCCACCCCGACCACGTTACCGAGAATCAGAACGGCCCCCACGAGTTGAAGAAGGGAGAGGCAGTAAAGGTGCAGGGGCCTGCTGGACAAGGGCCGGAGAAGGAGGTCTAGAAAAATTCGGAGGCGGGGAGACCTTGAGAAGCATCGAGCACATGTCCGAGAAGGACTGGGTAACTGTAGAGGAGAGGATTTGAGCCCGCACACTGTGAAGGTGATGCGGGACCCGAGCCATCGTCATGGCGATACCAACAGCTTCCTTCTGGGCACGTTGGGCAGCAAGGTCCACAGTAGGAGTCTGATGTTAGATCCAAGCTTCGACCAGAGACCGATTCTGGGCAACAAAGGAGGTCAGATCGGTCGCCCCACCACTATCAAGGGCCTGAAGTGCGGTGATAATGTCATACAAATGGTGGAGACTATCATTGCCGGAGTAGAGGGTATGGAGCTCGTCCCACATGCCCTTGGCCGTCTCGTGGTACATGGCCAGGCGATAAGACTCGCCATCAAGAGAGTTAAGGATCCGTGTCTGCACGCGACCATCGTTGCGTAACCAGTCATCAGTAGGAGTACCGGTAACGACCTGGGTCAAGTGATGAAGTAACCCCTTCGATTGCAGGACCCGGCGAACAGAGTGCGCCCACTCCACAAAATTCTTCTTACCGGTTAGAGAGATAGTAGTAATCCGGAGCTCATCACGTACATCCGGAAGAGAGGTCGGGCGGTCTGCAGGAGAAGTCGTCGTTCCGGTAGAGTAAGCAGAAGAGGTCATGAAGACGAACTGTGGCTATGAGAAAAGACCTTCAATAGAGGAGGCTGCAGGGGTAGGGAAGTCGCGCGACTAGAGGGGAGACCGCCCGGTCATGGTGTGAAGACACCAGCGGCAAGGAGGAGGCCACGACCAAAGTGCGGAGCCCGAAAGAAAGATAAGACAGCGGGCAGAGACAACCCACTCGAAAAGACCGCAGCGGATAGAGACAGGTCGCGCGGACAGATTGCAGAGTGGTCAGACGAATGCTGCAGCGGTAACGGTGATCAAGCACCAGCGACAAGAGATGCCACGACCAAAAAACGAAGAGTCTGCACTGAACAGAAGGAGCAATCCGCGTGAGGAGGCCGCAGGAGGAATGGGAGCGGACAGAGAGAAGAAACCGCGAGTAAAAAGGCTCGAGCAGAAAGAGAAGGCAGTAGGATGGAGAAGCAGATCGCGGCGAGTTGAAACAGTCCACGGCAAGTAAGAGTGGAGAGAGACCGCGGCGGACAAGAAGAGCCCGCAGCGGATAAGAGGAGCCCGCAGCGGGCTGAGCGAGAGCAATGGGGAGACAGGGCCGCGGCGGACTAGAGCAGTCCGCAAGAGGTAAAACGCAGCGACCGTGAACAATCCGCGAGCAGGGAGCCCGCAACGGATATTAACAGCCCGCGGCGGGAGAAACACAAGAGGCCGCGAGCGAAAAGAGAGCGCGGTCTAGAAGCAGCTCGCAAGGAGGGGAGGGGAGGGGAGGGAAGAAAGCAGACTGGAAGAAAGCCCGCGGGGAGAAGAGGAGGAGGTCGCAGCGCACTGCAGAGAGGTAGCGGACTGCAGAAAAGCAGCGGACTGAATGAGAACTGTAGGGAGAAGTGGGCCCACGGTACATGGAGAGAAGTGGCTATAAGAAGCCTGAGGAGGGGGGTGGAACCACGGTGAAGAAGAGGAAGCGGATGCAGAAAAGCAGGCCGCTGAACACGCTGAGGTTGCAGCAGTCCGCAGGCCGCAGCGGGTAGACGAGCAGGCCGCAGGAGATCAAAAGAAGCGGATAAAGTTCGGGAGTCCGCGAGAGGCAACCTCCCTCTGATACCATGTAGAGAGGAAAAAAATGAACCTTGTATATATGTTCACTTGTATCAAATACAAAGAATGAGTACATATTTATAAGAGGGAGAAAGAGAGAGGAAGGTCCTATACATGATGTGGGACTAAAGATAAGAGAGAAATAACACTAAAAAGAACATAATGGGTCTTTGTCAAATGGGCTTCTCTAACAGTAATATATGTCGAATCCTTCGACTTCTCATCTTCAAGATATACAACAACACTCAAGCCTTTATACCACGACAGTGGGGTCGGTTATATGGATCCATTGTCTCCATTGCGCCCTATCTCCCTATCTTTAGTCATAATCTCATCTTCATGATATAATGAGAATTAATCACTACATGAAGAGAACTCCAAGAACAGGACTTCTTTACAAGCGGTCTTCTACATTGTCACTAACAGGTAACATTGATGTTAATTTTGTCATCCCTATTGATGATCAGTGATCTACTGGTGGTTCTATGGTATTCTTAGGAGAAAATCAAAATTTGGCACATCAAGAAGTAAAAAGTTGTGCTTTATCCATCTGTTGATGTTGAACGTCACGTAATGACATGGATTATTTTTGAGTTGATCCGCTTCAAATCTTTTCTAATGGAACTTGGAGTTCCTCATTTATCTTAAACTACTCCATAATGTGATAACAAAGTTGTAATTCACATTGTCAAGGATCCAAATCCACCCATTATCTTGTATTTTACAACAAACTAGGCATGGACAATTTTTAATAGCTCTCTCACCTATTTATATATATGTACATGTGCTCTTCTTTTAAGATATCAATAAGATAATTTGCATTCTACACATGAAATAAATAAAGATTATATACAAAACATTGGTGCTACAGACTACACATACAATAATATACAGCACAAAGTATACAAAATTAATGGAGCTACTTAAGACTCCTTATGAACTAGCAAAAGATTAGATTTAGAGAAGGATGATAAAAGTATATAGATCTTCTTATAACACAACTATCAAATAGAAGAGAACATACTTTGCACTTAGTGACACCTCATCTTTTGTCCATTCCTGCCACATTTTTGGACTTAAAGGAAAATATTTATTCATGTATTCCCTTGCTTGTCGAAGCTTCTCAATATCACAGACCTTCCTCAAGCATTGTATATGCTGAGCAAATGAAGAAAAGAAAGTAGTTTCAAATATAGAGAATCATGATTATACTTAAATATTTCAAATAGCTTAAGAAACAGATGTTGAATCCCTAGAAATGTTAAAATTCTTGCTAAAATAAGAAATACAAAAAAAGGAAAAAAAATAAATAAAACTGTGTATTGCGTACATGATGCAGTTAAGCAGACAATAACGTTCAAATAGAAAACCAAGCACAAATTTAATACGGCCTTTTACGAAGTCCTCCAAAGAGGGATTGGGTATTATTTGACTATTAGATGTATGACCCATACTCTCAATACCTCAAAGCAGAATGTTGCTTGTATATGGTATTATGGTGTCCCTTAAAACTTTGGAAAATCATCCAATAAGAATATATATTGGTATACTAGTATGAGATTAGTTGTTTTGGGCAGTGTAAGTGACCGTCCAAACCGCGACCACAAGGCAGCACTGGGTGTCGAAATCAGCGGGATTTCTGCCAAAACACGGGGTTGGAAGAATGCCCAACCACAGCATAGCCGAACAACCGTGGAGCCGAGACGTTCCGCTGATCAACAAGTGAAGAAAATGCACCGCCACAAACGAGTCCTAAAACAAGACATTTTCCAAAAAGAATTTAGAAAAACGTGTTCAGAACCAAAAAAAAGGAGCTTCCTAATGTCTTCCTTGATAATTAAGAATATCTAAAATCATCATTCCGTCAAAAATAGATTAAGGAAAAAGTCTATATCTTCTCCCTCTCCCTGACAGCACCTATATTAAAATTTACTTGCAGAAATGAATGTACTCCACCATTACCATAAAAAGTAAAGGATTGTTCATGGAGCCACGCCTCCACAAGAATGCTGCTTGATTAAAAAAGAACAGAGTACTTTAAAAAACACTTACTATACAAAAACTGTTCAATAAGATTACTAGTATATCCACGATAGAACATCAAGGCTTCCTCACAGGAGAGTGATGAATTGAACGGAAAGCATGAAAATGGTAGAGTGCTTCGCAGCATAGTTTATTCAATATTGTTCCATGACAAAAAAACAATCATAGTTCCATGACAAAAAGACACATCCGCAAAGACATGGACAAATACGAATGACAGGGAATTTGGGAACCTTGACATGGAGTTCGTAGTGCAAAGGCCTTTCCTCGAGCTGCTTCGCTAGGGTTTCGATCTGAAGTTCCTCCGCTGCTTCTTCGTCGGACTCGGAGTCCGAGGAGCTAGGGCTACTGCCCCCGTCAAGCGAGCGAGCTCCGCCGGCAGCCATCACCGCTTCATCTCGACTAGTCTCGTATTTAATGTCATCTCCGTCCGACTTCACCGATCCCTGCTCCATGGAAGAAAGAAAGAAGCGGTTGCTTCCCACTCGGCTGGAGCTCCGGCAATGTTCGATGAACTGCTTTGCTTGATTTATGTTGCACTAAACTAGGCCGTGTTATCCCGTGGAGCGGTGGAGCGTGTAAATATTCACAGAAAATAGAAAACTGACAAAGTAATTTTTAAAAGTGGAAAACCTCAAAAAAGACGAAAATCACGTGTTCGGATCTGTGCCGATCAAACTTTCATTATTTGTTGTCGTGCTGAAGAGCTTTTGAGGGAAGCGAGGGCAATAGACTTTCTCCTCGTTATAATTATCAGAGAGAGAGAGAGTATTGGGCTAAGAGGGTGACAAATTACCTCTCACAGAGCTAATTCTTTTTCGTGCTACGATAAGGAGCTTCACACACTGGATGCTTTGGATACTTTGAATGCTTTAGAGTCCTTGACTGTCGCTTGGAGGCGGGTGCAGCTTATTTGGCATGTCTTGATTTCGGTGGCTTGGAAGCTTAGGCGGTGCATTCTGTGCGCCTTATCTTTTGTGGTCGGTCTTTGGTTGTGTTTAGAGGAACCTGGAACATTGATCTCATCGGCTGCTGGTATGTTTGTTCCTGAGTTTGGGAGTGTTGAGTGCTTATAACAATCATGGGAGTGATGCGTGTGGAGGCGCACTTGGAGCAGTCTTGAGAGCGGAGAGCGCGACATCGCACTCGGAGCAATCTTGAGAGCAGAGTGCACGATGACACACTTGGAGCAGTGGGCGTACTGAAGGATGTACACAAGGAAGAACGTGTGCACAAAGGAACGCGCACACTAGGGTGAAGAGACGTGCGCAAGGAGGAGCACGCACGAAGAGGAACTTGCGAACAAAGGGGCATGCGCACGTTAGCGGGGAGAACCGCGCAAGGGTGAGCACACGCGAGGAGGAACGTGCACACAAAGAGGTGTGTGCATGTTGGCGAAGAGATGCACGCAAGGAAGGACGTGAGCACAAAGAGACGTGCGCATGTTAGAGGAGAGAATGGGAGAGGGGAGAGAAAATCTGTAGGAGGAATAGGAGAGAAGGGAGAAAATCTGTAAGAAGAATATGAGAGGAGAGAGATAGAGAATGTGTAGGAGGAATATGAGAGGAGAGAAAAAATTCGTATGAGAAATATGAGAGGAGAGAGAAAATACGTAGGAGGAATAGTAGAGGAGAGAAAATCCGTAGAAGGAATTTCGGGGAGAGAAAATGTTAAAATGAATGAGAGTCTGGGGCTTTATTTATAAGCCTCAGATATGGTTATGGTGGTAACGCGGTTATCCGCAGATCATAATCATCCAATTTAATATTTGTAGAGTGAATTAATAAAGATTGGGATGCGCATATTTATAATAATTTTAAGATGATTACTAACTGCGCACCGATCATTATTTTTGGCTGAATGCACCCCCCCCCCCCTACGGGAATTTACGGGGGTGGTTACAAGAGATGGATGGACGAGATTGTGTGGGGGTTGTGGATAGTTATGTGTAGATCGAATGATGGAGATTTCGCGTGAGTGAACAGACGGCGGAGTATTGGTGATGGCCAAGAGTACGACCGCCGGGGCCGGCCAACAACAGAATCCGACAACGGCAGAGGTCGGATGGTGGAGGAGGCGGCCGAACGACGAGGAGGAGGCCGACGACGATGGCGGAGGACAATGACGATGGCAGAGACCGACGACGATGGAGGCCGACGAGCAGTGGGTGCGACCGACGACGATGGCGACGTCTATGGTGTTAGGAGGCGACGGTGGTGGCATCCGTGGAAGAGAGGGGCGGCGGCGGTGGTTGAAGAGAAGAACAGCGGCATTAGTGTCAGTGGAAGAGAAGGGCGACAATGGTGGTGGAAGAGAAGGGAGACGGCAGCGGCATCGGTGGTGGAAGATAAGGGAGACGGCGGCGGCATCGGTGGATGAGATGGGCGACGGTGACTGCATCAGTGGAAGAGAGGGGCGGCGACGACAGTGGAAAAGAGGGCGGCGACGATAGTGGAAAAGAGGGTAGCGGCGGCAGAGGAGGTGGAAGAGAGGGCGACGGGGCCAGCGTTGGTGGAATAGAGGGGGGACGCACGACCATCGCATGACCGGCATCCCCCCGGAAACCGTCAAACCACTCTCATCGGGGGAGGGGCGACGATTATCCCTCATATCTCCTTGTTAGGGAATGCACAACACTCCCTAACAGGGAGTGTTGTCCAGGGCGCTGACCAAGTGTAACGTGCCTCAAACAACTAGACCTCTAAGAGTGGTTTTGTCATGACTAAGTCATGACAAAACCCTAGAAAGCCCAAGAAAACCAAGTGAACCTAGGAATGAAGGCGAGTTCACCATGATCTGCAAATAACACATTTCAATTACCTAACCTAAGGTTTGACTTTAGGGCCTCACCTTAACTCTTTGACCCCCGCCATAACATCCCTAGCCCTTGGAAGGTTCATTGGCCATAAAGGACCCACTTGGGTCAACCAAAGTGGTCAAGTTTACCAAAGTCAACTCTAACCCTAAAGTGGTCAAAGTGCCCTATTAAGGGTCAAGTGACCACCAAGGTGTCAAACCAACCCTATTCAAGTCTTCCTACACCTTATGAGATGCCAATGGGTCAAAAGGACGCATTGGCTACAACCCAGAAGGTCAAATTGACCTCAGTCAACTCTAGCCCTAAATTGGGCAAGGTGACCTAATTAAGGTCAATTGGCCTATAATATGCCCAATTGACCCTACTCAAACCTTCCTAGCCCTTAAGGGGGGTCAAAGGATCACTAAACACCCATTAGGGTCAATTAGGTCACCCAAGGTGGCCTAGGGTTAGGCTAACCCTTATTAGGTCAATATAACCCAAATAGGCTAACTCAAGCTCAAACACAAATCCACTTGGGCTAAGCTCATTTTAATTATTCATATGGGTTAATGGGGTGCTTTTTGGCTGAAATGATCATCAAAATTCGGCCATGGTGACTAGGAGAGAGAAAATGAGAGTTCCCCCAATTTCTAGAGAGAGAAAGTGAGCTTTAATGGCAAGGGAGACCAAGGGGCCTCCTCTCTTCATCTCCAATGGCTTGTTTCATCTTCTCCCCATCAGTTAGAGGAGATCAAGAGTTTTCCCCAGCCACATAAGGGCTTAATGCAGTGAATTCCACCATGGCCGAATTTTCACCATTAATGGCCATTAATGACTTTGAAGCCATGACCCTTCCCCTCCCCCATTTGATTGTTTTAAAAGCTTCCCTAGGCCCCCAACAGTCGTTTATACCCTTCCCCTGAAGATTTCAAGACGTTTAGTTGTACAGTTGCAGAGCACCAAAAGCTCCACCGTCGGCCATGACGCACCACCACTAAACTGGTCGGCAAGCCCAGTTGAAGGTCCGCTTCTTCTCCTCTCCCCTTGTGCTAGCATCCTAGATCAATAGGATTTGAAATCGAGCCCAATTGGGCTGATTTCCATTTTCGGATTCCATGAATTTTCATGGTTTTTATTCCTTGTGAGTTCGCCGGAAACCACCCCTCCAGCGGCTGTGCCGCCCTCCGGCGATAGCCACCACCTCAACGGAGGTGACAGTGGCGGTGGCCGGTCGGGGAGGGGACTGGATCGCCGACAAAAGCCGCTGGAAAATGTTCAAGGTCGTGCTAATCGTGGCCCTTGGCTGGAGGTTGAAGATGACTCCATCACCGTTGGATCTGATATTATATTAATTAATTAAATATGTAATTTTAATTCTTTACTGTGCACCTTTTTAAATTAAATAAATAAGGCGCGTAGGTGCTGAACCTTGAGAAGTGGCCAACATGACAATTGTATCCTTTGAACTCTACTTTATTTTAAAATTAATTTCAACCCATTTGGGTCAGTGATCTGACCACAACACTCAAAATGTTGCAGTCTATATATATAGTGCTAGTCAGAGACTAAATTGAGTACCCCAATCAATCCAATTATCTAAATGACTTGAAATTTGGACTGGAGGTCACTCTTACCTATAATTTGACATATCCAAAATGAGAATTTTTGGAAAATATTTTTCTATAGTTTTGTAGAAATTTAATAATCCATGTATGATTTAATTTTAGGGTCTAATGTCCTCATAATTCACCAAACTTTTGGTGGATGGTCCTTAGGGTCATTATATATCACTGATAAAAATCTCAGCCCATTTTTTGATTTGAATAGGTATTGGTGTGACCAAAGTTTGGTCCCTTAAGGGTAAATTAGGGCAAAAGGGTGCTTGGGGCATGGAGGGGCCAATTCTCACCCAAAGGGGATGGGACTTTGGCCAGAGCCTAAAGGTCAGTTAAAACACCCTCATTTGGAGTTTGGGGTGGATTACGGTGAATTTACCCTAGGACCCTATTTCAAACTCAAAGGTTGAACTTGGGGGTTTGTGAAGGACATAGGGTGATATGTCCTTGTATGGACTTGGAGTTTAGTCCATGTGATCTTAGGGTGCGGAATAGACCTAGAAAGAAATTTTGTGACATTTAGACACATGCACACAACTTTAATCAAATGAAAAATGACTTAGGACCAATTAATGCACTTTTGATCATGATTTTACTACCTGGCCATATGACCATGGATGATCTTGAAAGTTAGGCTCTGATCATATATTGTTGCTTACAAGCTTTGGAAATTTTAGTGTAAATTTTGGGTTAGTATTTATAGTACTTCCTTCACAAACTTAATAGTTGCTCTAATCACTTAAGAAAACATTATAAGTTGTTTATTCATTTTAAATTCATGAAATCTTGTCCATAGAACCTTTAAGGGCATATTAAAGCTTGAAAAATTATTTCATGTTGTTTGGAATAGTTTACCAGTATGTTTATTCACAAAGTGCCCTATTAGGGATATATTTAAAGTATTTTTTATATAGCTTATTGACCTTGGAATTGTATGAAACTTAGTAAGTAATGTTTTATGATCATATTAAAGCTCTGATAATTTTTGTGTAATATTTTGATAATGTTTGGTGGTACTTCCTTCTTTACCTTTAATTACTGTAATTATCTTGAATTAATTAATTAGGGGCTAATAAATATATGAAAATTTGTGAAACTTGTTATTCTATGCTATTTTGATATCATACAGTGTTTATAATTCTTGGGTGGCCATAAATTAAAGAATTCTAGTACTTCATGTTCAAAATCACTCGTGGTCTAATTTTGGAGAAAATTTAATAAATGCCAAATTAATCAGTAAAATTACAAGTTTCTGTATTTAGTATAAATATATCATGATAGACCCCCAGTAATAATTCTAGGGGATTTGGATGAATATTAGAAGGGGTCACCACTCATGCTCATCATATAGCTTAGGTTGGTCTGCACATAGTAAAACTGCAGAATTGTGATAGCATGTAGGATGGACATATGGAGTCTGGGTTAATAGTATACTGATTTGGTAAGGTAAAAATGAGTTCACTATTAGGATTTATGATGGAGAGGGTGTTGGCTTGACTAGTGTTAAGTGGTGTTCGGGATCGACGAAAGATCGTCTTTTCCTGTGGAGAGAGAGAGTCAAAATACACTAGGGTTAGATTTAGTATAACATTAAATGAGATTGGTTATGGGTAGATATCAACAATAATAAGTACCTTGCGAAAGGGAGCTTTGGACTTCAGCCCATCGTAGTTCCTAGTGCACTCGAGAACCATTCACAGGGAATGCCCGGGGCAGTCCAAGGTTAACCTAAACCGTAAGACTAAAAGAATACAAGAGTGATTAGAAATATATTAGGACTTAACTTCCACTCACCTCATGGTCACGTGAGGCTAGTTTGGTTCAGACTCATGAGCGGTAAGCTCGGAAGGTTGTTGTGACGGACGAGTTAGTCTGGGGAGCTGACGGCTCGGAGATTTATATCTATCATAATTGCATGTACATAAAGGTGGTTGGTCTTCGATATTAGACGGTCGTTCGCACCGACGTCGATACGTTGACTCGGCGGGTGTGGTGGACACTTAGCCAAGGGAAAGACTGGAGGTAGGTCAGCATAGTACGCGGAGACCCTGGTGTGTCCTTCGGGGGCGTACGTAAGGGCTAGGCCTGGTAATGCGGACACCCGCCTAGGAGTGACCCACTGTCTTTGTTTGCCATGACGGAGGCTCCTGGGAGTGATGCTAGCTTCCAAATAGGGGGAACTAAAGGTCTGTGCGCATAGAATCATGTATGTATGTTGCATTTGCATGTTTCACGGCATAACATATCACTACACTCATACCTGTATTATACCTGACACTTCATCGTATAAATTGGTATGAGACTTTTTATACGATGAGAGCCGTGCAAAAGACCCATTAACTTATAAGTTTGTATGAGCATTCATATAAGTTAAGGTTACTTATTTCTTAGTTTACTCTTCATACACTTACTGCTCTACTTATTTGCATTACTGTTTTCTTATTATAGAACTGCTAGCTTGCTTTTCCTTTTTTAGTTCTGTTGTATATATACCCGTTAGGGTAGTTGTCACATGCTTGTTCCACTCTTCTTTGTTGTCCTCCACTTTCATTCTCCCTGCACGGTGCCTAGGAGTCACGGGGGTGAGGCGAGGACGATAGTGGCTTAGTCTTTTGACTAACGGTCGATGGACCACATCATTTTAGGGGACCGAGCAGCAGGTGCATCAGCACCGGCGGGATAAGGAGGCAGTACACGAGGAGCAGTTGTTGCACACTACCACTACTTCATGACAACAAGTCGTGGACGGTTTTCAGTTGCTTCCGCTAGAAGTGAGAGTTGTGTGATAGAGATTATTTATATTATACATGTACCGGGTTTAAGCCCATTTCTTTTCTACTCTCATTCATACCTTATACTCATTGTGGACTATAGCACTCTCTTTTATATATTGTGGTGATTTTGTGGACTTAAATTGTTTGTACTTCTACTTCTTCGATGATCGTCAATGTCGGCAGAATCAGTGTTTTGTAGTGGCGACCCTCCCGAGTGTCGGTGTCACCGCAAAAAAGCGGTTCTAGGCATAAGACCCGATAGCGTAGCAAAAAAATAGGGTCTTACACCAAGTTAGTGCTTAAAGGGGCACTCACTTGGTCAGCATCCCTACCAGCCAATGTGGAAAATTCCCATTAGTTGGTAATCCTAGGCGGGATGGCCTTTGCAGGGAAATCCCGCGTAGGAATTTCCTGCATGGGATGATTCCCGAGAATGAAATCATGCGAGAGCCAGCGCAGGAAATCCTACGTGGGAAGAGTCTCGTGCAGGACTTATTGCACAGGAGATTTCCTACGCACGACCTTGGTCGTGTGTGGGGACTCTCGTGCGACAACTGTCGTGCAGGAGGCCTTCCTAGAGTAGTTCAGGCGGCTGTGCGAGGGAGATTATGCCTCAGTTGGCTTCCACTATCGAGTAGTTACGCGCTAGCTAGTGGGGAGGCTTCTTGGATACCAGCACCCCGCATGTTGGGGGTGCAGTCAGCGCTTTGTGTGGGCCGCATATCATGCCCCCAAGTCCCCGAAGTCATGAGCTGAAGCGAAAGGTGAACGAGGACTTTTGTGCTGAGCTGCATGTGTGACCATCTCGGTGATCATGGTGGAGGTGATTGGCACAACAAGTGTGCGGAATGTGGACTATCCACTTGTGCGAAGAGCTCGCTTGTGGCAGTGTGCGTGCATGGCAAAATGTACGGTATATGTGGAGGGTGGAACGCGTAAAGGGCGTATTGTGTACCGGGAGTGTTGTGCACGAGATGTACATTATGACTTTATGCGCGTGCAGCGAATCACGCAATGCATAACGTGTGCAGTGTACAATTGGTACAGTGTGTGTGGGGTGCAATGTGCGTTACTCACTTAGTCTTCTCGGAGCAAGTTGGATTTTGTACGAGATACCTGCAAGACTGGGTGGTGAAGATCCCCACGTGGCGGTGCAGACGTGTAGTTGTGATGTAGCTGGTTTTGGTGTCGATGTCCTTTCCGATGATATGCATTCTTATGTTTATGTTGAGAAGTAGCTTCAGTATTTGTGCCTTTGTACTTGTGCTTCAACACTTTGTAGTGGCTTTGTACATTATTGGCGGTACTTTGGGCGGTGCTTGGTATCACACCATTGATGGTAGATTTCCCTGGCATTGAGTCTTGTTTTGATGTTGATCGAGTTTGTATAGTGCTAGCACCGTTGCTTTGTATAGTGCTTTGGTTACCTTCTTGGATGCTGTAATTGAGGGCGAGACCCGGGCGGTGTTGTAATCTTCTTCTAGAACAAAGAGTGAGTACCTTTGGCTAAGCAACGAGAGGTCACGGGGTCGAAGCACACTGCCAGGAGGCAGTTTTTATGAGCACGTTGCACGAGAACAGGTGTAGTAAGAGCACTTCCCGAAGACAGGTATTGTCAATGAGCGCACTGCATGAGGGCAGATAATGTGAGCATGCTGCCCGAAGACAGGTGTTGTTAATAAGCGCGATGTACGAGCGCAGGTGATGTGAGCACGCTGTCTGAAGGCAGGTGCTGTTAATGAGCGCGTTGCATGAGGGCATGTGTTGTGAGTGCGCTACTCGAAGGCAGGTGCTATTAATGAGCGCGCTGCACGAGGGAAGGTGTTGTGAGTGCGCGGCCCGAAGGGAGGTGCTATTAATGAGCGCGCTGCACGAGGGAAGGTGTTGTGAGTGCGCGGCCCGAAGGGAGGTGCTATTAATGAGCACGCTGCACGAGGGAAGGTGTTGTGAGTGCGCGGCCCGAAGGCAGGTTCTATTAATGAGCGCGCTGCACGAGGGCAGGTGTTGTGAGTGGGCGACCCGAAGACATGTGCTATTAAAGAGCGCACTACACGAGGGTAGGTGTTGTCAGTGCGCTGCCCGAAGGCAGGCACTATTAATAAGTGTGTTACACGAGGGCAGGTGTTGTGAGCACGCTATCTGAAGTTGGTGTTGTTAATGAGCACGCTGCACAAGGGCAGGTGTTGTGAGTGTGCTGCTTGAAGTCGGTGATGTTAATGAATACGATGCATGGGGCAGGTGATGTGAGTGTGCTACCCAAAGACAAGTGCTATTAATGAGTGTGTTGCACGAGGGCATGTTTTGTGAGCATGCTGCCCAAATGCAGGTATTGTTAATGAGCATGCTGCACGAGGGCGGGTGTTGTGAGTGCGTTGCTCGAAGACAGGTGCTGTTAATTAGCGTGCTGCGCGAGAGCAGGTACTGAGAATGTGTTGTCCTAATGTCGACGTCGCCGCCCCTCTGTTTTACCGACGTCGCCCCACTCTACCACCGCTGTTGTCGTCATCGCCTTCTCTTCCATCGACGTCGTCATCGTCACCCTTCTCTTTCACGACGTCACCGCCACCACCCTTCTTCTCCACCGTCGCCGCTCTTCTCTTCCACCACCGTCGTCGTCGTCGCCCCTCTTTCCCACAGACGACGTCAAACTACTGCGGCCAATTCAACCCTCCTGGTAGACCAGACTAAACTAGGCTGTCATAGCCCATGGAGTGGTCGAGCGGGCAAACAATCACATAAAAGAGAAGCTGACAAAGCAATTTTTAACGTGGAAAATCCTAAAAAAAGGTAAAAACCACGTGATCGGATCTGTGCCGACCAAACTACCATTATATGTTGTCGTGTTATAGAGCTTTTGAGAGAAGCGAGAGCAACAGACTGCTACTCGTTACAATTATTAAAGAGAGTGTACTGGGCTCGGAGGGTGATAAGCCACCTCTCACAGAGTTAATTCTTTTCCTGCTATAATAGAGAGCTTCACACACTGGGTGATTTGGATACTTTGAATGCTTTAGAGTCCTTGACTGTTGCATGGAGGTGGGGCAACTTATTTGGCTTGTCCTGATTTCTGCAGCTTGGAAGCTTAGACGACACATTTTGTGTGTCTTATCTTTTGCGTTCTGTCTCCTGTTGTGTTTAGAGGAGTCTGGAACGTTGGTCTCATCGGCTACTCGTATGCTTGTTCCTGAGTTGAGAGTGTTAAGTGCTTATAACAATCTTGAGAGCAATGCGCGTGGAGGCACACTTGGAGAATTATTGAGAGCGGAGCGCACGACAGCACACTTGGAGCAGTCTTGAGAACAGAGCGAATAACGACGCACTTGGAGCGGTGAGCGTACTGAAGGATATACACAAGGAAGAATATGCGCACGAAGTACACACACACACACACACACACACACTATGGTGAAGAGACGCGTGCAAGAAGGAGCGTGCACAATGAGGAGGGGCGTGCACACATTATCGAGGAGACGCGCGCAAGGGGGAGCGCGCGTGAGAAGGAACGTGCACACAAAGAGGCTTGCACATGTTGGTGGAGAGATGAGCGCAAGAGGGATTGTGCATAAGGAAAAACGAGTGCATAAATGGATGTGCACACATTGGAGGAGGAGAGAATGAGAGAGGAAAACCGTAAGAGGAATAGGAGAGGAGAGAAAAAATTCATAGGAAGAATAGGAGAGGAGAGGGAAAATACATAAGAAGAATAGGAGAGGAGAGAGAAAATTTGTTTAAGGAATATGCAAGGAGAGAGAAAATCTATAGGAGGAATCGGAGAGGAGAGAGAAAATCTGTAGGAGAAATTCTAAGAAGAGAAAAAGGTTGAAATGAAGGAGAGTTTATGACTCTATTTATAGGCCCTGGGGGTGGTTATAGTGGTTACACGGCTATCCGCAGACCATAACCACTCAATTTAATATTTGCAAACCGAATTAATATAGATTGTGGCGCACATATTTATAATAATTTTAAAATGATTACTAACTACACACCAACCATTATTTTTTGGTAAATGCATCCCCCACTACGGGAAGTTATGAGGGTGGTTACGCGAGATGGATGGACGAGATTGCAAGGAGATTGTGGGTAGTTATGTATAGATTGAATGATGGAGATTGTGTGGGAGTGATCAGACGACGGTGGATTGGCGATGACCAAGAATCTGGCTGGCGGGAGCCGGCCGACGATAGAATCCGGCCAGTGGCGGAGGCCGGACGGTGGAGGAGGTCGGTCTAATGGAGAGGAGGATCCTGAAGGCGATGGCGGAGTCCGACGATGATGGTGGAGATCGACGACAACGGAGGCCGACGAGCGGTGGGTGCGACCGGCGACGATGGCGATGTCCGTGGTGTTGAGAGGCGACAATGGAGACGTCCGTAGAAGAGAGGTGCAACGGAGGCGGCATCGGTGGAAGAGAAGAGTGGAGGCGGCAACGTAGGTGGAAGAGAAGAGCGGCGGCGGTGACATCAGTGGAAGATAAGGGAGGCGGCCGCGGCAACAGTAAAATAGAAGGCGGCAACGACAGTGGAAGAGGAGGGTGACAACGACGACGTCGGTGGAAGAGAGTGGCGACGATGGCGGCGTCGATGGAAGAGAGGGGCGGCGACGACGGTGTTTGGGCAGCGCGCTTACAATACCTGTTGCGACCAACTCAACCCTTTTGATAGACTAGACTAAACTAAGCCACATTAGCTCGTGGAGCGGTCGAGCGCACACATAGTCGCAGTATAAGCATAAGTACACAATACAATTTTAATGTGGAAGAGAGGGGAGACGGCGTCAGTGGAAGAGAAGTGTGGCGGCGACGGTGGAAGATAGGGGCGGCGGCGGCGGGTGGAAGAGAAGGGCGATGGTGGCGGTGGAAGAGAAGGGCGACGATGGCGGCGACGGTGAAAGAGAGGGGTGACAGTGGCGGCATCAGTGGAATAGAGGGGCGACGACGGCGGAGACGGTGGAAGTGAAGGTCAGTGACGATTGCAGTGGAAGAGAATGGCGGCGACGACGGTGGTGGTGGAAGAGGAGGGCAGTGACAGTGACAACGATGTAAAAGAAGGGTGGCAGCGTCGTTGGTGGAAGAGAAGGGAAGCGCCGGCGGCGGCGGTGGAAGAGAAGGGCGATGACGATAGAGTTGGTGGAAGAGAGGGGGACGTATGGTCGTCGCATTGTCGGCATCCCCCGGGAAATCGTCGCACCACTCCCATCGGGGGAGGGGCGGCGGTTACCCCCCACGTCTCCTTGTTGGGGAATGCACAACACTCCCCAACAGGAAGTGCTGTCGTGGGCGCCGACCAAGTCAGGGCCTAAAGAAGCATGACTTGGTCAGCGACCCCTTTTTCCCATTGGCTGGTAATGTAGGATTTTTCTTAATAGCACATCAAATGTGCGCAGCAGAATAAAGTTCAAAAAAACACTAAAGAGAACTTGGATCTTGCAATTGTACAACCCCGTAGCCTGGCGAGTGAGACCCTCCCCAAATATCAGCCTAGGGGCGTGGTATGGGCGACGAGTTGGTGCGGCCCCGTTCGAAGACGTGCGGGTCCTCGTGCGTGCGTGCGGAGGTTTTATGCGCATATGTTTAGAATTTATATATATATATATATATATATATATATATATATATATATATATATATTATTTATTATATTATAATATATATAATATATTATACATATATTATATATAGGAGATGAAAAAGAAGAAGGGAGATGTGATTTTGAGCAGGCGGACGGGGTACAGCGGAGAAGAAGGAAAAAATAAAAAAGGAAATGGGATCGTGGGTTCCCGGTCTTCCCGCTAGGGTTCGGCGCAGGTGGATCGGCCCGCCCCTTTCTTCTCTCACGCTCGGCCAACAGGAGCAGCACAGTCGGCCGCCCCTTCCCCACTCCCTCTCTCCCGTCGCCGGCGAAGCTAGGGCACGGCCACCCCTTCTCTCTCTCTCTCTCTCCCGTCGCCGGCGAAGCTAGGGCACGACCGCCCCTTCCTCTCTCTCTCTCCCGTCATCAGCGAAGCTAGGGCACGGCCCCCCCCTTCCTCTCTCTCTCTCTCTCTCCCGTCGCCGGCGAGGCTAGGGCACGACCGCCCCTTCCTCTCTCTCTCTCTCCCGTCGTCGGCGAAGCAGCAGCCCGGCCGCCCCATTCCCGCTCTCTTCCGTCACCGGCAAGACAGCAGCTCGCCCCCCCCCCCCCTCTCCTTCTTTTTCCCGGCCTGAAGCAACCCCAACCCGGCCGGCCCTCTCTTCTTCCCGACCTGGAGCAGCAACCACACCCCGGCCGATCCTCTCTTTCTCCCGGCCTAGAGCGAGGCTCGGCCTGGAGCGGGGCTCGGCCTGGAGCGGGGCTCGGCCCGGAGCGAGGCTCGGCCCGGAGCGAGGCTCGGCCCGGAGCGAGGCTCGGCCCGGAGTGAGGCTCGGCCTGGAGCGAGGCTCGGCCTGGAGCAAGGCTCGGCCTAGAGTGAGGATCGAACGCCGACGCGGCCACATGCAGTAGGATCGACTCGGAGCTCCTCTCCCGGCCCCGCCGCCAAGCACGCGACAAGGGTAACGATGTTTCAACTTGGGCAGGTGAAGCCTTCAGTTTACATATTTGCGCAGAAGCCCCTCTCCACCAACTGGTGGGGGGAAGGGAGCTCCCCGACGGGTTGACGTGTACGTCCCCGCAGTTAATTGCATTAGTGTCCGGAAGCGTGAGTACGGGTTTAGGCATGCTGTGTGAAGCCCATCCGGACGTGTGAGCCGGATTGGTGATGTTCTGGGGTTCCCGGAGAAGACTCCGAGGAAGTTGTTTATTTAGCCGCTTGCAGGGAATGCACTCCGTAGCCCCCAAAGAGGGGGTGTGCACAATATGTTTGGCCCGCTTATATTAGCCGACCGATGACTAGTTGGCCGCCGCTCGTCAAGACGTTGGCGTACAGGTGTTGCAGTACCAGACGGGGAGTAGCGGGCTTAAGCCCAAGCTTGTGCCGACCCTCGAAGGCCTTTTTTGTTTATATTGCCGGCCTGCGTGCCGAGTATGGAATTTATATTCCTGTAATATTTTTTCATATCTGTGATGCTCTGTGATTATAGTTTACACCTCTTGTCTTGGGCGAGCGATGTGTTCGTGAACCGCTCCCCCCGTGTGGGCCCCGAGGAATAGATGCCGGGAAGCCCCTGATGGCCTGTTGTCATCCTTTCAGAATAGCGGAGTTCCGCTGTTAGCGACCCAATTGGGGCTGCGTAGAATAGGGCTGCTGGGTGGTTTTGTGCCAATAGTAAGGCGAGCGGGGAACATTTTACATAGACCCGAGGTGGCACCTCTAGTTTGGGAGTGGATCTCGAGATCCTCCTTGGATGTTCCGGTCGGCCAAGAGAGCCCTCCGAAGGTGACTTAGCTCAGCCCTTGGCTTGGGAGGGGAAGAGTTAGTTAGTCTTCCGGGTATGCGGCGGGTCCTCCACGCTGAGACCTTGGGTCTGTCCCTTGTGTTCCTAGTCTTGTGCCTAGATCGTTCGCTTGAGGGTAGTAGGTGCGCGGTCACCCCTTCCCCAAGGGTCGAACTCCACAGGAGACCGGATTCCGGTTTCAACAGCAATGAACATTGATCAAGAAGTTTGCATAACATAAAATAGGAGTATACTTGAGTGGGATTGAGTCAGCACTCAATCAAGATGCTATCAAATTATTCTTGGCAAGCGGGTGAGTTCACGCAAAAATTGATTTGCGGCTCTACAGGAATCCACACGAATGAGGAGAACACCGACACCTTGCCAAACAAGCTCCAAGATGGAGAATGGAAATCCCTCAGCGTCTCCAAAGACTGCTAGGTCTATACCAGGAGAGGCGGCGACGGGCGCCGGAATCGGGGCTTACGGGAGCGGCGGGATTGGCACTTCGGGAAACACTTTCCGTCAGTTTTGGGTTTGCCCTAACTCATACACCCCGAAACCCTATATATATATATATATATATATATATATATATATATATATATATATATATATATATATATATATATATATATATATAACCAGGAGTATAAACAGGCTTGAACCGTCGCTATCCGCAGACCCGGAATAGATGAGATGACTCGACGAAATGTCTCGACGAATCAGCTCATCTCTCGACGAATTTCAGTAAGTCAAGTGATTGGTCCTTCATTCATCACATATGAGTAAGACCAACAGAATCCATTCCTCCAACTTCTCAAAATGCTCTTATGTGCGACCTTATAGGATTATATCACGTTGGAGTGTGACTGTCTGTTTGACAGCTTTCAGATCATCATGGTAACACCAACAGGTAATCTCGTACGGGATGATCATCCTACGTGGGATGGCCTTTGCGGGAAAATCCCGCTCAGGAAATTTCCTGTGTGGGATGAGTCCCATGCGGGACTTGTCGCGTGGGGGATTTCCTACGCGTCATTTGCCGTGCGGGGTGACTCCCGCGCGATAACTGTCAAGCGGGAGGCCTTCTTGGAGCGGTTCAAGCGGCTTTGCTGGGGGGATTATGCCTCAGACGGCTTCCATTATCGAGCGGTTACGTGCTAGTGGGGAGGTTGCTTGGATACCCGCACCCCAAATGTTGGGGGTGCAACTAGCGCTTTGTGTGGGCCGCATCAAATCTATATAAATACTACAACAACACTCAAGCCTTTATCCCACTCTAGTGGGGTCGGCTATATGGATCCTTCGTCACCATTGTACCCTATATTTTGACATTCTCACTAATGCCTAAGTACATCTTGTTTTCCTTATAGTTTCATTCCAAATCATTATTGGTCTATCCCTCCCTCATTTAACATGTCTAGTGACTAGACTCTCACAATGCCTAACATGTGCCTCTAATGGTCTCCTTTGTACGTATCCAAACCATCTTAGTCAAGCTTCTTGCATCTCTTCTGCAATTGGTGCTACTCATGTCTTATCCCTGATACATTCATTTCTAATTTTATCCAGTCACATGTGTCTATACATCCACCTAAGTATTCTCATTTCCGCAACTCCCATTTTTTGCTCATGTACACAATTCACTGCCCAACACTCAAAATCATAGACCATCGCTGATCAAAATAATCATGTCTTCCAAATTAAATGATCTTAAAATCCTGACCGTTCATAAACTATCTTAGTGTTGGTTCGGTTTCTAAATAGCAACAGGTTCAAATCTTCGCAATCCCCCCTGATGCTATGGGTGTTTACAAAAAATAAAAAAACGCACAAATCGAGCTGATATCCACACTCAACCACTTGGTTCAGTGTAGGGATGATTTTTTCTTTTAGGATAACCGTCCCTATTTCAGTTTGGTGTTGTTGCGGATCGCCTGCTTTTGCTCAGGTCCAGAGAATCGGACAACCTTAGCTCCAATCCGGACCGACGCACAAACAGTCAAATGAAAAACAAGCAGCAATGATAAGAGGTGTTTTTAACGCGAAAAATTTGAAAAAGGTGAAAAACCACATGACACATTTTGTGTCAGGCCAAAATTCACTATTTTCCTTTTATTTACAAGTATTTTGAGTTTCTTAGATAGTGACAGGTCATCTCTCTGTTACAAGATTTGCGTGCAAAGATATGAGGAAAAAATGGCCAAGTCCACAAAGCCATAAAAGTGCATCTGCAAGAGCTTCCGCGAATGTGCTTTCCTGAGCTCTTTCTTTCGCCTGCTACTATGTTCGCGAGGGTGCTGAGCATGAACATTCTAGAGGGGTGCAGAGCAAAATCGGAGCCATAAAACGATCTAAGTCTCATGTCTTCACCGAAAAATCTCAGAACTCTCTCTAGTCTCTCAAGTTACTTGTCCTTAATTGAAGGTATGTGGTCTTTTATAGCTTTTTTGAAGGGTCGCAATGGTAAACGCGTCCAACTGAATATTGAGTTGACGAATGACGTTGCTCCGGCGTTCTGGTGACCGAGATCACCAATTTTCCTAAACTAACAAACATGCCCCCCCCGGGAGGTCCGGGTGGCCCGAAAAAGCAACTCGGTGACGTTGGCGGCCGAGGAGCAGCCGGAGGCGGTGGAGATTGCGGGGCGCGCCTCTACACACGTGCGTGTGCCAACCATATGTGTGCGTGCATGAGCGGGCCACTCACAGTGCCTTTATATGCTTACCCCCCCCCATTCAGGGTGATTGTGTACCCTTCGAGCAGGAATGGTTCGTGCACGCGGCTCGCTTGGTCGGGGTTACTTGCTTTAAAAGCAATTCTAATAAAACCAAAAACAGCGCAACAAAACCGCCCAGAAAAACCTCCTAGAAATACAATCCCAAACTGCACCGATTATTGAACTACACCGATAGATTTAGGATTGGTTCGATTTGGGAAAATAAATGACCTACCCTTTTCGATTTGATTTCGGTTTGAGTCCAAACCGAACCGCTTGCACCTCTACCTGACGCTTCTTTAGGGCTTCAAAATAAGCTCACCGAAAATTCCATCCCGGGGCTTGAAGCCCTCCCCGAAGCCGGCGTCTGTAGCCCCATGATAGGATCCATATATGTTATCAATAGGAAAACTTTAAACACATCCACTTACAGAACTCCAGGAAAACAACATCACCGCAATAACACCGGATATAAGCACCCCAAGGACCGAGTCCTGAACTGGTGAACAATCGATAAGGAGGCTCTCCTCTTTCTGCCGCCACAACATATCAACACTAAAAACATAAGAAGCAAACCCTACCCCTCTGCCTTTTATAACCTGGCAGTACATGACCAAAATACCCTTCCCAACACAAAATATTGTAGCCCAACCACTCCAGACCTCCCACCCACTTGTTCGGCATGCATCAACCACCCCCTCCCCCGACAACATCCTAGTCCTCAAGGATGGAAATGTGGAAAGCATTGTTGTAGCATCCATAGGTCTTCCCAAGCCGCTGCCTCCTCCGAGTCTTGTGACCATTGCACCAACAACTGAGTGACTACCCTACCATCCTGGGGAATGATACGACGATTCAATACTACAATTGGTTCAATCATTAAGTTGCCTTGGCTATTTAACGCCGACGAAAACAGGGTAACCTGCGCGGGCAGATAGCCGTGGTGCTCTTGTAGCTATGAAATGTGGAACATATGATGTATTTTTGCCTCCACTGGAAGATCTAACCGGTAGGCCGCCGGTCCCACATGCTCCGCCACTTGGAACGGTCCAAAGAACTTAGGTGTTAGTTTGTGATAGCCTCTAGGACGAATGGACGTTTGTCGATAGGACTGCAATCAAACATATTCCCACGAGACCGGCTCTAATGTTTATTCTCCGCGCTTCTTGTCTGTCATTGTTGAAACCAAAATCTCGGTCTCCTGTGGAGTTCACCCTCGGGGAAGGGGTGACCGCGCACCTACTACCCTGAAGCGCACGATCTAGACACAAGACTAGAAACACAAGGGCAGACCCAAGGTCTCAGCGTGGAGGTTCCGCCGCATACCCGGAAGACTAGCAAACTCTTCCCCTCCCAAGCCAAAGGCTGAGCTAAGGCACCTTCGGAGGGCTCTCTTGGCCGACCGGAACCTCTAAGGAGAATCTCAGGATCAACTCTCTCCTGACTAGAGGTGCCTCCTCGGGTCTATACAAAATGCTCCTCACCCGCCCTACTATTGGCGCAATCTCGTCGAGCAATTCTACGACACGCTACCCAAGCTGGGCCACTTACAACGGAACTCCGATATTTTAAAAGGATGACAACAAGCCATCAGGGGCTTCCCGACAACTATACCTTGGGGCCCCCACGGGGCGAGCGGTTCACGAGCACACCACTCGCCCAAGACAGAAGAAGTAAACTACGCATACACAGAGCATCACAGATATTATAAATAATTATAGGAATATGAATTCCATACTTTGGCACGCTGGCCGGCAATATAAACAAAAATAGGCCTTCGAGGGCCGGCACAAGCTTGGGCTTAAGTCCGCTACTCCCCGCTTGGTACTGCAACACCTGAACGCCAACGTCTCGACAAGCAACTGCCAGCTGAACAACCGTCGGCTAACATGAGCCAGCCAAATATATTGCGCAGTCATAACCTGCATGCGGTTTTGGGCCTCCGCAAGATTAGTCTTCAAAAGTGTTATGACCCATTCCCTTGCCGCTAGAGATCGATCCACTTCTTTGACTCCTGCCAGATCGGGGTTATAGGCGGAATGTGTCAGAGGAGCTTGACCATAAAGAACCTCTGCTAAGGGCAACCAATGCACCCACCTTTCTGGCCTCTCAAAGCACTTGCACCTTAGGTAGTTCTCCAAACACTGGTTCACTACCTCCGTTTGGCTGTCGGATTGGGGATGGTAAGCGGTGGATATTGTAACGCCCCGTAGTTTTCGTCGAATGATTGCATACGCTTGATGGGCGTTACGTTGGATTTGACCGTTGTTCGAGCATGGTTTTTACGCGGGCTTTCGAGTGGCTGTTTTGGTAGCCTAGTTGCACGATTCCCCAGCAAGCCGGAGTCCAATTTTGGGGACTCGGTGAGGCCTCTTAGGGAATGCGTGCACTTTTTCGAGCCTGGGTCAGGTTGCTCAAAACGGGTTGATTGTATGGAAGATGTGTACATAAAACAAAAAAGGGTAAAAAGTCCTTAAGGAAGAAATGGTCTAGGACGAAACAGAAACACTTTTCAAAACAGTGAAACATGGTCATTTTTGTGCGTAACACGACCTGGGACACGAGCGTGTCCCAGGGCGTGTCTAGCTCGGGATGCGGTTTGGCTTTGTGGTCGTCGAACTTCGTTCGACGAAGTTGCGGGAGGAACACGCCCCCCGACACGGGCGTGTCGGGGCGTGACCTGGGGCGTGACCTTCTTGACTCGACGAATTTTCTTGAGGCGAGGTGAGCTCGACGAATGGGGTACACGCCCCGTGACACGGGCGTGTCACGGGCCGTGTCCTGCTATGTCGAGTGTCGAGTGTCGAGTGTCGAGTGTCGGGTGTCGAGAGTGGGGACACGGCCTGTGACACGGGCGTGTCATAGGGCGTGTCCAGCTTTGTCGAAGTGTCGACACTTTTGGTCGACGAGATGTCGAGACACGGGTTACACGCCCTAGGTCACGGGCGTGACCTACCCGTCACGGGCGTGTACCCGGCCGTGTACCTTGTGGATAAACTGGAAATTGTCGAATTCTGCGCCGCTTAAGGTACACGCCCGGTGACACAGGCGTGTCACAGGGCGTGATAGGGCCGAAAATCGACTTTTTCAGTTTTTTTTGTGCCGTTTGTTTCTCTGATTCTCGATCAAGCGGTCCATCTCTGTCCTGGAAGAAGTAAAGCAGAGAAGAGAGTTTATTTTCTCCTCACTTCATCTTTTTCCACCCTCTTCTTCATCTTCTTCCTCATTCCAAAGGGCACTCAAGGGAGCAAACAACATGTTTTGGTCACCTAACAAGTATTTTTCAAACAACGTAAAAAGGATGATTTCTTATATTGATAAATCTAGAATGCATATAGGAGATCGTCATACGTAAACTAAAGTGTTTTCTGCCGCGTACAAACACACGTTTTGATCCCTAAGGCCGAGGGATACGACCATCAAACTAAACGGTTTCTTGCATATAACTGATAATTTTCAACTACTAAGTAAGCGTCGAGGTTTTGCCTGGGCGTGTGCAGTTATCCCCTGCACGACGTGGCATCATAACCCGTAGTTTCTCTTACTCTGATACGATGTACTCGTTGAGGAAATGCGGGTTGTGACAGATATGATCAACTTGACTTGGAGAACCCGAAAGTGCTCTTGCCACACTTGGCTCACAAAGATGGTGTCTCGGTCACTGACAATAGACTCCAGCATGCCATGTAGGCGGACTACGGAATCTAAGAAGACTTGCACCACACTCTTTACCGTATATGAGTGAGATATAGCCATGAAGTTGGCTTGTTTGCTCAGCCGATCCACAACTACCAAGATCGCAATTTTGCCTTCACTTTTCAGGAATCCCTCCACGAAATCAAGGGAAATATCCTCCCAAATCCGAGCCGGTATTGGGAGGGGTTGGAGCAGTCACATTACCTTTCTGTTGTCTGGTTTGCACTGTTGGCATACCACATATCTTTGCACATACTCGTAAACATCCACCTTCATTATTTTTTCAAAAGAACATCTTTCATAGACGATCGTAGGTCGACGTGATACCTGAATGGCCTCACTATGCACTGTCGTGGTACATTTGCAATAGCTTAGATCTGATGGCGGCGTCATTCCCGACCACCAGCTACCCCTTCAACTTCAGCAACCCCCTCTCCCATTGGTACTTTGATTTACTATTGTTGTCCACCGTTTTTTTGTTTTATGATTTCATGGATGGTGGGGTCCCGGAGCCACGATTCCTTGAGTTGATGCAAGAAGTCTGTGGTAACCGTGATTACGACATTCAGCTCTGCTTCCTCTTGTCCATCCTTTCTGGATAAGGCGCTAACATATGTGTTTTCCTTCCCTTCTTTGTATTGTCATATCCTAATAATTTGGATAAATATTTCTGTTGCGCCGGTGTCGCTAACTTCTGATTCAAAAGGAACTTCAAGCTTTGGTGATCCGTCCGTATGGTGAACGGATCGGTGATTAAGTAGTATCGTCATTATTGTACGACTAGGACAACCACTAGCAAATCATTTTCATAGATTGAGATCATGGATTTTTTCTTGCCCAACGCCTTGCTGAAGTAGGCAACCGACCTCCCCTTTTGCATTAGAACATCCCCCACTCCGCTATCTGACTCGTCCGACTCAACCACAAATGGTTGATTGAAGTCTGGCAAGCACAATACCAGCAGTTGAGACGCCGCCTGCTTGAGGTGATTGAAGGCTTGATCCGCCTCCTCGGTCCACTACAGACGAGCAAATTTGAGCAGTGTTGTTAACGGTTTGGCAATGCCTCCATATCCTTGAATAAACCGCCGGTAATAACCAGTGAGGCCGAGGAATCCCTGAACATGCTTTGCTGTCTTGGGTGTTAGTCACTCCAACATGGCCCAGATCTTCTCTGAATCAGTCGCTTCCCCCTCGTGTGAGATGATGTGACCCAAATAATGTACCATGCGGCTTCCAAAACAACACTTACTTATTTTTAAGAACATGCTTCGCTTTCGTAGAGTCTCAAAGGTGAAAGTCAGGTGCTCCAAGTGTTCCTGCCATGATTTATTGAAAACCAATGTCATCAAAAAAGACTAATATAAACCTCCGGAGTTGCTTGTGGAAGTTCTTGTTCATCAGGCTTTGAAATGTTGACGGCGTGTTGGTCAAGCCGAAAGACATGACCATGAATTCGTAGTGGCTATGGTGTGTCTGAAACACCGTCTTGTAAATATCCTCATCTGCCATCCAAACTTGATGGTAGCCTGCTCGCATGTCTAATTTGGAGAAAAAAGTTGCCCCGTGGAGTTCAGCGATGAGATCCTCAATGATTGGAATCTGGAACTTCTCCTTGATGGTTTGCAAATTAATTTGACGGTAGTCAATGCACATTCGTCATGTCTTGTCACCTTTCTTCATCAGCACCGACGAGGAGGCATAGGGTCTACAACTCGGCCGAATTATTCCGGTCTCCAGCATCTCCTTGACCAATTTCTCAATTGCATATTTTTGTAGTGGCGGGTAACAGTAAGACCGCATATTAATGTCGCCATGATCGTCCATGAGAGGAATACAGTGTTCATGTTTGCGGCGAGGTGGTAGGTCCACAAGCTCACTAAATATATCTTGGAAAGTGGCGAGTAACTCCCGTAAGTGGGCCGATTCTTTTTGTGACAAGGTTCCAAACTTTTCTTGGCAGGTAATTCCACTGCGCGGGCTGCGGTAGCTGTTTTCACAACCCTCCTTTATGTCGGCTGTAAGGGCGGAGAGGTCCTCAACCAGAAAAATGGACGACATGTTCAATTGTCCTCTCTTGACCACCATCTTCTCCAAACTTTGTTGTTTCATCCAAGTGCCACCTGTAGTTTTGGATCCCCACAACAAGATTTTCTGACCTTGGCTCGTGAAGTCCATGCGGAGATTGCCTAAATCCTATTGTATCACACCTAGTGTACTCAACCATTGGATCCCGAGCACAACTTTGAACCCACCTAGCGGAAGCACCATCATATTCGTCGTGAATAACACCCATTGTACCCACCATTTAAACCTCATTACCTTGTTGGAACTGGACATTTGTCTTCCATCTGCAATCACCACTGTAAAAGGGGGTATCTGGGTCAGTTGGCATTATAATCGGTGGGCTGCCTCCGCGTCTACGAAATTATGAGTGCTTTTCGAGTCAATCAACACTTAGATTGCTTGTCTGTGATAGGATTGTTGGGTTTCTATACATATATGGAACAACACAAAATATGTGCGCAACAGAATAGAGTTTAAGAAAACTCTAATCAGAAACTGAATCTTGCGATGAAACATTGATCAAGAAGTAAAACAGAAAAGTGATTGCAATATACCTTAGATGGATTGAATCAATACTTAAACAAGATGCTTCAGAAGGCTGAGTCCATGCAAAAAATAGATCCGCGGCTCTACAGGTATCCACACGAGTGGAGGCAAACACCAAGATCTTATTCCACAAGATTTGGTTTGGAGAATAGAATGCCCTCTACGTCTCCACAAGCTGTTAGGTTTGCTCTAGGAGAGGCGACGACAAGGTGAACTCACGACGGGATCTAGGGTTAGTGACGACTTCAAAAAGCACACAATGGAAGTTACATCAGAAACTTTCTTCCAAGCCTATTTATACCCCAGAAAAACAAACAGACAAAAGTCTCCTTAGAAATCTGTCAAAACTCAACATGCGTCGACTTGCACTCGACGTGCATCAATAAGAACTCAACACAGCGTCGAGATATACACGACGGCATTCGACGCAACTGTGTCGACATGCAGTTGACGTACCTATGCCGAGTAGAACTCGACGTTGGATCGATTTATACTCGACATAACGTCGATAAAGCAACTGCTTTGGCGTTAAGCTTGGTTGCGTCGACATCTAGTCGATGTGAATCGACACACACTCGACATCCGTCGATACGCACTCGACGCAACTCGTCAGAATTCTTTGTCATAGATTTGGTCCCTTTATCATATCCTATATGAGTGAGGCAAACACAATATTTCCTTCAATTTCTGCAAGCACTCTTATGTGCGACCCTATAGGCTAATATCGCATTGATAGTGAGACTAACTGCTTGATTTCTTTGCAATCACCTAATAAATACCAATAGTCTCTCACTTGATCACAAAGTATCAACAAAAGTCTCACAAACAATGAATAGTATCTAGCAATACATCATTGCTACCAAAACAATAAGAGTACATAACTTAACAAGCCTTTAATGACCAATGTATCAGTGTTGTCATGTGCTTTTATCCTTTACATCCGGATAAAACTAGAAGCATAAACCGTGTCACCCTCATAATTGTTCAATCCTAGTTTCTTGATCTGGAATGAACTTCGAGAAATTGTTGAGCTCAATATCATATATTAACTCAATCAAACATGATCATCCATTTCTCAGTCTCATTCCATCAAGGGGCCCATGGATGTAACTCCCGTCATATAGGACAAATCTCATTTCTGTCCACACAAACACCCAAATGACTCGTAACATACCCAATAACCACTGTTATCATTAACCTTTCTCAAGGAAGACTTTTGATGGCATCAAAGCACACACTTCCTCACTTGATGAATGTTGTGAATTCATGTCAAAGAACCATAAACATCATTGTCACTTAAGATCTCCTTGTGACACGTTCATATAATAATCCACAAAGTAGTCTCATTGTGGGTATGTCCAGTACAACTTGTTCACTAACAAGTACTTATGTGATGACTTGATATCACAATATCATGACCTATGAGAACCGGTCATCAGTCAATATATATGTTAGTCTTAATGTACCATCATTGCCCTTAGCTTATAAGATGATACTCCAACTATGGACTATTTAAGAATGAAGTTTCTTATAAACATAGACCCTTACATTCAACTCATTCACTTGAATTCCTTTGGAAGCGAACATTCTAAGAGCATTTACTATGCTAATTAATCTATCATATAAAAATAGTTGACATAACAAAAGAACTTGTCATAAATATAAAAAGAAATATAAAGTACAATATTTAACACATGAATAACAACTGACACATATACAATCCACAAGTCTCCCACTTAAGAAGATCATTTGGTTATCTAATACGCATTGATCTAGTATGACCATCATGCTTTCTCAGTGCAAGAGGCTTCGTTAGTAAATCCACAATATTCTTTGCAGTCGACACTCTGCATATGCCCATATATTCTCGATCGACAATCTCTCGAATAAGATGGAACTGCCGAAGTGTATGCTTGAAGCACTGATGAGATCTAAGTTCATTAGGCCGTACAATAGCACCATTATTGTCACAGTAGAGAACTACAGGATCAACAATGCTAGAAACTACATCAAGCTCGCCGATAAATTTCCTTATCCACACAACCTCTTTCGGCGCATTTACAGCAGCGATATACTCAGCCTCTGTTATAGAATCAGCAACCGTCTTCTGCTTGGAACTTGGTGAATTGAATTCACTATCAACCCGAAAAGGCAAGTGTACCTTTCGAATTGTAGTACCAAGGTCGTATTAAAACTCGGGGCTGTCAACTACTCTTACTCACGCTTCCACTATTATCCTACCGAAAGATTGTTGGATTTTTGAGAATTTTTAAATTAAAACTAAAGATAATTTGAAACAAAAACTTATGTTAAAAAGCTAGCATTCGATCAATGATTCACCATGAAATGAGACGAGAAGGAAAAAATGATTAATTTTATAATTGCGAATTAAACTCGACCGTGACGGATCCAAAAATAAGACAAAATCTCGCTAGAGCATTAAGTCTCCTAACTTATAGACGCTTTGATCGAAATCTCTTTACAAATCAAAAGGGCCTAAAGTTGCATTATCGAGATGATCCGCACTATTGGATTTGACTCCAATCCGGAGGATTTACGTCGTCCTATCTCTAGGATTGCGTGCAACTCCTTCCTTATTTGAGTGATCTTTCAAATCAACGAGTCTCTCGACTACTATGAAATGTGATCAAATGTCTACTACCGTATACCGGAAATACGGAGTCGACTCGATAAAAATCAAAGAAGGATCAAAAATAATTTAGAAAAAAATAAAACTAAAGAGTAAAGGAGGTCCTCATCTCATTTCATGGAGCCTCACGATCGAATGCTAAGGGAAATTAGATACGCATAATCGAAAGGGAAACCAAAATAAGAGAAGGAAATAACATTTTCATTATTTAATAAAGAAGGGGTACACAATAAAAAGAAAAAGACAATATTATCCTACTAAAAAATGGTTACACTAATAGAAAAGAAAAACAACAAGTAAACAAGGGAAGAACTCTCTCTTGAACTAGCTATCTCACTTGCTCTCCCTCCAATTCAACCTTCCAAAGCTTGAGGCAAGGGCTCCTTTTATAGACGAGGGGGAAGGTTCTAGATGGGAATAAAATGAAATGGCAAGGGGGGTGGCCAACCATGTGCTTGGAGAGGGGGAATGCATTTCATTTAATGAGGGGGAAGAAAGAGAGGTGGGCTCAATGCATTGGTGGCAAGGTGCATGCATGGAGAAATTAATAAGAGAGAGAGATGGTATGATGGATGCATTGTATGACATTTAACATTTAATGGAATGAAAATAGGAGATATTTAATAGAAAGCAGATGAATGTAGAGGAGGGTGGCCGACCATGCATGAATGGAGACTTAGGCTGCACTTGAAGGGGGCCGGGTTGCATGCATCTAAAGTGGGATGCTTCATCATTGAAGTGGGCTCAGGCAGAACTTGAAGGCTTCATGGTGGGGCCGGGCTGCACCAAAGAGCTGCATGGACTCGGGTTGCACCAATGAAGAAGGCCGGGCTGCACCAATGAGGAAGGGCTCCATCAAGGAGGGTCGGCCATGCACTTCAAAGGCTCGGGTTGCAACATTAAGTGGGCTACTGCAAGTGAAGGGCTGCTCGGTTTAGACTTGGAGAAGGAGGCTCGGTTGGACTGCACTTGTATGGCTTGGTTATGAGGGCAGCATGCATGTTGGATTAGAGCTCGGGTAGGGGCTGCACCAACACATCGAGGGCTGCATTTGTCAAGAGGACTTGAACCTACAAATAACAAGACAAAGTAAACATTAGACACATAATATTATTTATTAACATTGAACATAATAATTATAACAAATAAAACTAAACATCACATAATATAATATATATTATTAAGACTAAACATAACAATAATAAGACATTAAATAAGACAATTAACAAAACATAAAAATAAACAACAAACATATTAAACATTAAAACTAAACTAAACATAACATAACAAAACATAAAATATAAAACATAAAATAATAAGAACAGAACACATAATAAAGTTAGAAATTATAATATCATAACATAAAAGACATTAAACGAGAAATAAAACAAAACAGACATAAAATAAACAAAATTATAAAAAACTTAAGAATTTAGGCTTATAAACTATACCAAAAATGATGACTAAAAGTAATCATCAAATTCCCCCATGCTAGAGCTTTTGCTTGCCCTCAAGCAAATAAAAATTAAAAAACGGGAAAGAAAACAAAGTAGTTTTATGTTGCATAATTAAGAAAAACAAAACATGAAAAATTAAACTATCTTAATTCCTATGTTAACAACTAGTGGGGTGAGAAGTGCACAATAGAAAACTTGAAAGTGGAGACCTAAAAATATCATTAGAACATAAAGAAGAATTACAAATTTCAAAATTTCTAAAACAAGGCATCCAAAATTAATGAAAATAAGATAAACAAAAATAGAAGTTCTAAATAAACGGCGCATTAACAAACTACTAGGTTGCTAGATAAAAATTTACCCTAAAACACCTCAAGGTAACCTTCAAAGAAATCCATCAATGATGGTGACCATAGACTTGTCCGTTCATACTCTCTCCACTACGCGAATTTACGTTCTAAAGATTAATAGGACTTCTAATAGACGTTAAAACTTGGCTTAAGTAAATGATTAGGAAATGAAAACCAAGATAAACATGAGGGCTTAAACACTAAACCAAGGTTGAGCTCAAAAATAAACATAAAAACATGAAGAGAAATGATAAGTACTTCAAACAAACAAAAGGCCATAAATTTTTTTTACTTTAATAAACTTTCCACAAATAAACTTCATTTTTTTTTTTCCTTTTTTTCTCTCATTTTTTTGATTTGATAACATTTTGATAATAACATTTTTTCATAAAAGAGAGCTCCAAAAATAGGCTTTAAAATTTTCTTTTCATTTCAAAGATAATACCCCCTCAAAAAAATGATTTTTAAGCTCAAAGTCTTAGTGTGAAAATAGGAAAGACATTTTGTCTTTGGAGCAAATAATGAAATAAAGGTGGAGCTAAATCAAATAAACATGAAAAAGGCCCAACATTGTTTTGTAATGGTAAATTTTTTTTTGGTGGGCAAGAGAAGCTCAAACGAGTCAAAGGGTGGCCTAAATCATTTCTAAAGTACGTAAAAACGTCGCACATGCTTCGAGAGTAGCTAGGGACAAGTTCTAGACACCAAGAAAGACTACCCCACAAATGAAAAAAAGCTAATATTACCTAGCAACCATTCATGCGTAACTAACCGAATAAGAAGAGCAACTACAAATTGCTAACTTAAAATGAGAAAATAGATGCCTATATTTAAGAACTATAAACTAGTAAAACTAAGGCTTCATTTGTTTCGGCGGTGGCGGATCGATCAGGCGGGTGGAAACGGAGTGTTCGAAACGGAGGGGGGAGGTGGCTGCTCCAAACGGAGCTTTTTGGGGCGTTTCTCAAGGCGGGCGGGTGGAAACGGAGCAAACGCTGCCGGAGGTTCATTTGTTTACCCGCCATCCGGCGGCGTTTGCCCAAAACGGAGCTCCGAAACGCCCAAACAAATAGAGCCTAAGCTATGTTAAAATGATAAGTTTAGCAGACCTTTTCAAAGAAATCTATCTACAACTACAAAACCGCACAGGCCTACACATCACTACAAGAAACATAAAAATAAAGATGAAAATAATTTTTGATTTTGTTTTTCAAAAATATTTTAGCATTTTTTTTGGATTTTTGATATAATTAAATAAAAATAATACTCCTAAAATGCTTAATATAACTATACTAATTTTTTTTGTGATTTCTGTGATTTTAAGACAACTAACCCCCCCCCCCCCCCCCCATGCTTAGATTCTTCATTGTTCTCAATGAAAGAAACAAAAAGAAAAACGAGAAAGAGAAGGAGACTGAGAAGGAGAGAAAAATGCAAAAATTAAATTAAATAAAAAGAACAGGACTTCCCCGGGGTTATGAGGCCGAATGTGGATGTCGCTCCCCCATGCTTGCGTTTTACATCACTTGATCATCAGCAGACTTGACTTGATCAATCTTGAAATCAGTAACGTTGGAGCGGTAATCACGAACTTGCTGGGTTGGTCTCCGGAAGGAAGAGCAAAATAAAAGCAGAAAAATAGAGTCCGTGGGCAGGTGCCCAAGATTGTTCTTTATTACAACAATTTAAAGTTCGAATAATAATAATAAAAGTCTTAGAATAAAACGAAATGTCCAACATAAAAAAAAGTTCCATGAAAGAAAACATTACGATATAAATAAATGTTGTTCCGTAGCAGGAGATACACAAACATTTGAAAAATATAACTTTAAGCGATGACCATTTACTTTAAGGCTCTATTTGTTTGGGCGTTTCGGTACTCCGTTTTGGGCAAACGCCGCCGGAAGGCGGGTAAACAAATGAACCTCCGGCGGCGTTTGCTTCGTTTCCACCCGCCCGCCTTGAGAAACGCCCCAAAAAGCTCCGTTTGGAGCAGCCACCTCCCCCCTCCATTTCGAACACTCCGTTTCCACCCGCCGGATCGACCCGCCACCGCCGAAACAAATGAAGCCTAAAATCACCCTTATCCGGGTGCGAGAGTAGCACAGTGCCATAAGGAAAAACCTGTTTGACCGTAAAAGGTCCAGACCAACGAGATTTCAGTTTTCCAGGGAAGAGACGTAAACGCGAATTGAAAAGAAGAACTTGATTGCCTGGTTTAAACGTTTTAGGGTGGCGCAGGTTCTTATCGCGATAAAGTTTCGTGCGTTCTTTGTAAAGTTTGTTATTTTCGTAAGCGTACGCTCTCCATTCATCGAGTTCATTCAATTGATGTTTCCTATGCTCGCTGACTGAGTGCGGATCGAAATTAAAACATTTTATCGCCCAATACGCCCGGTGTTCCACTTCTACCGGAAGATGACACGATTTTCCATAGACTAATCGGAAAGGAGTACAACCGATGGCGGTCTTGTATGCTGTCTGATAGGCCCAAAGAGCATCGTCTAATTTTAAGGACCAATCTTTACGAGAAGTAGAAACAGTCTTTTCTAAAATTCTCTTTAGTTCTCGATTGACTACCTCGACCTGACCGTTAATTTGAGGGTGATAAGTGGTGGATAATTTATGTGTAACATGATATTTAGTTAAAACCTTAGCTAGTTGGGCGTTACAAAAGTGGCTCCCCCTATCACTAACGATCGCTCGAGGAAAGCCAAAACGAGAAAATAATTTTTAAAGGAAATTTAAGACTACGCGAGCGTCGTTACTTGGTAAAGCTTGGGCCTCCGCCCACCTAGAGACGTAATCTATGGTGACTAAAATGTATTTATTTTCTAAACTTGAGGGAAATGGGCCGACAAAGTCTATGCCCCACAAATCAAAAATTTCGCATTCGAGAAAATAATTTTGTTCCATTTCATTTTTGTTAGAGATGTTTCCAGTCCGCTGCCACCGATCGCACCCGCCCACAAAAATTTGTGCATCTTTAAATATGCTTGGCCAATAGAAGTCAGCACTAAGTACTTTGTGTGCGGTGCGGTTTGTTTGAAAGTGCCCACCAGTCGGACCTTCATGAACATGCTTTAAAATTTGTTGACCTTCTTCCTGGGAGACACGTCTTCTTACCACCTGGTCCGCACAAATGCGAAATAGAAATGGATCCTCCCAAAAATAATACTTCAACTCAGAAAAGAATTTCTTCTTTTGCTGAGAGAAGTATTCTTTTGAGAGGACGCGGACCACCAGATAATTGGCCAAGTCGGCAAACCAGGGGGTAGAAGAAGAAACGTTAAAAATTTTTTCATCCGGAAAAGAATCAATAGGTAAATTTTCATCAAAAATAGCAATTTCAGGATTGTCTACGCTTGAAAGATGATCAGCCGCTAAATTTTTCGCTCCTTTCTTATCCCGGATTTCCAAGTCGAATTCTTGAAGTAATAGGATCCAACGAATAAGACGCGGCTTGGCATCCGGTTTAGAAAGGATGTACTTCAAAGCGGAATGATCCGTAAAAACGATAACCTTAGAAAGAGTGATGTAGGGTCGGAATTTATCAAAAGCAAAAATGACAGCTAAGAGTTCCTTTTCAGTTGTAGTGTAATTTTCTTGCGCTGAATTAAGCGTTTTGCTAGCGTAATAGATTGGGTGGAAATTCTTAGCTATACATTGTCCTAGTACCGCACCGACTGCAAAACTACTTGCGTCGCACATAATTTCAAAAGGTAAATCTCAAACCGGGGCGATCATAATCAGAGCATTTATAAGTTTGAATTTAGTTAAGTCGAAAGCCGCTAAGCAAGCATCGTCAAAAACAAAAGGGGCATCTTTCTCGAGAAGGTGAGTGAGAGGCTTAGTAATTTTTGAAAAGTCCTTAATAAATCTTCGATAAAAACTCGCATGCCCTAAAAAACTTCTTATCGCTTTGATATTCGTAGGCGGCGGTAACTTTTCAATTACTTTGATTTTTGACTTGTCCACTTCAATTCCCTTAGCGGAAATTTTGTGGCCAAAGGACTAAACCTTCACGTACCATAAAGTGGCACTTTTCCCAATTTAAAACTAGATTTGTTTCTTCGCAGCGTTTTAAAACTTTTCCTAAATTCTTTAAACATAACTCAAACGAGTCGCCAAAAACTGAGAAGTCGTCCATAAACACTTCCATAATATTTTCTACATATTTATCGAAAATGGCCAGCATGCACCGTTGAAAGGTAGCTGGTGCGTTGCATAGCCCGAAAGGCATCCTACGGTAGGCAAACGTTCCGAAAAGGCAAGTGAATGTTGTCTTCTCTTGGTCCTCGGGTGCGATAGGGATTTGGAAGTATCCCGAAAGACCGTCGAGAAAACAATAAAAACTATGCCCGGATAAGCGTTCTAAAATTTGATCGATAAAGGGAAGGGGGAAGTGATCTTTACGAGTGACATCATTTAATTTACGGTAATCGATGCACATCCTCCATCCCGTAACCGTCCGAGTTGGAATTAGATCATTATTTTCATTTGTTACTACCGTGATCTCACCCTTCTTAGGTACAACCTGAACCAGACTTACCCACTTACTATCGGAAATATGATAGATTATCCCCGCATCTAATAACTTAAGAACCTCGCCCTTCACAACCTATTTCATATTTGAATTAAGACGACGTTGAGGTTGAACTACACCCATAGAATTATTTTCAAAAAATATTTTGTGGGTGCAAAAGGAGGGGCTTATGCCAGGAATATCAGAAATTTGCCACGATATAGCTCGGCGATGCTTTTGTAGTAGTTCAATCAATTGATCGTTTTCGGATTGAGAAAGTAAAGCCGAGATTATAACGGGCAATTTAGAATTTTGTTCAAGAAAGACATATTTGAGATGTTCGGGAAGGGGTTTTAGTTCCAAGTTGGGTGGTTCATCGTAAGAGTTCTTTAAAACTTTTTCATTCTCAAAAATAATATTTTTATAATTTTTTTGTCTAAGCACTGGTTCATTTACAAAGTTGGCTTGCGCAGACATAACCGTGTCTTCAAAATATTTGTAAAAAAATCAGAAAAAGAGGAAGAAAAATCATTGGATGAAACATTTGAAAGAGAAAGAGAGGAGTCTTCATTTAAAACATCAAGGAAGAAACGTGAGTCGTCATTTTTTAAAGAATTTTTCATGGATTGATTTATTGAAAACGTCACCTCGTCATCTCTCACGCGAAGCAAAAGTTTTCCGTTACTTACATCGATGACCGCACGAGGGGTGGCTAGAAAGGGACAACCAAGGATAAGGGGAACCTCGACATCTTCTTCAATATCAAGAATGACAAAATCCACCGGGAAGATGAATTTGTCGACCTTCACTAGCACATCCTCAATGATACCTAACGGATACTTAATCGATCGATCAGCCAATTGAATACTCATACGCGTAGGGCTGAGAGTGCCCAATCCTAGCTTTTTAAACAATGAAAAAGGCATCAAGTTGATGCTTGCTCCTAAATCCGCTAGCGCGTGCTTTACAAAAAGATCACCAAAAACGTAAGGAATCGAAAAACTACCTGAATCATTTATCTTTTTAGGAAGATTAGAGTTTTTAATAACCGCCGAGCACTCTTCATTTAAGGTTACATGCGATAAATTTTCCAATTTCGTCTTGTTCGTTAATAAATCCTTAAGATATTTTGCATACTTAGGCATTTGACTAATCGCTTCATGAAATGACAAATTAATGTGAATTTGTTTAAACATTTCAAGGAAGCGCTGGTACTGATCGTCTAGTTTTTCTTTCCTAAGTCGAGCTGGATAAGGATGTGGCAGGAATTCCTTTATAACAATCAGAGTATTATTTTGAACGTCATCATTTTCTTTTCCAAAATCAGCATTATCCTTTTCAAAACAGAAATATCTTTTTCCTTATCAAAAGTAGATTTTTCATTTTCAAAAGTTGATTTATCATTTTCCGTGGGGATAATTGTTTCCGCAGTAGGAGGGACAATCACCTTTGGCTCTTCCCTTATGGTGGGCTCGTTAATAACCTTACCGCTCCGAAGGGAAATCGCATTTGTGTGCTCCCTTGGGTTAGGTTCAGTGTTCAAGGGAAGAGTTCCAGGCGGTCTCTCGGAAAAAGCCTTGGCAAGTTGCCCGACCTAGTTTTCTAAACTTTTCACGGAGCCAGTTAGACTTTTAATATTAGCTTCGTTCGAGCTTATATATTTAGAAAGGATCTCCTCCAAAGGGGGAGGTTTTTGAAAATTTTGTTTTTGATGTTATGGTGGTGGTGGTGGAGTGAAATCGTGTGGTGGACGTGCGACATTCACGGGATTACTCCAAGAAAAATTTGGATGGTTACGCCATCCATGGTGATATGAGTTTGAAGAAGAATTAAAACCAGGCGGAGCAGAAAAATTAGAAAAAGCAGAAAAATTATTGGCAGAATTATTTTGAGCAGGCCTGGGTATGTTACCCAGATAATCCACCTGCTCGGCAGCAGCAGCATTCGCATTTTCATATACCTTAGCGGCGGAGGAAGCAGTCATCTCTGAAATCTTCTTGTTCAGCATTTCCACTTGCAACGCCAGTTGCGAAACTGAGTCCACCTCATAGATACCTGCAGGTTTATTTGAGCGAGTCCTAGGCGAGTTCCACTGAAAAGTGTTCATCGCCATGTCCTCTATAAGCTGAAGAGCGGCTTCCGGATTTTTGCGGTCCAAAGAACCAGCGGAAGCGGCATCTATCATTTGCTTAGTCTCTTGATTTAGCCCATTGTAAAATGTCTGGACCTGTAACCATACAGGCAGAGCATGATGGGGGCAGCGTCTCAAAAGCTCTTTGAACCTCTCACATGTGTCATAGAGGGTCTCAGAAGCAATTTGAGAATATGAAGTTATATCGTTTCTTAATTTAGCAGTTTTGGCGGGGGGGGGGGGGGATATCTAGCAAGAAATTTATCAACTAAAATGTTCCAATTAGTGATTGATCCTCTTGGAAGAGAACTCAACCACTATTTGGCTTTGGTTCTTAAGGAGAAAGGGAAGAGTCTTAGCCTAATAGCATCGTCTGAGACACCATTTATTTTGAAGGTGTCACAGATCTCGAGAAAACTAGCAATATGCAAGTTCGGATTTTCATCTTGTAATCCGTCGAACTGTACATATTGCTGCACCATTTGTATGATGCCAGGATTAAGCTCAAAATTATTGTTTGCAATTGCAGGTCGAACAATACTTGTTTCAGTCCCCTCCAGGTTGGGTCGAGCATAATCGGACATGGTCCTTTGCTGAGCCATTCCTGGGTTGGGATCTCCCATTTCAGAATTAAAATTACAATCACCGTCGGAATCCTCAATCGCTGTTTGAGAAGTGGAACCTCTGAATCACAAGTTTCTCCGAAAGGAGCGTTCGATTTCTGGGTCCAAGTCAACAAGTAGCGACGGATTCGTGCGGGTCATGCACTAAGAAAATTAGAAGGAGAATGAAGGAAAGAAAAAGAGAATAAGGGGAATAAAAACTTGAAGAAGAAAATAGAGAAAGGTAAATTTTTTTTTTTGATTTTTTGCAGAAGTAATAGCGAGAACGTTTTCCTAATATTGACGAAAAAGCGTCCCCGACAACCGCGCCAAAAACTTGGTGAATTGAATTCACTATCAACCCGAAAAGGCAAGTGTACCTTTCGAATTGTAGTACCAAAGTCGTATTAAAACTCGGGGCTGTCAACTACTCTTACTCACGCTTCCACTATTATCTCACCGAAAGATTGTTGGATTTTTGAGAATTTTTAAATTAAAACTAAAGATAATTTGAAACAAAAACTTATGTTAAAAAGCTAGCATTCGATCAATGATTCACCATGAAATGAGACGAGAAGGAAAAAATGATTAATTTTATAATTGCGAATTAAACTCGACCGTGACGGATCCGAAAATAAGACAAAATCTCGCTAGAGCATTAAGTCTCCTAACTTATAGACGCTTTGATCAAAATCTCTTTACAAATCAAAGGAGCCTAAAGTTGCATTATCGAGGTGATCCGCACTATTGGATTTGACTCCAATCCGGAGGATTTACGTCGTCATATCTCTAGGATTGCGTGCAACTCCTTCCTTCTTTGAGTGATCTTTCAAATCAACGAGTCTCTCGACTACTATGAAATGAGATCAAATGCATACTACCGTATACCGGAAATACGGAGTCGACTCGATAAAAATCAAAGAAGGATCAAAAATAATTTAGACAAAAATAAAACTAAAGAGTAAAGGAGGTCCTCATCTCATTTCATGGATCCTCACGATCGAATGCTAAGGGACATTAGCGACGCATAATCAAAAAGGAAACCAAAATAAGAGAAGAAAATAACATTTTCATTACTTAATAAAGAAGGGTACACAATAAAAAGAACAAGACAATATTATCCTACTAAAAAATGGTTACACTAACAGAAAAGAAAAACAACAAGTAAAAAAGGGAAGAACTATCTCTTGAACTAGCTATCTCACTTGCTCTCCCTCCAATTCAACCTTCCAAAGCTTGAGGCAAGGGCTCCTTTTATAGATGAGGGAGAAGGTTCTAGATGGGAATAAAATGAAATGGCAAGGGGGGTGGTCGGCCATGTGCTTGGAGAGGGGGAATGCACTTCATTTAATGAGGGGGAAGAAAGGGAGGCGGGCTCAATGCATTGGTGGCAAAGTGCATGCATGGAGAAATTAATAAGAGAGAGAGAGGGTATGATGGATGCATTGTATGACATTTAACATTTAATGGAATGAAAATAGGAGATATTTAATAGAAAGTGGATGAATGTAGAGGAGGGTGGCCGGCCATGCATGAATGGAGACTTGGGCTGCACTTGAAGGGGGTCGGGCTGCATGCATCTAAAGTGAGCCTGCTTCATCATTGAAGTGGGCTCAGGCAGAACTTGAAGGCTTCATGGTGGGGCCGGGATGCACCAAAGAGCTGCATGGACTCGGGTTGCACCAATGAAGAAGGCCGGGCTGCACCAATGAGGAAGGGCTCCATCAAGGAGGGCCGACCATGCACTTCAAAGGCTCGGGTTGCAACATTAAGTGGGCTGCTCCAAATGAAGGGCTGCTCGGTTTAGACTTGGAGAAGGAGGCTCGGCTGGACTGCACTTGTATGGCTTGGTTACGAGGGCAACATGCATGTTGGACTAGAGCTCGGGTAGGGGCTGCACCAACACATCAAGGGATGCATTTGTCAAGAGGACTTGAACCTACAAATAACAAGACAAAACAAACATTAGACACATAATATTATTTATTAACATTGAACATAATAATTATAACAAATAAAACTAAACATCACATAATATAATATATATTAATAAGACTAAACATAACAATAATAAGACATTAAATAAGACAATTAACAAAACATAAAAATAAACAACAAACATATTAAACATTAAAATTAAACTAAACATAACATAACAAAACATAAAATAATAAGAACAAAACACATAATAAAGTTAGAAATTATAATATCATAACATAAAAGACATTAAACGAGAAATAAAACAAAACAGACATAAAATAAACAAAATTATAAAAAAAACTTAGGAATTTAGGCTTATAAACATATCAAAAACGATGACTAAAAGTAGTCATCAGAACTCTTCCAGCTCACAACTCTTCCATTCAGGCAAAAGATAAAACCTGATTGGGACTTTGAGTCGTCTCTATTAGTCTGGAAGCTAGCATTCGTGCAACCCTTTACAACAAGCACTTTCTTTCCACCAAATACCAAGAACTTATCATTAGTCCTTCTCAAGTACTTTAGGCTATTCTTGATAGCTATCCAGTGACTATCACCGGGATCAAACTGATACTTGCTAGTCACGCTCAAAGCATAAAAGACATTGGGTCGAGTACATAACACTGTATACATGATTGATCCAATTATCGAAGCATATGAAATCAACTTTATGCAGTCCTTATCTTCCAAAGATTTAACTGGTCCTTAGAGAGACTCACATATGAGACATGAGTAAGAATCCCTTCTTGGACTCAAGCATGATGAACCGTTTCAATACTTTCTCAATGTATGTACTTTGGGTCAAACCTAGCAACTACTTCGATATATCTCTATGGATCTTAATACCAAGTATATAAGTCGTTTCGTCCAAGTCTTTCATAAAAAGCAGTTCCCTAGGTTGTTCTTAACAACTTGCAAGACCGGAATGTCATTCCCAATCAGTAGTATGTCATCTACATATAACAATAGGAAGATCACAATGCTCCCACTAATCTTATTATAAACACATGGTTCGTCTTCATTCTTGATGAAACCAAACTTTGATGGTAATGACATCTGCACTCCTCCGTGTCGTGCCCACGAATTTGATGGTAATGGAAGAAATGAGACTGATACCCCCTTCTCGGGGGGAGCGTCCTGGTCTCCGTGGTGAAGGATGGTCCTTGATGATTTATAGAACTTTTGTGTGAGAAGTGTTGAGGGAAGTGAAGCATTATCCTTGCAGTTGCCCCCCGGTCTGCAGGGCACCACTGGGGCGCCTGCCTCCTTTCCTGGATGTTGGGATAAGATCCTGCTGCTTTCAATTTTGATTTCCTGATCTTTGCTAGAGAGGTGGTCCTTTGTAGTTGATGTCTTTGTCGGTTCGTGCCTCGTAGTCAGCTTGTTCATGGCAAGGTATGTGGCATGGGCAACTCCTTCAAGTCAGTTGTGACTTGAAGAGAATGATGTACGATATGATGCTGCAATAACTGCTTCGAGACCCTAATTAGAAGTTCTTAAGTTCTTTAGTAGGGCGAGTGCCTAAGCCTGGTGTTCCTCCATGAGGCGGATCCGCTCTTCCACTAAATATTATAGTGCAATGATTATCTCATCAAGGCACGACGTGTTGCCGACAGGTGAGTTGCTGAAGGCTTGATTGCAGGGCTCCTTGCAAGTTTCTTATTTCGCAGTGTGTGCACCTCCTCTTGTTATTGCCGTCAGTTGGGGGCGATTGCGCATGACAAGCATGATCCTCAAAAATTTGTCGCAGTGTTGGGAACACTTTCGCACAGACAGAGCCAAACTATTGTGGTTCACGCAATTTTCCCCGGCCTAGAGAATCACACCGATTTAGCTCGAGTGTGAGCCGAACGCGCAAGCAGTCAAATGAAAACCAAACAACAATGACCCAAGACGTTTTAGCATGGGAAACCTGAAAAGGGTGAAAAATCACGTGATCGTATCTATACCGGGACAAATTGAGGTTACAAGAGTTTGAGATCCTCTGAGAGTGACATACCACATCTCTGTTTACAAGCATTGAAGACAAAGAAAAGAGAAAAAGACTAAGTTTACGGTACTTTTGTGAAAACGTCCACATGAGCGTTCTTCAATGCCTTTTCATGTGCTTCCTGAAGCGTCCACATGAGCGTTGAGAGTGAGTGAGCAGACTTGAGCGCAAACAAAGGGAATACAGAGCGAATGAACGATCTAAGTCCTATGTCCTCGCCGAAAAATTTCCAAGCTATCTTTCGTCTCTCTGGTTGCTTGTCTTCAAATGAAGGCATACATGCATTTTTATAGCTTTCTTGAAGAAACATGTTGGTAATTGCAGCCGGCTGAATCTGTAGTTGACGGATGACATTGCTCGGTTCCGGTTACCTGAATCACCAATCTCCCCAAAATGACGAGCATGCCTCCCGGGCGGTCCGGGCAAGTTGTCCGGCGGTAGTGGCGGTCGGAGGTGGCGGAGGCGGAAAGGCGACTAGAGGCAGTGGGGTGCCGACAGAGTGCCTGCCCGCGGGGAGATGTTGCGTGCGCGCACCGGGAGGTTGTTCGCGCGACCTCGCGCACGCATGCGTGTGGGGAGTCCGTGTGTGGTGCGCGGCCTTGTGGCTCCGCGCGCAGTGTCGTGCGCACACTTTGTCCAAGCCCCCCTTTGGGGGGCTATGCAGCCCTTCGAGTGAACGCGGTTTACCCGCGCGGCTGACTCGGTCGGCCTGACTCTCTTAAGTGCTTCGGTCTGCTTTGACTCAGGATATTTTTAGGGGAAACCCAGTCAAGTTTAGTTGAGCTAGATTTGCGTGCGAGAACTACGAAAGAAATCTTGATTTCTGACTACTACCTTGGCCATGCATTAAAACATAAACTCATGTAAAATTTGTCCATAATCAAAATTCAAGTGGCATGATTTAAAGAGATTTTGATATCCACTTATGCTAAAATTACATATGACAGTAAGTGCTATCAATATGCATGAGTTATCTAGTGCGTCCAAATGGCTAAAACCAGCCTTTCTACCGTTCTTATGAGCTTGCCACCTGTTCTCTAGTTTTTTCCCCTTTCCTCCTTTCTCCCTCTATCAACGGCGGCACCGACAATGCTCCAGCTCCGAGCAGTCTTGCCAAGTAGACGAGGCGTTGAGCAGCAGAGCATGTATCATTTAGAACTTCCATTTTTATTTCGACTTTGATTGAGATTTCCAGCTTCTATTTCAATTTCTACTTTGATTATGAGTTCCCTCTTCGGTCCTTCCCTAGGAACAGCAGGGGATATCCAGTTTCTGTTCTAGAATAAGGCTCTGTTTGGTTGAGCTGTTGCTGATGAAAACAGAGTTTTGTTAAAAAACTGTTTGAATGAAATGAAGTTTGGCCAGGGCCTGTATACTAACATGCTGGAGCTCATATAGAGCTACAGAAAAGAAACCCTAAGAAATATAATTGTGCAGAACGAGGGAAGCTTACGGGAGGGAGAAGGGATGAACGAGAAGGTAGAGATGGCGATAGTATTCAAGGAAGAGCCGCTTCAGAGGAGGCCAAGCGTCTCTGCTATCGGGGCACAATGGGTCAAAGAAAGCTTCCACGATGATGGCGTTCGAGATGTCTGAGTTGTCGCCGTACGAGAAGCCATCGTACTTTGCAGGGATGAGGCTCCGCGCCATATACAGGCCCTGGAAGAGCAGAACGAGGATCGGGAAATGTTTCCCCATGGGGGTGAAGTTTGAGCTTGATTTTGGTCGGAGACGACGAGAGGATACTATTTCTCCCCCATGGGCAGTGGTCGCGCGAAGCAGGGGCAGTGGACGCGGCTGGCTTCTGCGGAGGATGGGCAGTCGCGCGAAATCAGAAAGTCGCGAAGTGTGGCGGACCGGAGAAAAAAATCACGGATGACGCGTAGAAGGAAACGACGGACGAAAATAAACACAGTTTGGTGGATCACCGGAAACAAATGCCGCTTATAACACAAATGACGTTTCGGTGCAAACACACCGGAGGCTATCAGCCCAACCAAACACCACCTAAGAGAGCAGCCAACAGCTGAGTTCCGGTTCAATTCTTGAGCACAGGCCTGCAAGTGATCCCGAGTTTCCTTAAAACTTATGCTAATTTTAGTTGTCCATTTTGATTCTAAGTTCAATCCAGCATTTTCAATTTCAGTTACAATTTCAGTTATTCTAGTTTAGATTGTTTAATGAATAAGGACTTGTATTCACGTCCGCTCTCACATTATTATTGTTGATGTATATACATTTTGCAACATTTCTACGAATGAGTTCTGCGTTTAAATTTATCTACTTTGTAAAATTCCTAGTTCCGTCACTATATATATATAGCATTAGGAGTACTGTCGCCACCTTGTCTTTAAGTGATGCAGACGATCAAGTGTACAATCACGCCGCATAAGAGTCCCTTGCGCAATGTCACTCGTAATAATAATCGTTTTTTTATATAATAATCTATTCGTCCACAGATTAATGGTTTTCTCTTTTGAGGTTTTCAACGTAAAAAATCTTGACATTAGGGTTCTGTTTGGCATGATGGTGACAGTCATAAACACATCGGTTAAACCGTCATTCGTTAAGGATCACATAACAAACATCATTCGTTTGAACATAAAAGTGGATGAAGTTTCTTAGGTGGGCGTTAACGAATGATAATTTAATCCCCATGTTCATGACCGCCACCACCGAGCCAAACGGAGCCTAGTTCTCATTGACTGTTTGTGCGTTCCACGCACTCCGAGCTAAGATGATTGACTCGACCAATCCATAAGAGCGATGGGCAACCCACAACAAAGGTCATACGTTTTGAAGGACTTAAATAAATAATATACAAAATCATGAAACTGAGATATTATCATACTGAACATAAATTTGTTCTGAGTGCAGTATTTTATCATATGGAGCTTGATTGTTCCTAAGCAGCAGTCAGGCTGGCCTCCAGAGAGTAATAATCTCCTGGAACATGTCCAGCATTAACTCCCTATCAACGTGCCCGAAAAAGCCCTTGATTTCGTCCCGCACGTCGTGTATCTTCCCGAAGTCGAACAAATACGCGAGGCACCCTCGCTTCAGCTTATCAAGCTGGTAAAGCCAAGCTGCTTCTAGCCTCTCCAGAACATTCCCGGTATTGATATCCTCGAGAAGGCTCTCCTCGCAGCAGTCTTTGAGCTCGGCGATGTCGTACTTATTCGCCGCGCCGAGGAGAGAGAGGCGGTGCGCCCAGAAATCGTCTTGGTTTATGGAGCCGTAGATGTACCGGAGGAGAACCGAGCAAGATTCGAGCGACATGTCGTCGATGTCGATTAAGGACGATTCTTTCTCCTTCAGGTCATGCAGGAACATGCTCTCGAACACAGGGGAGCAGGCGGAGAGAACCGCCTTGTGGGCTTTGATTATGCCGTCAACCACCTTTATGGTGACATCGGCGTGAATTTCTTCTTCGAGCATGCGGGAGAGGCAGTTGAGGCCAGACTTGGCCGCGTGAAACATCATCTCCTTGTTGGGCCATATCGAAGATGGTTCGCCTCCCTGAAATTTTAGAATGAAAAGATTAAAAAAAAAATCAAACTTCTTTGATCAACAACATACAAAAATAGGGCAGCCCGGTGAACAAAGCATTCCCCGGCAGCGAGGGTCCGGAAAAGGGTCTCACGACAAGGGTAAAATGTAGACAAACCTTAGCTTGCATTTTTTTCAAAAGGCTGGGACTCGAACCCGCGACTCAACTTTATCCCACTAATTTCTCAGATGATTCATATTTATAAGGGTCACTAAATTTAACGCTGGCCGACTACATAACATAACCCTCACCATTTTTCATCCAGTACTATAGCAGCATACAAAAATAATTGAAACAAAAATGATTTTCGACAATTAGCTTAAAAACGATGTTCAAAATTATCCTACAAATTGAAATCATAATGACTATTCAATTAATTTTCAAAATATTATGATTTTCAAATAGAAATCATAATGACTATTTCTAGTTGCACTTTGTATGCATCAATTATGACTCATGTACTTATATCACTTCTCACGTGTTTAGATAAAATATTGGAAAATATGGGCTCTTATACTAACTTGATAGAATAGACTTGATGGCTTCTATAGGAATAAAAATAGTTGAATTCTTACATTTATTGGGAAAATTTTCACTTCCAGAAACTCTACGTCGATGCTGAGGCGCCCTTGGAAGGTTCCATCAACATGCCAGACCATGTCTTCGCTGGTCCGAAGCACTTTCTCAAACACTGAAATATATGCAAGCTCGTGAAAGACTTCAGAATAAATAGAGCTAGGCGTGTGAGTAACTTAGAAAGGGTGGAGCTTCAGCTGTTGTTTGGTTCACATATTATTCATATACGTCTTTTATCAAAATTCTCTATTCACAAACAAAATATTTAATCATTTATTTGAATAAAAGATCTTCTATCAGCTAATCAAATTTCTAACCAATAATTTAAGTAATAAAAAAGTTATGCAAGCTTTCACTTTGTTTTTTTTTGTCGTAATTTAGCCTTATTGAAATCACTCTATTTATTTGAAGAATTTATGTGGTGTATAATAGTTAGTCTTTTATGTTGAAGACTTCTAAGAACATGTATACACTCATTAATTGAATTAAGAAAATCTAATATTATTTTTGCTAAGATAAAGTACTTATAATTGCATGAATGAATGTCTTATTTTTTATTTTTTTATTTTCTGCATTGATCTACTGTAATAAAAAAATTTGCGGATAACAAATTTTGTTCTCTTTAAAACTGTGGATAATAAAAATCTGCAAATAGATGATTTCACTCTGCCTATAATAATAATATTGAAATTGCACATTAATAAGCTTCCTTTTTGGTTTAATTATGAATAAAGCAATTGTTGCGAATGGGTATCTTAAAAATAGTTGCATATATGTTTTTGTTTTTTATGTGGAGTGGTTGGTGCTTCAGTCAGGCCAAGGAGTTTATGTTAGAAATTGAGTAGCATTTTCGTAAGGGGGAGGAAGAACAGGGAAATGAAAAACAGAGAATTTTCATTCATTCGTGTGATAATTCTCATTGCATAACTTCATGCTTCTTATAGATGCATGAATACATGGAAATGACATTAATTGCAAGAGGTTTACCGATACAAGAAGTCAAGAATGCATCGTCTTCTGCTTCTATTGAATAGTCGAGTGCTTCGTCTACCGTCATTCCTGCCCCTTCAATGTCGAGCTCCAGATTACAAAAATTGGTCTGGTTCATCTTCAAAGGTTGGACCGCCGGTTCAATATTCAACATCCCCTCTTGAACCGAGGGTGGTTCAACCTTTAGATTAGATCTCATCTCCAGAAAATGCATTCTTCCTAGGGGCTTGGTAAGTATGTCGGCGAGTTGCGATTCAGTCCTGCAGTGCTGAAGCTTTACCTCTTTCTTCTCCACCTGCTCTCTTATGAAGTGACAACGAATATCAATGTGTTTGCTCCGATTGTGTATTACTGGATTGTTGGCGAGGACTATGGAAGAAATGTTGTCGCAGTTGATTATTACTTCCTTCCTTTCCTCATGCAGAAGCTCGTTGACAAGCCTTTGGAGCCAAATCCCCTCACAGATCGTAGAGTTCAGGGACATATATTCTGCCTCTGTGGTGGATAAGACAACGGTTGTTTGTTTGCGAGATTTCCATGAGAAAGGGCATTCTCCATAGAAGAAGAGATATTCGGACGTGCTCTTCCTATCGTCCAGGGATCCACCCCAGTCGGCATCGCAAAATCCGATTAGGGATGGAGAGGAACTCTGAGAGTAGTGCATCCCGAAATGCAGTGTTCCTTCAACGTACCGGAGATTCCGCTTGGGTGCATTGAGATGTGGTTTTGACGGAGCGCTCACATATCTAACAACCTGATTAATTGCTTTTCAATGTCTGGCCGAGTACAAGAAAGATAGATCAATGATCCGACGAGGCTTCGATAGTTGGCTTCATCTACTTTCTCATCTCCTTCAATTGTCTTCTTCAATTTGTCCCCTTTGCACATGGGGGTTATGCAAGGATTGCAATTTTCTAGCTTGTACTTCTTTAGGAGATCAGTGGCATATTTCTCTTGTGAGAGAAAAATGGCTCCAGGGCTTTGCTCCACCTGAATGCCAAGATAAAAACCTCATTAGTCCTAGGTCCGTCATCTCGTATTTCTCCCTTATCTTGTCTCTGAACTTGTTAATGGAGATAGTTAAGTGTCCTGTTATTATTAAGTCATCAACATATAGGGAGATGAAGGTCTTGCTTCCATCTGGTTCGATTTTGATGAATAATGAAGGTTAATATTTGTTGGTTGTGAACCCTTCAATGTTCAGGTAGGCAATAATGTTCTCATGCCAAACGCGAGGAGCTTGCTTGAGCCCATAAAGCGCTTTGTGCAGACGATACACCATGTCTTTCTCCTTCTCTTTCTCATAGCCATCCGGTTGTTCAACGTACGCTTCATCATTTAGGATCTCATTTAAGAAAGCCGATTTTACGTCCAATTGGAAAATAGGATAGTGGTTGTTTACGGCAATACCTATCAACAATCGGATTGTATCCATTCTAGCAACCGGGGAAAAAGTCTCTTCAAAGTCCCTTCCAGGTTGCTGACTATACCCCTTGGCGACAATCCGAGCTTTGTGTTTGGCTACTTCTCCATTTTCATTAGTTTTGAGTTTGAATACCCATTTTAAACCGATCACAGGTTTGTTTTTGGGTCTTGGAACAAGGCTCCAAGTGTGATTTTTTCTACCAAGAATATCTCTTGGTCCATTGTTTCTTTCCATTCTTTATGGGTGGCAGCTTTTTGAAAATTTGCTGGAGCAGAGTGGAACATGGCTAGAGGGGCTCTATTATATATGTCTTCCAAGGAACATAATTTTCTGGGCGGTGATGATGATTGGGGACTTTGAGGTTCAGAGATTACCTCAAGGATGTCACCTTCGCTTTGTGTTTCAAGGATGGAGCCATCAGAGAGAGTGGTCTCAACCCGAATACATGGTGAGAATGACGATGTTGAGTCCTCCTTGTCTGATGCCCACAGCCACTTCTCTCCTTCATGAATGTTACATCTCTGGATAGTAGGAACTGCTGTTGATTTGGTTCAAACAATCTATATGCCTTGCTGTCATTGTTGTACCCCAAAAATATACATTTGATACTAGTGGGGTCTAGCTTTTCTTTCTTTTCTTTCATTTGATGAACATACCCTATGCTTCCAAATGTCCTCAAATGCTCCAGATATGGTTTAGAATTGAAGAGTGCCTGATACGGTGTGCACATATCCAAAGCCTTTGACGAAATTTTGTTGAGAGTGTAGACAACAGTGTTCACTGCCTCTACCCAGAACTGTTTTGGCATGCTCTTATGTAGAAGCATAGACTTGACCATCTCCACAATGGTGCGATTTCTTCTCTCGACGACTCCATTCTGCTGTGGTGTCCCAGATACGGTGAGCTCACGGCGAATTCCATTAAGACAACATAAGTGAGTGAAGGAGTGTGAGAAATTCTCCCTCATTGTCACTTCTGATAGTCTTTGGGTCTGTTTGGGACAACTCTGGCGGCTGGAGAAGCTCTTTTCCAGCCGCCAGAGCTGGTAATGGACCTGTTTGGGACAGCTTTTTAATGAAATCGCTTTTTGAAGAGCAGCTCCCAGAGCTATTTTCCGGAAGCCCCTCCCCCCTGCGTTCAGCGCTGCTAAAATCGCGGATCTAATACTTTCTTCCCTTCCCGATCCCGATCTCGCGTCTCCTCTTTCTCCCCGATCCCGCACCTATTTCCCGATCGAAGAACGGCGATCGACGTTTCTCCTTCCGCTTTTTCCCGATCGCAGACGCCGCCGCCTTCCCGTTCGCAGAACACGCCGCCGCTCTTCTTCCAGATCGCAGAACACGCCGCCGCTAGTTCCCGATCGCAGGAACCCTTGCAGTGGTAATACGCCGCTGCTCTTCTTCCCGGTCGCAGATCACGCCGCCGCCGCTCTATTTCCAGATCGCAGAACACGCCGCCGCTCTATTTCCCTCCCCCCTGCGTTCATCGGCCGTCTGCTCCAGCGGTAGCTTCCGTCGGCCGGGCTTCGCGTGAGCTGCTACGAAATACAGCTAGAGGAGTCCTCCAGTGGGTTGGATTCCGGCTCTCTCTTCCTCGTCCATCTTCTATCAGCGGTAATTTCTCCCCTTGTGGCCTTATACCTAAATCATGAATTGTTTGTAGAATGTGAGTTAAATCATGAATTGTTGTGGGTTTGGATTTATATGTGTTTGTGTAGGGATGTGTGTGTGTGTGTGTGTGTTTGTGTGTGTAGATGGATTTGTGTGTGTGTGTGTGTGTGTGTGTTTGTTGGGAGTTTGTTTGTGTTTAGGGATTGTGTATGTGTTTGTTTGTGGATGAGAATGAGTAAGGATATGTGTGTGTGTGTATGTTGGTTATTTTTTTTTATATGTGTATGGTTGTATGTGTGTGTGTTTATTTTTTTTTGGTTGTGTATGTATATGAATGTGTGTGTGTGTGTATGAATGTGTGCTTAGGGTGTGTGTGTGTGTGTGTGTGTGTGTGTGAATGTGAGTTTGTTTGTGTTTAGGGATTGTGTATGTGTATGTGTCTGTGTGTGTATTGTGTGTGTTTGTTTGTGGATGAGAATGAGTAAGGATATGTGTGTGTGTGTGTGTTGGTTACTTTTTTTATATGTGTATGATTGTATGTGTGTGTGTTTATTTTTTTTGGTTGGGTATGTATATGAATGTGTGTGTGTATGAATGTGTGCTTAGTGTGTGTGTGTGTGTGTGAATGTGAGTTTGTTTGTGTTTAGGGATTGTGTATGTGTATGTGTGTGTGTGGGTATTGTGTGTGTTTGTTTGTGGATGAGAATGAGTAAGGATATGTGTGTGTGTACGTTGGTTATTCTTTTTATATGTGTATGGTTGTATGTGTGTGTTTATTTTTTTTTTGGTTGGGTATGTATATGAATGTGTGTGTGTGTGTGTGTGTGTGTATGAATGTGTGCTTAGGGTGTGTGTGTGTGTGTGTGTGTGTGTGTGTGTGTGTGTGTGTGTGTGAATGTGAGTTTGTTTGTGTTTAGGGATTGTGTATGTGTATGTGTGTGTGTATTGTGTGTGTTTGTTTGTGGATGAGAATGAGTAAGGATATGTGTGTGTGTATGTCGGTTATTTTTTTTATATGTGTATGGTTGTATGTGTGTGTGTTTATTTTTTTTGTGTATGTTGGTTGTATGTGTATGTATATGTGTATGGTTGTATGAATGTGTGTATGTGTATGTGTATGTGTGTGTGTGTGTGTGTTTGAATGTGTGTTTGTTTGTGATTTTTTTGATTACTAATTGTTATTGTAATGTTATTAGTTTATAGCATAATAGTAAAATCAAAGGAAGGAGGAATCGTAGCGAGTTGGGAGTCAGGAAAAGTGATGTTATTTTGTGATCTCTGCATAAAAGAGATTGGTTTGGGGAATCGGCCCACCACCCACTTTAGCAAAGAATGGTGGAAAAATTTGATTGCAGGGTTTAAAGAACGAACCGGGAAAAGCTACGATTGATTGCAAATGAAAAATAAATGGGATCATTTGAAGAAAGATTGAAAGTTATGGAAGGAGCTGAGACATGACGAGACTGGTTTAGGTTGGGATCCAGAGAAGAGGACTATTGCTGCATCTGAATAATGGTGGGCATACAAGATTAAGGTCAGAACAAATTAATGTGTGATTTCATAAAATTAGTTTTATTTTGCCACACTTTAATATTGCTATATTGATTATAACAGGTTATTCCAGCGGTGAAGAAATTTCGATACGGCGGTATTGCACCTGAGTTGGAGGAGAAACTCAACACTATGTTCAGTCAGGTTGTCGCAACTGGAGAAGACTCATGGGCTCCTTCAATTGGGAGTTTGCCACCGGATGTGGGGAGGATCCAGTTGGAGGATGATGATGTAGCAGATAACATGGAAAACAATTAAGGTGGTCCTGAAGATATAGGAGGTGCTTCAACACCTCCTGGGAATGCGTCCTCCTCGGTGAGTAAAAGAAGGAAGATCGGGAAGAACAAATGAATGGTATTTTCTTTGATGTCAGATTTACATCAATCCACCCTAGCTGTGAAGCCTCCCCCAGTTATCACAGTAAAAGAGATGGTGGAGTTGATTTCCAGTAGCCCAGAGCTAAGGGCAAATCTGGATTTATATTACTTTGCTCTCGAGCACATCATGGACAAGACCACTAGGGAGATCTTCATGAGTATCCCAAAAGATATGCGGGTTTGGTGGATTACGAAGGCGTACGAGAAGAGGGCTCAGTGATACGGGTATACCTCGATCTATATTTCCTTTTGTGTTTTGCATGGAGAACACTATGATGTTTTTGTTTACTATTTTGATGTTGTACCTCATGATGATTAATGTTTTGTGATAAATTATGAGAGTTGTTTTGTTACTATCTTTATATAGATTATGATAAATGTTCTGTGATGATTTAAATGCAGATACGATAATGGAAGAACATGACTCCTCCCCTGAAGATTCTGGAGATTCAACAAGTCTTTCACCGGAGCGTACTCAATATATAGAGTATTGTCGTGTAGTTATGTCATCGATCGAGAGGATGAATTACCATATTCGAGACACTCGACCATGCATGACATCTACCCAAACAGGTGCGAAATGGATCAAAAAGTTACTATAAGGACATCCAGATAGGATTCATGATGCATTTAGGATGTCGAAACGCATTTTCATAGATTTACTTCATAAACTGGAAGCAGATCATGAACTTCAAGGATCACAGCGGACGTCCTCAAGAGAAGTCCTAGGGATTACATTGTATATCTTAGCACAACGAGGTTCCGTTAGATTAACGAAAGAACGGTTCCAACACTCGGCCGAAACAATTAGTAGATATTTTGCGAAAGGGCTTAAATCTCTTTTGTTACTCTCAATTGATACTATAAAGCCTATTGACCGTCAGTTCAGAGATATTCCGGCTGAGATAAGGTATGATCCTCGTTACATGTCATTCTTCAAGGATTGCGTTGCTGTCATTGACGGTACACACGTTGATGCGAGGATACCCGTAGAAGATCAAGTACGATACATAGGACGTCATGGCACGACGACGTAAAATGTAATGACAGTATGTGATTTTAACATGTGTTTTACATTTGCCCTGGCTGGATGGGAGGGATCTGCTCATGATAGTAGCATCTTCGCGCGCGCATTGACAGACAATAGATTGCATTTTCCGCATCTCACACAAGGTATACTAATCAATATGTTTACATTCATTCAAATTTTTTGTATTTCATAATGTTTACCTGTTTAACAAACCAAGTAAATGCAGGTAAATATTACTTAGTGGATGATGGATATCCGTTAAAGATGGGTTACTTGAAGTCGTACCCACAAACAAGATATCACTTGACAGACTTTGCCCGTGGGAGTCGGCCTGTACAAGAAAGGCAAGAATATTTCAATAAGGCGCATTCATCTCTTCGCAGTGTGATCGAGCGAACGTTTGGAGTGTGGAAAAAAGTGGCACATTTTGAGCAAAATGTCTCAGTACAACTTCAAGAAACTGCGTTCCATAGAGTTAGCAACAATGACCTTACATAACTTCATTAGGAGACATTCGTCTCGCTGGGACCCTGAGTTTAATGCTTGTGATGCTGATGAGTCTTCTTTCGTTACCTCAGAGGAAAAAGACCCTGCGGCAGTGGATGATATTGAAGACGATATGTATGATGCTGCTGCAGCAGAACATATGTCTACATTACGAGATAGCATTGCCGAAGTCATATACAGTGCGCGGAGGTAAAAATTCGATCAATTTTTTACTAAAAAAATAAAGGATTTAAAATATCAAAAGTTTGATTCATATCAATTTATTTTCGAACAGGTGATCAGAAGGATTGGAAAAAGCAGTCGTCGGATGTTGGAAGACCTTTTTCTCTATATTCTAGAACTATGTAAAAGACTCCTGTTATCAGTTACTTTTATATATTTATATATTTTAGTTTTTAAAAAAACAGCTTCCAAAAGTTGTTTCTCCAAACAGCTAAAAAATAGAAAATCATTCTTCAAAGCGCACTTCGGCACAGAACACTCAAACACTCTGCAGCTTTTCAAAACTGCTTCTCAGAGATCTATTTTAAAACAGCTATATCCGGACAGCAGCTTTTCAATCTGTCAGAGCTGTCCCAAACAGACCCTTTATCTCCTTTTCTAGCTTATTCTCTTATTCTCTTTTGAAGTCACAGAAAGATTCAAAAACGTCAGATTTGCAATTTAAAAAATAGACCCACATATACCTGGAGTGGTCATCGACAAGGAGGAAGAATTTATTTCCTCTATGAGACACGGTTGTAGCAGGCCCCTACAGATCCATGTGTATCAACTCAAGTGGCTGTTTGCTTCGATTATGTGAGGTAGGAGATGGTTGCCGGTGAGATTTCCCTTTAGCACAAATTCCACATTGTCGAGGATGAATAATTAAATCTGGAATCCCGGTTGCAAGCTTATCTCTGACTAGAGCCTTCATTACCTCAAGATTAAGATGCCCCAATCGATGATGCAAGGTATCCACAATTGTATCAGTGCCTCCTTGAGATCATAGTGTTGTCTCCTTGGTAACATCCAAGGATAGAACGTATACTCTGTTTTTTGTTATACCTGTTGAAGCTACTACACTCCCTTAGTCCCTTGTGGATTAGTGATTGTACATGCATTATCATCAAAGATTAAATTGTACCCAGCAGTCGCAAGCTGCCCAACATTCAAGATTCTGAATCAGCGTAGGAACAAATTGCGCACTTTTTAGTTGTTTTGTGTAGTTGTCAGAGAACATAACAAGTATAGTTCCCTGACCCTCTATTTTGTTTGTTTTTCCATCACTAACAAACACTTGTGATTTGAACGATTCATCAAGTGACTGGAAGATGGTCTTGTCATTAGTAATATGGGAAGAACAAACTGAATACACATACCAGGTCATGTTGTTGTTGGGAGTCATATCACTGCAGGCTAACAACAACTTCTCTTCTTCAGTTTTTTCTGTCATTTTTGCTTCTTCTTTAGCATTGAACCAGCAGTCTCAATCGAGATGAGTTGGTCTCTTACACCTCTTGCATCCGTGATAGCATTTTGATGCATCATGATTTGGCTTTTTGCAGAGGGTGCACACCACAGGACCAGTACCACCACCATTCTCTGGTTCTGGTTGCTCTGCTTTGTGATTTTGGGTCCACGGAGCAGGCCTTTTTTGAGAGAACCTTGGTTTGTTAGATTTGCCAAGATCCATTTCTGTTTGTAGTGCTTGCTCAAGGAACCTTGTATATACTTCTTGAATTGATAGTTACAAGTACGAATACATTTATATAGGAAAGGAGAAAGAAGAGAAATCTCAATCTAACATGTGGGACTAATACAATGAGGAAAAGAGGGAAAAATTGGGCCACTACATGGGCCCTAAACTGGGCTTCTCTAACACTCCCCCGCAAGCTGGTGCGTACAAGTAGTAGGCACCAAGCTTGGATAAAAACTGATAGTATAGCGGCCGGGAGAGAGCTTTAGTTAAGATGTCAGCAACTTGGTTTGTAGCAGGGACATGCTCTAACTCTATCTTCTTTGACTGTACTTTTTTCCGGATAAAATGACAGTCAACTTCAATATGCTTTGTGCGTTCGTGAAAAGCCGGATTCTTGGCAATATGTATGACGGCTTGGCTGTCACAGAATAGGGTCGCCGGTGATGAGAGACGAACACCTAAGTCACCCAGAAGGCCCTCAAGCCAAGTTAACTCAGAAACGACAGCGGCCATAGCCCGGTACTCGGCTTCAGCAGAATAGCGAGCAACCACGGTTTGTTTCTTGCTACGCCAAGTTATGAGATGTCCTCCAAAGTAGGTACAGAAACCCGTTGTAGAGCGTCTATCATCAATGGATCCAGCATAGTCAGCGTCAGAGTACGCGACAAGAGATAGAGATGTGGATGGCTTGTACACCAGCCCTTGTCCTGGAGCGGTCTTGAGATATCGAAGAATGCGCTCAACAGCCTGAAGATGAGATGTCCGGGGAGCATGCATAAAACGACTCACGACTCCTACAGCAAAAGAGATGTCTGGGAGAGTAACCGTGAGATAGATCAGCTTCCCAACCAAGCGTCTATAGTATTCTGAATTTGTAAGCAGCTTATCGGAGTCAGAGCTGTGGGCTGAGAGCTTGTGATTAGCGTCCATAGGAGTATCCGCAGGTTTGCATCCAAAATAGTCGGCATCATGAAGAAAATCTATACAATACTTCCTTTGTGATAACACAAGACCATCGGGGCGTCGAGCAACCTCAAGGCCAAGAAAGTATCGAAGGTTGGCAAGGGCTTTGGTCTGAAAGACAGAGTTTAATTGTTCCTTGATATGTTGTATCCATGTAGTATCGTCGCCAGTAATGAGGATATCATCAACATAGACAAGTAGGATCACAGTTCCGGTTGCCCGGTGTCGGGTGAAGAGAGAGAAATCAACCGAGCTCCGAATAAAACCAATATCACAGATAACCTTACTGAATTTTTCAAACCAAGCCCGCGGGGATTGTTTGAGACCATAAATAGACTTCTGAAGAAGACAGACCCGAGACTCCCCCGTGGTCTCAAACCCGGGAGGTTGGTGCATGTAAACAGTCTCCTGCAGATCACCGTTGAGGAAGACGTTCTTAACATCCAGCTGATAAAGAGGCCAATGTCGATGAACAGCCAAGGAGAGAAGAACGCAGACGGTGTTCAATTTGGCCACCGGAGAGGTTTCCTCATAATCCAAACCATGTTGCTGAGTAAAACCCCGGGCTACGAGGCGGTCCTTGAGACGCTCCACGGTGCCACCTGCCGCATGTTTAACAACAAAGACCCACTTGCAGCTCACACAGTGTTGTCCTGCGGGAAGAGGAGCCAGATTCCAAGTCCGGTTAGCCCAGAGAGCCTGCATTTCATCGTCCATGGCCGTCTGCCACCCCAGGTGTTGCAGCGCCTCCTGCACAGTGTTAGGAATAGAAATAGAGGAAAGAGAGGTGGTAAAGGCGTAGAGAGGTGGACTCAGCCGATGGAGAGAAATATAGTTGGCCAAGGGATGAGCTGTAGAGGCGGGAACTAGATATGTCGCTGTCGGGGTGTCGCTGGAGGGTGGTAGCTGGTGCAGGGAAGGATCCTTGAAGCGACGGGTGTAGACACGGATAAGGGGTGGAGGAACCCGAGGGGCGTCAGGGAGAGAGGTGGGTGGAGATGACAGAGAAGAGGACGTGACAGGTATAGCAGGCCGGGGAAGAGGAGAGGAAGTCGAAGTGGGTGAAGGTAAGTGGAAGGGCTGATCTTCGCAGAACGTGACATCCGCCAAGAAGACCAACTTGCCATCAGAAGGAGAGTAGCAAACATATCCCTTCTTAGCACGAGAGTAGCCAACAAACATATATTTGACCACCCGAGGAGCAAGTTTGTCAGAAGGTGGGCCAAGAAGATGAACATAACAAACACACCCGAAGACTCGCGGGGTTAGAGAGGTGGGATTCGCGGAAGGATAGAGAAGTTGAATAGGTATGACAAAGTCAAGAACAAAAGAGGTTAGGCGGTTGATGAGATGACATGCCGTGGAAACAACAAAATTTCAATAATCGGCCGGAACCTGCAGTTGAAACATAAGGGACCGAGCAACATCAAGTAGGTGGAGATTTTTTCGTTCAGCCACCCCATTTTGTTGAGGGGTGTACGCACACAAAGTTTGATGGATGACGTCAAATTCGGTGCAAAGAGTAGAGAATGTGCGACTAGTATACTCGCAAGCGTCATCAGTGCGAATGACTTTGAGAGGGGTGACAAACAGCGTACGCATTTCAGTTAGAAAGACACGAAACACAAAGGTAAGTTCAGTACGATCATGCAATAAATACAGCCATGTAACATGCGAGTAGTCATCAATAAACGTGACAAAATAGCGGAATCCAAAGATACTGGGGACTTTATAGGGGCCCCATACATCAGAATGAACTAGAGATAAATGAGTACTACTTCGGGTACATGCAGGGGGGAAGGAAGAACGATGTTGTTTACCGTAGATATAAGATTCACAAGAGAACTCCCACAGAGGAACATCGGGAAGAGCTCGCTTGAGGATCGGAAGAGGAGCATGGCCAAGACGGCAATGGCAGTCGACGGTGGAGACAACGGAGAGAAGAGTGGATGGTATATCCAAGATGTAGAGCCCATTCACCAGCTGTCTCTCACCAATGATACTCCGGGTGCGACGATCCTGCATAAGAAAAGAGGAAGGGGAAAAGGTTATGCAACAATCAAGTTCATGTGTTAGGCGACTAACAGGGAGTAAATTGAAGGGCAACCCCAGAACATGAAGAACCGAGGAGAGAGAAAGGGTCGGGGTGAGTTGGAGAGCTGCGACGCAAGAGACCGGTAAGATGTCGACATTGGCCACAGTGATATGCGAAGGATGAGCCGTCCGGAGATACTGGGAAGTCTTCTGGGAGGTAATATGATGTGTAGCGCCAGAATCAACGATCCAGCGGGGGCTATGAGAGAGACATGTTATACCTTCCGCAGAAAAAGACGCAACCGAGCCGGAGGAGTTGCCAAGGACACCATGTAGCTGTTGGAGTTGGGTGCGGAGCTCATCGATATGTTCGCGAGTAGTAGACGCCAAATCCTGAGTAGAAGCCCCAGTGGGAGCAGAAGCTGTAGAGGAAGTAGCCGCAAGGTAGGGAGGTAGACCATGCTTGTGGTAACAAGTAGCCTCAAGATGACCATCCCGGCCATAGTAGGTGCATTTCATAGAAGAACAACCCCCACGCCCTCGTCCCCGAGACGGAGGTCGGCCCCCCCGGGGTGGAAGAGCCACGAGCAGGAGGAGGGGTCGGAAGGAGAGGCTGCTGAAGGAAAGCAGGTGCAAATCCTGGAGGAGCCTCAGTAGGAGGCGTAACTTTAAGCAGCATGGAGCAGACATCTGACAACGAAGGAGTCGTCGTAGAAGAGAGAATCTGGGCCCGAACACTATGCAGGTGGGGAGGAACACGGGACATCATCATCGCGATGGTGACAGCCTCTTTCTGGGCCCGTTGAGCAGCGAGATCAGTGGTTGGAGGCTGATGTTGAATCCAGGCCTCGACCAGGGTCTTGGCTTGGGCAACAAAAGATATCATATCACCGGGAGCACCTGGAGTGAGGTTCTGAAGGTTGGAGATGATATCATATAGGTGTTGAAGATTGTTGTGCCCCGAGTAAAAAGAGTATAGTTCCTCCCACATGGCCTTGGTTGTGTCATGATACATCGTCATCCTGTAAGGCTCAATATCCCTAGAAGTTAGGAGTCAGGACTGGACCCAACCATCATCGCGAAGCCAGTCATCGGAGGGAGCATCGGGGGTAGCTCGGGTCAAGTGGTGAAGAAGACCCTTGGTCTGCAGGACACGTCGAACCGAGTGAACCCACTCAACGAAGTTTCGTTTCCCAATCAGTGAAATGGTAGTAATCTGGAGCTCATCGCGGAGTTCGGAAGTCGTGGTAGTCGCACGGGCTGGAGGAGCAGAGGTGGCAGCGGAATCATCAGAAGCCATGTGGTTATCAGAAGAGACCGGGCGGCTAGCAGGGGGGAAGACCGGGCGGCGAGTAAGGAGAAGACCGGGCTAGCAAGGAGAAGGTCGGGTGGCTAGCAGGAGGAGGCCGGATGGCTAGCAGGAGGAGGCGCTCAGCTTGGCAGAGAAGGCCAGGCGACTAAAACAGAAAGCCGGGCAGCTAAAACAGCAAGCCGGGAGGCTAGAGGGAGGCCGAATAGAGAGATAAGGAGCGGTAGAAACAGAAGCCGCACGGTCTCGGCGAACACACCAGCGACAAGGAGAGTCGCGACCAGGATGCAGCTTGCAGCAAGAGAAGAGACCGCTAACGACAAGACAAGTCGCAGCGGCTAGCCGATGTAGACGCAGGATAGGGAGTCCGCACGGTAAAGGTGAGGCCACCAGCGGCAAGTAGAGGTGCCACGACCTAGATGCGGACATTCGGCTAGAGGAGAAACCGCGGCAACGTGAGAGAAATCGCGACCAGCGGGAAGAGGGAAAGCCGAGAAGAAGAGGGGGGGGGGGGGGGGGCGGATAGCAAAAGAGACCGCTCGGTCAGAGACAGCGGGAGACCGTGGCGACTAGAGAAGTGATTGGAAGGCAGAAAGGAGAGAAAAACAGGCCGCGCTGTTTCCAGGAGGACAGGCCGGACAAGCAAGTCCGGGCGAACAGAAGCGGGAGACCGCGAACAGTAGATTGAAAAATACAAGGAGTAGACCGGTTGCCTCTGATACCATGTAAAGAGAGGCCAAAAACCTTGTATATACTTCTTGAATTGATAGTTACAAGTATGAATACATTTATATAGGAAAGGAGAAAGAGGAGAAATCTCAATCTAACATGTGAGACTAATACAATGAGGAAAAGAGGGAAAATTGGGCCACTAGATGGGCCCTAAACTGGGCTTCTCTAACAAAGGGGAACAGAGTGACGCTTGAACCTTTTTTCATGGGACTAAATCTTCCCAGTCAGCACTCCGATGGAGAGAGTGTCCAAGTCGTTGCTTTCCTCTATGGCAGCAGCAATGTGCTCATACATCTTGGAAGGCTTCTCAAGATTTTGAGCACAATTTCAGAGTCTGGAATTGGAGCTCCCAGTGTGCACAACTGATTTGTGATGGCAGTTATACGCGGCATGTATTCATGTATGGATTCATTATCTCTCATGTTGATAGCATCAAACTGGCGTCGAAGGTTTTGTCTCCTTATGTGGATCACCTTCTTATCACCTTGATATATTCCCTTGAGCGTATACCATGCTTTCTTTGTAGTCTTTGCATTCATGATGCGAGGAAAGATGACAGGTGAGACAGCCAACTGAGGATCAGCAACGCCAAGGAGTTCTTCTTTTGATCTTCCTTGGTCATTTTAGCCGTCTCTCCTTCTTTAGCCTTCGCACTCTTTCTTGATCCATCCTCAACGATCTTCCAGATTTCTTGGAAGTCGAATAGTGTCTTCATTTTGATTGCCCACGGATCATACAACTCCCCATTGAAGATGGGAGCGGCACCCGACGGGATAGACATAAGAGGAGGTAGATGATGAGCTCATAATCGACAAAGGTTGGCAATGCAGAAACCTCGTAAGGCTCTGATACCACTGTTAGAAATTGAGTAGCATTTTCGAAAGGGGGAGGAAGAACAGGGAAGTGAAAAACAGAGAAACTTCATTCATTCATGCAATAATTCTCATTACATAACTTCATGCTTCTTATAGATGCAGGAATACAGGGAAATGACATTAATTGCAAGAGGTTTACAGATACAGGAATGCATCGTCTTCAACTTCTATTGAATGGTCGAGTGCTTTGTCTTCCGCCATTCCCGCGCCTTCAATGTCAAGCTCCAGATTACAAAAATTGTCCTGGTTCATCTTCAGAGGTTGGACCGCCGGTTCAATATTCAACACTTTATAATGATGTTCCAGCATTTTAGCAGGAATTTGCATCTATGGTTTCCCAAAAAATTCTAATCTTGTCACTCAGAGAAACCATAATCAACATTGTGAATTGATATGTAGCGAAGTGTAGTTAATAAAAGAGAATAAACTAAAAGTAGAGAAAACGGTTATTAGAAAGCTATGTTGGAATGACTACTCAAAAAACCTCCAAAACACTTTTCTTGAAGAAGCTCTTTTGAAAAATCTACTCTTTCAAACAACCTATAAACAGCTTTTGTGGTTCGAATAAAACTTTCTGAATAGAAAAAGCTGTCTCAAACAAAGCCATAATCTTTCAACTTATAGCGTCACTAGCATTCCTCCTCTTCCCTTTGGCAGAATATATTGTTAGAGATGTCTCTAGATCCACTTCTAAAAGTTGATTTCAGAGCTATTTTGCACGGATCTCCTAATCAATAACTAAGACAGAAAAAAGAGAATTTCTGTGAAATAGGTGAGAGAGGGAGACGCATGTCATGGGAGAGGAAATTTGAGATAAAAAATGAAATGTGTAAAGAGTTTTTTTTAATTACAAAATGGCTTTATATTACAACTTCCGTAAGTTTAGGAGCAGGATAATCATTTAAATAAAGGAATTGTTCATTCAAAGTCTATCAACTGTGAGTTAAAGCAAACATACACATATGAAGTGTTCTTCTCCATGAATTCACGAAGAAGAAACCTAAATGCATGTACAAAATTATGTTGAAATCACGAATATGGATGCGCTATGATTTAAGTTTCTTATGCATAAAGATAGATGTAAGCTCTGAAAAGGAGAAGAGATCAAGCACACCAACATTACGGCGATGCGCCTATGAATCAATCATGACTTACGCTCAAATCCTCCTACATTAGAATCTTATTTACCTTGATGCTTGGGACTCGGTAGTCATTCTTTCTTGAAAATGCCAAAAATATCCTCTATTTTCAAAATCCAATTATGGGTCAGAGACAAATTGTAAAATATTCAGATATTTAAGTGATTCAGAGAATCGGAGTTCCTATCGAATGGAGTAATCAATCTTTTTTGTTAAGAAAGCCCTCCTTTAAGGACTCATTGACTTCATTTCTAGTGACAATACGCTCCATGATCTCCGAGTACCCACACATTTTTCTTGGATCAATGGTCTTTCTATCATTCAATACAATGGTTATAATGGAGGATTGCGTGATGGTCTCCTTTCTCATTTTTCCTCCTTTCTCCATTGCAACAAGTGCAGAGCCAATAGTCAAGTTAAGAAATGTGTCAATTGTATCCTTGCATGCGTGACATCCCTCTTGTTGTGGAGGCATGGAATTGGTAGCCGAAAGGAGCAACATTTGCAACAACATGCAAGGGAGAAACAGGAAAAAAAACTTTTAAGGACATATTGAGTAGTATAAATCGAGCCGTAGTTAGGATATTATAGGTGTTTTAGTATTTTATGCATTTTGTCATAATTACAGTCATGTCATTGGAGGTCCTATATATTGACTCCTAGAGTCTCGTATGAGAGCTACGCAATGAAAGAAACTCTATTTTCCGCCTTTGAATGAGATTTTGGAAGCTCTCTCTCGAGCACTCCCCACTTAGGCAGTCGCGGTCAAGGCTCCTCAGTATCTCTGTCATTGTCATCTCCACCTCCGGCCAGTCTTCCGCCAACCTCCGAGTAGGCCCATAACAAAATATTAGTGATATTAGTGATGGTGGTGGAGGCACTATCTAAAATGACCTAACAAAACGAAACGACCTTGTGTCTAGTGACGATCGATACCGCTCATCACGAGCGGATCGCTTATCAATTTTTATTTATTTATTCATTTTCATTGTATTTTTCTTTGTTTTGAGGGTTATAACAAAGGGAGAATCATGATTGTATCCTTTTCTAGTCTATAAATAGGTGTAGAGGACTCCATAGATGGGTATTGAAAGATTGAGCAAGAAAACTGCATTTTGATCAATCGGTGCCTAAGCCAAATTCAAGTGTGAACCTTCCCCTCCCCCTCTTTCCTAACAACCAAATACCGCCTCTTTCTCCTCCCTCGGCAAGCCCTACCCCTTCTCCCACAATCACGAATAGCCAGCCTGCCACCTCCATAGATGGGTATTGAAAGATTGAGCTGGCCTGCCTCCTCCCCATAGCCACGCCTGTCAAACACCTCCTTCCATCCCCACAACCCAACAGCCGGTCCCTCCATCTACCCCCTCAAAATCCCCAACCGGTAACCCCAATCACCCCCTCAAACCACCAGCCGCCCCTTCCAACCCCTATCCATGTCCCTTCCAAAATCAGTCATCTCCCTCTTCCACCATTTCAGTTTTTGACAATCACCGAAAACCTCCCTTGGACACCTCTGTCAAGCCTCTACCCCCTTCATTTCAGCTTTCCGACGATCACCGGAACCCACTTTCGGCCATCCACCACCCACCACTGCCACATAACCATCATAACTACCTCCACTACCCCATTAACTCCACCCTTACTAAAATTTAGGCACCTCTTATAAATTTCCTCCACTTCCATTTCCGACCACCCTCTCAGCCGGTCTCCTCTTCCTCAACAGCCCCACATGGATCCACCTCCCCACTCCCCCTTTCCTAACTGAGCTACCTCCCCCACCCCCACCCCACCCCACTTCCCCCATTCAGTAGTCCCCCACTTCTCTCATGTGGAGCCACCACCTTCTTGGCCCCTAGCTGAGCCCCAACTCCTCCCATTCAGCAGCTGACAACCTCCAGCAATTGGACGCAACCACCCTCTCCTCTACAGAACCCTTTCCACTTCTCATATATGCTCAGAAAATGCCCAGTTACTGGAATTCCCTTTTCCAGCAGCGTACCACCAGAATTTCCTCCAAGTAGCCGAAGCTCCTCCCCACAACCCTCCTGTCTCTTGCTGACCCCATATAGCTGTCGACCTCTTCCAGCTTTCAGACAGATCCACCATTCCAGTCTCCACCTCTCAACCATGCTCGAAAAATGCCCCAGTTATTGGAAACCCTTTCCCAGCAGCATACCAGCTACCAGAATCTCCTCCCAGTAGCTGAAGCTCCTTCCCACAACCCTCCAATCTCTTGCTGACCCCCATACAGTTGTCGACGTCTCCCAGCTTTTAGACAGATCCACCATTCCAACAACATTCTGTGCCGGCCAACAGTTTGCTACATATACGGATGCCTAAATCCAACCTTGGGCTACACTTTCGGCTTCCTTCCCCCATTACTGGATAGTGTGACTTTTCAAGTTTGAAGTCATTTAATTTATGTTGAACCGTGTGATTAGTTTTTGAGGCATATTTGGCTGTAATCTTTGTTTTCGAGTTTTGATACATTGTATGTTTCCATTTACTTAGTTATTTGATTTTGAGTACTCTTACATTTATATAACTTCACGTATTCTCTTGTTTGCGGAGCTATAACTACTGTGGTTTACCCTAAGTTTTTTTTACTTCTAAAAAAACCATTATTGCAAATTTAAAATTCGTCGGAATTGTGACTGCATATAAAAAATGCTCATAGCCTCAGTAGGACATTGCCTTGCGTCAGTGATGGCGAGTAGCCCGCCCGACCCTTTTGCGTCTACTCCTGGCGACCTCGGGCGCAGTGACGATCAGGATCGCTCATTTCAAGCGGCTCACCGATCATAGTATTTTATTTCTTGTTGCATTTTATTTTCAGTTGTATTTTTGTATTTTTTTTAGTCGGATCGTCGGTCAATCATAGTCGTTCCTTGCTTCCTAGAAAAGTTATAAATAGAGGGTGAGGACTCTCATTATAGGTATTGAAGATTGGAGTCTACAAGTGTAACATCCGTCTTTTGACTCGAGATTTCAATTTAAATGCAGGGTCTGATCGCGAGTGATTTTGTCCAAGCCCGCGTTCCGGCAAGGTACACTGTTAGCATAGTTAAACTCTTCTACTTTTATTAGTGGATTAGTTTAGTGTTGAATGTGTTTGACGTGTATTAATTAGTAGTCCACGGGCAGTTTGAGAATAATCGGAAAAATGTACAGATTCCTAAAAAAAATTGAGTAATAGAGGGGTGCGGTTGTTCTCCAGCGGTTGTAATAATTGTGGAATTTGCAGGCTGCATGTATCCCCTGGCCATAGTGAGAAATAAAAAAAAAAGATTAGGGTCGTCCCTATCGTGCGAAAGGCGGAACGCGCCGACTCCTCTTTCCGTTGTTCCATGCACCCGACAGAGCCGGAGGCCGTTCTAATTTGCCGGCGTTAGGAGGTGTGTGATTTGCTTTCCTCCCCTTGTTCTTCCTGGTCGCACTTCCTTAGGACGCTACCGACTTCTTCCCTCCCAACAATTTTTGTTGTCGGCAGTGTAGGAGGTTTTCCTCCCAGATCTTGTGTATCAAGGGGCCGATTGTGAGACCCGAGTCTCTCTCTCTCCATTCTCAGATTTGAGGACTTGAGGTTAACTCTGTGTCGTCATCTACAACCCTAGTGGAGGTCGGAGTTTCTGGTCACGTTCTCTTTCTCCCCGACAGATTGTTTCCTCTTCAGGTAACATCAAACCCAGAGTTGGAAGTTTTAAAGTTCATATGGTTGTGGGTGTCGGAATACTCTCCAATGAAACACTAGAAGGATGACTTTGTTTTAGCCTAGTGGGTAAAGTAATTTTAGAACTTAATCGATGCGCAGGTGGGGGTGGATACAAGTTGGTGAATATTTGTATTATCAAGAAAAGTTAGAAGGAATCATGCCTCCACGTCAAGTGTACGAACGTCGTAACCCCGCGGTAAGAGATTTTTATTCTTCTTGGCTAGACATATCAAATAGTCTGTATAATAATGTTTAGTACAATTTAGTAGACTTGATATGATTGAAGGAAATTTCTACTATCAATAGAGGTGACTAATGCAATTATTGTGTAAATAGTATATGTAGAATGTGTTTAATTTTAATAATTCCCAAACAGTTAGACCATACGAACAGTATAGTCACTCGATTAGATTGATGAACAGGAAGAAATAAAGTTAGAAATGTGGTTCTAGTCATCTCAAACTAATTTGGTGAATCGCCTTAACCATAAGCACATGTTCACAAGCAGAGTAGCATTAGACAAAAAATATTGTGAAGGCACGGTGGAGATCTTCTCCCGTGTTTGATAGAGCCGCACTATCATTCTCATGGGTTGTAGTATACCTCATGAGACAAATTATTTGGGGAATGTATTCCACTTAGAAATTAGTAGATTCGAGTCCGTCTCTGTGAGACGCTAGAACACTTGGGTTCGTTAGTAAGACTCGGATCGTTAGACTAGTATTACGTGTTAGGAGCTACTCAGCCTGGAGCTCTATCAAGGAACAACCTTAAGTGAAATTAGAACTCAAGTTTAGTCTGAACTTTAGAAACTCCTAGATAACCAAAGTATTTCGGAATTTGAGAAAAACATCATAGTTTAAGAGTAACTAGAGCTGTCATTAATTTTGTTAGTTTATACTTTCTTTAGAACACCATACAATTTTTCATATAACACAAAAATATTTTCAAGCATGCTTACTTTCTTCTAGACCATTTTTAGTGTCACTAGGAGGAATAGTTTTTCTTACTCTCCCTTTGGGCTGACCCATATTTAGGCATGTTTTTACAGGAGACCCAGGTGGGAAAGTGCGCCTAGTTTGTTTGTGGAGTCGCTCCTATAGTTTGTTTTTCCCTATCAGTTGTTGTTTTACTTTAGTACCTTACCATTGTTTTGGACTCTTGTAATATAATGTTTAAGAATTTATACACATGTACCAGACTTTGTGTAATATTTCAGATATCAGTGTTTTGGTTCTTTTGATCTCTAGTGGCTTTGTGAATTCATCTTGTTGAGGTACACTTTTACTCTTAGTTTTTCTCATTCAGCTTCCGTTGTAAGCTTACATGTTAGTTCTTTATATTTTTATCTGCTATGTACTAGTTTTAATGTTGTCTCTTAGTTTACTTCTTATCGCTAGACCCGGCCGGGCAGCTGATTGGTTGTATAACTAGGGTGGGGTGTTACAAGAAGCACAATCCTTGATCACTTCGATGCCAAAGCCGACTCTGGAAGTGAAGCCCAAAATTTCTCCCTCCTCCCCATCCTTGTCCGGCCAAGCCATTTTCCCTCTACTATTGGTTGGTCAATTCATCCCACCACCTTCAGCAACATCCAAAAATTCTGTACAGCAGACATCAATATTCCTCTCCTCCATCAAAGCTACTGTTGGCCACCAAATTCTCACTTCCCTCCCTCCACAAAATCAACCACCAAACAACCATAAAATCACCATTAAATTACTCCGGCGATCACCGAAAACTGTCCCGAGCCTCCCGGAGATTCCCTTTCTGTTTCCCCATTTTTGTAGTTTTTCGGTGATCGCCGGAAAACTTTCCGGCCACCACCTACGCGCCCTCCGGCCACCCTCCAGCCAACCACCACCTCTAACCGTCTCCACCTCACCCACAACTCTCACTACTTCCATAACTGCTCACTACCTCTATTTTTCCTAAAAATTAGGAACTCTTCCTAAAATTAGCCAAAACTCACGCACAGCAGCCGACCCCTCCTCTCAGTTCCCTCCATTATCTCACATGGAGCCACTTTCTCATGCCACAACTGCTGCCCCACTCTCTCCCCTCACATCTTCACCCGAACCACTTCCCTAAAATAACTCCCCGCTGGTCAACTCCCACCCCCTAAATTCATTCCCAGCCACTCAAATTCCTCACCCCCAATTTTCTATTCTCATATTTCAGCCGGCCCTCCTTATCCAGCCCAGATTACCACGTGGAACCACCTCTCCTCCTAACTTCACCTCCAACAGAACCCCTTTTGCTCCACCACCTAACAGCCCTACCTGGGTTACTTCCCAACGAGCCTTCTCCTGCTGCAGGAGCCTCTCGGGCAACAGTTTCAACCCCCAAAACTTCAATCAACTTCTGTCCAGGCCATATATTCAGCCACCAACCAGACCTCTGCGACCCGGAAAACCCTCTGAAAGCACTTCAGCCATCCCCTCTACATTGTTTGCTCAGCTCAAGGTGTGTTGTTATTTGTTTTTATAATCGAGTCTTGTGTTTGTTCTCTTCTTGAGAGATATTGGTTTGTAAATTTTGTTTTTCAATTGCTATGATTTTTGTAATCTCTCATTCAAAAGGTATTTGTTTTCGCGCACTCTCGTGCTCCTACACTATACATTGTTACCTTGACTTTAAATTACTTTAATTCAAGTGTGGTAAAGTTTAGTTATATGATTTATAAAAACTATTTTGCAAGTTCGAATTCGTTGACCGTTTGCATTTGCATTTGCATTCGCATATAGCCTTGGTAATTTCCTTTTAGAGCCCTACTATGCGTCAGTTTGGTATCAGAGCTAGGTTCGGATGCATTGCATATTTGCATGTTACGTATTGGTAAGGCATACAAACGTTCAATGTCGAAGTTAGCACCGCAACACAGTCAAGCGACCACTAGTTCTAACACCGATAAAATGTCCAATCTCCAAAAATTTTGCATGATCGATTCGATCAAATTGGCGCATAATTACACAATATTAGAGAGCAGGTTCAAAACCTCACCACTAGGGTAGAGGGTCTTGAAGCCACTAGGCCTCCCAGTCCTGTGGGGTCCACTAGGCCACAATTTGTCCAACGTGAGGATCGTCGTGAAATAGGTAGAACTCTTGTTTCTGCATACACCCCAGACCGTATATTCCACAACTCAATTGCACAGGCTCCTCAACCGGCCCCGGAGGCTCCGATGGAGCCAACGATCGTTATAGGAACCACCAAGGAGGCCGGGTACTTCCTCCCCCAGCGGAGCATCCCCCACCTCAGTACCCACCGTATAGAGGTCATCACGGTCAAGATGCTCGATACTATTATGATCGAGATGACTATATGGGTCGCTATGAATCCGCCAGAGGTTATGAGGATGACATTACCATCCGTATACGGATCGATGCCCCCATATTTTGACAGGCAGTTAAATCCAAAGGCGTTTAGCGATTGGTTGTTGGAAATGGACAACGATTTTGACTGGTTCGAGATGAGCAATGAGAGACGAGGAAGGTTTGCCAAAATGAAATTAACTGGGCATGCCAAAGTTTACTAGACGAGTTTGGAGCACTCTCTAGACAGAGAGGGCCTCGGCCCTGTCACCAAATGGGCCTATATGAAGTAGAAACTTAAGGAAAAATATCTCCCCGCTATGTACCGTAGTCAGCTCTTAGAGCAGTTCCTAGCTCTACGACAAGAAACCCTTTCTGTCGCCGAGTACATGACTCGTTTCGATGAGCTTGTCGTGAGAAGTGATGTCGAGGAGAAGCACATCATAAAAGCCTCCCGCTTTAGGTTCGAACTGCATGCAGACATCCGTAGGGAGCTCATTCCCTGTTGTCTCGAGACAGTCGAACAGATTTATCAGCTCGCATTAAAGTATGAGCAGTACTTGAACACTTCAGGTCCAAGATAATCCACTTCATAGTCCGGTATCTCTGCCTCTAGGAGAGTCCCACAGCAGGGATCCACCCCTCACATACCTCCTCTGCCACCGGTCCCCCGAAGCCTGGGATCCAGTGTTATCAATGTCAAAGTAGAGGCCATGTGGCGGCGCAATTGCCCCACATGGAATCTACTTACTGAAAAAGACCCCGACCTTGTATTTGATCATGTAGAGCCACCTGAAAAAGAAATCATTATAGCCGTGGAAGAAGGTTGGGAGGACGAGGTCGGTTGGGCACTTAAGATGGGTGTTATCCGTTGCTTACTGCAGATCCCCCGTACAGATGAGGATTGGGAGTGAACCACTATTTTTTACACTTATTTTCTCAGTGCATGTGGGCTCTGCAAGCTCTCCATCGATAGTGATAGTTGTGTCAATATTATAGCCCAAAGGGGACTTGAGCGCATGAAACTTAAGGTAGAACCTCATCCACATATGTATCGAGTTGTTTGGGTAGATAAGACAGCTATCCAAGTCACCCAGAGGTGTCAGGTTCCTATTCAGCTCGCCTTCTTCGAGGATAGCGTCTGGTGTGATGTCATTCTCATGAACATTGTGCACAATTTACAAGGCAAACTGTGGATTTATGATAAAGATGTGACTTGTTACGGACGGTCCAATACTTGTTTCTTCTTTGGTAAGGGTCGAAGATCACATTATCACCGACCCAACCCAGAGATCCCTTGAAGGGGAGGGTCGAGCCTTGAATTACTACAGGTGCCCTAGACACGTTCATATCTTACGCAGTTACGCCATAGTGAGTTTACTAGGGAGAGTCTAGAAACAGGCTTCATTTATATCGTTGTTGTTGCTCAGGCTACTGAGAGCGTTAAGGACTTAGAGTTCATCCATACTGATAGTCGACACCTCCTAGATGTGTACAGTGACATTATGTTGGATGAGCTACCCCCTATACGAGATAAACAACAAGCGATTGATCTCATTTCGGATTCATCTCTGTCAAATATTCCACATTATCGTATGAACCCCGATGAGCACAAAGAGCTTCGGACTCAGATCGTCGATGTACTGCAAAAGCAGTTTATTAGAAAGAGCATGAGTACATGGGTTGTACCTGCCCTTCTTACTCCTAAGAAGGATGATACCTGACGTATGAGTGTGGATAGAGGTGTTGTTAATAAGATCACAATTAAGTATCGATTCCGCATTCCACGACTCGATGACCTCCTTGACACTATGTCAGGTGCCCAGATCTTTTCAAAACTTGATCTTCGGAACGAGTACCACCAGATCAGGGTCATAGAGGGTGATGAATGGAAGACAACATTTAAGATGAATGACAGGTTGTACGAGTGGTAGGTTATATCTTTTGGGCTAACCAACACTCCTTGCACTTTCAGTGCGTGATGACTCAGCTCTTGCGCCTATATATGGGCAAGTTCCTCTTGTTTTACTTCGATGATATCTTAGTTTATAGTCACACTCACGGAGAGTGCCTCACAAACCTTCGATTATTCTTTGACACTCTCCGAAAGCAACACTTTTATATCAACCTAAAGAAGTGTACCTTCTTATCGAGTCTGTACACTTTCTAGGGTTTATCATTTCTGCCTCAGGCGTGTCCATAGATCCTGACAAAGTTAAGTCCATCAGAGATTAGCCAATCCTCACAAATGTTCACGAGGCTCGAAACTTCCACGGGTTGGCCACATTTTATAGATGCTTTGTCAGAGGATTTAGCACCATCATGGCCCCATATACGAGCTGTCTTCGTAAGGGAGAATTTCAGTGGACACCTACCTCCACTCGGGCATTTGAAGACATCAAGGAGAAATTGGTCATGACTCTGGTGCTCCAGTTTACCTGATTTTAGTCGAGCCTTCGAGGTTGCTTGCGACGCCTTCGTCGTAGGCATAGGAGTATTCAGTCAAGAGGGTCATCCAGTTTCTTACTTCAGTGAGAAGCTGAATGACGCTCAACAAAGGTACTCCAACTACGACCGGGAGTTCTATATGTATGGCAGGTAGGTATTATTTTGAGGAGTCACTTGCAATGAGAACTAAAGTTGGCACCAATTTGGCCATTTGGGATCCTTCAGCTCCAGAGAGCAACATCACCGATATTAGCAATGGTGACGAAGGTGGCATCTATAGAAACCTCAAATCTAGGTTCTTGGATATATCTCCTGAGAAAATTATCATCCTAACACCAAAGAGAAGTTGAAAGTGACACTTATCTTGAGGATTGGAAAATTGAGACCAAGTTTACTTCATCGTTACAATTAATTTCAAATATTGCAGAGAAGAAGAAATTTTCTAGCGAATAAGCACTTCCAGTTGGAAATCCAATTGATTTTAAGTGCTTGGATTGTCGAAAGTATTTTCTATAACGCATGACCAAGTAAGAAACTTCCCAAGAAAATCAGTTAAATATGGGAGGCGGCCTCATTCTTTTGATTTGACGATGCGCTCACTTGATCAAAGGAATCATGAGACTGAAGTCAATCCATATCCTCTTTGGGTTAGAGTCAATCAAGTCGAGATGTCAAAAGTTTAACTAAAAGGATTATCATCAAGATACCAAAACTGAATTGTCTAGCGACACCGCTGATCTAGAAATGATGGTTTGCTAGCTTAATTAGTCCAAGGAAGGGTAGTTTCCACTCGGGCATCAATAATACTCGGGCATTGGCATTATTTTGTTATCCATAATTGACAATAAGTACTTGTATGAAGTACTCATGTATTTCTCTTTGATAAGATCCAACAGCTATACATGCGGATTACTCGAGCACAACATTGTACTCCCACTTCCAAGTAGTGTCGGTACTTTTCTTAAGAAAACCAGCATATTACTTAACTTTATTCTACAAAAATAGTCAATAGGTCATTCATCAAAGTCCTTCAACTACTTCTCTGATCAAAGGGCAATATAAAACAAAAATCTTGGATAATATCCAATTCTACAAGAAACCTAGTCTCCTAGGAGACTTTCCCAAATTTGTCCACTGTCAATGTATCAGTAGATTACCAATGCAACTAAGGTTGCGTTTCGAGCGGCTTATCACAACTTATTTGTTTTGGTGAGGTTGGACAAAAACGTCATTGTCATAGAATCTATATTTGATATCACAAATATCACAAAAAAGAAACTAGTTTGAGGCATAAGATTTTGGTATGACAATGACATTTGTGTCCAACCTCACAGGTGCAAATAAGTCGCGATAAGCCGCGCCAAACGCAGCCTAAATCAGTCATCCTCCTCTAACACCACCATCACAAATGTTAAACAATAGGCATGGATTCTAACATTTTCATCTGATCCCTGATTTTGGACATTAAAATGAAAACACACACACATATATAAAAGTGTGATGGAGATTGCAAAGGAGTATACCAGGGGAAGCGTAGGAGCGGCGGCCCGGGCCGAAGTTGGATACGCGGAAAATAAATTTAGCAAACGGCGGTTGTTCCTTAGTGATCCGGCAGGGCTCCGGGTAGAGACGGATGCACAAGGACCGATTCCTATCTACGGATAGGTACCTTCGACGATGATCGCAGCAATAAGTTCAGTGTATGCAGAGAAAATTGAAATGAAATCAGTCGATTGAGAAAGAAGGAGATTGGGGGGAGGAAGAAACCAGTTCCAGATGCCGAGCTTGAAGGCTTCAGAGCGTCGAGTGGGGTAAGGGCCGAAGTTATCGATCCGCCACTGTGCCAACCGAGCGATAGTCTCCACCTTGGAATCAATAAAGCCTCCGACACTGCTGCCACAGCTGCCGGAGATCATCTCTGCTGGTCGGTGATTACACAAGGGATGAGGGTAGAAAGGAGGCAGAGGGATGCTAAAGTAGCTTTGGAGGAAGACCGGAAGAGATGTTGCTATTAATTCTATATAGGACGCGATTTTTTTGGATCCGTATCTAACACGTGCCCTAGGTGATCGCCGGCGATATTAGGTGGGGGAGGCGAAGCTGAAATATCGAAAATCGCTGGTGAGATTAGTCGGCAGGGGAAGAGGCAAATAAATTTCTTTTTGCCGTGAATGGTGTTCTAATTTTTTGTGATAAACGCTGCAGACCGGTCCGGTTCGCTTCTCTCTAACAAATAATTTTTGGATTTTTGGCACTTAACATCCTTCAAATGGGGGTGTTTGGCACATTGCACCCTAAGTTTAATTTTTTGGCACTTTGCACCCTTCAAATTGCATTTTGGAGCACTTTGCACCCTCTTCTATTTTTCAGTTTATTTTTACTTTTTAAAATCAATTGTTTAAAACTGAAAGGGGTATTTTGGGGATTGCGAATTTCTTTCTAACCTAAAAATCTCTTTCTTCATTTCATCCTATCCTCCCCGGTTAATTTCAGCCGCTCCTCTTCCAGTCTTCGGCTTGCAGAGTTATTCCCGGCATGGTCTCTCCCGAACGACGACCGGCGGCCACTTCTCCGACGTGCTCTCTCCCGGACGACAACGTGCTTCAGTCTATTTCTCTCCCGGCGAAATCTCTTCCCGGCATCCTCTCTCTCCGTCGTTCTCCCTCTTCGAGTGCTCATTTGTCCAGATAGGTAAATCCGTTGTTTCTCTCTCCGTCGTTCTCCATTGCTGCAATCCGTCATAATGAAAGCAGGGAGAACTCTCCATTGCTTGCCCCCGCCTCCGTTCGACATTCGTCGAACGGGGCAACCCGTTCGACGTCGAACGGGGGAACCCTTTCGACGTTCGTCGAACGGTGCAAGCCTTTTGACGTTCGTCGAACGGGCCAACCTGTTCGATGTTCGTCGAACGAGTCCTCTCTGTTTCTCTCTCTCGGTATAATATAATGAAAGCAGGCAGGAGGAGGAGGTGGCGTCCGGCGATCCTGGCGGTGTCCGGTGACGCAGTCGTCCTCTCTCTCTCTCTCTCTCTCCCTCTCTCTCTCTCTCTATGATAGCAGGGAGAGGACGGGGAGAAGGATCGCCCCACGAAAACAGGAGGAGGTGGCGTCCGGCGATCCTGGCGATGTCCGCTGACGCAGCCGTCCTCTCTCTCTCTCTCTCGACATAATGAAAGCAGGGAGAGGAGGGGGAAGTTTGGTTCTAATCCTTTTATTTTACATTGAGTTGAAAGTTATTGAAAAAAATTCATTTTTTTGTATATAATATAGCATGGGTTGGATGTTGAGAGCGAATAATTCAAGAGCGGGCACTTGTTATATGTCATTTGAAGCTCATCTGTTCACTATCAAACTTCATCATTCAGGGATGTTCATTGGTACCGTCTCGATATCTTATAGGCCTGATGTAATTAGTTTCTTCGATTTCTGTGATTGCAACTGTTTGGTGTTGAGGGATTTGCATGATATGGCTGAACTAGTTGGTCACATGGGGTGGGTAAGATTTTTTTGCTGTAGTGCTGGACTTGGCGATAACAGTAATCTGATTTTGTTAGTGAATGACGATGATGTTACAAGTCTGATTAGATATATCAATGCTGATAGAGTGGTGGATCTCTATGTTGAAACTATTGAAGCTCAATTTGATTGTGTTATGCATGAAAGAAATAGCGAGGATGATCACGGGGAGAGCGAGCCAATAATTGAACTTATAGAAGACAGTGAATCTATTAGCAACGAAGAAGATATAGATTCAAACGACTCCACTTTTAGCGATGGCTTTGAAGATGATGACTTTGACATTGATGATATGGATTATGATCAAAACGTTGATGAATCCATTGAATGGGTTGGATCAAATGAGACCAAGGAAAAGCTTAATAGTGAACCAAATCAGATCATAGACCGGGAAGGAGTAAAAATCCTTCCTACATCTAATACAGAAAAATCATCACGCTACCAAATGTTTCAAGGCAATGCAAATGACTCTAATTTTGAGTTTCAAGTTGGAATGTGCTTCAATACGGTTCATGAATATAGAGAAGCGGTGAGAACTTACTCAAACATTCAAGGAAAGCCGATAAAATTTACGAAGAATTGTAGTGACAAAGTACAGGTTACGTGTGATTGTGGTTGGGTAATGTATGCTTCTTTCATTTCAAAAAATGATCAGACTTTTCAAGTAAAGACCATCAAAGGAGAGCATTCATGTTATAGAGCACCAAGCTCTAAACATTGTACTGCTGACTTTCTTGCTAAAAAATATCAACATCATCTACGGAGTAACCCAGAATGACCGGTTAAATCTATGCAGGAGATGTTTCAAATGGAAAATAGAACCTCTCTCTCCATTTGGAAAATGTATAGAGCTAAAAAACATGCAAACAATCTGATTCATGGTTCAGAGTTGGAGCAATATGCTAGCATTTGGAGTTATTGTGAAGAAATTCGTCGAACCAATCCGAACACTACAGTTAAAGTTCAATGTAAAGAGGTTTCAACAACCAAACATGTACTTTCAAGAGATTGTATATATGTTGGGGTGCTTTGAAAATGGGTTTCCTTTCCGGTTGCAGGCCAGTTATAGGTCTAGATGGAACTCATCTTAAGACATCAAATGGAGAAGTTTTACTTTGCGCAGTTGGAATTGATGGCAATAATGGTATGTATCCTATAGCCTATGCAATGGTTTTAAAAGAAAATAGGAAATCTTGGGAGTGGTTTATTGGTCTACTCATACTAGACTTGAAAATTGATAACAGTTATACTTGGACAGTAATTTCTGATAAGCAAAAGGGACTAATAAGAGCAGTGGAAGAAGTATTACCAAATTCAGAGCATAGGTTTTGCGTTCGACATATGTATAGCAATTTCAAGCAAATACATAAAGGTGTACAACTCAAATCTTTATTTTGGAAGGCTGCATCCGCCACGAGACTTGTTGATTTTAATAGCGAAATGGAAAAACTTAAAGCACTTAACATTGAGGCCTTTAATTGGGTGAGAGCAAGACATCCAAAAAATTGGGCAAGGTCTCATTTTAGCACATGGCCTAAATGTGATATGCTTTTAAATAATTTGTGTGAAAGTTTCAACAATGTCATATTAATGACAAGAGGGAAACCAATAGTGACTATGTTTGAGATTATTAGAGTTATTTTGATGAAGAGATTACACACACAAAGGGATAAATTATTGAGATCACCTGGAGAAATATGTCCAAACATCCAGAAGATCTTAGAAAATAATAAAAGGGGAGTTCAAGATTACATTTTGGAATGGAACGGTAATGACAAATTTGAGGTGAAAGGGTGGAGAGGCGATAAATGGACAGTGTAGTTAACCTCACAAAGCTGCAGTTGTAATAAATGGGATCTTAGTGGAATTCCGTGTGTTCATGCTATTGTCTGCATATTTTATAAAAGAGAAAAAGTTGAAGATCATGTTGATTACTGTTATAAAAAATCAACATTTTTAAAAGCCTATGAGTACATGTTGAATCCAATTAAAGGACAAAGGGAATGACCCAAAACTAGCTTAAATTTTTTGGTTCCATGGAATGTGAAAGGGAAAAAAGTAGGAAGACCTTCATTGCATGCTAGAAGGAAGGAACAAGATGAGTTAGATAACAAAAAATACGGTTTGAAAAGGCATAGGACTAAATATACATGCTCCAACTGCGGGGTGGTAGGACACACCAAAAAAAGCTGTGGTCATCAAATGCCAACAACGTCAACGTCAAGATCAAAGTTACCGGTTAGTGATTTATTATTAGTGAGAATTTACATTATTAATGAACTAGTAAAATAAGCTAATCAATTTTTCTTGTGTAGGTAAAAAAAAACGTTGCAACACAAGAAGCATATGCCGAGCCATCAAATTCATCTGCGCCATCTTTTACAACAGGTGAGAATTATGTGCGTTTTATTCCCAGTTAAATGCTATTTTTTTGTAGTTACACATTGTAAACATTTAAGTTTGTTTTCAGGCTTTGAGGACTTCTTATAAAGATGACGGTAGATGTTGCTGTTGTAGTCTGGATGCCACAACTTTCTTGCCTATCTTTATCCAATCAAGAATTTGTGCAATTTAAGTTTTGTTGTACTGTTATAGGGTTTGACAAAAAAACATGTGATATTTATTTGCATTGTGTTTGACAATGCATAACTTTTATTAGTATTTAGTTAATTTTGTATGCTGAGCCTGGTTAATACTTGTTCAACTTTTGATTAATTAATGCTGATCGGAGATACATTCAATGTCATTTAAGCTTGGGATTCTATCAAACATATCTAAATTGTTTCCTAAAATTAAACTCAGGGTCCATTTTTACTGCAATTGGGAATCAAAGTTCAGCTCTGAAGCACCCCCAAATTTCATAATGAGCCATAAAGGAATCTAATAGAGATCAACAATTGATACCCGAAGACATCAGCAGGAGGGGAGGCATGGAGTCAGTCCTCGAGGTTCAGACAGCCAGGTGGGGATTTTCGGCCAACATTCCATGTCGCGACGAACATCCTAATCACAGATTAAACCAATAAATTGAGTCTCAAGAAGAGAATTTTGGATCTTGTTGCTCCAGTTGAATAGAATCAGGAAAGCACCTGTAATCCTGTGTATCGGTGAAGCCAGCTGCGTCAAAAATCAAATTTTGATAGAAAATCTCGATCAGGATATTTCTTAGAGCAACTCTCTATGAACCCCCTCATTTTTTGGCATTTTATAAAAGTCTTTTCTACAATTTATAAAATATCACTCTTACATTTCAAAAAAAAAAATAAAGCAAAAAATAAACTGAAATGCCGTCGTCGTTCGGGAGAGACCACGCCGGGAAGAACTCTGCAAGCGGAAGACTGGAAGAGGGGCGGCTGAAATGAACCGGGGAGGATAGGATGAAATGAAGAAAGAGATTTTTACGTTAGAAATAAATTCGCAATCCCCAAAATACCCAAAATTAGTTTTAAACAATTGATTTTAAAAAGTTAAAATAAACTGAAAAATAGAAGAGGGTGCAAAGTGCTCCAAAATGCAATTTGAAGGGTGCAAAGTGCCAAAAAATTAAACTTAGGGTGCAATGTGCCAAACACCCCCATTTGGAGGGTGTTAAGTGCCAAAAATCCATAATTTTTCTCTGCACTACCCGCTCTCAGAGGAAGGGGCGAGGGTGATGCAGGAGCCGTCCAATGGGTTTTAAAGAATGGGTTCTGCTTGTTTTTTTATATTTTTTTTATTATTGTAAATCACAAACGTTGTATTTAAGGCTGGATGGCTTGGATCTCACCCGCTCCCAGAGGAGAGAACGCTACTCATACGGAACAATTCAACATCTTTAATGTGAAACTCTGACTATAGAGATTCTCCTTGTATTAGATTTTCTAAATATATTTTAAAAATAGAGAACTTGGTTGTTCAACTTCAACTTTGTTCTCTATGTTTAGAGAAGATAATTATTTTTATTAAACATATGTATATATTATATGTTAAATATATATATTAATGTATATATGTATATATGTATATTATTTATAAATTATATTTATATTATATATATATATATATTTATATGTAAATTATATTTATATATTTATATGTATAAATATATAAATATAATATTTATAATTATAAATTATTATTATTGTATTATATTTTATTAATTTTTAAGTTTTTTATTTTAAAATTGATTACATAACTAAAATACAATAAGTATTAAATAATTCAAAATAAAAATATTACATATGGAATTAAAACTAAAATTTTGGGAGGTCATCACTGGATTCACTTCGACTTCCGCACGTGCTTTTCCTGTGTTGTTCTCCTTCATACACTGGTATGTCATAGTCGCTTCATCCATACTAGCCTCCTCTGTACTGGTCTACTCTGAACTGAGATCCTCCAAATTGACTTCTGTCGTACTGACTTTCTCTAGTGGCTTTCTCGATACTAGCTTTCTCGGTACCAACTTCCTCCAAATTGAGGTCCTCCAAAGTGAGGCCCTCCAAAGTGAGGCCCTCCAAATTGAGGTCCTTCACGTGGTTCTCCTTCATACTGACTTCCTTCATATTGGCTTCCTCCATGTTGACCATCTACAAATTCAGGTCTTCCATGTTGGTCTCTTCCATATTGGTTTCCTCTGTAACCACTACCTTCATATATGTCTCCTCCATATGCAGTTCTTTCAAGTAATGAAGATCCTCGAAATAGTGGTTTTATAATATTTTAATACATAATGACTTGTTTTTTTTCTTGAAAATACTGTCGCTCTGGAGTTCCTTTGATGTTATCCAAATCTAGCATCATGATATCGTAATCTTGTTTAGCGCTTTGAAACTCTAATCTTCTCCTTTCATTTTCTGCTTTTAACTTCATGAGTTCTTGGATAGAAGACATATCATTGACTCGTTGTTCTTGCTCTCTCTTTAAAACCTCTAAGATTTCTTCATTTTTTTAGTGTGAGCCTCAATATCATAACCCTTACCACTCAATTTTCTCCTCCTCTTCTTTTCTTGCTTTCTTCCAATAGGTCGATTAATGGAAGTTGAGATCAGAGATTCTTATTCACCAGTACTACCATGATTCATTCAATTGTTGTCTGTATTTAAGTCCATACTTCTCCATTGACTAGGAGAGTTAGAATCTAAGGTCTGTGACATGTCAATATTCTGAGAGTTCATACCTTTTATAGATTCAAACGTATCTATTCACTTCTCTGTATTTTTCAAGATAGACCAAACATGATCAAACAAGAAGCATTTCTTCTCTTTTGGATCGTCACCATATAGAATTTTTGCTTGATTGATCTACAAAAACTAAATTATTTTAATAAACTATTAATTAATTGATTTAATATTTAAAATCTAAAGAAATACTTTTAATATTGTGTTCAGATGCACCACTGGGATTTCGTTGCTCAATTTGTCGAATACATTCTTAGAATTTGCCAGCCTTACTTACTAAAAAAGACCAACGACATGCGAGAGATTTTGGGGTTCTCTGTCTTATGCAAGTATGAGGTCTTGTCTTGTGAAAGATGGTTGAGACTCTTTCTCACAGCTTTTGTTCTTTTTGACTATTCCTCATAACTGGGTCTTCTGGGATCTCAAGCCAAGCATAACATATTGCTTGATCTTCTTTATGGGAGAATGCTAGCCCACGGTTGACAGACATGATAAAAACTAAAGGAATACTTGCGTGTTTGATTTGGAGGAAGAGTAGTGGGTACTTATAGAAGTCTTGGGATGAGGGGGAAGTGAGGTGTGAGTGGAGAAGGAATCCAATGCTAGGGGAAAAACAAAGCTCCGGAATTGATGTTGATATGATTGATGAGACAAAAGAAAGGTGTGAATGGAGAAAGAATCCAATGCTGAAAAAAACAAGGCTCTGGAATTGATGTATGACATGACTGATGCGTTGAAAGAGATGTGTGAGTGGATAAAAAAATTCAACGTCGGGGAAAAATAAAGCTTCAGAATTGATGTATGATATGATTGATGTGTTGAAAGAGAGGTGTGAGTGGAGAAAGAATCCAAAGCTGAAAAAAACAAGGCTCTAGAATTGATGCATAACATGATTAATGCGTTGAAAGAGATGTGTGAGCGGAGAAAGAATTCAATGTTGGGGAAAAAAACAAAGCTCCGGAATTGATGCATGATATAATTAATGCATTGAAAGAGATGTGTGAGTGGAGAAAGAATCCAATACTGGGAAAAAAACAAGGCTCCAGAATTGATGTATGACATGATTGATGCGTTGAAAGAGATGTCTGAGTGGAGAAAGAATCCAATGTTGGGGAAAAAATAAGGCTTTGAAGAAAGAATCTATATAAACGCTACTTTTGGTCAATTACATATACTTTCAAAATAATCATTATAAACACTACTTCTGGCCAACCACATATACTTTTACATACCAAAAAATGAATTATGAAGCCGGATCATCTCATTTGCGATCTTCATTATCTTCAGATGACAATTATTTGATCAAACACTTCTTAAATGGGAAGAAGGCATAAATGAATGAGAGAAATACGATGAAATTTTAGCTCGTATGTATGCCTCCAATAATGCCATAATTGTAGCTCAACTTCAAGATGATGCATGTCCGCGATGTAGAGGATCGGAACCTGGTGACATGGTAATCAACCGGGGAAGGATTGAAGGTAGCACTAGACTTTGGAATGATTACTTCTCCGACCATCCCACATATGAGGAAACATTTTTTCAAAGAAGATTTTGTATGTGAAAGAATCAATTCCTTCGCATTATCGCTAATGTGGAATCACATGATAATTTTTTTCATTCAAAAAAATGATGGTGTTGGTAAACTTGAACTTTCAAGTTTACAAAAAATTACAACAGCATTTTGTATGTTGGCATATGGAACATCAGCAGATAATTGAGATGAATACATTAGAATTGGTGAGTCAACCATGATTCAATGCTTGAAGAGATTTTGTAGGGCGATTGTACAAGTGTATAAAGATGAATATTCGTGATATCCTAATGCGAATGTTGTAACAAGATTATTACAGAAAGAGGGTTTTTAGTCATGTTGAGAAGTTTAGATTGTAGCATTGACAATGGAAGAACTGCCCAACAGCATGTGCAAGACAATATTTTGAATGTCATAGTGGGCCAACAATCATTCTCGAGGCAGTAGCATCGTATGACTTGTGAATATGACATGCATATTTTGGTTTAGCAAACTCTAACAATGATATTAATGTCTTTCATTCATCTCATTTGTTTGTCAATTTAGCACAAGGTATTACACCTACTTATTATACAATCTTGAGGGAAAATTATGATGTTGGTTATTACTTAGCCGACGTAATATATCTGAAATGATCAACATTAGTTCAAACTATTTCTCAGTTACACGATAAAAAAACAACATTTTTGCAATGATGCAAGAAGCATGCTGAAAAGATATAGAGCAAGCATTTGGATTTCTTCAATCACGGTTTGCAATTATTAAGGAGTCATACCATTTTTGGGATAAACATGTGTTACATGATATCATGACCGCTTGCATTATAATGCACAATATGATTGTCGAAGACGAGCGAGATGAAAATGAAGATGTTGATATTTCTACACCACCACCGACTCAGAATGTTGAAGAGATGGACACAAATGAAGCCAAAAGATTTCATCAATTCCTAAATCAGCATAAAAAGATCAGAGACAAAAATGCACATTTCACACTTCGAGATGCACTGATTGAACATTTATGGATACGACATGGTAATGAAGAAATATAATTTTAAAAATTATATGCATATTAATTTGATTTATGTGCAAGTTTATTTAGTAAAACGTCTTCTTTTCCTCTTTGTATGAATAATAATAATTAAAAAGTATTCAATATTAGTTTCGTTTTGTTGGTCTCGAAAAAACGAATTTATTGATATATTATATCTTATATTTGGAGAAATATATTGACCGTTACAAAGCTTAAAACATTATACAAGAGTTTTATAATTATATAAATTAACTAATTTTTATTAAAAAAAACAATACAAAAAAATGGAGCGCATTTCCTCTTCCCCTCCTCTAAATTTAGAGGAGGAGAGAGAGAGGAAATGCCGCCCACTCCAATTTGGGAGGTCAAAATAGAGAACGGTTGGAATGCCTCCCACTGGGTTTTTTGGAATTTTAGAGTGCGGTTGGAGTTGCTCTAAGCAACCAAATTCCAGGCTCTTTGTCTTTATATTTCCCCTCCTGCTACCGAAACTACTGTCAAGGGACGACAGGCAACCATGTCTCCGTCTCCCGCTGTCCAAATAAATGACAAAACCTTCACTCCCCTGCAAGCTGATGACAGCTTTCTAATGTATGAGTTTCTTGTGCTTGTTTTTTTGTACAACTTTTTTATTATTTTCTTTTGTAGTCGTATTTCAATAATTCACGTGACTCACAAACACAACGAAATGTTAAACTGATGATATGAATTGTAGTGCATTGAAGATTTTACATTTTGTTGATTAGAAAATATCAGTTACTTCTACGAACAATTTTACAATCCAAAATTTGTTTCTTGTTATACATTTAGTTTTATGAGCAGTTTTACAAAACAGCTAGCTTTATGAGCATTTTTAATGTCCAAAATCTGCTTCTTGTTATACATTTAGTTTTATGAGCAGTTTTACAGTCCAAAATCAGCTACTTGTTATACAGTTAGTTTTATGAGCAATTTTTTAGTCCAAAATGTGTTACTTGTTATATAGTTCGATTACTGCTTATTTTTCTAGTTCCTATTTTTGGAAAAAATGCAGGTATATTTTAAGAAGCCCTAAACAACAAGAAAAAAAATCCTTTGGTGCTACGTATGTCCAGCAATATTATACTTATTCGTGCATGTAATGTTGGGATTTTTCCCCATATGTAGTGACAAGTAGTTTGTACCTAAGTTGCAAGTGTTGAAACCCGAATACCGGTTCAATTGAGTTCGGACTAAGAGGGATCAATTCAGGTTATTGGACTCGTCGTCGGGCGCACATGAGTGAAGCGAGGCGAGCTCAGAGTGGGCCCTCACTGGATGATGGCTGGCTGCCCACGGTAGATCCGTTGAGCTACAGTGGGGAGGTCCCACCACACACCCAGAAGTGCTACTCGCAACTTCCCCTCCCAAAACCAAGCTGAGCTCGGTGCTTTGGATGAGCACAGAGGTAGAACTTGAGAAATTGGGATCTCAAAGAGGTCGAGTCTGCCTCTCCAAGATGTTTTGAGGATCTTTTTATAGGCAAACTCTAACTCAGAGGCAAAATAGTCTTTTTGGACTGCTAATAGCGGCCTCCACCTTTATGTTTTTGTTATCAGCACCCCTATTAGGTCTGCGGATAGCGGAATCCCACTGTTTGAGGCAAATACTGGTAGGCCTTAACGACCTGTAAATAGTAGGATGGCAAAAATGTAGATCATCCATGTCAGGGCAAGTACTCGGGCCGTCCGAGTCGAGGACTTATCAGGCTGAGGCTCGCTGCTCCCGAGACGCACCTCAGTCAGAGGAGACAGGGCGGGCCTCGCCTAGGGCTCGTCGAGCTCGGGACTGCTTGGTGGGGTAGGGAGCAGGGTCGCCTCGCTGGAGCCTGCTCGCCTGGCCGGGTCGAGCTTGACCTAACCCCCCTTTGTTTCCCTGCTGAGCTCGCCCGGGTTCTTTTGGGTGCGAGTTGGGCTGAGCTTGATAAATTGGGGTTGTACACAATGCTTTTTTTTGAGCTTGTTAGAGATCAGAAAGAATTCATCCAACTCTGATTTGGCGAGCGACCAGCCCTGACTCATCAGACTAGACCTCGCTGCTCCCTGACACTTTTAAATATAAGGGGGAAGGGCATGCCTACTTCTCAATGAGCCGCAGGCCGACTTGCTCCTCCTCTACGCTCGATGAACTCACATGATCAAGATGATGACGAGGCAGCGATCCTACTCGACCTGATCGGCGAACTCCCTCTGGAACCACACCAAGCATCGTAAAGTTATGGATCTAACAAGAAGCGTAAGCATAAGTCCGTGGAGGAATTGCTCATCGGGGGGGGGGATTCAGTTCTTGATGAGGTGTTCTCACAGCGCGAGACCTCCATGAGGAAGTTGTATCAGCTGCTGGCGCGGGCCAGCTTCCCCTGGATGTTCAGACCGGGACCCCTGAGGTAAGCGTACCACCTCTTCTTGCGTCGTGAACATGTTATACATGTTTTAATCATGCCGCTCTGCCTGTTCTTATAGGGCGTCGGTGATCCCTCCATCGTGGTTGCTCTGGCGACTTCACGTGATGGGTAGGGTGCGAAGACGAATAAGATAAAACTTTTCAAGGCGAAGGGGCTATCTCTCCCACTCATACATGGTGAGATTTCCACTCCTTTCGAACTTCACGAGGCTGATGTTGATGTCTCTTTTTACCCCGCAGTGCCACCCTTTTGGGATTCTTGAGGTGAGCCTAACTAGGATGTTGCAAACCCTCAGGCCGATCTCGCCCTCCTGTAAGTCCAGTTGCCACTGCCTCTGTCTACGGGTCACTGCCTCTGTCTACCATCCCATAACCTTGAAGTCAGCGAGTCGAAACAACCTCGCACCAGGGGGAAATCACTGGTGATGATGTCACCCGCCTGTCAGAGATGGGTGCTGAGTCTGGTCATAGTGCGCTTCTAATGATCACTGACCATTTTATTTTTGCAGATTTCTTAAATTCGCTCTGACTTCTTTACTATAGGCACTGGGTCCCCCCAACGTGTGAACTCTCCTCGCCGGGAATCTCTCTCATACCTACCGCACCAAAAATACTGAAACCAAGATACTGGTTCAACGGTGTTTGAAATAAGAGTGATCAGTTTAGGTTTTTGGACTCATCGCCGGGCGCACTCGAGCGAAGCGAGGCGAGCTCAGAGTGGGCCCTCACTGGATGATGGTTGGCTGCCCATGAGTAGACCCGTTGAGTTGCAGGTGGGAGGTCCCGTCACACACCCGGAAGTGCTACTCCCAACTTCCCCTCCCAAAGCCAAGCTGAGCTCGACACCTTGGTGGGCACAGAGCTAGAACTCGAGAAAATAGGAGCTCTAGGAGGTTGGGTCTACCTCTCCAAGTTGTGTTGGGGGTCTATTTATAGGTTATCTCTAACCAAGGGGAGAATAGTCTTTTTGGGCCTGCTAATAGTGACCTCCGCCTTTCTATTTTTGTTATCGACACCCCCGTTAGGTCTAGAAATAGTGGAATCCTGTTGTTTGAGGCGGATACCGGTAGCCCTTAACGTTCTGCAAGCAAAGTTGTCAGGATCGCGATCCGTATCGTAGGATCGCATGATCTTACGATCCGGAATATACATTTAGATCCGAATCGTGTTCAAGATCGAAATTAGGTCGTGTACACTTAGGATCGCGAACCGGATCGTGGAATCGGTAGGATCGCGATCCCTACTCGATTCCACGATCCTTGAAGGCGCTATTAAACATTTGCTTGTAGTCTCGTACGGGAACCCTAACCCATTTCCTCCCGAGTCTCGATTGCTCTTCCTCCCCACACGACACAGCTCTTCCTCCCCTCCCGACGATATCTTTCCTCTTGACGGACTGCTCTTCCCCTTCAGGCATACATGTCTTCTTCTTCTTCTTTGTCACGGCTCTTCTTCTTCTTTGTAACGGCTCTTCTTCTTCTTCCCCACGACTCTTCTTCTTCACGGCTCTTCTTCTTTGTCACGGCTCTTCTTCTTCTTTCGTCATGGCTCTTCTTCTTCTTCGTCACAACTCTTCTTCTTCTTCTTCGTTACGGCTCTTCTTCTTCTTCTTCTTCCTCCCCACGGTTCCTCTTCTTCTTCTTTGATTTCTGGACTGAAATCAGTCCAGAAATCATCCAGATTTCTGGACTGATTTCAGTCCAGAAATCTTCTTCTTCTTCTTTGAATTAATCTTTGTTTTTGTTTATGTATACTTATATTTTTTGAATGCTTACTTGGCTTTATAGATGTCTGCCTCTGGGTCCGGTCCAAAGCCAGTTGGAAAAAGTCCCGAAAGAATGCATCCGGTTCTAGAAGTGATCCGTGTTAGGAGCATGTGATTGAAATTGATAGTACAACCAAAAAGTGTAATCTAAGTCTAACATGCAGCTCTTCCGGATGTGAACGTAACTGGAGTGCATTTGAGATGGTGAACTCAATGCCTCAATTATTGTTGTATGTTTAAAATCATGGTCTCATAATTTCTTATTGTCATTAACACATTATAATTCATATTTCATAGGTTCATGCAAAAAGAGATATCGATTACATCAAAAGAAGATGAATGATTTAGTGTTTGTGATGTATAACAAAAAGTTGATGGAAAGACAAGACAAAGGGGATATGTAGGTAATGGATAAGTTTTTTAATTTTGTGGATATCCCTTTCTGATGATGAATGGATCACAGAGATGGAAGATCCAGTTCTTTCCCGCAAAGGCAACTGGTTGAGGATTCTTCAACATAAAAATGCTCAGGAAACATATAGTGATGATAGCATTGAAAGAAATGTTGAACAAACCACTACGGAATTGAATGAAGAAGGTAAGTTTCATATTAAATTTAAATTATTTGATAATGCACAATTTTTCAAATAGATCATGCATCGTCCTCTCTTTTCTTAATTAAATTCTATTTTTTTAGGTGGAGTTGAAGATCTCACCATAAGGGACAGTGATCACGATGTTATCAATTATATTAGTGAGGGTGAATAAGATGATGATGAGAATACAGTGGTGATGATGAGGAAAATGTGACACTTGATGATGAGGACATAGTCGAAATAACGATTATTAAAAGCATGGTCTCACATTTGTTATCGTTATAACTTACAACCAAATTCAGACTTTGTCATGCAAGATTGCAACATTCCATGATTCCATTATAGTCAAGCAGCTCATGATGCTTCATCATTTGCTTCTGAGGTTAGAGTGTTAAACAGTGTGATAATTTCTTTTTATAATTGTCTCTGTGATTTATATTTTCTCATTTATAGGTTCATCTTCATAATTTGGTTACTGAAGATAGTTTGACGAAGATGGGACAGTTAAGACAAAAATGCTTACTCGTCTTGGCTTTAGAGTTGCTAACATAGAGTCGAAAGTTACACTACTCAGGTACATTTATAATCATAACTATTTCTTTATGCATGCTCTTATTTTGTCTTAGGCTTATAATCTATTCTAGATTTCTAGTAATAATAGTCTTATAATAAACAAATACAAATGATTAATTATATGCTTTTTTGTATAAATTATTTGTGTAATTGTATGATATGATTGATATCAAATTCAATTTCATCACTTAAGTCTTGTTTTAAGAATATAGTGGGATCTTACGATCCACGATCCGATCCAACGATCCGATCCCACCTAGGATCTCGATCCTGGCAACCTTGTCTGCAAGTAGTAGGATGGAAAAAATGTAGATCCTCCCTGTCTGGGCGAGTACCCTGACCGTCCGAGTCGAGGACTTGCCGGCACTACTAGAAAAATGACTTTTAGTCACGGTATTTTTTGTCACGGCAAAAAACCGTGGCTAATAATGAAGTATTAGCCACGACACTTGAACCGTGGCAAATACGTTAGTATTAGCCACGGATGACTGAACCGTGACAAAAAAATACTTTTTGCCACGGTTTGCCTATTTCGTGGCTAATAAGCTAGTATTAGCCACGGAAGCCTGAACCGTGGCAAAAAGTCATGGCATTTTTAGTCACACACCGCCAATTTCAATAAAAATTTCGGGTTTATATAGCACATTCCGCAATGAATGTTTGAATTATCTGGGCTCGCGGGTGGCGGGTGGCGGCGGGCGGCGGCCGGCGGCGGCGGAGGCCGGCGGCGGCGGCGGCGGTGGCGGTCGGCGGTGGCGGCGGTCGGCGGCGGTCGGCGGCGGCCAGCGGAATCTTTTTCGTTTGTTACAACCCCTTTAGCCACGGAAATTCAACCGTGGCAAATAAGGAGCTTTAGCCACGGCAATGGGACTGTGGCTAATAATCGCTGAAAAGAGACCATTTAGCCACGATTCTAAACCGTGGCTAAAATTCGTGGCTAAAACTCTTTTTGCCACGGATTCAGCGTGACTAATACTATTAGCCACGCTCGCATTGCTCACGCTCATTTGCCGTGGGTAAGCCGTGGCTAAAAAGTATTAGCCACGGTTTTTGACTTTTAGCCACGGCAATCTGCCATGGCTAAAAGTCTGTTTTTTAGTAGTGCGGGCTGGGGTTCGCTACTCTCGGGACGTGCCTTGGCCTGCGGCCGACAGGGCGGGCCACACCTAGGGCTCTCGTCTGGCTCGTGGCTGCTTAGTGGGGTAGGGAGCAGGGTCACCTTGCTGGAGCCTGCTCGCCTGACCGGGTCTAACTCGACCTACCCCCCTCCTTTTCCCTGTTGAGCTCGCCTGGGCTCTTTCAGGCGCGAGTTGGGCTGAGCTCGATAAATTAGGGTTGTACAATAAGTGTGTTGTATCCACATTCATTTCTAATTCACAATCGTTCGTGGACGTTTTATCAGAGGATTACAGTTGAATTTTAATGATTCCATACAGTTGAAAATGATTTGTTAACAATACAGTCTGAATTTTACTGATTTAATACAATTCAAATTATGGTGTTTAAAATACAATCTAAATTTTACAATTTTATGCAGTTGAAAACAAGATGTTTAGAATACAAACAGAATTTTAATGAATGCATACAGTTGAAAATAAATTGTTGTTGATAATAAAGTCTGATTTCTGTTTAAAAAAGGGTTTGTTTATACTCGGTTCATAGAGAAGATGAGCTGTAATTTCTTTACAAATCTGAATGGTGCTTCCACATTACAAATAGGATCTCAGACACAAAATAACACCATTGACTTACAGTTTCAGCAGTATCTTGCAAATTTGGAGACGACATCTGAAAGTGGCGAGGCTTGGGACTGAATGAAAAAGTCTTTTCTTTACTGTCATTTCAAAAGCATCTCAGAAATCATGTTTGCCATGACAATAGAGAAGAATGCACTTACAGTTTTACCAACTGAACTTTTACAAAGCCTTCTTCAACATGGTGACCTGTTATGAAAAATCGGATCTGAGTACAGATGAATAATCCTGTTTTAAATAATATTTTTTTCTAACGGCCAAATGGCGAAGAGCGATAAGCACAAATTAAGAAAAATTAAAATTAAAATAAAAACAAGCACCACAAAATGAAGAACACTAAATTTAAAGTGGTTCCCCGAAATTGGTTACGTCCACTGTGCCGTCAGAGGTAAATTTACTATTAATTTCTCAAACATACAATATGATTAAAATGGATGAGAAGAATAGACCGAGAAAATGATGAAAATCTTGAATCCTCCAAAGTCCGGTCGTACACGTTGCGACAAGAGAATAGTTCCGACGGCGAGAGAAGAAATTGAAGGTGAGATGAACTCGTCGGCCGAGAGGAAGAAGTCGGTCGAGAGGAAGAAGCCGGTCGAGTCGAAGAAGCTAAATATCTCTCTGCCAAAAAACTGTTGCTCTGCACTAACATGGATGGTCAACCACTCCTTTTATAGGTGAGAAGAGCCCTAAAATCGGGTAGAGAGGTAGGGCCGGCTGGATCCAATCAAGAAAGGATAAAAAATCCTCTTTCAAAAAATCTTCTCCATCAGCGGAAGAAAAATATATTTTTCCACCAATGCTCCTTCATAATTGCCGAAATTTGGAGAATTCCAAAAAGAGGAGCCACGAATTGAGCGGTCTCCAAAAAAGAATTGGAACGTTTCCAAGAATCCAAAAAAAAGATATCGCCAAAAATTTGATTCCAAAAACGACGACATCATAGATTGTGTGACTTCCCAAACTAGCTCTGCCCATATGAAAAGAGGCGACAATTACTGCAACAATGATCATACGAATATGATTTCCAAGCTCAAAGGGTAATATCACGGTGCTTCGCCGAGAGATTTTCTTGCGTGCTGCGGAACATTGCTAGAGAACAATGCATGTCTATCGACTACGTAGAACGAACAAGTGTTAAGAAGAACAACTCATGCTGAGCTTTGTCGAACGGGGCCATGTCTACAAAGAGCAACTGCGGTTTTTGCCTTCAGCTGGTGGGAACAAAATAGCGAAAAGGGCAAAAAAATTTGGGGGAGGAAGAAAACAAGGTGGGACTCGCACCTATTTATTCACACACAAGGCTGTACGCTATGCGTACAAAAACTTTTCTTCAAAATTAGGGGAAGCGGGGGTGCGTTGTACTGCACCGTGCAGTTCATCTCGCACACGCATCTCGACGCGAGTGCTGATGCACTGACAACCATTGGATGACACACTGCACGATACAATACAACTCCCCCTATTCTAAAATTAGATAGGGGGACGAAGGCGTGGCTGAAATCACAAAATCGAGGCAAAAACAGGATTCTCAAAATGTGAGGGATGGACATAAGCAAGCACTATTATATATTTGACAAAATGATGATTTTGGTCTCTTCCCACTATTTTTTTATTAAATATGTCTCTCAACTTATAAATATGTTTGATATTAGTCCTTTTATTTATTAAGCTTATAATAAATATATTTAAATAGCTAATACAAAAACTAAATAATAAATTTATTTGTCCTTGCCTCCTCCCCAACCCTCCTTTGAGAACCGATAACAAGAATGATAACAGGAACTTCCAAAGAAGGATGCAGATCACTACTCTAACAATGCAAGCAACATTTATAGGGAATGAATATGCAAATCAAAGTGACATCAATCAAAACAAAAATAATCAATAAAGAAGCCCTAGAAGAAACTAATAGCTGCAAAATCAGAAAACCTATTTTTAGAAATCACGAATAAATCAATTATTCGCTGAAAAATGGAGGATATCGCATTAACGAACCCGACAACGAGGCAACTTTCGCGGTTGTTGAAGCGCTGAAGCTCCCTTCCCTACAACGAAGCCAAAGAAACCTCGATGGGTTCAATCATGTTTGGGGTACTGCCGTGATTGGCTGTAAGGGCGGAACCGTGTCTCTGTCACTCGAATGTATCTATACTATATTAAAAGGAAAAAAAACACAATTTGGTAAACATTCAGCATTCCGATTTTACCCCCCTTTTATTTCTGAATTTTCAATTTCTTTAATTTATATATTTTCCATTCATTTTAAAAATGCTCTCATAAAGACGAAGTCTCTTAGATACCGTTGAAACAAGAACATAATATTATTAGGGCAAAACCCAACTATTTATAGCCTACACCACTCTTTTAATATTACAACACTCCTCAAGATTGACGAAAGATATTCACTAAGTTCATCTTGTTACAACCCCTAATCATATCCTCTGAACTGAGTCCCTTGGTTAAGCAGTCTGTAACCTGCCCCTTGGTTGGTACGTGACTCAACTCAAGTAGTCCATTATCAAGCTTCTCCTTTATAAAAAAAACCTATCTATCTTTGTGCTTGGTGCTATCGTGTTGGACTGGATTGTTTACAATACTGATGGCTGACAGACTGTCACACCACAGCTTCATCATTTTTCCTTAGTCCAACTTCAACTCCTCAAGCATTCCTTTTAGCCACAGAAGCTCTGCAACCCCTACTGCCATAGCTCTGTACTCTGCCTCTTCTGTCGATCCAGTCACTACCGACTGCTTCTTGCCATCTTAGGGTCTCCTCTGATCCGAACGTGGACTCCCCCACTGTTGAACTTGAGACACTGATGGAACGATGATGGGACGCAGCGAAAAGCTCTGATAAGTGGACGCCCAAAGACTGTGTGGTATCTAATCGGAGCATCAACGTTGACAAATCAGCAGTTCCTCAACACCCCTCCCAGCATCACATGAAGCTCAACCCCACCTTCGACTTTCTTCATTTCACCAGAAAAATCCATACAACGGCCCGTCCGAGGCAAACACCCTCCTCGCCTCCACCTTCATCGCCTCAAAGGCCTTCTTGAAGATCACATTCACAGAACTCCCATTGTCAAGCAAGATCCTAGAGACCGTGTAGTTCTCGATTGTCGTCTGAATCACTAAGATGGCACAACACAGATTCTCATAGTCTAACATGCCCTTTCATGAGAAGTTAATCTTCTCCTCGGGGGGGGGGGGGGGTGGGAGGTTGAGGAAACTCTCCTTCTGAACATGGTCTAGAAGCTCCCCTTGCAGGTGGCTTCGATTCCCACATCCCCATGAATCACCCTGATCCCTCTACGGGCGTCTACGTCAATCTGACCCTCACACCTATCCTCCTCTCCTCTAGTTAGAACTTCCTCTATTCGCACCGGCGGCTGCTGCATAAACCTGACATCTGGCTCCCCTCATCTCCAAAAACTCCAGGCAGGTGGTCGTCGCGTGACCTTCCTCCTGATCGAAGTCACAATATGGCAACGCCACCCTACTTCCTTCCCTTCTTCCCCTTCCATTTTATTTCCTCATGCCCCTTCCACGGGCTATTGTCATCACTGGTTGTTGCAGCGGGAGAGGCGGCCTCTGACCCTGCCTCCACCCTGGTTGGTTGAACCGCCCCTGACACCCTCGATAATTCTTTCCTCCTTGAAATCCTCTCCTTTGCCTATGAATAGGCCCCTCTTAGGGTCTCCAGGCTTGCCGGTTGTTTGGCTCCTGAAACCCCCAACCCTGTAGCTGCACCGGGTTCCCCTGGCCCCTGGGCTCTTCCCTTCTTCTAGCCTCTTGTTTCCTGCCTGCTCCATGTTCCTTCACATCATCCTTTGCCAACTTGTCCAACTTGTCGACTCCCCCTCTATCCCTTTTGTCTCCCTCTCCATAAACTCTTCGAAGGATAGGGATGACACCCTCTTCAGCTTCATGCTAATGAATCCTTGTCGAACTTCTAGCGTGAAGGCGAGCATTAGGGTATACCCTAGAACCTCATGGACCAAAAAGATCTCCTCTTGGAACCGATCGATGTAACTCCCCAATGTCACCTCCAGCTTTTGCTTGATCTCGAACAGGCACTCCGCTCCTTTCTTCCTCTTCTTTGACGTCGAGAACCTCAAAAGGAATCCCCGATGTAGATCCTCAAAGCAGTAGATCGAGCTTGTGGGAAGCTGGTGAAACTAGTCTCTGTCCTTCTCCTTTAAGGTGATGGCAAAAAGTCGGCACTTGAAAATATCTGACATCTGCCGAATTGAGACGGAATCCTCAAACCATTGAACTTGTTGTACCGGATCATCTCGACCAGTGGATTAGATCATCTCTGTTTCCCTAAACCACTTCGGGACAGGGGCCGAGACGATCAACTCACTAAAAGAGCTTCCTCCCCCCACCTGGAGAGTCAACCCATCTCGCACCACCGGTGCACAGACCATGTCAGCACTTGCCTAACCGGGGAACAACTTTCGCCCATCGAGATCCCTCTCACCACTCTCCATCGGTACTTCCTTCCTGGGTCGCTGACCCGAGGCATTCTCGCCCAAGGACGGGGCCGCGACCACCGGGACATAAGGTGTCGCCTACTCGCTTCTCACGGCGAATTCCATGTGTATGGTCTGTAGAACCTCTCGCTTGAACTCTTTCAACATCCCCATCATGATTCCACTCGTCGAAGGAGGCGAGCTGCCCGAGCCGGCTCCTTCTCCATCTCCAGCCATGAAGCACAACTCAATATTTTTTTGCGCAGACTACGCTCATGCTCACCACACCAAAAATGTTGAAACTGTCTCCCGGTCTCACAGAGTTTGGACCCCAAAAAGGGGGTAATCTACACTTACTTATCCCAAACCAAACCTCAGGCTACAGACTTAGAATTTGGAATAGACCATGTGCTACAGCGAGAAGGTTCCATCACACACCTGGAAGATCTGAGATACCTTCCCCTCCCAAGCCAAAGCTGAGCTAGGCACCTTGGAGGGTTCTTGGAGACAACTAAAGTAAACCAGAGGAGGAAGAATGTTAGAGATCGATCCCCCCAAAGGTGCCCTTAAAGGACTATTTATAGTTTTCTAAGTCTGGTATGTCAATAGCGTAATCCCACCTTTTTGGTTTTACTAAGCACAACCTAAATTGGTCTGTCAACAATGAAACTCCGCTATTTAGAGGGACTATTAACAGTCCACCAGTGACATTCTGGTAAATACACTGTTGGGTGAGTGATCCATGTGGCTACCACTCGCCTGGTGTGCCGGGTGCCTGATATGGCTGGTACCCGCGACTTTCCTGAAGCTAAGTGTGAGTGCAAGCCCGGATGTCCCACTCGCCCACCCTTGGCGAGACCCCGGGGTGTGACACCACTAAATTTAAGGTGCATTAATATTACCGCATCTATGTCTTAATTAAGGTGTGTTAACATTACAACAATTATTTATAATAACATTATGTATAATGGTGTGCTAATAGCCATATGTAGGAATGAACCGGCGGTTCATTTATGCATTACGCATACAAGAGGGTGTGTGTCATCCTTCTGTTAAGCGGTGCCCGATAAATAGCTAAGCAAAGAATGTCGCTGTTCATTCTCATCTCTTCTGATTCCCACACGAAGCCAGGAGACGGACCAGAGCCGCACACCGACGGGAGCCCCCGAGCCCTTATTTCTCCTCCGTTTTTCACGATTCCTCTTCTATTTGAAAGGTAATCACTTCCTCTCCACTCCTTTTGTTTCTTTCATGAAGTTTTTGCATGGATTGAAGCCGGTAGAAACCTAGGATTTGGGATTTCTAATGTTCCTTTCTTTTAAATTGTATCAAAAGTTTCTGCAGAGGATCCTTAGGTCCTAAATCATTATTTTAAGTGCTTTTAGTGAAACCCTAAGTCATATACTAGGGATTCCGAAATTTAAAAAGCATGTATGGGGATGGGAAAGGACTCCTAGCATGTGTGTCCCTCTAAATTAGCAAAATCTCCATCCTCATATTATTAGAGTGATAAAGAAGTTAATGTAGAGGATATCCTTTCACTTCAAATAATTATTTGGATGATAAAGAGTGCTGCCCCTTCACTACAAGTGAATAAACCTCAGTTTAACATTTAGGGCAGCAAACAATTTAGGGGATTTTGGGTTAGGGCAGCAAAAATTGGCTAGGGCATGATGTTCCCTCGCCAATTGGACCAAAAGCCCATGTTTTCAAGACAGGACAGCGTCCTATTAAACTCTAAATGACTCCTTTGACCTAATTAGGTCAAGTGGAGCCCGTCAAGAACATCTTGAAGTGTTTGGCCTTAATTAAAACATTAACTTATGTCTTCCGATTTAGGACATGGCGTCACGAGGTGGTGGAAGGCAAGACGATGATAATGGTCGAAGGGATAAAGGGAAAGGAGTTGACAAAGTGAGTTATCACCCTTTGTAATTGCTTTATTTCATGATTATTCTTCATGATTACGTTTTATGGTTATGCTTTATGAAAAGAGCAATTGAAAGTAAACATACAATAAATTAAATGAAGTAAAGGAAGAAGTAAAGGAATAAAGTAATGAAATGAGCTAAGTTAAGGGTCAACCAAATAATGGGGGTGGGGTGAATGTCCTCTCAATGATAATGTAATGAAAGTTAACGTGTGAATATGAAAAGGCACATTAATAAATGTGTGCGAATATGAAAAGACACGCAAACACGCTATATAAATGATATGAAATGTTAATATTCCCTTAACACTGTCCGATAATAACAAAAAAAGTATAATAGATAAGACTAAGAAAGTCCAACCCCACATGAAAAGATATATAAGAAAATGATGAGCAAAAGATGAACAAAATAAGCAAAAGGCCAACAATAAGAAGATGTTGAAAACAAATTAATATGATATAACGAGAGAAAATGTAATCAATAGAATAAACTTTGAAATCTATAAAATATAAATAAGACATCATAGTAAAAAGGGAACAATGAGAATTCATTTAGTCTTTAACTAATAGAAAATGTAACTAAAACAGGTCAAGGCGGATGCTACTCCCGCTAGCTCTACCAGGCCCCCTACACAAAAGAAGAAAATGTACAAGATTTTGGTTGACATCATCACAGTCGTATTTGGTGTCATGGATGCCCACAAGGCAGCCTGCAGCGACCCCGACTGTCCCCATGACGAGTTCTAGTTCTATTTCAAGTAGTCGGCTCGTGGTTATGTAGTATTTTACAGTATAGTTTTTGTTCTGAGTTACATGTGTAGTTTTGATATGATCTTGTAGTATACTTGTAACTGTAGCTTAGATTTTGTGATGACTCCTTTTTGTGTTTATATATCTAGTCATATGCTAGCGATGTACTATATTGTATCTGATGTAAAATAAATAATAAAAAGAGAAAATGTGGTTTACTTCTCTGCACTTTTTATATACTCTATCATTATACTTGTTTATGTATAATTGTTGAATGATCATATACCTACCGCTCTCTGATTTAATAAGAAGAAGATAAATGAAAATTGTGATGGTGCCTAGAAGGTAGGGTCGTTACAATTAAATGGTATCAGAGGGGGGTTTGAATTTTTCAGCAAAATATTACATAGGAATGCGAGAATGTAAGTAAAACAAACCTAAAACATCTAAATTGATGTCGTCCTGTTTTCAGGAACCCTTTCGCACCTACTTGAGAAGACAACAAAGAGAAGAGCTTAAAGGAGTAAATAGTCGCATGGCTGAGGAAAGAAATAGGGAAAGATCAAACCCCCCATTATCAGAAGTCATGCAAGCATTAGCTGAAGCTATTTGGAGGGGCCATAGTGCTGTTGTCACGTCATAACCGCCAATGTCAAGTGAGTCATATGTGAAGCAATTTATCGAATTGAGAACGCCCTTATTTCGAGGAGGGTTATCACCGATGGAATCTAAAAGTTGGATAAAGAGGATTGAACTAATCTTCAATGCTATGAAGTGCCCCAACGATCAAAAAAATCGATTTAGTCGTCTTCCTGCTGGAAGGAGAGGCTGATCGATGGTGGGATGGCATGAGGAAAGGAAAATTTTTTGGGTGTAAAAACTCGGAGATTCCCTGGGCCGAATTCCTGAAAGAATTTGTTAACTGATTTGTCCCTCCGTCTGAGAAGCAAATGCTGTAGGAAAAATTCCTTCGATTGATGCAAGGAAATCGTAGTCCTTCAATATGAAGCTGAGTTCGCCCAACTGTCTTATTATGCAAGAGACATGGTCGCCATAGAAAGCGATCGTTGTTTCTGATTTCAGCTGGGTGTACGAGAAGATGTGTGTGTACATCTAATCTCGCAGAGGATCAAGAATTACAATTAATTGGTGGAGGTTGCTAAGTTGATTGAGATGGATGTTGAGAGTTCACAAAGGCGAATGGAGTTTCAGAAGAAGAGGCTTCTAGAGGGACAGAGTATGGATTCCTCGTGAAAGAGTGGAAGTTCAAACTAGAAGAGGAAGAAATGAGGTCCTCCAGCATAAACTCGAAGTGAAAGTGGAGCTAGCAGTAACACGGTGAAGCCCTTATGTCCGAAATGCGGGAAGAATCATTTTGGCAAATGTTTGAAGGGAACTGGCGTTTGTTTTAAATGTCAGAAGCCTAGACATTGCCGCCAAGATTGCCCGTTATGGAAGACAATATCTGAAAAATGTGGTCCTAGTCAGGCACCAACATTTCATCACCTTGGTACCAGCTCAGTTGGTAGAATTGATAAGGGTAAAGGGATCGAAACATCAGGATCTGTGGTGGAAATTAGAGAAGACAGACAGGTGCAGCCTAGAGTCTTCAATATGAACCAACAAGGGGCAAAAGTCGATGATACTGTTATTACAGGTATGATTTATGTACACAATCACCTTCTAAAGGTATTATTCGATACAGGGGCTAGCCAATCGTTCATAGCTACAAGTGAAATTAAATAATTAAGGTTGGAATCTTATATATCGCTTGAAAAATTAAGAGTTAAAATGTCCAATAATATCGAGATGCCTACAAAGCTTCGATGTACAGTGTGGCTAACAATTGATACCAACCAAGTAGAAGCAGATGTTGCGGTTCTACCCCTATTTGAATTTGACATCATATTAAGGATGGATTGGTTATCAAGATGTGAAGCTATCATCAACTGTAAAAAGAAAGAAATTACACTTAAGCTGGACAATACGCAGTGTACTTTTAAGGGACTGAATAAAGTTGCAAAAATTATGATATCTTTATTAAAGGCTCTGAAGAAACTAAGGAAGAGTTGTGAAGCAACTTTGGTAATGATTAAGGGAACCAATATAGTGACATGTGAGCCAACTGCAGTTTCCATAGTATGTGATTTTCTTGAACTATTTCCCGCAGAATTACCAGGAATACGCCCATCAAGGGATGAATTCACTATCGATTTAGTGGAAGGAGCTAAACCAATAGCAAAGGTATCATATCGTATGACTCCTAAAGAATTGACAGAACTGAAAAGTCAATTGCATGAATTACTTGATAAAGAGTTCATACGACCAAGCACTTCACTATGGGGAGCTCCAGTGCTTTTCGTTAAAAATAAGGATAGTTCATTTCGATTATGTGTCGATTATCAAGAACTGAATAAGTTGACAATTCAAAACCAATATCCTCTACCTCGCATTGACGATCTATTCGATCAATTAAGTAATGCAAAAGTCTTTTCCAAGATTGACTTAAGATCGGGATACCACCAGATGCGAATAAAGGAGGATGATATTTACAAGACTGCCTTTAGCACATGATATAGACACTTTGAGTTCGTAATCATGTCGTTTGGATTGACAAACGCGTCAAATGTTTTCATGGATTTAATGAACCGGGTATTCAAGGAATATCTGGATATGTTTGTTATCATATTTATCAATGACATTCTGATATATTCAGCAAGTAAGGGTGAACATGCAGAACACTTGAAGATTGTGTTGCAGACGTTGAAGAGTCATGCCTTATATGCAAAATTTTCTAAATGTAATTTCTGGTTAAATGAAGTTTCTTTATTGGGTCATGTGATTACAGAACATGGATTATCTATAGATCCAGCAAAATTAGAGGCAATTATAAATTGTCAAGACTGACTACAGTCACAGAAATCCAGAGCTTTCTCGGATTAGCAAGCTATTATAGAAACTTTGTAAACGATTTTTCAGCGATTGCACTACCTCTTACGAAACTAATCTAAAAGAATGTTCTATTTCTCTGGACTGATGAGTGTCAGAAGGCTTTTAATGTGTTAAAATCAAGATTAACTACTGCACCAATATTAGTCATGCCATGTGGCATTGAAGGCTTCCAAATTTATAGTGATGCATCCCTGAAAGGCCTTGGTTGTGTTTTGATGCAGAATGGTAAAGTCATAGATTATGTCTCAAGACAATTGAAGGATTCTGAGGGCAATTATCCAACTCATGATTTAGAGTTGTCAGCTGGCATATTTGCTCTAAAAAGCTGGCGACATTACTTATATGGTGCTCAATGTGAGATTTTTACAGATCATAAAAGTTTAAAGTATATTTTCTCTTGGAAAGAAATAAATATGTGCCAGAGACGATGGTTAGAACTTATCAAAGACTATGATGTCGATATTAAATGCCATCCCGGTAAAGCGAATATAGTAGCTGATGCGCTTATTAGGAAACACTTGGCGCCTATGATTGTTCCACTAACCGAGCAGAAGGAGTTATTGTGAGAGATACAAAACTTTGAACTGCTTACATGTATAACTACCTCTCAGACTCAAGGTGTACTCTTTCAACTAATGGCAGAACATTCCACTAAAGATAGGGTAAGGAAGGCAATGAGCCAGGAATCTATATTTGTGAAAATTCTGGATAAGGTAAAAATTGGACAATGAACTGTTTTTACAGAGCAAGATAGATTATTATTTCTGAATAAAAGGTTGTGCATTCCTGATGTGAATATGCTTCGAGCAGAAATACTTTATGAAGTACATAATACAACTTATTCAATTCACCCTGGGAGAACGAAAATGTACCAAGATCTCAAGCAAGACTTCTGGTGGCCAGGAATGAAGACTGATGTAATTCAATATATTGTCAAATGTCACATGTGCCAACTTGTGAAGACAGAACATCAAAAACCTGGGGATACTTACAGTCACTGCCGATCCCTGAGTGGAAATGGGATGACATAACCATGGATTTTGCCATGGGATTGCCAAGGAGTAAAGCTGAGAACAACGGTATATGAGTAATTATTGATCGATTAACGAAAGTTGTGTATTTCATTCCTATGAAAAATAATAGTCCAGTACAGAAGTTAGTCGATCAGTACATCGATGTTATTATAAAATATCATAGGATTCTCCGATCTATCGTATCTGATAGAGATGGACGCTTTACATCGGATACTTGGAAGCTCGTGCAAAAAAAGTTAGGAACAAAGCTGCTATATAGTACCGTCTTCCATCCACAAATGGATGGTCAGTATGAGCGAACTATCCAAATGTTGGAAGATCTTTTGAGAATGGTCGTACTCGATCTTAAAGACTCATGGGAAAAGTACTTATTGCTGGTGGAATTTTCGTATAATAATAGCTATCAGTCAAGTATTTAAATGACACCATTCAAAATATTATATGGGCGAAGATGTCGTACCCCACTAAGCTGGGCAGAAGATGGCGATCAGAAGTTATTCCCAAAGAATCAAGTTGATAAGATGAACGATAAACTTACACTGGTACATGAAAGATTGAAAATAACACAAGACAGACAACAAAAATATTACAATGCTAGACATCAAAGAGTAGAGTTTGATGTAGGCGATATGGTATACCTTAAAATAAAGCCCTTCAAGGGAGCTTCACGAATTCGTCGACTGGGAAGCTTAGTCCAAGATACGTGGGGTCATTTGTCATCTCTGAAAGGATTGGACCAGTGACTTATCGCCTAATATTATCTGATACTCTTCAAAATCTTTATGATGTATTTCATGTTTCTTCGTTGAGAAAATACATAGCAGACCCAAAGAAAATAGTCCCTCCTGAACAAATGCAAATAGATCCAGATCTATCAAGTCCAACCGAGCCATACCAGATTGTCGATTGGCAAAATAAGCAACTTCGAAATCGAGATATTCGATTCGCTAAGGTCTGGTGGAAAGGACATACTATTCAGGAAACAACCTGTGAAAAAGAAGAAGACATGAGAAATCTCTTCCCCCAATTGTTTGATGTACCTTCAGATTGATGATTTTCGCGGACAAAAATTCAATAAGGAGGGGAGAATTGTAACGCCACTAAATTTAAGGTGCGTTAATATTACCACATCTATGTCTTAATTAAGGTGTGTTAACATTACAATAATTATTTATAATAACATTATGTATAATGGTGTGCTTATAGCCGTAGGTAGGAATGAACCGGCGGTTCATTTATGCATTACGCGTGCAAGAGGGTGAGTGTCATCCTTCTGTCAAACGGTGTCCGATAAATAGCTAAGCAAAGAATGTTGTTGTTCATTCTCATCTCTTCCGATTCCCGCACGAAGCCAGGAGACGGACCGGAGTCGCACGCCGACGGGAGCCCTTGTGCCCTCATTTCTCCTCCGTTTTCGTGATTTCTCTTCTGTTTGAAAGATAATCACTTCCTCTCCACTCCTCTTATTTCTTTCATGAAGTTTTTGCATGGATTGAAGCTAGTAGAAGCATAATGTTTGGGATTTCTCGTGTTCCTTTCTTTTAAATTGTATCAAAAGTTTATGTAGAGGATCCTTTGGTCCTAAATCATGATTTGAAGTGCTTTTAGTGAAACCCTAAGTCATATACTAGGGATTCTGAAATTTAAAAAACATGTATGGGGATGGGAAAGGACTCCTAGCATGTGTGTCCCTCTAAATTAGCAAAATCTCCATCTCCATATTATTAGAGTGACAAAAAGTTAACGTAGAGGATATCCTTTCACTTCAAATAATTATTTGGAGGATAGGGAGTGTTGCCCCTTCACTACAAGTGAATAAACCTCATTTTAACATTTAGGACAACAAACAATTTAGGGGATTTTGGGTTAGGGCATCAAAAATTGGCTAGTGCATGATGTTCCCTCGCCAATTGGACAAAAAAGCCCTTATTTTCAAGACAGGACAGCCACACATTAAACTATAAATGACTCCTTTGACCTAATTAGGTCAAGTGGAGCCCGTCAAGAACGTCTTGAAGTGTTTGACCTTAATTAAAACATTAACTTATGTCTTCCGATTTAGGACATGGTGTCACAAGGTGGTGGAAGACAAGGATATGATAGTGGTCGAAGGGATAAAGGGAAAGGGGTTGACAAAGTGAGTTCTCACCCTTTTGTAATTGCTTTATTTCATGATTATTCTTCATGATTAAGTTTTATGGTTATGTTTTATAAAAGAGTAATTGAAAGTAAACATACAATAAATTAAATGAAGTAAAAGACGTAAATGAAGAAGTAAAAGAATAAAATAATGAAATGGGCTAAGTTAAGGATCAACCCAACAATGGAGGTGAGGTGAATGTCCTCCCAATGATAATGTAATGAAAGTTAACGTGCGAATATGAAAAGGTACGTTAAGAAATGTGTGCGAATATGAAAAGGCACGCAAGCACGCAATATAAATGATATGAAATGTTAATATTCTCTTAACACAGCCCGATAACAACAAGAAATGTATAAGAGATAAGGCTAAGAAAGTCCAACCCCACATGAAAAGATATATAAGAAAAAGGATGAGCAAAAGATGAACAAAAAAAGAAAAGACCAACAATAAGAAGAAGATGAAAACAAATTAATATGATATAACAAGAGAGAATGTAATCAAGAGAATAAACTATGAAATCCGTAAAATGTAAATAAGACATCATAGTAAAAAGGGAACAAAGAGAATTCATTTAGTATTTGACTAATAGAAAATGTAACTAAAACAGGTCAAGGCGGAGGCTACTCCTGCAAGCTCTATCAGGCCCCCTACACGCAAGGAGAAGATGTACAAGATTTGGGTTGACGTCATCACAGTCGTCTTTGGTGTCATGGATGCCCACAAGGCAGCCTACCGCGACCCCGACTGTCCCCATGACGATTTCGAGTTCTATTTCAAGTAGTCAGCTCGTGGTTATGTAGTATTTTATATTATAGTTTTTGTTATGAGTTACGGCCTACGGGTGTAGTTTTGATATGATCTTGTATACTTGTAATTGTAGCTTAGATTTTGTGATGACTCCTTTTGTGTTTATATATTGAGTCATCTGCTAGCGATGTACTATATTGTATCTGATGTAAAATAAATAATAATAATATATGTTTTACTTCTCTGCACTTTTTTTATACTCTGTCATTATACCTGTTTATGTATAATTGTCGAATGATCATATACCTGCCACTCTCTGATTTAATAAGAAGGAGATAAATGAAAATTGTGATGGTGCCTAGAAGGTAGGGCTGTTACACGGGACGAGTGCAAGCTTGCGTGCTCCACAAGCCCCCTGCACCTGGCGGCCAAACCACACGCGAGCTGAAGAGTTCTTTTCGCACTCGCCTGTTCACTACTCGACTAGCCACAAGCCCCCTGCACCTGGCGGCCAAACCACACGCGAGCTGAAGAGTTCTTTTCTCACTCGCCTGTTCACTACTCGACTAGCCACAACTCCAAAACTGTTCTTCCTGCCTTGGTCCACCCAAGGGGGGACCCACTCGGTGAACAAGGGGTTGTACAGCTCTGTTTGACATTTCGTTTGAGCGTCGTTCAGGCGGGGATGAACCAGAGGTCAAACGTTTGAGAAGAAATGACAAGCGCCCTTTCACGACGGCCGGTGGGGCCGAGCCCGAGACGATCTATTTGGGAAGAAAAGGACAGCACCCGGCCGGCGGGGCCGAGCCCGAGACGATCTGTTTGGGAAGAAAAGGACAGCACCCGGCCGGCAGGGCCAAGCCGGAGAAATGTCATTTAGGACACCAGCACCCCCTCCCTTCAACGACGACTATTTTGAACATGCGCAAACTGGCTGATTTCCCGCTGGTCCTCCGACCACCAGCCCACGTACACGCCGATCGTTTTCTCGCTCCTCCCTGACATGCCACCGGGTGGGTTCTCAGCGGGAGAAAAGAACGAGCACAGTGACACCATTTAGGACAGCAAATTTCTCTCTCCTCCCGCTTGACCCCGCCGGAACAACCTCCCACCAGATTGCCAAACATAGCCTTAGGCTCACTGTTTGGCACAGCCGTGGTGGTTATGAACCCTAGTTAGTGCCACTCACGTTTACTAATATAATTTCAGATATTCTGATTTTATTACGCTCAATTTTTTTGCCACTCACATTTTATAATTTAATTCAGATATCTTAATGTCATTATAATCCAATGTATACTTGTTCTGTGTTATTTTTACAACGTTTTTGTTCCTAAATAATTAAGTAATTTAGGATTCGTACAGTTGTGAACAGTGTTAAGAGCAGTCGTTCCTTAGCGGCGACCTCGCCTAGACTTTGGCTTCTTTTGATAGACTTATTTTCACCGGTCAAGCGGTTACGACTGGTTATGAACTCCGTTTTATGAACTTCGTTTTATAATATGCTCTCTATTTTATAACCGACAACCACCCGTATTTTATAATATAATTTCAGATCCAAAATTTGTTTTTGGGTGGCATTATTATCAAACATATTAGAGTCCGTCCGTTTGCATGGAATTGAGTCACTGGAATTGAAATTGAATGTCTAATTACAATTCTGTAATTTGTTTGCTGGCCTGATGTTGAAATTTGAATTTTAATGAATTCTCTGAAATTCATTTTGAACTAAAGACAATTTTTTACAATCTACATAAGAATTAGACAATTTCGGCCGAGACACATTTTTAAGTTAAGCGCGCGATTTTTCGCCCGGGAACACATGTTGTCGTACGGGCACGCGTTTTTCGCCCGTGAGCGCGTTTTTTGCGGCGGCGCACATTTTTCCTCAGGTAGGCGTATTTCGCCATGGCGAGCGTTTTTTTCACTCGGGCGCGGTTTTTTCACCCGGGCGCGATTTTTTCACCCGGGCGCGATTTTTTGCGTTCGGGCAGGATTTTTTTCCCGGACCAGATTTTTTTCGCCCCGACGAGATTTTTTCGAACGGGCACAATTTTTTGGTCGGGCTCAATTTTTTTCGCCCGGACGTGATTTTTACGCCCGGAGGTGATTTTTTTCGCCCAACCGCGCTATTTTTGCCCGACCGCAATTTTTTCGCCGGAGCGCAAATTTTTTGTTGATGCGTGCATTGACACGCGTTTTTTCGTCCGGCCGCTATTTTTTTGCCCCGACGCAAATTTTTCACCCAACCATGCTATTTTCGCCTGAGCGCGATTTTTTCACCCCCGTGCGGTTTTTTCGCTGGGGCGCAATTTTCACCCGAGCAAATTTTTCGGCCCGACGCAATTTTTTTAGTCCGGGCCTGATTTTTACTCCCAGGCGCGTTTTTTTCAACCGTACTTGATTTTTACCTGGGAACGATTTTTTCGCCCAACCGCACTATTTTCGTAAGCCGCGATTTTTTTGCCCGAGCGCGAATTTTTCGCTGATGCGCGCATTTTTCGTCGGGACGGCGTATTTCGTATTGGTGCGTTTTTTTTCGCCCGACCGCGAATTTTTTTTTCCGGGCGCAAAATTTTTCACCCGGATGCGATTTTTTCGCCCGGACCTGATTTTTTCGCCCGAACGTTATTTTTTCACACGGCAGCAAATTTTTCGCAGGGCCACGCTTTTTTGCCCTGGCGTGATTTTTTGCCCGGGCGCGATTTTTTCGCCCGGGCGCGATTTTTTTACCCGGGCTCGATTTTTTCGCCAGGGCGCAAATGTTTTCGCGCAAACGCAATTTTTTTTCTCAAGCGCGATTTTTCTTCGGAACACGATTTTTTTGTCTGGACGTGATTTTTTCGCTGGACCGCGAAATTTTTTACCCAACCGCGTATTTTATTCGCCCGACACGATTTTTCCGCCTGGGAGCGATTTTTCCGCTCGGGTGCAATTTTTCGCTCGGGCGCATTTTTGTTTCCCGCACGAGATTTTTTGCCTCAGGCGAGATTTTTTTGTCCGGGCGAGATTTTTTTGTCAGGCTCTTCATCTCTTAGAATTTGCTAGCCTTACTTAGCAAAAAAGATCAACGACATGCGAGAGATTTTGGGGTTCTCTGTCTTATGCAAGTATGATGTCTTGTCTTGTGAAAGATGGTTGAGACTCTTTCTCACAGCTTTTGTTCTTTTTGACTATTCCTTATAATTGGGTCTTCTGGGATCTCAAGTCAAGCATAACATATTGCTTGATCTTCTTTATGGGAGAATGTTAGCCCACGGTTGACAGTCATGATAAAAACTAAAGGAATACTTGAGTGTTTGATTTGGAGGAAGAGTAATGGGTACTTATAGAAGTCTTGGGATGAGGGGGAAGTGAGGTGTGAGTGGAGAAGGAATCCAATGATAGGGGAAAACAAAGCTCCGAAATTGATGTTGATATGATTGATGAGACAAAAGAAAGGCGTGAGTGGAGAAAGAATCCAATGCTGGAAAAAACAAGGCTATGGAATTGATGTATGATATGACTAACGCGTTGAAAGAGATGTATGAGTGGATAAAATATTCAACGTCGGGGAAAAACAAAGCTTTAGAATTGATGTATGATATGATTGATGTGTTGAAAGAGAGGTGTGAGTGGAGAAAGAATCCAAAGCTGGAAAAAAAACAAGGCTCCGGAATTAATGCATGACATGATTAATGCGTTGAAAGAGATGTGTGAGTGGAGAAAGAATTCAATGTTGGGAAAAAAAACAAGGCTCCGGAATTGATGCATGATATGATTGATGCATTGAAAGAGACGTGTGAGTGGAGAAAGAATCCAATACTGGGAAAAAAACAAGGCTCCAGAATTGATGTATGACATGATTAATGCGTTGAAAGAGATGTTTGAGTGGAGAAAGAATCCAATGTTGGGGAAAAAATAAGGCTTTGAAGAAAGAATCTATATAAACGCTACTTTTGGCCAATTACATATACTTTCAAAATAATCGTTATAAACACTACTTCTGGCCAACCACATATACTTTCACATACCAAAAAATGAATTATGAAGCAGTGTCATCTCATTTGCGATTTTCATTATCTTCAGATGATAAATTATTTGATCAAACACTTCTTAAATGGGAAAAGGCATAAATGAATGAGAGAAATACAATGAAATTTTAACTCGTATGTATGCCTCCAACAATGCCATAATTGCAGCTCAACTTCAAGATGATGCATGTCCGCGATGTAGAGGATCGGAACCTGGTGACATGGTAATCAACCAGGGAAGGATTGAAGGTAGCACTAGACTTTGGAATGATTACTTCTTCGACCATCCCACATATGAGGAAACATTTTTTCAAAGAAGATTTTGCATGTGAAAGAATCAAATCCTTCGCATTATCGCTGATGTGGAATCACATGATAATTTTTTCATTCAAAAAAGGATAGTGTTGGTAAACTTGAACTTTCAAGTTTACAAAAAAATTACAGCAGCATTTTATATGTTGGCATATGGAACATCAACAGATAATTGAGATGAATATATTAGAATTGGTGAGTCAACCATGATTCAATGCAGGAAGAGATTTTGTAGGGCGATTGTACAAATTTACAAAGATGAATATTTGTGATATCCTAATGCGAATGTTGTAACAAGATTATTACAGAAAGAGGGTTTCTAGTGATGTTGGGAAGTTTAGATTGTAGCATTGACAATGGAAGAACTGTCCAACAACATGTGCAAGACAATATTCTGGACGTCATAGTGGGCCAACAATCATTCTCGAGGCAGTAGCATCGTATAACTTGTGAATATGACATGCATATTTTGGTTTAGCAAACTCTAACAATGATATGAATGTCTTTCATTCATCTCATTTGTTTGTCAATTTAGCACAAGGTATTATACATCCTACTTATTATACAATTTTGAGGGAAAATTATGATGTTGGTTATTACTTAGCCGACGGAATATATCTAAAATGATCAACATTAGTTCAAACTATTTCTCAGTTACACGATAAAAAACAACACTTTGCAATGATGCAAGAAGCATGTCGAAAAGATGTAGAGCAAGCATTTGGATTTCTTCAATCACGGTTTGCAATTATTAAGGAGTCATACCGTTTTTGGGATAAACATGTGTTACATGATATCATGACCGCTTGCATTATAATGCACAATACAATTGTCGAAGACGAGCAAGATGAAAATGAAGATGTCGATATTTCTACACCAGCACCGACTCAGAATGTTGAAGAGATGGACATAAATGAAACCAAAAGATTTCGTCAATTTCTAAATCAGCATAAAAAGATCAGAGACAAAAATGCACATTTTGCACTTCGAGATGCACTGATTGAACATTTATGGATACGACATGGTAATGAAGAAATGTAATTTAAAAAATTATATGCATATTAATTTGATTTATGTGCAAGTTTATTTAGTAAAACGTCTTCTTTTCCTCTTTGTATGAATAATAATAATTAGAAAGTATTGGCTATTAGTTTCGTTTTGTAGGTCTCGAAAAAACGAATTTATTGATATATTATATCTTATATTTGGAGAAATATATTGACCGTTACAAAGCTTAAAACATTATACAAGAGTTTTATAATTATATAAATTAACTAATTTTTTTAAAAAAACAATACAAAAAAATGGAGCGCATTTCCTCTTCCCCTCCTATAAATTTAGAGGAGGAGGAGAGAGAGAGGAAATGCCGCCCACTCCAATTTTGGAGGTCAAAATAGAGAACGGTTGGAATGCCTCCCACTGGATTTTTGGAATTTTAGAGTGTGGTTGGAGTTGCTCAAAGCAACCAATTTCCAGGCTCTCTTTGTATTTATATTTCCCCTCCCGCTACCAAAACTACTATCAAGGGACGACATGCAACCATGTCTCCGTCTCCCACTGTCCAAATAAATGACAAAACCTTCACTCCCCTGCAAACTGATGACCGCTTTCTAATGTATGAGTTTCTTGTGCTTGTTTTTTTGTACAACTTTTTTATTACTTTCTTTTGTAGTCGTATTTCAATAATTCACGTGACTCACAAACACAACGAAATGTTAAACTGATGATATGAATTATAGTGCATTGAAGATTTTACATTTTGTTTGATTAGGAAATATCAGTTACTTCTACGAACAATTTTACAATCCAAAATCTGTTTCTTGTTATACATTTAGTTTTATGAGCAGTTTTACAAAACAGTTAGTTTTATGGGCATTTTTAATGTCCAAAATCTGCTTCTTTTTATACATTTAGTTTTATGAGCAGTTTTACAGTCCAAAATAAGTTACTTGTTATACAGTTAGTTTTATGAGCAATTTTTTAGTCCAAAATGTGTTACTTGTTATATAGTTCGATTACTGCTTATTTTTCTAATTCCTATTTTTGGAAAAAATGCAGGTATATTTTAAGAAGCCCTTAAACAACAAGAAAAAAATCCTTTGGTGCTACATATGTCCTGCAATATTATACTTATTCGTGCATGTAATGTTGGGATTTTTCCCCATATGTAGTGACAAGTAGTCTGTACCTAAGTTGCAAGTGTTGAAACCCGAATATCGGTTCAACGGAGTTTGGACTAAGAGGGATCAATTCAGGTTATTGGACTCGTCGTCGAGCGCACATGAGTGAAGCGAGGCGACCTCAGAGTGGGCCCTCACTGGATGATGGTTGGCTGCCCACGGTAGATCCGTTAAGCTACAACAGGGAGGTCCCACCACACACCCAGAAGTGCTACTCGCAACTTCCCCTCCCAAAACCAAGTTGAGCTCGGTGCTTTGGATGGGCACGGAGCTAGAACTTGAGAAATTGGGAGCTCTAGGAGGTTGAGTCTGCCTCTCTAAGATGTTTTGAGGATCTATTTATATGCAAACTCTAACTCAGAGGCAAAATAGTCTTTTTGGACTGCTAATAGCAGCCTCCACCTTTCTGTTTTTGTTATCAGCACCCTATTAGGTCCGCGGATAGCGGAATCCCACTGCTTGAGGCAGATACTGATAGGCCTTAACGGCCTGCAAATAGTAGGATGGCAAAAATGTATATCATCCATGTCAGGGAGAGTACTCGGGTCGTCCGAGTCGAGGACTTGTCGGGCTGAGGTTCACTGCTCCCGAGACGCGCCTCAGTCAGAGGCGACAGGGCGGGCCTCGCCTAGGGCTCGTCAAGCTCGGGACTGCTTGGTGGGGTAGGGAGCAAGCCTCGCTGGAGCCTGCTCGCCTGGCCGGGTCGAGCTTGACCTAACCCCCTTTGTTTCCCTGTTGAGCTCGCTCGGGTTCTTTTGGGTGCGAGTTGGGCTGAGCTCTATAAATTGGGGTTGTACACAATCCTTCTTTTTTTTGAGCTTGTTAGAGATCAGAAAGAATTCATCCCACTCTGATTTGGCGAGCGACCGACCCTGACTCATCAGACTAGAACTCGCTGCTCCCTGACCCTTTTAAATATAAGGGGGAAGGGCATGACTACTTCTCAATCGAACTGCATGCCGACTTGCTCCTCCTCTACGCTCGATGAACTCACATGATCAAGATGACGACGAGGCGGCGATCCTACTCGACCTGTTCGGCGAACTCCCTCTGGAACCACACCAAGCATCGTAAAGTGATGGATCTAACAAGAAGCGTAAACATAAGTTCGTGGAGGAACTGCTCATCGGGGGCGGGGGGGATTCAGTTCTTGATGAGGTGTTCTCACAGCGCGAGACCTCTGCGAGGAAGTTGTATCAGCTGCTGGCACGGGCCAGCTTCCCCTAGATGTTCAGACCGGGACCCCTGAGGTAAGCGTACCACCTCTTCTTGCGTCGTGAATAGTGTTATCATTGTTCTAATCGTGCCGCTCTGCCTGTTCTTATAGGGCGCCGGTGATCCCTCCATCGTGGTTGCTCTGGCGACTTCACGCGATGGGTAGGGTGCGGAGATGAATAAGAAAAAACTTTTCAAAGCGAAGGGGCTATCTCTCCCACTCATACATGGTGAGACTTCCACTCCTTCTGAACTTCGCGAGGCTGATGTTGATGTCTCTTTTTACCCCGCAGTGCCTCTCTTTTGGGATTCTTGAGGTGAGCCTAACTAGGATGTTGCAAACCCTTAGGCCGATCTCGCCCTCCCGCGAGTCCAGTTGCCACTGCCTCTGTCTACGGGTCCAGGGTCCACAGTACCATCCCATAACCTTGAAGTCAGCGAGTCGAATCAACCTCGCACCAGGGGGAAATCACTGGTGATGATGTCACCCGCCTGTCAGAGACGGGTGCTGAGTCTGGTCATAGTGCACTTCTGATGATCACTGACCATTTCATTTTTGAGGATTTCTTAAATTCGCTCTGACTTCTTTACTATAGGCACTGGGTCCCGCCTATCGCGTGAACTCTCCTAGTCGGGAATCTCTCTCATACCTACCGCACCAAAAAATACTGAAACCCAGATACTGGTCCAACGGTGTTTGAAATAAGAGGGATCAGTTTAGGTTTTTGGACTCATCGTCAGGCGCACTCGAGCGAAGCGAGGCGAGCTCAAAGTGGGCCCTCACTAGATGATGGTTGGCTGCCCACGAGTAGACCCGTTGAGTTGCAGGTAGAAGGTCTCGTCACACACCCGGAAGTGCTACTCCCAACTTCCCCTCCCAAAGCGAAGCTGAGCTCGACACCTTGGTGGGCACAGAGCTAGAACTCGAGAAAACAGGAGCTTTAGGAGGTTGGGTCTGCCTCTCCAAGGTGTGTTGGGGGTCTATTTATAGGTTATTTCTAACCAATGGGAGAATAGTATTTTTGGGCTTGCTAATAGCGACCTCCGCCTTTCTATTTTTGTAATCGACACCCCCGTTAGGTCTAGAAATAGAGGAATCCTGTTGTTTGAGGCGGATACCTATAGCCCTTAACGTTCTTCAAGCAAATTTGTTAGGATCGCGATCCATATCGTAGGATCGCACGATCTTACGATCCGGAATATGCATTTCGATCTGAATCATGTTCAAGATCAAAATTAGGGCGTGTACACTTAGGATCGCGATCCGGATCGTGGAATCGGTAGGATCGCGATTCCTACTCGATTCAACGATCCTTGAAGGCGCTATTAAACATTTCCTTGTAGTCTCGCACGGGAACCCTAACCCATTTCCTCCCGAGTCTCGACTGCTCTTCCTCCCCACACGACACAGCTCTTCCTCCCCTCCCGACGATATCTTTCCTCTTGATGGACTGCTCTTCCCCTTCCGACATACATGTCTTCCTCCTCTTCTTCTTCTTCTTCGTCACGGCTCTTCTTCTTCTTCGTAACAGTTCTTCTTCTTCTTCCCCACGACTCTTCTTCTTCACGGCTCTTCTTCTTTGTCACAGCTCTTCTTCTTCTTCGTCACGGCTCTTCTTCTTCTTCGTCACAACTCTTCTTCTTCTTCTTCGTCACGACTCTTCTTCTTCTTCCCCGTGGTTCCTCTTCTTCTTCTTTGATTTCTAGACTGAAATCAGTCCAGAAATCATCCAGATTTCTGGACTGATTTCAGTCCAGAAATCTTCTTCTTCTTCTTTGAATTAATCTTTGTTTTTATGTATACTTGTATTTTTTGAATGCTTACTTGGCTTTATAGATGTCTGCCTCTAGGTCTGGTCCAAAGCCAGTTGAAAAAAGTCCCGAAAGAATGCATCCAGTTCTAGAAGTGATCCGGGTTGGGAGCATGTGATTGAAATTGATAGTACAACCAAAAAAGTGCAATCTAAGTCTAACATGCAGCTCTTCCAGATGTGAACGTAACTGGAGTGCATTTGAGATGGTGAACTCAATGCCTTAATTATCGTTGTATGTTTAAAATCATGGTCTCATAATTTCTTATTGTCATTAACACATTATAATTCATATTTCGTAGGTTCATACAAAAAAAAAGATATCGATTACATCAAAAGAAGATGAATGATCTAGTGTTTGTGATGTATAACAAAAAGTTGATTGAAAGACAAGACAAAGGGGATATGCAGGTAATGGATAAGTTTTTTAATTTTGTAAATATCCCTTTTGATGATGAATGGATCACAGAGATAAAAGATCCAGTTCTTCCCCGCAAAGGCAACTGGTTGAGGATTCTTCAACATAAAGATGCTCAGGAAACATATAGTGATGATAGCATTGAAAGAAATGTTGAACAAACCACTATGGAATTGAATGAAGAAGGTAAGTTTCATATTAAATTTAAATTATTTGATAATGCACAATTTTTCAAATAGATCATGCACCGTCCTCTCTTTTCTTAATTAAATTCTATTTTTTTAGGTGGAGTTGAAGATCTCACCATAAAGGGCAGTGATCATAATGCTATCAATTATATTAGTGAGGGTGAATAGGATGATGATGAGAATGCAGTGGTGATGATGAGGAAAATGTGACACTTGATGATGAGGACATAGTCGAAATACCGATTATTAAAAGCATGGTCCCATATTTGTCATCGTTATAACTTACAACCAAATTCAAACTTTGTCATGCAAGCTTGCAACATTCCATGATTCCATCATAGTCAAGCAGCTCCTGATGCTTCATCATTTGCTTCTGAGGTTAGAGTGTTAGACAATGTGATAATTTCACTTTATAATTGTCTCTGTGATTTATGTTTTCTCATTTATAGGTTCATCTTCATAATTTGGTTACTGAAGATAGTTTGACGAAGATGGGACAGCTAAGACAAAAATGCTTACTCGTCTTGGCTTTAGAGTTGCTAACGTAGAGTCGAAAGTTACACTACTCAGGTACATTTACAATCATAACTATTTCTTTATGCATGTTCTTATTCTGTCTTAGGCTTATGATCTATTCTAGATTTTTAGTAATAAAAGCCTTATAATAAACAAATGAAAATGATTAATTATATGCTTTTTGGTATAGATTATTTATGTAATTGTATGATATGATTGATATCAAATTCAATTTCATCATTTAAGTCTTGTTTTAAGAATATAGTGGGATCTTACGATCCACGATCTGATCCAATGATCCGATCCGATCTCACCTAGGATCTCGATCCTGGCAACCTTGTCTGCAAGTAGTAGGATGGCAAAATATAGATCCTCCCTGTCTGGGCGAGTACCCCGACCGTCCGAGTCGAGGACTTGCCGGGCTGGGGTTCGCTACTCCCGGGACGTGCCTTGGCCTGCGGCCGACAAAGCGGGCCACACCTAGGGCTCTCGCCTGGCTTGTGGCTGCTTGGTGGGGTAGGGAGCAGGGTCACCTTGCTGGAGCCTGCTCGCCTGACCGGGTCTAACTCGACCTACCCCCCTCATTTTCCCTATTGAGCTCGCCTGAGCTCTTTCAGGCACGAGTTGGGCTGAGCTCGATAAATTAGGGTTGCACAATAAGTGTGTTGTATCCACATTCATCTAATTCACAATCGTTCGTGGACGTTTTATCTGAGGATTACAGTTGAATTTCAATGATTCCATACAGTTGAAAATGATTTGTTAACAATAAAGTCTGAATTTTACTGATTTAATACAATTCAAATTATGGTGTTTAAAATACAGTCTGAATTTTATAATTTTATGCAGTTGAAAACAAGATGTTTAGAATACAAACAGAATTTTAATGAATGCATGCAGTTGAAAATAAATTGTTGTTGATAATACAGTTTGATTTCTGTTGAAAAAAAGGTTTGTTTATACTCTGTTCATAGAGAAGATGAGCTGTAATTTCTTTTCAAATATGAATGGTGCTTCCACATTACAAATAGGATCTCAGACACAAAAATAACATCATCGACTTACAGTTTCAGCAGTATCTTGCAAATTTGGAGACGACATCTGAATGTGGCAAGGCTTTGGACTGAATGAAAAAGTTTTTTCTTTACTGTCATTTCAAAAGCATCTCAGAAATCATGTTTGCCATGACAATAAAGAAGAATGCACTTACAGTTTCACCAACTGAACTTTTACAAAGCCTTCTTCAACATGGTGACCTGTTATGAAAAATCGGATCTGAGTACAGATGACCTATTACATATGTCACGTGCATAATATTTTATGTGTATAACGCTAATAACATGCACTAAGGACTTTATTAGATTGTGTGGGACAACATGTATGACATAACATTGCATTATCACACTTGCCAGGCTGCGTACACACATTATTTTGAGTCAAAGAATAAGAATTCATGCATTCATGGTGAAGAGCGATAATATTTCATATGTATAACGCTAATAACATGCACGAAGGACTTTATTAGATTGCGTGGCACAACATGCATGACATAACATTGCATTAGCACACTTGTGAAGCTAAAGATTTACATGATGACATACGTACACACATTTTTTTATTATTTTTTTCTAACGGCCAAATGGCGAAGAGTGATAAGCACAAATTAAGAAAAATAAAAATTAAATAAAAACAAGCACCTAAAAATGAAGAACAATAAATTTAAAGTGGTTCTCCAAAATTGGTTATGTCCACTGTGTCGTCAGAGGTAAATTTACTATTAATTTCTCAAACATACAATACGACTAAAATGGATGAGAAGAATAGACCGAGAAAATGATGAAAATCTTGAATCCTCCAAAGTCTGGTCGTACACGTTGTGACAAGAAAATAGTTCCGGCGGCAAGAGAAGAAATTGAAGGTGAGATGAACTCGTCGGCCGAGAGGAAGAAGTCGGTCGAGAGGAAGAAGCCGGCCGAGTCGAAGAAGCTAAATATCTCTCTGCCAAAAAACTGCTGCTCTGCACTAACATGGATGGTCGGCCACTCCTTTTATAGGTGAGAAGAGCCCTAAAATCGGGCAGAGAGGTAGGGCCGGCTGGATCCAATCAAGTAAGGAGAAAAAATCCTCTTTCAAAAAATCTTCTCCATCAGCGGAAGAAAAATATATTTTTCCACCAATGTTCCTTCATAATTGCCGAAATTTGGAGAATTCCAAAAAAAAGAGGAGCCACGAATTGAGCGGTCTCCAAAAAAGAATTGGAACGTTTCCAAGAATCCAAAAAAAGATACCGCCAAAAATTTGATTCCAAAAACGACGACATCATAGATTGTGTGACTTCCAAAACTAGCTCTGGCCATATGAAAAGAGGCGGCAATTACTGCAACAGTGATCATACAAATATGATTTCCAAGCTCAAAGGGTAATATCACGGTGCTTCACCGAGAGATTTTCTTGCGTGCTGCGGAACAGTGCTAGAGAACAATGCATGTCTATCAACTACGTAGAACGAACAAGTGTTAAGAAGAACAACTCATGCTGAGCTTTGCCGAACGGGGCCATGTCTACAAAGAGCAACTGCGGTTTTTGCCTTCAGCTCGCGGGAACAAAATAGCGAAAAGAGCAAAAAAAATTGGGGGAGGAAGAAAACAAGGTGGGACCCGCACTTATTTATTCGCACACAAGGTTGTACGCTATGCGTAGAGAAACTTTTCTTAAAAATTAGGGGAAGCGGGGGTGTGTTGTACTGCACCGTGCTGTTCATCTTGCGCACGCATCTCGACGCGAGTGTTGATGCACTGACAACCATTGGATGACGCACTGCACAGTACAATACAACTCCCCCCTATTCTGAAATTAGATAGGGGGGCAAAGGCGTGGCTGAAATCACAAAATCGAGGTAAAAACAGGATTCTCAAAATGTGAGGGATGGACATACGCAAGCACTATTATATATTTGACAAAATGATGATTTTGGTCACTTCCCACTATTTTTTTATTAAATATGTCTCTCAACTTATAAATATGTTTGATATTAGTCCTTTTATTTATTAAGCTTATAATAAATATATTTTAATATCTAATACAAAAACTAAATAATAAATTTATTTGTCCTTGCCTCCTCCCCAACCCTCCTTTGAGAACCGATAACAAGAATGATAACAGGAACTTCCAAAGAAGGATGCAGATCACTACTCCAACAATGCAAGCAACATTTATAGGGAATGAATATGCAAATCAAAGTGACATCAATCAAAACAAAAATAATCAATAAAGAAGCCCCAGAAGAAACTAATAGCTGCAAAATCAGAAAACCTATTTTCAGAAATCACGAATAAATCAATTATTCGCTGAAAAATGGAGGATATCGCATTAACGAACCCGACAACGAGGCAACTTTTGCGGTTGTTGAAGCGCTGAAGCTCCCTTCCCTACAACGAAGCTAAAGAAACCTCGATGGATTTAATCATCTTTCGGGTACTGTCGTGATTGGCTGTAAGGGCAGAACCGCGTCTCTGTCACTCGAATGTATCTATACTATATTAAAAGGAAAAAACACAATTTGGTAAACATTCAGCATTCCGATTTTACCCCCCTTTTATTTCTGAATTTTCTATTTCTTTAATTTATATATTTTCCATTCATTTTAAAAATGCTCTCATAAAGACGAAGTCTCTTAGATACAGTTGAAACAAAAACATAATATTATTAGGGCAAAACCCAACTATTTATAGCCTACACCACTCTTTTAATATTACAACACTCCTCAAGATTGACGAAAGATATTCACTAAGTCCATCTTGTTACAACCCCTAATCATATCCTCTGAACTGAGTCCCTTGGTTAAGCAGTCTGTAACCTGCCCCTTGGTTGGTACGTGACTCAACTCCAGTAGTCCGTTATCAAGCTTCTCATTTATAAAAAAAAACTTATCTATCTTTGTGCTTGGTGCGATCGTGTTGGACTGGATTGTTTACAATACTGATGGCTGGCTGACTGTCACACAACAGCTTCATCCTTTTTCCTTAGTCCAACTTCAACTCCTCAAGCATTCCTTTCAGCCACAGAAGCTCTGCAACCCCTACTACCATGGCTCTGTACTCTGCCTCTACTGTCGATCCAGTCACTACCGACTGCTTCTTGCCATCTTAGGGTCTCCTCTGATCCGAATGTGGACTCCCCCACTGTTGAACTTGAGGCATTGATGGAACGATGATGGGACGCAGCGAAAAACGCTAAAAAGGGGATGCCCAAATATTGTGTGGTAGCTACTCGGAGCGTCAACGATGACGAATCGGCAGTTCCTCAACACCCCTCCCAGCATCACATGAAGCTCAACCCCACCTTCGACTTTCTTCATTTCACCAGAAAAATCCATACAACGGCCCGTCTGAGGCAAACACCCTCCTCGCCTCCACTTTCATCGCCTCAAAGGCCTTCTTGAAGATCACATTCACAGAACTCTCATTGTCAACCAAGATCCTAGAGACTGTGTAGTTCTCGATTGCCGTCTGAATCACTAAGGCGTCACAACACAGATTCTCGTAGTCTAACATGTCCTTTCATAAGAAGGTAATCTTCTCCTCGGGGGGGGGGGGGAGAGTTTTTGGGAGGTTGAGGAAACTCTCCTTCTGAACATGGTCTAGAAGCTCCCCTTGCAGGTGGGTTCGATTCCCACTTCCCCATGAATCACCCTGATCCCTCTATGGGCGCCTACGTCAATCTGACCCTCGCACCTATCCTCCTCTCCTCCAGTTATAACTTCCTCTATTCGCACCGGCGGCTGCTACATAAACCTGACATATGGCTCCCCTCATCTCTAGAAACTTCGGGCAGGTGGCCGTCGCGTGACCTTCCTCTTGATGGAAGTCACAATATGGCAACGCCGCCCTTCTTCCTTCCCTTCTTCCCCTTCCATTTTATTTCCTCATGCCCCTTCCACTGGCTATTGTCAACGCTTGTTGCGGCGGCGGGAGAGGCGACCTCTGAACCTGCCTCCACCCTGGTTGGTTGAACCGCCCCTGACACCCTCGATAATTCTTTCCTCCTTGAAATCCTCTCCTTTGCCCATGAATAGTCCCCTCTTAGGCTCTCCAGGCTAGCCGGTTGTTTGGCTCCTGAAACCCCCAACCATGTATGTAACACCCTCTATCCGTCGCATAGCATATAGCAGTAGGTCCGGCCGGGGCCCGACGCCATATACCACAGATAGACCGGGTGGTTACTCATGGAAACCATCCAACCAATCATAACGTCTTACACAGAGCATTCTAGCGGAAGCAGTTTATAAAAGTTGCAATAAAGAACCCAGCACAAAAGCATGAATGTCCACTAATACCAAATAGGAATGTCGTATATACATAAGTGCAGGCCTTAAGGCCTTACAAAATAGTTCACTTGATATTACATGATTTACAAACCACGGACACGCAGGTTGGTCATACATGAATAAAGCAGTGAACACTCCAATTAGGCCTTCGAGGGCCGGCTTCGCAAATTGGGCTTTAGCCCGCTATTAACCTCTTGGTCCAGCAGCACCTGCAAGCAACAAACCACCGCACGGTGGCAAAACAAGACAACGGTCAGCAATGCTGACCAAATTATAACGATCCCGCCCCCAACTCGGGGCGGCGATGCTCCTTCCCTGCATTTCATTAGCATAAGCGAGCGAGCAATATATCAATATTCATTTCATCACAGACGTTGGCTTGCACGGCCACACGCCCCGTGCTCTCAGGGCACATTCTCGGTGAACCGGTCGATGTCACGTCAATTAAAGCCATAGACTTTCCGGACTCACCACCGCCACTTTGACGGCCAAACCTATGAGCAATTTTGTCTTCTTGGCCTGGGTCACGACAATTTAAGCCATAGACCGCCGAAGACCCTCATCTATGCCAACGGCAAGTGCCACGTTCCCTTAGGTCTCTTTAACCGAACGACATAGAATGGGTACGGTTCCATCTAACCCGTGCTCACATCGCAATGACAGTTTAAGCCATATGTGCGGGTCAAACTTCTCACGAGTCCCATTTCCATCACATTTCACATAACCCGGTTATGTTCAAGTTGGCTCTCAGGCCACCAAGTTGGCAGGATCACGTATCCGCCCAGTTTTCCGGGTGCACCTTTGTGTTAATCCCCAAGGCTCCCTGTTGCAATCTACCGCGTAGAAAACCCGAAAAACAACCAATTGCACGGAGTCTTCTCCGACATTTATGCAATGCAACATCACCGATCCAGACTAACATGTCCGGGTAGGCTTCACACATCATGCTTATGTCCGTTCTCGCATACGAACTCTAACAACGGGGACTTCACATATCTACCCGAAGGAACGCCTCCAACTCACCGCAAACTCGCGAGAGCGGGCTTCCTATGCAAAGAAGGAGAGCTATACATGCTCAAGAAGAGAATTGTTACCCTAGCGTTCTTCTTTGGCGCCATGGAAAAGTAAGCGGACGAATAGCACCGCACTCTCTTCGCCTCCGTGGATCCGGAGTCGGCTCGCGATTTGGAGCTCCGAAGCTCCTCCAATGGCCGGATCTAGCTTCTTCTTCCATCCTTGGCTCTCCTCTCTCTTTAAGCTTTAGAAAGATAACCACTCAAGTAAAAGTGAGGGTTTCTAAGGCCCAATCTCGGGTATATCCCATCAGGAACAACCCCCAGTCGTTGGATCACCAATTAAAGAAACGAACGGCTTTGATTCGGGACTGAAATGTCCAATCTGGACCGAACACGGCCTGGCACATGCCCATGTCCAGGGCCGTGTGCCTCATTCGCCGTCAAAATCGACGCGCCTGGAACATCATACGGGCATCGAACATGCCCGTGTTCGACCTGACACGCTCGTGTTTCGTCTGACACGGCCGTGTGGTTGGCCGTGTGCCACCATCTTTTTATTCTGAAAACAACCCGAGAACTACACGGGTTCCTGGACACGCCCGTGTCCTAACCGGTGTCCACTCAACACGCCTGGGCTCCAGGCCGTGTACACGGTCTCGACACTCGACACTTCGTTGAGCGAAGTTCGTCGACCTCACGACACGGCCTTGGACACGCTCGTGTCCTACACCGTGTGCCTTGTCTCGACACATCGTCGAGCAAAATTCGTCGACTCCCGGGACGAGTGTCGACACGGGTCGACACGCCCTGCGACACGCCCATGTCGCACGTCGTGTGCCATGTCTCGACACTTCGTCGAGCGCAGAGTGTCGACTTTGCGGGCTGAGTGTCGACACGGGTCGACACGCCCTACGACACGCCCGTGTCGCAGGCCGTGTGCCCTGTCTCGACACATCGTAGAGCCAAAATTCGTCGACCATTCGACCAACTCGACGATACAAGCCTGACACGCCCTGGGACACGCCCGTGTCCCAAGCCGTGTGCCTCCTGCCAGAACCCAAAACTGGCCCAAAACATCACCCGTCGCTCTTTTGAGTTTCGGGGTGTTACAACTCTCCCCCTCTTAAAAGAATTTCGTCCACGAAATTATATAAAGGAAAGACATGTACAAAATTAAATTGTACCTGAGCGGAACAACTCCGGATACTCGTCAAACATAGTCTGCTCTCGCTCCCAAGAGAGCTCCTCACGACCGCAATTGTCCCATTGGACCTTGACCACCGGATCTCTTTATTGCGTAGCCGCTTGACCTTCGAGTCCTCAATCCGCACGGGCTTGACCTTTGTCGTCAGCCCACTATCCACTGACACTTAATCAACCGCGATCACTTGCGATGGCTCTTGCACCGCCTTCCGAAGCACCGAAACATGGAATACATCATGTAATCCACCAAGCTCCACTGAAAGCTTCAACCGATAGGCCGCTTCACCAATTCGCTCCAGAACCTCAAACGGCCCAAGGTACCTCGGGCTTAGCTTTTTCAATCGCCGCACCCGCGAGACACCCTTGAACGGCTTGATCTTTAAGTACACCCAATCGCCCACAGCGAACTCCACGTTCCTGTGCTTGGCATTATAGTACTTCGCTTGCCTGTCCTGAGCGATAAGCAACCTCTCCCGAATGGTTCTCACCAAAGAAGTAGCATCCTCCACTTCTGATCGCTTGTACAACCTTGACTCACCCGTTTCTAGCCAAGACAACGACGTGCGACATTTTCTACCATATAGGGCCTCGAAGGGCGCCATTTGGATACTCGCTTGGTAGCTATTGTTGTACGCGAACTCCACCAAATAAAGGTGGTCTTCCCGTTGCTTTCCAAAATCCAAGACACACATGCAAAGCATGTCTTCCATGGTTCTATTGACCCTCTCGGTCTGCCCATCCGTTTGCGGATGGAAGGCTGTGCTGAATTTCAGCTTTGTTCCCAACATTTGTTGCACAAGCCTCCAATAATTGGATGTGAACCGCCCATCTCGGTCACTCACGATGCTGCGGGGCACACCGTGAAGCCGCACAATATTATCCACATACAGTTTTGCCAACTTCTCCACCGGATCATCCTTCCTATGCGGAATGAAATGCGATACCTTCGTTAACCGATCCACGACCACCCAAATGGCGTCGTTCCCCTTTTGCGACCTTGGCAAACCGTGCACAAAGTCCATAGAGATGTCGTCGAATTTCCACTCCGGAATAGGCAAGGACTTAAGAAATCCTCCCAGCTTTTGACATTCCGCCTTCACCAAGGCGCAAGTTTGGCACTTCGTCACGTAGAGCGCCACATCTTTCTTCAAACCCGGCCACCAAAACAGTTTCTTCACATCGCGGTACATCTTTGTGCTCCCCGGGTGAATCGAGTACTTGGTATGGTGTGCCTCGTACAACAACTCCACCCGCAAATTACCCACACTTGGGACGCACAGACGACTATCTTTCCAAAGCAATCCGTCCTTCACAACGAATTGGGAATTTGACCCATCCAGAGCCTCTACCATGAACTGCTTCATATGGACATCCATATCCAAAGCCTGCCGAATCCGATCAGCCATGTCATATTGGACTTCAGTCCAATTCAGAACTGCTTCAGCACTCTATTGCCTATCCACACAAACAATCTCCAATGCCTCCAACTCCCGCACCAACCGCTCATCATGCAACGATAGCCAATTGGCTTGAGCTGGGGCTCGATGACTCAACGCGTCCGCAACCGCATTCCCTTTACCAGGCACGTAGTGGATCTTGAATGTATAGTCCCCCAGGAACTCCATCCATCTACGCTGTCGTATATTCAGATCTTTCTGATCAATCAGATACTTCAGGCTCTTATGATCGGTGTAGATATCAATCTTCACACCGTACAAATAGTGTCTCCACGGCTTCAAGGCAAAAATCATGTCCGCTAACTCCAAGTCATGGACCGGATAGTTCCTTTCATGCACCTTTAGCTGTCTCGAGCCATAAGCTATCACGCTTCCGTGTTGCAGTAGCACGCAACCCAAACCGCTGCTCGAAGCGTCGCTATAAATTTCATAGCCTTCGGTCCCACATGGCGAACTCAGCACAGGCGTCGTGGTCAACCGACATTTCAACTCCTCAAAAGCTCGCGCGCACTCCGGCGTCCAAACGAACTTCTGCTCCTTCCTCGTCAAAGTAGTGAGAGGTAACGCTATCCGCGAGAAGTTCTCTACGAAGCGCCTATAATAGCCGGCAAGCCCCAGAAAGCTCCGGACTTCCGCTACCGTAGCAAGCTCAGGCCACTCCCGTATCACAACAATCTTTGCGGGATCCACTGCAATACCCTCTCCACTCACTATATGACCGAGGAACGCCACTGAGGATAGCCAGAACTCGCACTTCGAGAACTTGGCATACAACTGATTCCTCCTTAGCGTCTCCAAAACCAAATGAAGATGCTTGAAGTGATCTTCCAGTACACCAAAATATCGTCGATGAAGACGATCACAAAATGGTCAAAGTACTCCCTGAAAGTCCTGTTCATCAGATCCATGAACACTGACGACGCATTAGTCAGCCCAAACGGCATGATCGTAAACTCGTAATGCCCGTATCTCGTACTGAACGCTGTCTTCGGGATATCACTCTCCCTTATTCGCAGCTGATAGTACCCAGCCTTGAGATCCAACTTCGAGTACACCGTCGACCCGACCAACTGATCAAAAAGATCATCGATCCGGGGGATCGGGTACTTGTTCTTCTCCATCAACTTGTTGAGCTCCCGATAATCAATACATAGCCTCAAGCTTCCGTCCTTCTTCTTAACAAAGAGGACCGGCGTGCTCCAAGGCGAAGAACTTGGGCGCACATACCCTTGCTCCAACAATTCTTGCAGTTGAACTTTCAGCTCCGCCATTTCCTTAGGCGCTAGCCGATAGGGAGATCGTGACACAGGCTTTGCACTTGGCACTAGCACAATCATAAAGTCTATCTCCCGCTGAGGCGGGGCTTCAGGAAGATCTGCGGGGAACACATCAGGGTATTCCGATACCACTGAAATATAATCCAACGCGGGCTTCGGCTTTGCAACCTCCACTAGTGTAAAGAACAGTTCTGCACCGGCATGAACCGCCTTCACCACCTGAAGAGCAGACATCAATGTCTTGCTCGACACCTTTAAGCCCATAAAAGTCGTCTCACGACTAGCTCCCAGCTTCACTTCCTTAAGACCACAATCAATATAGGCCTGCTGCTCCGAGAGCCAGTACATGCCAAATATGACGTCGAACTCCACCAACGGAAGCAACGACGCTTGCAGATCGAACTCCTGATTCCCAATACGAATCTTAACAACGCAGATCCTATCCGCGTGCATCGAACACCCATTGGGCAACAACACATCAACTTATCCTTCACCATCGAAGAAAGGACTCCGATGCGTGATATAAATCCCTCAGACAAGAAGGAGTGTGAAGCTCCCGTATTGAAGAGTGCTCTTGCCGGATTTTCACAAATCAAAACAAATCCTAAACAAGCAGTGGTAAGGTAACATGTGCATAACAAGTATTTCAAGAAATCATCTTGCTATAAATTAAACCGTACCTGTCACCACATCCGCCTGTTTAATGGCCTCCTGTTGGCCAAGATTATACACCCTTGGTTGGGCCGGATCATAGTGGGATGCGGTTGACTCCACCGCCTTGCCCTTCTCTTCATAGGTTGCTCCCGACCTTCTCTCGGACTTGGGACGTCCGCTCCAACAATTGCGGGCAAAGTGCCCCGACTTTCCGCAAGTAAAACATGCGCCCGGGGTCTGACCCGTAGTCGCCCCAGAAGCACCAGAAGGAGCTGGACCCGAAGTCTTATGCTTCTTGAAGGACCTCCGATAGCCGGACTTTGAAGTAGTCGGCACTTTGAATTCAGATTTCTTATCACCCAAGCTTTTCTTTGCTTGTACATTCTTCATGTCCTTCTCCAAGGACCGGGCCGTGTTGACCAAGGTTAAGAAACCTTGCGTCATCGGCCCCGAGAGTAGTAACCTCAACTCATCTCTCAAGCCTTCGTAGAATCGATTCGTCTTGCGCTCCTCATCCGCAATGGTGGAGCTAGCATATCGACTCAAACGAGTAAACTCATGGAGATATTCATCCACGCTCTTCTCACCCTGAACCAACTTCAGGAACTCGTTCTCCAATACTATCTTTTGCGCCGAAGGGTGGTATCTAGCCAAGAACAATCTCGAGAACTCCTCCATCGAGACATCAACAAGTTGCCTACCTCTCAATAGGTGCAGCTCCAATCCTTCCCACCACATTCTCGCTTCACCGTCCAGAAGGAACATAGCGATGGTGGTCATTTGCCACTCCTCCGTCTCCGTTGCTGTCATGACTCTCTTCACCCTGGAGAGCCAGTCGTCAGCTTGAGATGGGGTTCCCAACCCTGAGAATACAGGAGGATTAAAGCTCATAATATGCTTAAGATGCCTCTCGGTTGCCCTCCTTGGCACCACCGGCTCCACTACCACCTGTTCCACTCTCCTCGGCTCAACCTCTGGAAGAGGTTCCTGCTCCATCGTAGGAGCGGGCTGCTGCGTTTGCCTTGCAGGCTGCGCATTTATCACGACCAACACTGCTTCGGCCACCAATCGTATGTTCTCAGCCGATAGAGGTGTTGCAGGAGCAACATCGGGTGCACTGCTAGCCTCAGAAACTCGACGTTCTGACGGCCCAACACCACTTCTGGTCACCTATAGTGGTACAAAACACCGTTAAGCGACCAAATAAAATTGCAAACAGCAATTATAGGAACACGCAGGTTCCTCAAACATGTGTATTTTCATTCCTAAGTGGACATTCATGGGTTCTTTTACTGTTATAACGATGACGCACACACATGTGCGCACCACTTCTTAAAAAGAATTCATCCACGAATTTAGTTTAAGCCTGACCAAAACCAGTAGTCTGATATCAAATTGTAACACCCCCTATCCGTCGCATAGCATATAGCAGTAGGTCCGGCAGGGGCCCGACGCCATATACCACAGACAGACCTGGTGGTTACTCATGGAAACCATCCAACCAATCATAACGTCCTACACAGAGCATTCTAGCGGAAGAAGTTTATAAAAGTTGCAATATAGAACCCAGCACAAAAGCATGAATGTCCACTAATACCAAATAGGAATGTCGTACATACATAAGTACAGGCCTTAAGGCCTTACAAAATGGTTCACTTGATATTACATGATTTACAAACCACGACACGCAGGCCGGTCATACATGAATAAAGCAGTAAACACTCCAATTAGACCTTCGAGGGCCGGCTTCGCAAATTGGGCTTTAGCCCGCTATTGACCGCTTGGTCCAACAGCACCTGCAAGCAACAAACCACCGCAAGGTGGCAAAACAAGGCAACGGTCAGCAATGCTGACCAAATTATAACGATCCCGCCCCCAACTCGGGGCGGCGATGCTCCTTCCCTGCATTTCATTAGCATAAGCGAGCGAGCAATATATCAATATTCATTTCATCACAGACGTTGGCTCGTACGGCCACACGCCCCGTGCTCTCAGTGCACATTCTCAGTGAACTGGTCGATGTCACGTCAATTAAAGCCATAGACATTCCGGACTCACCACCGCCACTTTGACGGCCAAACTTATGAGCAATTTTGTCTTCTTGGCCTGGGTCATGACAATTTAAGCCATAGACCGCTGAAGACCCTCATTTATGCCAACGGCAAGTGCCACGTTTCCTTAGGTCTCTTTAACTGAACGACATAGAACGGGTACGGTTCCATCTAACACGTGCTCACATCGTAACGACAGTTTAAGCCATATGCGCGGGTCAAACTTCTCCCGAGTCTCATTTCCATCACATTTCACATAACCCGGTTATGTTCAAGTTGGCTCTCAGGCCACCAAGTTGGAAGGATCACGCATCCGCCCAGTTTTCCGGGTGCACCTTTGGGTTAATCCCCAAGGCTCCCTGTTGCAATCTACCGCGTAGAAAACCCGAAAAACAACCAATTGCACGGAGTCTTCTCCGGCATTTATGCAATGCAACATCACCGATCCAGACCAACATGTCCGGGTAGGCTTCAAACATCATGCATATGTCCGTTCTCGCATACGGACTCTAACAATGGGGACTTCACATATCTACCCGAAGGAACGCCTCCAACTCACCGCAAACTCGCGAGAGCGGGCTTCCTATGCAAAGAAGGAGAACTACACATGCTCAAGAAGAGAATCGTTACCCTAGCATTCTTCTTTGGCGCCATGGAAAAGTAAGCGGATGAATAGCACCGCACTCTCTTTGCCTCCGTGGATCCGGAGTCGGCTCGCGATTTGGAGCTCCGAAGCTCCTCCAATGGTCGGATCTAGCTTCTTCTTCCTTCCTTGGCTCTCCACTCTCTCTAAGCTTTAGAAGGATAACCACTCAAGTAAAAGTGAGGGTTTCTAAGGCCCAATTCCGGGTATATCCCATCAGGAATAACCCCCAGCTGTTGGATCACCAATTAAAGAAACGAACGACTTTGATTCGGGACTGAAATGTCCAATCTGGACCGAACACGGCCTGGCACACGCCTGTGTCCAGGGCTGTGTGCCTCATTCGCCGTCAAAATCGACGCGCCTGGAACATCAGACGGGCATCGAACACGCCCGTGTTCGACCTAACACGCCAGTGTTCCGTCTGACACGGCCGTGTGGTCGGTCGTGTGCCACCAACTTTTTATTCCGAAAACAACCCGAGAACTACACGGGTTCCTGGACACGCCCGTGTCCTAACCCGTGTCCACTCAACACGTCTGGGCTCCAGGCCGTGTACACGGTCTCGACACTCGACACTTCTTCGAGCGAAGTTCGTCGACCTCACGACACGGCCTTGGACACGCCCGTGTCCTAGACCGTGTGCCTTGTCTCGACATATTGTCGAGCAAAATTCGTCGACTCCCGGGACGAGTGTCGACACGGGTCGACACGGGTCGACACGCCCTGCGACACGCCCGTGTCACAGGCCGTGTGCCATGTCTCGACACTTCGTCGAGCGCAGAGTGTCGACTTCGCGGGCTGAGTGTCGACACGGGTCGACATGCCCTGCGACACGCCCGTGTCACAGGTCGTGTGCCCTGTCTCGACACATCGTCGAGCTAAAATTCGTCGACCTCTCGACCAACTCGACGATACAAGCCTGACACGCCCTGGGACACGCCCGTGTCCCAGGCCGTGTACCTCCTGCCAGAACCCAAAACTGGCCCAAAACGTCACCCGTCGCTCTTTTGAGTTTCAGGGTGTTACACTGTAGCTGCACCTGGTTCCTTTGGCCCCTGGGCTCTTCCCTTCTTCCAGCCGCTTGTTTCCTGCCTGCTCCCTGTTCCTTCACATCATCCTCTGCCAACTTGTCCAACTTCTTGGTGAACATCGGGTTTGCCAACTCCCCCTCTATCTCTTTTGTCTCCCTCTCCATCAACTCTTCGAAGGATAGGGATGGCACCCTCTTCAGCTTCATGTTAATGAATCCTTGTCGAACTCCCAGCGTGAAGGTGAGCATTAGGGTATACCCTAGAACCTCATGGACCAAAAAGATCTCCTCTTGGAACCGATCGATGTAACTTCCCAATGTCTCCTCCAGCTTTTGCTTGATCGCGAACAGGCACTCCGCTCCCTTCTTCCTCTTCTTTGACGTTGAGAACCTCAAAAGGAACCCCCGACGCAGATCCTCGAAGCAGTAGATCGAGCTTGTGGGAAGCTGGTGAAACCAGTCTCTGTCCTTCTCCTTTAAGGTGATGGCAAAAATTCGGCACTTGAAAACGTCCGACATCTGCCGAATTGAGATGGAATCCTCAAACCATTGAACTTGTTGTACCGGATCATCTCGACCAGTGGAGTAGATCATCTCTGGTTCCCTAAACCCCTTCGGGACAGGGGCCGAGATGATCAAACTCGCTAAAAGAGCTCCCTCCCCCACCGGGAGAGTCAACCCATCTCGCACCACCGGTGCACAGACCCTGTCAGCACTTGCCTGACCGGGGAACAGCTTTCGCCCAGCGAGATCCTTCTCACCACTCTCTATCGGTACTTCCTTCCCGGGTCGCTGACCCGAGGCATTCTCGCCCAAGGACAGGGCCGCGACCACCGGGACATAAGGTGTCGCCTACTCGCTTCTCGCGGAGAATGCCAGGTGTATGGTCTGTAGAACCTCTCGCTTGAACTCTTTCAACATCCCCATCGTGATTCCACTCGTTGAAGGAGGCGAGTTGCCCTAGCCGGCTCCTTCTCCATCTCCAGCCATGAAGCACAGCTCAATATTTTTTTGTGCAGATTACGCCCGTGCTCACCACACCAAAAATGTTGAAACTGCATCCCAGTCTCACAGAGTTCGGACCTCAAAAAGGGGGTAATCTACACTTACTTATCCCAAATCAAACCTCAGGCTACAGAATTAGAATTTGGAGCAGACCCTGTGCTACAGCGAGAAGGTTCCATCATACACCTGGAAGATCTAAGATACCTTCCCCTCCCAAGCCAAAGCTAAGCTAGGCACCTTGGAGGGTTCTTGGAGACAACCAAAGTAAACCAGAGGGGGAAGAATGTTAGAGATCTATCCCCCTAAAGGTGTCCTTAAAGGTCTATTTATAGTTTTCTAAGCCTAGTATGTCAATAGCGTAATCCCAATTGGTCTGTCAACAACGAAACTCCACTATTTAGAGGGGCTATTAGCAGTCCACCAGTGACATTCTTGTAAATACACTGTTGGGTGAGTGATCCATGTGGCTGCCACTCGCCTGGTGTGTCGGGTGCCTGATATGGCTGGCACCCGCCACTTTCCTGAAGCTAAGTGCGAGTGCAAGCCCGGATGTCCCACTCGCCTACCCTTGGTGAGACCCCGGGGTGTGACGCCACTAAATTTAAGGTGCGTTAATATTACCGCACTTATAGCCATAGGTAGGAATGAACTGGCGGTTCATTTATGCATTACGCCTGCAAGAGGGTGTGTGTCATCCTTCTGTTAAGCGGTGCCCGATAAATAGCTAAGCAAAAAATATCGTTGTTCATTCTCATCTCTTCTGATTCCCACACGAAGCCAGGAGACGGACCAGAGCCGCATGCCGATGGGAGCCCCCGAGCCCTCATTTCTCCTCCATTTTTCGCGATTTCTCTTATATTTGAAAGGTAATCACTTCCTCTCCACTGCTCTTGTTTCTTTCATGAAGTTGTTGCATGGATTGAAGCCGGTAGAAACCTAGGGTTTGGGATTTCTAATGTTCCTTTCTTTTAAATTGTATCAAAAGTTTCTGCAGAGAATCCTTAGGTCCTAAATCATGATTTTAGGTGCTTTTAGTGAAACCCTAGTGAAACCCTAAGTCATATACTAGGGATTCCGAAATTTAAAAAACATGTATGGGGATGGGAAAGGACTCCTAGCATGTGTGTCCCTCTAAATTAGCAAAATCCCCATCCTCATATTATTAGAGTGATAAAGAAGTTAACGTAGATGATATCCTTTCACTTCAAATAATTATTTGGAGGATAGAGAGTGCTGCCCCTTCACTACAAGTGAATAAATCTCATTTTAACATTTAGGGCAACAAACAATTTAGGGGATTTTGGGTTAGGGCAACAAAATTGGCTAGGGCATGATGTTCCCTCGCCAATTGGACCAAAAGCCCTTGTTTTCAAGATAAGACAACCACCTATTAAACTCTAAATGACTCCTTTGACCTAATTAGGTCAAGTGGAGCCCGTCAAGAACGTCTTGAAGTGTTTGACCTTAATTAAAACATTAACTTATGTCTTCCGATTTAGGAATGGTGTCACGAGGTGGTGGAAGGCAAGACGATGATAGTGGTCGAAGGGATAAAGGGAAAGGGGTTGACAAAGTGAGTTCTCACCCTTTTGTAATTACTTTATTTCATGATTATTCTTCATGATTATGTTTTATTGTTATGTTTTATGAAAAGAGCAATTGAAAGTAAACATACAATAAATTAAATGAAGTAAAAGAAGAAGTAAAAGAATAAAGTAATGAAATGAGCTAAGTTAAGGGTCAACCCAACAATGGAGGTGGGGTGAATGTCCTCCCAATGATAATATAACGAAAGTTAACGTGCGAATATGAAAAGGCACGTTAAGAAATGTGTGTGAATATGAAAACACACACAAACGTGCTATATAAATGATACAAAATGTTAATATTCCCTTAAAACTGCCCGATAATAACAAAAAAAGTATAATAGATAAGACTAAGAAAGTTCAACCCCACATGAAAAGATATATAAGAAAATGATGAGCAAAAGATGAACAAAATAAGAAAAAGGTCAACAATAAGAAGATGTTGACAACAAATTAATATGATATAACGAGAGAGAATGTAACCAACTGAATAAACAATGAAATACGTAAAATATAAATAAGACATCATAGTAAAAAGGGAACAATGAGAATTCATTTAGTCTTTGACTAATAGAAAATGTAACTAAAACAGGTCAAGGCGGAGACTACTCCCGCTAACTCTACCAGGCCCCCTACACGCAAGAAGAAGATGTACAAGAATTTGGTTGACGTCATCACAGCCGTCTTTGGTGTCATGTATGCCCACAAGGCAGCCTGCAACGACCCTGACTGTCCCCATGACAAGTTCTAGTTCTATTTCAAGTAGTCGGCTCGTGGTTATGTAGTATTTTACAGTATAGTTTTTGTTCTGAGTTACGGGTGTAGTTTTGATATGATCTTGTAGTATACCTGTAACTGTAGCTCAGATTTTGTGATGACTCCTTTTTGTGTTTATATATCTAGTCATATGCTAGCGATGTACTATACTGTATCTGATGTAAAATAAATAATAAAAAGAGAAAATGTGTTTTACTTCTCTGCACTTTTTATATACTCTGTCATTATACTTGTTTATGTATAATTGTTGAATGATCATATACCTGCCGCTCTCTGATTTAATAAGAAGGAGATAAATGAAAATTGTGATGGTGCTTAGAAGGTAGGGTCGTTACAATTAAATGGTATCAGAGGGGGGTTTGAATTTTTCAGCAAAATATTACATAGGAATGCGAGAATGTAAGTAAAACAAACCTAAAACATCTAAATTGACGTTGTCCTGTTTTCAGGAACACTTTCGCACCTACTTGAGAAGACAACAAAGAGAAGAGCTTAAAGGAGAAAATAGTCGCATGACTGAGGAAAGAAATAGGAAAAGATCAAACCCCCCATTATCAGAAGTCATGCAAGCATTAGTTGAAGCTATTCGGATGGGCCATAGTGCTGTTGCCGCGTCACAACCGCCAATGTCAAGTGAGTCATATGTGAAGCAATTTCTCGAATTGAGACCGCCCTTATTTCGAGGAGGGTTATCATCGATGGAATTGAAAAGTTGGATAAAGAGGATTGAACTAAGCTTCAATGCTATGAAGTGCCCCGACGATCAAAAAAATCAATTTAGTCGTCTTCCTGCTGGAAGGAGAGGCTGATCGATGGTGGGACGATATGAGGTAAGGAAACTTTATTGGGCGTAAAAACTCGGAGATTCTTTGGGACGAATTCCTGAAAGAATTTGTTAACTGGTTTGTCCCTCCGTCTGAGAAGCAAATGCTGCAGGAAAAATTCCTTCGATTGATGCAAGGAAATCGTAGTCCTTCAATATGAAGCTGAGTTCGCCCAACTAGCTTATTATGCAGGAGACATGGTCTCCATAGAAAGTGATCGTTGTTTTCGATTTTAGCTGGGTGTACGAGAAGATGTGTGTGTACATCTAATCTCGCAGAGGATCAAGAATTACAATGAATTTGTAGAGACTGCTAAGTTGATTGAGATGGATGTCGAGAGTTCACAAAGGCGAATGGAGTTTCAGAAGAAGAGGCTTCTAGAGGGACATAGTATGTATTTCTCGCGAAAGAGTGGAAGTTCAAACTGGATGAGAAAGAAAGGAGGTCCTCCAGCACAAACTCGAAGTGAAAGTGGAGCTAGCAGTAACACGATGAAGCCTTTATGTCTGAAATGCGGGAAGAATCATTTTGGCGAATGTTTGAAGGGAACTGGCATTTGTTTTAAATGTTAGAAGCCTGGACATCGCCGCCAAGATTGCTCGTTATGGAAGACAGTATCTGAAAAATGTGGTCCTACTCAGGCACCAATATTTCATCACCTTGATACCAGCTCAGTTGGTAGAGTTGATAAGGGTAAAGGGATCGAAATATCGGGATCTGTGGTGGAAATTAGAGAAGACAGACAGGTGCAGCCTAGAGTCTTCAATATGAACCAACAAGGGGCAAAAGTCGATGATACTGTTATTACAGGTATGATTTATGTACACAGTCACCTTCTAAAGGTATTATTCGATACAGGGGCTAGCCAATCTTTCATTGCTACAAAAGCAATTAAATAATCAAGGTTGGAACCTTATATATCGCTTGCAGAATATAATATCGAGATGACTACAAAGCTTTGATGTACAGTGTGGCTAACAATTGATGCCAACCCTAGTAGAAGCAGATGTTGCGGTTCTACCCCTATCTGAATTTGACATCATATTAAGGATGGATTGGTTATCAAGATGTGAAGCTATCATCAACTGTAAAAAGAAAAAAATTACACTTAAGCTGGACAATACGCAATGTACTTTTAAGGGACTGAATAAAGTTACAAAAATTATGATATCTTCATTAAAGGCACTGAAGAAACTAAGGAAGAGGTGTGAAGCAACTTTGGTAATGATTAAGGGAACCAATGTAGTGACATATGAGCCGACTACAGTTCCCGTAGTATGTGATTTTCTTGAACTATTTCCTGCAGAATTACCAGGGCTACGCCCATCAAGGGATGAATTCACTATCGATTTAGTGGAAGGAGCTAAACCAGTAGCAAAGGTATCATATCGTATGGCTCCTAAAGAATTGGCAGAACTGAAAAGTCATCTACAGGAATTACTTGATAAAGAGTTCATACGACTAAGCACTTCACTATGGGGAGCTCCGGTGCTTTTCGTTAAAAAGAAGAATGGTTCATTTCGATTATGTGTCGATTATCGAGAACTGAATAAGTTGACAATTCGAAACCAATATCATCTACCTCGCATTGACGATCTATTCGATCAATTAAGTCTTTTCCAAGATTGACTTAAGATCGGGATACCACTAGATGCAAATAAAGGAAGATGATATTTACAAGACCGCCTTTAGCATATGATACAGACACTTTGAGTTCGTAATCATGCTGTTTGGATTGACAAACGCGCCAACTGTTTTCATGGACTTAATGAACCGGGTATTCAAGGAATATCTGGATAGGTTTGTTATCGTATTTATCAATGACATTCTGATATATTTAGCAAGTAAGGGTGAACATGCAGAACACTTGAAGATTGTGTTGCAGACGTTGAAGAGTCATGCCTTATATGCAAAATTTTCTAAATGTAATTTATGGTTAAATGAAGTTTCTTTCTTGGGTCATGTGATTACAGAACATGGATTATCTATAGATCCAGCAAAAGTAGAGGCAATTATAAATTGGCCAAGACCGACTACAGTCACAGAAATCCGGAGCTTTCTCGGATTAGCAAGCTATTATAGAAACTTTGTAAACGGTTTTTCAGCGATTGCACTACCTCTTACGAAACTAACCCGAAAGAATGTTCTATTTCTCTGGACTGATGAGTGTCAGAAGGCATTTGATGAGTTAAAAGCAAGATTAACTACTGCACCAATATTAGTCATGTCATATGGCATTGAAGGCTTCCAAATTTACAGTGATGCATCCCTGAAAGGCCTTGGTTGTATTTTGATGCAGAATGGTAAAGTCATAGATTATGCCTCAAGACAATTGAAGGATTCTGAGTGTAATTATCTAACTCATGATTTAGAGTTGGCAGCTGACATATTTGCTCTAAAAATCTGGTGACATTACTTATATGATGCTCAATGTGAGATTTTTGCAGATCACAAAAGTTTAAAGTATATTTTCTCTTGGAAAGAAATAAATATGTGTCAGATACGATGGTTAGAACTTATCAAAGACTATGATGTCGATATTAAATGTCATCCCGGTAAAGCGAATATAGTAGTTGATGCGCTTAGTAAGAAGCACTTTGCGCCTATGATTGTTCCACTAACCGAGCAGAAGGAGTTATTGCGAGAGATACAAAACTTTGAACTGCTTACATGTATAACTACCTCTCAGACTCAAGGTGTACTCTTTCAACTAATGGCAGAATATTCCACTAAAGATAGGGTAAGGAAGGCAATGAACCAGGAACCTATATTTGTGAAAATTCTGGATAAGGTAAAAAGTGGACAATCAACTGTTTTTACAGAGCAAGATAGATTATTATTTCTGAATAAAAGGCTGTGCATTACTGATGTGAATACTCTTTAAGCAGAAATACTTTATGAAGTACATAATACAACTTATTCAATTCACCCTGGGAGAACGAAAATGTACCAAGATCTCAAGCAAGACTTCTAGTGACCAGGAATGAAGACTGATATAATTCAATATATTGTCAAATGTCACGCGTGCCAACTTGTGAAGGCAGAACATCAAAAACCTGGCGGATACTTACAGTCACTGCTGATCCTGAGTGGAAATGGGATGACATAACCATGGATTTTGTCATGGTATTGCTAAGGAGTAAAGCTGGGAACAACGGTATATGGATAATTATTGATCGATTAACGAAAGTTGCGTATTTCATTCCTATGAAAAATGATAGTCCAGTACAGAAGTTAGTCGATCAGTACATCGATGTTATTATAAAATATCATAGGATTCTCTGATCCATCGTATCTGATAGAGATGGATGCTTTACATCATATACTTGGAAGCTCGTGCAGAAAAGGTTAGGAACAAAGCTGCTATATAGTACCGCCTTCCATCCACAAACGGATGGTCAGTATGAGTGAACTATCCAAATGTTGGAAAATCTTTTGAGAATGGTCGTACTCGATCTTAAAGGCTCATGGGAAAAGTACTTATCGCTGGTGGAATTTTCGTATAATAATAGCTACCAGTCAAGTATTTAAATGACACCATTCAAAACATTATATGGACGAAGATGTCGTACCCCACTAAGCTAGGCAAAAGATGGCGATCAGAATTTATTCCCAAAGAATCAAGTGGATAAGATGAACGATAAACTTACACTGGTATGAGAAAGATTGAAAATAATACAAGACAGACAACAAAAATATTACAATGCCAGATATCGAAGTGTAGAGTTTGATGTAGGCGATATGGTATACCTTAAAATAAAGCTCTTCAAGGGAGCTTCACGAATTCGTCGACTTGGGAAGCTTAGTCCAAGATACGTGGGGCCATTTGTCATCTCTGAAAGGATTGGACCAGTGGCTTATCGCCTAATATTATCTGATACTCTTCAAAATCTTCATGATGTATTCCATGTTTCTTCGTTGAGAAAATACATAGTAGACCCAAAGAAAATAGTCTATCGTGAACAAATGCAAATAGAGCCGGATCTATCAAGTCCAACCGAGCCATACCAGATTGTAGATTGGCAAAATAAGCAACTTCAAAATCGAGATATTCGATTCGCCAAGGTCTGGTGAAAATGACATACTATTCAGGAAGCAACCTGGGAAAAAGAAGAACACATGAGAAATCTCTTCCCCCAATTGTTTGATGTACCTTTAGAGTGAGGATTTTCGCGGACGAAAATTCAATAAGGAGGGAGAATTGTAACGCCACTAAATTTAAGGTGCGTTAATATTACCACTTCTATGTCTTAATTAAGGTGTGTTAACATTACAACAATTATTTATAATAACATTTTGTATAATGGTGTGCTTATAGCCATGGGTAGGAATGAACCGGCGGTTCATTTATGCATTACGCGTGCAAGAGGGTGAGTGTCATCCTTCTGTTAAGCGGTGCCCGATAAATACCTAAGGAAAGAATGATGTTGTTCATTCTCATCTCTTCTGATTCCCGCACGAAGCCAGGAGACGGACCGGAGCCGCACGCCGATGGGAGCCCCCAAGCCCTCGTTTCTCCTCCGTTTTTCGTGATTTCTCTTCTGTTTGAAAGATAATCACTTCCTCTCCACTCCACTTGTTTCTTTCATGGAGTTTTTGCATGGATTGAAGCCAGTAGAAACCTAGTGTTTGGGATTTCTCTTGTTCCTTTCTTTTAAATTGTATCAAAAGTTTATGTAGATGACCCTTTGGTCCTAAATCATGATTTGAAGTGCTTTTAGTGAAACCCTAAGTCATATACTAGGGATTCTGAAATTTAAAAATCATGTATGGGGATGGGAAAGGACTCCTAGCAAGTGTGTCCCTCTAAATTAGCAAAATCTTCATCCCCATATTATTAGAGTGACAAAGAAGTTAACGTAGAGGATATCCTTTCACTTCAAATAATTATTTGGAGGATAGAGAGTGTTATCCCTTCAATACAAGTGAATAAACCTCATTTTAACATTTAGAGCAGCAAACAATTTAGGGGATTTTGGGTTAGGGCAGCAAAAATTGGCTAGTGCATGATGTTCCCTCGCCAATTGGACCAAAAGCCCTTGTTTTCAAGACAGGACAGCCACCCATTAAACTCTAAATGGCTCCTTTGACCTAATTAGGTCAAGTGGAGCCCGTCAAGAACATCTTGAAGTGTTTGACCTTATTTAAAACGGTAACCTATGTCTTCCGATTTAGGACGCGGTGTCACGCGGTGGTGGAATACAAGGCGACGATAGTGGTCGAAGGGATAAAGGGAAAGGGGTTGACAAAGTGAGTTCTCACTCTTTTGTAATTACTTTATTTCATGATTATTTTTCATGATTATGTTTTATGGTTATGTTTTATAAACGAATAATTGAAAATAAACATACAATAAATTAAATGAAGTAAATGACGTAAATGAAGAAGGAATAAAATAATGAAATGGGCTAAGTTAAGGGTTAACCCAACAGTGGAGGTGAGGTGAATGTCCTCTCAATGATAATGTAATGAAAGTTAACGTGCGAATATGAAAAGGCACGTTAAGAAATGTGTGCGAATATAAAAAGGCACGCAAGCGCGCTATATAAATGATACGAAATGTTAATATTCCCTTAACACTGACTGATAACAACAAGAAAGGTATAAGAGATAACGCTAAAAAAGTCCAACCCCACATGAAAAGATATATAGGAAAAGGATGAGCAAAAAATGAACAAAATAAGAAAAGGCCAACAATAAGAAGATGATGAAAACGAATTAATATGATATAACGAGAGAGAATGTAATCAAGAGAATGAACTATGAAATCCGTAAAATATAAATAAGACATCATAGTAAAAAGGGAACAAAGAGAATTCATTTAGTGTTTGACTAATAAAAAAAGCAACAAAAACAGGTCAAGGCGGATGCTACTCCTGCTAGCTCTATCAGGCCCCCTACACGCAAGGAGAAGATGTACAAGATTTGAGTTGACGTCATCACAGCCGTCTTTGGTGTCATGGATAAATTTTGTCAGGACCCATTCTTTTTCCAATCACAGATATAACATAATCGTTGATGAGAGAAATCATTCTGGATTCCTCCACTAAATGACTGCCAAAAAGTCTATTTATAACTTTTGAATTACGGTCATTAATACGTCCAGTGATATAAAAACTTATATCATCGCACTCATTAATAGACTCCTCAATTTGGATCTTTACATCTGCAATTGAACTCGTAAACATATAACGAAAATTTCCGCCTGCATAGTAGAATTTTGACTTCACCAAATCTTCAAGTGATAAAGTTTCATCTTCATTTGAATTTGTAATGCAATTCGAATAGTTATTAATATACTTTAAGAGATTGTCATTCTTAACAGCCATAAGATATTCTTGCAAACTTCATGAATATACAAAAAATTCTCTAACTCCATTTTTATAATTAGCATCAACCTTGCGTTTCCCTCGAGCAGCCATTGAGCTAACAATGAGCAGTCGTCCTTCGATTTCGCCAGACAAAACACAATGTTTAACCCATTTTTGGCAAGTCGACATAATTTCAGAATTATTTTTCCCCGTATTGGTATATCCATCAAGGATAAAGAGGTGTTTTCTAGTTGGGATGATTTTGCATAAAATGTCACGTATGTTTTCACTATTGTTATTCACCTCACAAGTCTATATACAATCGCCAATAAATTGAATACAATAAAATAGCAAATCATTATCACTGCAACACAACCAGGTCACAGTCCATTCAACTTTATCTAATGTTGTAATAAATGCAAATGCGGCAGAAGATTTTCCTGTGCCGGGAGGGCCAAGGATCCAACCCACCATTGATTTCTCAATAACTTCCTTTTCAATGAATTCAAAATGTTTTTGAAAATTCTGGTGGCGAAAGAGTACAAGGTTGTTTTCTCAACGTAGCAATTTAGCAATCTTCAAGTATTTAGCAGGAATTTCAAAAAAAATGAAACATCTTATTCAATGAGAGTGCGGGATAAGATTCGATGCTATTTATCCATATGGGTTTTATACCTTTTGTGATTTCAAATGCTGGAAAAAAGACAGTCATTAAATTGTAATCATATTTTACCATCTTTCAAGAAACTCAAAAAAAAATTTGGAAAAAACGAAAATGGATAAAATTTTAGGTCAATCTTTCACAATTTAAAGAATAATAATATATTACAAAGATTACATGTTGCATTGAAGGTGATGTTGCTCCCGGTTACCTCAATGAAGAAAGGATTTATGTAACAATTATGATTAATCGCATAATTTAAAAATTCATTGGGCAGAATAATATTCCCATCAGAGGATTTAAGCGTCAAAGCAGCGCTTGCAACGGTATCCAAAATGGGAGTGAATTGTGTCTTGATTGCTTCCTTGAACTTCGATAAACTAATATTATCACTGTCTTCAATTTCGAATGGTTGATTGTCTGAGTTTGCTAGGACTACATAAAAAACTTAATTCATCTTCTCCTGCTTTTATTGTACCTGATGGAATCAAGATAAGCATCAATTTTTGACTGAACTGTAAGTATATATCTGAAATAACAAATGATAATGAAATAAGTAGTAATATTTCATTCCAAAGTGCATGACAAGTTAAACGCAAGGAAATGCATGACAAGTTAAACATTTATCTCCACCCTCTCTTTCTCTCTTAATCCCTTTCTCACTTCTTAGGTGTTATCTCTTAATCCTTACCTCGTTTTTTTGTTCATGGAAGATACCGCCTCACCCTACCTGAACTGCAAGGGTACTCCCCCATTTTCCCCTTTGAAAACCTACAGTATTTCGCTCATTTCTCTAGTTCAGGGTTGGCTCCCCCATTTTAATATGAGCATGAACGATCCCATTGGCGGGTGTCGATACTCACGCGTGTACATGCGTTGTGTGAGATCGGGTGGAATTATCTTTTTAATGCATTATTATATTATGTTTATCATATTTTAGTATGTGTGCTATTTCTATTTGGGGATGGTTAAGCCTTTGTATCAAACCTCCTATATATAGGGAAGGGGTCTTAACGTCGATCTTATGCTTGTATTTGGTTGACTAAATGAAATCAGAGAGAGGATACGACCTAGTGTAGCCCCTCTTGCCTTAATACCTTCGGTTCTACCAATTTGACCCAACCTGCCGGATCGTATGCCGCTTCGCGCCATTTTTGGTCGTGCACATTGGCACACCCCTCCTTAGTTTGACCTCTCGTTACCTGTATTCCTCAGCTGATCAATCGCCGCCCTCTTCGTTGCTTCTCGTTGCCCTCTGTCGATCACTCACTGTTATTTTCACGACATCCCACGCACCTTGAATCCTGCTTGCTCCACCCTTTTTTCTTCCTCATGCATGCTCATCACTCAGAGCATGGCGACGATAAGGATATTGTTCCATCGATCAAGTCCCTCTCTGATCGCATCGATCGCGTTGATATCACGCTCTCTGACCTCCAAATCGATGTCCACGACATTCACTCCCTTTTTGCCAACCGCAAATCATCGTCCCCCCGTTCTTCGACCCCTCCATCCCCATCGTCGACTTCAACCAACTGCGTCGACTTCAACCAACTGCCTGCCGCGACCCCGACTGTCCCCATGACGAGTTCTAGTTCTATTTCAAGTAGTCGGCTCGTGGTTATGTAGTATTTTACAGTATAGTTTTTGTTATGAGTTACGAGTGTAGTTTTGATATGATCTTATAGTATACTTGTAACTGTAGCTCAGATTTTGTGATGACTCCTCTTTGTGTTTATGTATCGAGTCATCTGCTAGCGATGTATTATATTGTATCTGATGTAAAATAAATAATAAAAAGAGAAAATATGTTTTAGTTCTCTGCACTTTTTATATACTCTGTCATTATACATGTTTATGTATAATTGTTGAATGATCATATACCTGCCGCTCTCTGATTTAATAAGAATGAGATAAATGAAAATTGTGATGGTGCCTAAAAGGTAGGGATGTTACACGGGGCGAGTGCAAGCTTGCGCGGTCCACAAGCCCCCTGCACCTGGTGGCCAAACCACACGCGAGCTGAAGAGTTCTTTTCTCACTCGCATGTTCACTACTCGACTACCCACAACTCCAAAACTATTCTTCCTGCCTTGGTCCACCCAAGGGGGGACCCACTAGGTGAGCAAGGGGTTGTACAGCTCTGTTTGACATTTCGTCTAAGACTCTAAGCGTCGTTCAGGACGGGATGAACCAGAGGTCATACGTTTGAGAAGAAATGACAAGCGCCCTTTCACGACGCCCGGCGGGGCCGAGCCCGAGACGATCTGTTTGGGAAGAAAAGGACCGCACCCGGCCGGCGGGGCCGAGCCCGAGACGATCTGTTTGGGAAGAAAAGGACAGCACCCGGCCGGCAGGGCCAAGCCGGAGAAATGTCATTTAGGACACCAGCACCCCCTCCCTTCAACGACGACTATTTTGAACATGCGCAAACTGGCCGATTTCCCGCTGGTCCTCCGACCACCAGCCCACGTACACGCCGATCGTTTTCTCGCTCCTCCCTGACATGCCACCGGGTGGGTTCTCAGCGGGAGAAAAGAACGAGCACAGTGACACCATTTAGGACAGCAAATTTCTCTCTCCTCCCGCTTGACCCCGCCGGAACAACCTCCCACCAGATTGCCAAACATAGCCTTAGGCTCACTGTTTGGCACAGCCGTGCTGGTTATGAACCCTAGTTAGTGCCACTCACGTTTACTAATATAATTTCAGATATTCTGATTTTATTACGCTCAATTTTTTTGCCACTCACATTTTATAATTTAATTCAGATATCTTAATGTCATTATAATCCAATGTATACTTGTTCTGTGTTATTTTTACAACGTTTTTGTTCCTAAATAATAAAGTAATTTAGGATTCGTACAGTTGTGAACAGTGTTAAGAGCAGTCGTTCCTTAGCGGCGACCTCGCCTAGACTTTGGCTTCTTTGATGGACTTATTTTCACCGGTCAAGCGGTTACGACTGGTTATGAACTCCGTTTTATCAACGTTTTATAATATGCTCTCTATTTTATAGGTGATTGTTAACCGCAACCCGTAATTGGCTACTCGCACCTCAAAATCTCTCAATTTTTCGCGCATTTTCGAAATACGCCTTGTACATGCAATTTCAGGAAAGCTGTTCAACACGAAAGTTGTAGATATCGACGAGATCTACAACTTTCGTGGTGAACACTTTTCCTGAAATTGCATGTAGAAGGCGTATTTGGAAAAGACGCAAAATCTGGGCATATTTTCAAAGTACACCTTATACATGCATTTTTAGGAAAAAATGATCACCACGAAAGTTGTAGATCTCGTCGATATCTACAACTTTCGTGTTGAACACTTTTCCTGATATTGCATGTACAAGGCGTTTTGAAAAGGCGCAAAAAATTGAGAGATTTTGGGGTGCGACTAGTAAAATAACGGGTTGCGGTTAACAATCACAATTTTATAACCGACAACCACCCGTATTTTATAATATAATTTCAGATCCAAAATTTGTTTTTGGGTGGCATTATTATCAAACATATTAGAGTCCGTTCGTTTGCACGGAATTGAGTCACTGGAATTGAAATTGAATGTCTAATTACAATTCTGTAATTTGTTTGCTCGCCTGATGTTGAAATTTGAATTTTAATGAATTCTGTGAAATTCATTTTGAACTAAAGACAATTTTTTACAATCTACATAAGAATTGGACAATTTCGGCCGAGACACATTTTTAAGTTAAGCGCGCGATTTTTCGCCCGGGAGCACATGTTGTCGTACGGGCACGCGTTTTTCGCCCGTGAACGCGTTTTTCGCGGCGGCGCACATTTTTCCTCAGGTAGGCGTATTTCGCCATGGCGAGCGCTTTTTTCACTCTGGCGCGGTTTTTTCGCCCGGGAGCGATTTTTTCACACGGACGCGATTTTTTGCGTCCGGGGAGGATTTTTTGCCCGGACCAGATTTTTTTCGCCCCGACGAGATTTTTTCGAACGGGCACAATTTTTTGGTCGGGCTCAATTTTTTTCGCCCGGACGTGATTTTTACGCCCGGAGGTGATTTTTTTCGCCCAACCGCGCTATTTTTGCCCGACCGCAATTTTTTCGCCGGAGCGCAAATTTTTTGTTGATGCGTGCATTAACACGCGTTTTTTCGTCCGGCCGCTATTTTTTGCCCCGACGCAAATTTTTCACCCAACCACGCTATTTTCGCCTGAGCGCGATTTTTTCACCCCCGTGCGGTTTTTTCGCTGGGGCGCAATTTTCACCCGAGCAAATTTTTCGGCCCGGCGCAATTTTTTTAGTCCGGGCCTGATTTTTACTCCCAGGCGCGTTTTTTTCGCCCGTACTTGATTTTTACCTGGGAACGATTTTTTCACCCAACCGCGCTATTTTCGTAAGACCGCGATTTTTTTGCCCGAGCGCGAATTTTTCGCTGATGCGCGCATTTTTCGTCGGGACGGCGTATTTCGTATTGGTGCGTTTTTTTTCGCCCGACCGCGAATTTTTTTTCCGGGCGCAAAATTTTTCACCCGGATGCGATTTTTTCTCCCGGACCCGATTTTTTCGCCCGAACGTTATTTTTTCACACGGCAGCAAATTTTTCGCAGGGCCACGCTTTTTTGCCCGGCGCGATTTTTTGCCCGGGCGCGATTTTTTCGCCCGGGCGCGATTTTTTTACCCGGGCTCGATTTTTTCGCCAGGTCGCAAATTTTTTCGCGCAAACGCAATTTTTTTTCTCAAGCGCGATTTTTCTTTGGAACACGATTTTTTTGTCCGGACGTGATTTTTTCGCTGGACCGCGAAATTTTTTACCCAACCGCGTATTTTATTCGCCCGACACGATTTTTCCGCCTGGGAGCGATTTTTCCGCTAGGGTGCAATTTTTCGCTCGGGCGCATTTTTGTTTCCCGCACGAGATTTTTTGGCTCAGGCGAGATTTTTTTGTCCGGGCGAGATTTTTTTCGCCCGGGCGAAAAAATCACGCTCGGGTGACAAAAACTGGCACTGGTGACAAAATCGCGCCCGTACGAAAAAATGCAACCGGGCGAAAATATCGCAGTCATGTGAAAAAATCGCGGCATTGAGAAAAAATCTCGCCTGGGCGAAAAAATCTCGCTTGAGCGAAAAAACTCGCGCCCTGGCAAAACTATCGCTCCGGTGCGAAAAAGTCGCGGCTATAACGCACATTTGTTTATATTAATTTCTTCATAATATTTTTCAATTCTTATATTTAATTTTATTCAACAAACGAACAAAATAATTGATCATTTACACAATATTCAACAATATTTTTATTAGGCGAATACTGTAATTGGAATTAGTCACAAATATTTAATTTTACAATATTCACCAATATTTAATTTCAATATCGAATTTCAATTCCGTGCAAACGGACCTTTATATATGCTAGCAAATCATAAAATTCAAAAATAATTATTTGAAAAATAAGTTGTTATTAGCAAACCACCAAATTTTTTAAAAAAAAACTTCGACTCCGATGGCTATACAGGTATTCCTCACGTTTGGCTGGAGAGACCCCGAATCCAGCACACGGCTTCTGTGGACACGTCTCTTGGTGTGTCGTCGAGTTCCACAATCAGCTCGCAGCAGGCCAGCAGCGAGAAAGCTCTATGTCGAGGACGGCGACGCCAGCTCCGACCACTCTTGCTAATACCACCCCCTTGAAAGAGCTAGATGGAGATGATATCAGAAGGAAACTGAATGAGGAGAAGAACAGCAAGAAAATTGTGCTGAAAATTGGTTCTCCAACATTGTACGAGCTGAATCAGATATTCTTTGTGGCATTCCCACGAACACCCGGGCTGCATGGCTCATTAGCATGCATCAGCAACTTTACCGCATCATCGCCCTTGAAACTTGAAAGAGCTCGTTGGAGATGAATCCCCAGAGGACGAGGTTTCACAAGGGTTGTAGAAAATGAAGAAGTAGATTTCTCACCCCCATCGCAAGGAGTTGGGGCCACAAGGGACACCGGCGGCAGCGGCAAAGAATCACTAAGGGCCCGTTTGTTAAACAGTAAGGAGAATCCCTAGCGTCGGCGCCACCTGGACTATCGGAAAATAGCGAGTTGCTGCCGTGGAGGAGAAGCCCCAGCGAGATGGAATGACGAGTCGGAATGTCGAGGGGGAAGGGGAAGCACAGTTTAGAGTCGCTGCTCTATTTTTTTTATCGGTCTTAAATCGACCGAACCCTGATTTGCGAATTCCGATATGTCCGGCAAGATATTGTGAATAAGCTTAAACTAATTACAGGATTTTCAACTCAAATATCAATTATTAAAGTTACCCAAGAACCGAACAATGTAATTTGAATTCGTTTTTGAATTTTAATTCTAAGTCGTCAATTCCGCGCAAACGAACGAGCCCTGAGGGATTTTTTATTTTTATTCCTTGTATGAATTTTTGAATTGGAGGAAGTAAGCTCAAGTGCATGAGGAGGCAGCATTGGTAGCAAGGCAGAACGTCCAATGGAACCCTTCATTCTTCTCATATGTCATCAAGACGTCAAGACGACAACGCCCTAGCTGGAAGAGCCTCCTCTTCCAAAGCAGTTTCGTGCGTGCAGGTCTCGAATTGCTTTTTGGTGGGTTTAGGGTTTAGGTATTTTTTAGATCAAAAAAAATGCAAAAAATTGATGAATCCCGCATTTTTTTGGTTTCGGGATAGCGGCTGTAAACGCAGTGGTTATGAACCGTCATTTCTGAACGGCAGACCTCACCTACACTTGTGATGGTGCGGTCACAAACTAGATGGTTATAAACTGTCGTTCGTGAACACCCGACATCACTAAAGTATTTTCAACCACTTTAATGTTGAATCACGTAAGATATTCCCGAATACACTCCATTCTAGACGACTCATTCTTTCATTAGCAAACCGTTTTTTTTGCTTCTTTTTTGCGAACCAAAAAATACCCCCAAAACCATTATTATCAAATCCTTATAAATTATCCTAGCAGACAAAAAAACCATGTTTCTAATAACAATTCTTTTTTGCAAACTAAAAAATACCCCCAAAACCATTATTATCAAATCCCTATAATTTATATTAGACAAAAAAAACCATGTTTCTAATAACAAAAAAAATCGTTACACATTGGCGAACAAACGCCGTCTTTGGCCACAACTCGACGGCTAAGGCAATCATTAAGCTGCTTAATTATAGAATAACACATTAATTGCCTCTAATAGTGTTTTGACTTTTGAAAGTAATGATCAATTCTAAGCCTGCATCATTCAATTTATCAACCTTTAGCATCGAGGCAAACAAGTTCCTTCTTCAAGTAAAGTAGCACCCATAATAATCACACTCAAAGCAATTAGCAAATAGCCACAAATTCTCACATTTGCTTACAACATAAATGATACCAAAAACAAAGTGTGCGGGCAACGAGAGCCCGCAGAATCCCTCGCGCATGACCGTAGACTCAGCACGCCTTTGGGTGTGATTCCGCTGTAACACAGCCGACGAAAGCAGGTTTCTACCATGCGTTCGTCCCACAGGTGCCGACCATAATCCAAGCACGTATTCTCCAGACGGAACGGCAAATTTCGACCACCGGGAGCTTGAAAGACGGAGAATCGAAGATGTGGGTGACGGGCTCGGCTGAATATCGTCTCTTTCCGATAACTTAGCAACTGAGAAAACTAACTCTTGTACCAGGTTTCAGTATACGAAGCTATGTATATCGAGGAAGCGAATATGAATACAGGCAACGACTTTCTCAGGGAGAGGGCTTCCAGTCAAACTGCATGTTATTGAAGCTGTTAATCGGTCTGAGTCCACCGAGCAGCCGGTTTTCCATATCCTGCTGCTGCTGATGGCTTATCAGGGAAGAATCCTGAGACGCTTGATTCAGTCTGACCCTGCTGTTGGCGGCCAAAGCATTATTATTTGCCATGGCTGCCCTCAACCCGCTCGCTGTCACCGAGGATCCGATACCAGCCATGCCGCCGAACCCGGTGCCGCCGATGCCAGAATTGCCGACCATTCCGCTCCCGACCAAGCAGCTTTCGCCGTTTGGACTGGGTGTGGCCGAATTGATGCTCTTCATATCATTCCCCAGGCTGCTGACATAGTTTAGCTGGGAAGACATCATGATTTCTTGCAGCATTTGATGCACCGAAGCCTGTGAGTCAGGTAAATCCAGTTCGCGGGGTTCAGAAGCCATATTTGGCGGTAAGTTGGTGTTAATTCGAGAATTATGGATGGTTTGAGCCATATTTTCGCTTGAAGGGGGATTTGGAAGGAAAGGGGATGAAGGATTGGGTTGAGATGGTGGTATCGAACTGGAAGAGCTCGCCGATGGGATATGGGCATGATTTCCGCCGCCGTATATGCTGCTCGACGTATTCATCAAAGTTTCGTGTCTTGAGTTCATCGAATTCTGATGGAGAAGGCTGGCGATAGGAGTTCCGGAAGCCGACATCAATGATGGAGCATTGAGGGGGTTATTTACATTTGCCGCACCATTGTTACTGGAACCAATACCGGTTCCAAGGGAAGAAGTCTGCTCATTTTGGCTCGAAATTTGAGCTACATTTTGATGAGTACCTTGTGGCTGCGGTTGCTGAGAATGTAGGGCTGATGGCGAAGAATTCCTTTTAGGAAAGTTGATCAGGCTATCTGAACAACAACAAAAAAAGAGCAGGATGGATAAAATTGTATACAGAAATGCACATATATATATATATATAGACATACACGAGTGACAGGCACAGGGCTCCGCCCCTATGGCCAACCGCGAAAGTATCTCATCTACGATAGTGCACGGGAGCCCTCGTGCCCTGCGCGACATTATCACGACCACGATATTATCCCGGCACGACGACGCTCCCGCCGCTTGCAAACCCCAGCTTATACTCCGTTTGTCGCTCGTTTTTGCGGTGTGCATGAGGTTTGCGAGTGGCGGGAAGAACGTATTTTTTTGCAGTGACTGTCTATATGAGAGCACATTTTTTAAAAATAAAAAACACAGATTTTAAAAGTTTGAATTTTTTTAATAAAGAGGGGTAAAATTGGAAATGAATGTTTAACCAAAGGGTGTTTTTCCCTTTTAATATAGTATAGATATAGGCACACAGTGTATAAAACATGTTAGCAGTCAAGATACCGATACGAGACCATTTTCCTGTAAACTCCGGTTTTTGGGGTATGCGGCCTTACTCTGGTCTCGATTATGTAAACTTCAAACTAATTTAGGGTTTTAGGATTTAGGGTCTGGGGGTTTAAACAACTAAAGAAATTAGTTTCAATGATTCGAATGATTGCAGCTCAAAGAGGTAGAAAGGTCATGGAAGTTGAAATCCGCTAAGGAGTGTGTAACAACTCACCTGCCGAATCAACTAGCCCCGAAAATGGATGGCGCTTAAGCGCGCGACCTACACCCTAGGTGGTGATGAGAAATTTGATATTTATCTTATTATAATTTGTAATCGCAAATTTAATGATTGCAAATTATTTTCATTTTTCTTAGAATGTTAAATTGTTAATGTAGACTTCTATGCAATTTATCCATGGGTATTTATACTAATGTGATGCAGTGAAGAAGGCGTGAAAAGACTTATAACCCTAATATCTCATCATTCTCCCTCTTGGCCGTTGGCCTCCTCCCACTTCCTAGGGTTTCCACCGCCGACCACCACAAGGATTATCAAGGAAAGAGAAGGAGCACGCTATCGACTACAATTTGATTCTCCCTCGACCCGTGTCGAGATCCAATTTTGAAGGCATGTAAGAGAAAATATTAGGGCTAGTTTCAGGGATCAAAGAATATAAAATATAAAATGTAGACTTTCCTAAACATTATACCAATAGCCTAAAATCTGAAAATGTGTATCCATATGGACCAATAATATACCATAACACAACCCAAACCATGCAGTGATCAACCGGTTAATTGGCTCAAATGGCAACACCGGAATTTGACTGATATTGATAGATTTCTTTGGCCAATTAAGAAACCAGTTTTGAAAATAGTACGAGATGCCAAAACGCACATTGGGTAGCTCTTAATGTAGTTTTGACTTTTAAGACCGACAGAGTTTCAAAAGGGGGGAACTACAACAGTTAAAGTCTCCATTTTATTGAGATATTCTTGCATGCAAGATTATATGGAAACCTTTATGAAACAGATGTTGGTAAACAAGGATAAAAGGCATGTATATTTACCCATAGGTCCAGTACCAGTTTCCTTACTGTAATCGATCAGATCCTTCATGCTATTCACCACTTCAGATATCTGTAATACAGAATTTCAGTAAAGGAACAACTAAATTGTAAAATAGAATGACATTACAGCACAAAGAATAATGCCACAGTACTGATCTGAAACAAATGAACAGAAAAAGGACTTTTAACAGATACCACATCTACAGCAAAGGATGAATAAAAGGTATGGTGTAGGCTAGAACGCTAAACCAAACAAAAAAAAATCTAGTATCAACTACTAGGAAAGATGATCGACCCTAATAACAATCGCTTTGAACAGCCAAACAACTGTATGTATAACTAATGGAAATGGAAAATTTAACAAATATCAACGGAAACATTTAACATGTAACATCCTTAAATTTACGCGCCGTCTCTCATAACTTCAGGGTCCGGTTGCGAATGATTAGGATCGGCGCCATCGAAAATTCGAATATATATGTGCTCGCTACATTTATATTTCATGCATTAGATAAATAAAAACAAATATACTAATTCCAGGTGGCAGAGATTCTACGAAAATTGACGTGTTGAGTTCGTAGTTCGCAAGGACGTTTCTCTGTTCAACATATTGAGGTCTTAGTCCTTAATGTCATTTTTGCAAATTGCGCATTAGGGTTTGCAGTTACAATTCCTATAACTCACGACCACCTACTCCCAATAAAATCGCGTGAACCGACTTAATTCTCCCTCTCACCAGCCGCACGACAGGGAAACCGCAAAATCCTCGCGCGCTTGCAACGGTCTTTCGTCAATCCCTGCCCTCATTCTAGTCGGCCAACGAGAAATCAAGTTCGACAAGCTCTATTCCCATCGAAATCGACGGCATCAAGTGCCAACATCTCACCCCTACAATCGTGAGTCTTTTTAGTCGCTGGTAGCAGTCTGCCGCCCGTTGTTAGTAGGCCGATCACCGCTCCTCTTCCGCCATTTTTGGACGGGTAAGCCCCAACTTTCATTCTAGCATGTTTTTTCAGTGAGCGTCCAAATGGATCCTTAGTTTTTTTCCTTCTTCCTTTGATCGTCTTATTTTTCATTCGTTTTTTATTGCAGGAATCGAAGATATCGACCCCCTTTTCATTCATAAATCTATTGCCTTTTGTGTGGCTTCCATTGTTGAAGTAAGATAATGACCCTTTACATTATTTTTCTTCATATTACTTTCTTCGACTTGGAATGTCGAAGGGTCTCCAACGAAGCCCTAGAAGATTCATAACTAATTAGCTAGGGTCTATGATTTTCTTTTCAGATTATAGATTTACCTTATATATCAGAGAAGCCTTGCATAAATCCCAAATCGAGAAAACCCTAGCAGTGGGATCAGGGCATTAAGAGACTAGTCAGAGGAGACTTGTAACTTCTATTTCAACTTGGTGAAATCATGTTGTCTAGCTGCTTTTATAAATGCCACATCACATAATGTAAGAAATTTGTTTCCTTTTGGTTAGGCATATCACGTAGTTTAATTTATGTATTGTTAACCCAGAAATCGGCGATCCTTCCCAAGGTGGCCAGCTGGCTCATCGTGACCCTTAGATTCTCCCTTTTGATCGCGATGGGTCCCAGCATAGGCGGACAGTTTTCCCTATCCGCCTAAGTCTCCTAGCAACCGCGTGCCCTGCGGGACGGCGGGCTATTCCCATGGCTCACCCTCGCGGGACATGCGGTTAGGTCCGCTAATCATGCAGTGCTTTTCCTTGCAGGAGTCCGCCAACAGCATTCCCAGGAGCGGCCTCCTATTTCTCCCAAGGGGCGGTGGTCTCCTACCACCGTCCGCCGAGGACGCCCGCCAGGGGCGACCTCCCTGCTGCCCGAGGGGCGGCGGCCTCCTGCCGCCGTCCGCCGAGGCCGCCCACCCGGGGCGGCCTCTGCCCGCCAGCCGGGCGGACTCCACCCGGAGTCCGCCCAGGCCGCCCGCAAGGGGGCGGCCAGGCCCGCCGGGCGGACTCCCCCTGGAGCCCGCCGGGCGGACTCCCCCTGGAGTCCGCCCAGGCCGCCCGCTAGGGGGCGGCCCCGGCTCCAGCCGGGCGGACTCCACCCGGAGTCCGCCCAGGCCGCCCGCAAGGGGGCGGCCAGGCCCGCCGGGCGGACTCCCCCTGGAGTCCGCCCAGGCCGCCCGCTAGGGGGCGGCCCCGGCTCCAGCCGGGCGGACTCCACCCGGAGTCCGCCCAGGCCGCCCGCAAGGGGGCGGCCAGGCCCGCCGGGCGGACTCCCCCTGGAGTCCGCCCAGGCCGCCCGCTAGGGGGCGGCCCCGGCTCCAGCCGGGCGGACTCCACCCGGAGTCCGCCCAGGCCGCCCGCAAGGGGGCGGCCAGGCCCGCCGGGCGGACTCCCCCTGGAGTCCGCCCAGGCCGCCCGCTAGGGGGCGGCCCCGGCTCCAGCCGGGCGGACTCCACCCGGAGTCCGCCCAGGCCGCCCGCAAGGGGGCGGCCCCGGCTCCAGCCGGGCGGACTCCACCCGGAGTCCGCCCAGGCCGCCCGCAAGGGGGCGGCCAGGCCCGCCGGGCGGACTCCCCCTGGAGTCCGCCCAGGCCGCCCGCTAGGGGGCGGCCCCGGCGCCCTGCCGGGCGGACTCCCCCCGGAGTCCGCCCCAGGCCGCCCGCTAGGGGGCGGCCTCCGGCCTGCCGGGCGGACTCCTCCCGGAGTCCGCCCAGTCCGCCCGCTAGGGGGCGGACCCCAGTTCTCTCCAGGGCCTTCTGCCGCTTGCTTCATCGCTCGACAGTGGCGGACGCAAAATCTCTGTCCGCGGAGTCCGCGCAGGTCGTCATGCTGATGTCACTGGGCCCCGCTTCTAGAAGAACTCCCCTGGGCCTATAAATAGCCCATGGTGCCTCTCATTCTGCACGGTTCCTGGATCTGGCTGGATCCTGCAAGTCTTGCCAGCAAGCCCTGCGGACTCCGTTTTCCAGTCCGCGCAGTCCGTCATCACCTCCTCCAGCAAGCTCTGCGGACTCAGTTTCCTGTCCGCACAGCTCTCCAGCAGCTCTTCAGCAGCTTGCCAGCAGACTCTGCAGACTCAGTTTCTCAGTCCTCCAGCTTGCCAGCAGACTCTTTTACTTAGTCTCTGGCAGCTTCTCTCCTCTGCTTTCTGGCATTTTCTTCTCTCTTAGCCGCCAGCTTCTCCTTGTACCCCTTTATTGATTTGTTGCAAAGGTGTACTTGTAAGCTTGTAATCTCTAGCTTTTAATAAAAGGAAAGCCCGTCGCAGGAGTGGCATTTAGGCCGCGGCGGGCGAAGTGTGTTGTTGCCGCTGCTAGCGGCCCCCCTTCTTCTTCTCTCTGCTCAGCAAGCCTTGCTCCTCTGCTCAGCAAGTCTTGCTCCTCTGCTCAGCAAGCTTCTTCTCAGCTCAGCTCAGCTCTTCTCGGCAACCAACCTGCAAGCACAACCGTCCCCTTAGCCGTCTGCTCGACAGCTCCTGATCAACCTCCTTCTCCTCTCCTGATCAACCCGCTCTGTTGATCAAGCTTCTCTCCTCTATCCCCGCAACCCTCTTTGACAAGCCGTTTGCTCCACTCTCGAGCACTCAGAGGCTTCCTTCCTTCCTTCCTTCCCTCCTCTCCTCCTCTCCTAGCTTGTGAGACCGAACACCCCCTCCGTGTTAGCTGGCTGGTGCCCCGCGACGTTTCCGCGCATCAACAGTTAACACGCGACCTTCAGATCCGGTCAGACGGTGAACAGCGACAGTTAGCCATGTCAGATCAATCAGCCGAGAACTTTGCTCCAAGTCCCAGTGAAGATCCTCTCTGGGAAGCTTTTGAGCAGTCGCGCCGTGAGAATGCTCAACAGTTCCAAGCAATCAACCAAGTCCTTGCTGCGATCACGCAGCGGTTAGACTCTCGTCCAGCAACTGCTCCAGCTGCTCCAATCAACCCAACGCCAACATCAGAGCATAAGCAAGCTTATTCTCAAGCTTGTCCTCCGTTCTATCCGCCTTACACCCCGACCTTCCCGCAAGGTCCTGCTGCTCCTTTGCGAACTCAAGAGGAAGAGTTTGCCGCTCGCCAAAACTTCTTCCGGCAAGCAGCCCGGGGAAGTCCTGCTAGATTTCTCAACTTTCAAGGAAGTCATCCTTGCCCCCCAGCTCCTGCCTCTGCTCCCCCTGCAGCAACCTTTCCTTTCTACCCCCCTGCTTCTTTTGCAGCTGCAGCCTATGCTCCCTTTGATCCCTATGCTGTGGGAGAGCAGGAAGAGCCGTCGCCCTTTATTGAGAGTGTTCGCCTTGAACCTACTCCAGCAAACTTCAGAGAGCCTCGACTGCCAATCTATACAGGAGAGACTGATCCGGTCAAGCATCTTCAAGCCTTCGAATCAGCCGTTGCTCTCAAGACTCTGTCAGATGCAACCAAGTGCAAGCTCCTTGTGACAACCTTTGATGGGCAAGTGAGGGATTGGTTCTATGGCCTCCGTCCCCACTCCATCTCTTCCTTCCTTGATCTTCGTAGAGAATTCCTTCTCAGATTCTCTACCTCCTCCAAGAGAAAGGGCGGTCCTGAAGCCCTCTTTGAGATCAGACAGCGCAGTGATGAAACTTGGTCTCAATTTGTTGATCGATTCCAGAGAGAGATTTTGGACATCGAAATCGTTGATCAAGAAATGTACCGAGTGGCTCTTATCCATGGTCTTCGCGAAGGGCCTCTCAAGTTTGAAGCTAATGTCCGTGCTCCAAGGACATACCAAGAGCTGATCGCTCTAGCCAACTCATACATCCGAGGCGAGAAGAGCAATCCAGGCTTCGTTTCCAAGCTCGTATCAGAGAAAGATCCGTTTCGCAAGCAACCTCTAAGGTCTCCTTACAATCATTTCCCAGCTCACTCAAGGAAGGAGAGAAGGCTTCATCGCCAGCGATACTCCTTCCCGAGCCGTGATGCTCAAGATCCTTTGCTACCACTAGCTCCTTCTCAAACAGCAACTGTTCAACAAGAGCAAGACGATGACTTGCATGAGTCAGATCTCGACGACGTCGTGCAAGAAGTAGTCCAGATCATGAAAGATAGGGCAAGCTACAAGAAGCCCTATCGGCCGACCGATCAGAGGTCTAGAAGTTCAGAGCCTTATTGTGAATTCCACAAAGAGCCAGGCCATCGAACAGAAGACTGCCGAGCATTCCGCCAGCTTGTGCAAAGGATGCTCCGGCAAGGCAAGATGCATGACTTGCTTCCTAAAGAAGATCGCCCTGATCCGTCAACTTCAAAGGGCAAAGAAAGTTCAGATGTTCCTTGCTCCTCAAGAGGGGTGAGCCAGGTCGAAGATTATCCTCTCCTCGTTGTTAACAAAGAAGTCGAATGCTTCGATGCCAATGACGAGGGTATACTGGGAAGGCTATTCTAAACTAGCAAGGACTACACAGTCCTCCAAAGCGAGGGACTTCACAGTCCTCCAGGGCTCCTTACAACCTTCAGGGGTTATCTCAACCCTTACTCTCTCTCTTTCAAACATTTTCATTACAACACTTCTCAGTGTTTTATTCTTGCTTTTCTGCAAAGCTTTTATTCAGAGATCCTGTACTGACACAGTTCCCTTTTTGTTGCTCTCTCTCTCTCTCTCTGGATCAATACGCCAATGAGATTTCGCCGAGTCTGAAACGTTCCCTCCGTAGTTTGTTCTTGCACTACCGCTTCGACCACATATGGCGGGAGTATACCCATGTGTGTAGTGGGAGCAGTTCATCTACGATTATGGGCTTCAGGCTTAGGATCCTAGCCAGCATCTGACACAGAGTGTGTGCTAGGGGAGCCCCATGTGTTAGCTCTGTTGTGCGTCTTATAGGAAACACTACGGTTAGGATGATCTTCGCTGGACAAGCAATGGCAATCAAGCGTAGCCTTGTCTCTTAGATCAGCCTTCAACTGTGGTGGCCGAATAACTCTCCGGTATCCTCGATCCATGCCTCTCGGGTTCTCACAACTCCACTGATCAATACACAGACAATATAGGCCTCTTGGCGCAACCTGTCTCCTTGATCAGTGATGCTTGTGCCCAGGGCAAGAGAGCAGAGTTTCTAGCGATCCTTCTCAGGATCTTCCTTGTTTCTAGCGATCCTTCTCAGGATCTTCCTTGCTTCCAGCGGTCCTTCTCAGGACCTTCCCTTGCTTTGTGCCCTCCTTGAGGATGCGCGGCCAGCCCGCTTTGAGCAGGACCATACTCGGAATGACTTTCTCAGGCCAGTGATGCATAAGGCCCACGGGGAACACCTGTGGCAGCATTCAACCTTCTTTAGTCATTCCGAACATGGACCTCTTTTTTCCTTTTTCCCCCCTCCTTGAGGATGCGCGGCCAGCCCGCTTTGAGTAGGACTATACTTGGGATGATTTCTCGGGCAAGTGATGCATAAGGCCCACGGGGAACACCTGTGGCAGCATTCAACCCACTTTAGTCATTCCGGGTGCAGCCCTCCTTTTTCTCTCTTGCCTTCTTTCACAGGTGAGCAGGTTAATCCGACCTACCAAAAGGATTTTCAGCAATCACTTTGCTCGTGCTCATCCTATATGAATTGCTTATTCAAAGCTCTATCGGATGATGACTCGCACTCTATCTATATAAGTCCTGTTGCTCTTATCTTCTATATATTGTTTGCTCAAGCGCTATCAGCCATGCTATTGTAATCCAGTCATATCTATCAGCAGCTAACACTCAGTTTATTGATATGGGTTTCATAATAGTATTCATCAGGCATTCCTCTTGCTAATTGGTCATATCAGCCTTATCTTGTCGACAGTTAACAGCCTGCAGTTAACACTTGCAAGCCTTCTCTTCACAGGTACTTGCAAGTTATCTTCATATCTTATTTGCTTCTAACTTCTCTTCTTGCAGAAATTAGCAAACACCTGCAAGCCTCATCCAGGTACTTGCAGCTTATTTTTATATACGATACCTGCTCTTAACTCTCTTCTTGCAGAGATCCACAAACCCTTGCAAGTTTCTTCACAGGTACTTGCAAGTTACTCTCATATATTGTGCATGTTCCTAACTCTCTTCTTGCAGAGATCAGCAAAGACTTGCAGGTCCCTTTCAGGTACTTGCGAGTTGTTATGCCTTTCTGTTTTCCTCACTTTCGTTTTGCAGAACATTACAGAAGACACGCCTTCTTCGTTTTGCAAAAGCAAATTCAGGTACACACTCGATGTGTCACCCCTACATGCTTACCCTAACTTTCCTCTTGCAGGAAAGTAGACAGGAAGCGCCAAGCTTCTAAGAAGAGTCTTCAGGTTCTGTCTCTCCTTGCTCTTCTTCTTCCGTTGGGGTGGATCACGATTTTCGTGGGTCTCCAACTTTTTCGAAGTTCTTTTCGGAACTTGAAAAAGTGCGGGGATTATGTTAACCCAGAAATTGGCGATCCTTCCCAAGGTGGCCAGCTGGCTCATCGTGACCCTTAGATTCTCCCTTTTGATCGCGATGGGTCCCAGCATAGGCGGACAGTTTTCCCTATCCGCCTAAGTCTCCTAGCAACCGCGTGCCCTGCGGGACGGCGGGCTATTCCCATGGCTCACCCTCGCGGGACATGCGGTTAGGTCCGCTAATCATGCAGTGCTTTTCCTTGCAGGAGTCCGCCAACAGCATTCCCAGGAGCGGCCTCCTATTTCTCCCAAGGGGCGGTGGTCTCCTACCACCGTCCGCCGAGGACGCCCGCCAGGGGCGACCTCCCTGCTGCCCGAGGGGCGGCGGCCTCCTGCCGCCGTCCGCCGAGGCCGCCCACCCGGGGCGGCCTCTGCCCGCCAGCCGGGCGGACTCCACCCGGAGTCCGCCCAGGCCGCCCGCAAGGGGGCGGCCAGGCCCGCCGGGCGGACTCCCCCTGGAGTCCGTCCAGGCCGCCCGCTAGGGGGCGGCCCCGGCTCCAGCCGGGCGGACTCCACCCGGAGTCCGCCCAGGCCGCCTGCAAGGGGGCGGCCAGGCCCGCCGGGCGGACTCCCCCTGGAGTCCGCCCAGGCCGCCCGCTAGGGGGCGGCCCCGGCTCCAGCCGGGCGGACTCCACCCGGAGTCCGCCCAGGCCGCCCGCAAGGGGGCGGCCAGGCCCGCCGGGCGGACTCCCCCTGGAGTCCGCCCAGGCCGCCCGCTAGGGGGCGGCCCCGGCTCCAGCCGGGCGGACTCCACCCGGAGTCCGCCCAGGCCGCCCGCAAGGGGGCGGCCAGGCCCGCCGGGCGGACTCCCCCTGGAGTCCGCCCAGGCCGCCCGCTAGGGGGCGGCCCCGGCTCCAGCCGGGCGGACTCCACCCGGAGTCCGCCCAGGCCGCCCGCAAGGGGGCGGCCCCGGCTCCAGCCGGGCGGACTCCACCCGGAGTCCGCCCAGGCCGCCCGCAAGGGGGCGGCCAGGCCCGCCGGGCGGACTCCCCCTGGAGTCCGCCCAGGCCGCCCGCTAGGGGGCGGCCCCGGCGCCCTGCCGGGCGGACTCCCCCCGGAGTCCGCCCCAGGCCGCCCGCTAGGGGGCGGCCTCCGGCCTGTCGGGCGGACTCCTCCCGGAGTCCGCCCAGTCCGCCCGCTAGGGGGCGGACCCCAGTTCTCTCCAGGGCCTTCTGCCGCTTGCTTCATCGCTCGACAGTGGCGGACGCAAAATCTCTGTCCGCGGAGTCCGCGCAGGTCGTCATGCTGATGTCACTGGGCCCCGCTTCTAGAAGAACTCCCCTGGGCCTATAAATAGCCCATGGTGCCTCTCATTCTGCACGGTTCCTGGATCTGGCTGGATCCTGCAAGTCTTGCCAGCAAGCCCTGCGGACTCCGTTTTCCAGTCCGCGCAGTCCGTCATCACCTCCTCCAGCAAGCTCTGCGGACTCAGTTTCCTGTCCGCACAGCTCTCCAGCAGCTCTTCAGCAGCTTGCCAGCAGACTCTGCAGACTCAGTTTCTCAGTCCTCCAGCTTGCCAGCAGACTCTTTTACTTAGTCTCTGGCAGCTTCTCTCCTCTGCTTTCTGGCATTTTCTTCTCTCTTAGCCGCCAGCTTCTCCTTGTACCCCTTTATTGATTTGTTGCAAAGGTGTACTTGTAAGCTTGTAATCTCTAGCTTTTAATAAAAGGAAAGCCCGTCGCAGGAGTGGCATTTAGGCCGCGGCGGGCGAAGTGTGTTGTTGCCGCTGCTAGCGGCCCCCCTTCTTCTTCTCTCTGCTCAGCAAGCCTTGCTCCTCTGCTCAGCAAGCCTTGCTCCTCTGCTCAGCAAGCTTCTTCTCAGCTCAGCTCAGCTCTTCTCGGCAACCAACCTGCAAGCACAACCGTCCCCTTAGCCGTCTGCTCGACAGCTCCTGATCAACCTCCTTCTCCTCTCCTGATCAACCCGCTCTGTTGATCAAGCTTCTCTCCTCTATCCCCGCAACCCTCTTTGACAAGCCGTTTGCTCCACTCTCGAGCACTCAGAGGCTTCCTTCCTTCCTTCCTTCCCTCCTCTCCTCCTCTCCTAGCTTGTGAGACCGAACACCCCCTCCGTGTTAGCTGGCTGGTGCCCCGCGACGTTTCCGCGCATCAACATGTATTATACATTGTTATGTAGAAATATGGTGAGAAATTGAAATATACATATCATACATTGTGTATAAATAAGAAACAATGAATCAGAACTTAGCACTATGTCACCAGAATATGCACAATGGTTAGATTCAAGTGAAGTCTTCAGATAATTTATCTTATATATAATAGTAAATGGTTATGGAGAAACATGATATGGATGCGTGATTTAAGATACCATATATGATGTAGAGATTATGATTTTAATCATTTTATCACAATAATTCGAACTATAGATGCTTAAGTATAAGTCCTATTATGACTTGTACATTCCACCTATTAGATTATATACTTTCCCAATGTACGCATACAAGTAAATATGAACCTATGAGATTAATTAATGTGTAAATAGAAACAAAAAAAGGTGTATAGTTTCAGTTATGCAATCTACCTTGGTACGAAAAATTTGATAAATGTGAATATAGTTAGAGATAATAAAACCAACTTTTTATTATTAGCAACCCTATACTCTTATATATAGAGTAAGGGAAAAGAGGAACACAGACAAAACTACCCTTATGATGGTAAAATACAAATAAAATTGATTTCAACTCTCCCCCTCAAGTCGAACACAAGATATCTGTCATTCTGAGTCTATTGATATCATCAATAAACACATCGCACCCTAAGCTTTTGGTGAAGACATCGGCCAACTGATCTCTGGAGTGAACGAAAGGAGTGACTAAATTTCCTTTTTCAAGATGTTCTTTAATGAAATGACGATCAACCTCAACATGCTTAGTTCTGTCATGTTGGACTGGATTGTGAGCTATGCTGATAGCAACTTTGTTGTCACAGAACAGCGAGCTGGGGGCATCTTCCTGAAGGTCCAGGTCTTGCAATAAGGTGCACAACCATAAGACTTCACAGAGGCCTTGAGACATAGATCGATACTCGGCTTCAGCACTAGATCTGGCCACCACATTTTGTTTCTTGCTACGTCATGTGACCAAATTTTCATTAACAAAGGTGCAATACTCTGTTGTAGATTTGCTGTCATCACGACTTCCGACCCAACCCGCATCAGTAAAAACATCAATCTTTAAATGGTTGTTCTTTGAAAACATCAACCCCCGACCCGGAGCCTTCTTTAAGTACCGTAGTACGTGGTATGCAACATCATGATGTCTGATCCTAGGGGCATGCATATACCTACTCAAGATTCCAACTGCATATGTGATATCGGGACGAGTGTGTGAAAGATATAAAAGCTTCCCCACCAATCTCTGATAACTTGAAGCATCCGTGCGATCGCCATCGCTATCTTCATCGATCTTATGGATCTCCTCGATAGAGGTGTTGGCAGGAACACAACCCAGCATCCCGGTCTCTGTTAACAAATTTAACACATATTTATGTTGCAAGATGAAGATACCCTGATCAGAACGGGTCACTTCAATTTGTAAGAAGAAACGAAGCTTTCTCAAGTCCTTTACTTCAAACTCAGTTGATAGAAGAGCCTTCAGCTTTGAGATTTCATCCGAGTCATCTCCGGTGATCACAATGTCATCAACATAGACGATAAGAACAAGTTTCCCCTCATTCTTTCTGAAAAACAATGTATGATCTGAATGTCCCTGTTTGTAGCCAAACTTGATCATGGCCTTGTGGAATTTGCCAAAAAAAAAGCCCTAGGGGACTACTTCAGCCCGTACGACCAGTCCTCCTTGTCCCCTCTTCGCAAAATCTGGGGGAAATGTCATGTACACCTCTTCGTCGAGGTCACCATGCAGAAACACATTTTTGACGTCCAACTGATGAAGATCACAGCCCAAGCACAAAGCACAAGATAAAATCACACGAACAGAGTCCATCTTTGCAACCGGGGCAAAGGTCTCCTGGTAGTCGACCCTTGAGTCTGGGCGTAGCCACGAGCAACCAGACGGGCTTTATATCGCTCAACTTTACCATTCTGATTTTGCTTAACGGAGAAGACCCACCTTGAACTGATTGTTTTCTTTTCAGGAGGAAGGGAAGAGACATCACATGTGTGATTCTTATCAAAAGCAGACATTTCCTCCTTCATTGGTTGAGCCCATGCCGGAATGCAAACCGCCTTCTGCCACGTCTTAGGAATAGTGATCACGGACAAGGAAGATATGAAACCCTGATGAAGCTGAGGAAGGTGATCATAAGCAACATAATTAGAGATAGGGTGTTCCGTACACACGACCTTACCTCTTAGCACAACAATGGGAACATGCAAATCAACATCAGAATCTGAGTCGAAAGACGGCACCGGCAGCGACGAGGCAACGAAGGACGGTTTACCTGTTTGCCGACGATGATATATATGAGAAAACGGGGAGATGAGGGACGGATGGTGATATATGGGAGAAAACGACGTGGGTAGAGGTGACGAAGGGGGTGTAGGTGAAGGGGGTATAGGAGTAGCTATGGTGGAAGACATGGTAGGTGTAGGAGGAATCAGAGGGAGTGGCACTGAATTGATGTCATCTTTCTCCCCCTGACGAGTGGAGGGAGTCAAATCCAAGTACGATTCCTCCTCACGGAAGGTCACATCCATAGTACAGAAAAAACGTCTGGAAGGGAGGTGATAACACCGATACCCTTTTGTAGTGGTGGAATAGCCAAGAAATACACAACGAAGAGCCCGAGGGTCAAGCTTGTCACGATGAGAATGATGGACGTGAACAAAACATACGCACCCAAAAACGCGGGGTGGAAGATGGGCGGTATGAACAACAGAAGTAGAGAAAAGACGGGCCAAAGTAGTATAGACGAGAACTCGTGAAGGGAGACGATTGATAAGATGAGTAGCAGTTAGGATGACATCACCCCAACATGATTTTGGGAGATGCATGGTAGTGAGTAGGCATCAGGCAACATCAAGGAGATGCTGATTTTTTCGTTCAGCAACACCATTTTGGGTGGAGGTATAAATACAAGTGGTTTGGTGAATAATTCCATGATTGGCGAGGTATGAGCCAAATGCTCCACGGTCATCGTATCCCCCCATTATAACTACGAAGAACACGGATTGTACCATTAAACTGGGTTTGCACCATTTTATGAAGGGTTTGAAAAGCCAGAAACATTTTATTTTTTCTGTAAGAGAAAAACCCAAGCAGTGCGGGAAAACAATCGATAAAAGTAACAAATCAACGATAACCAGTTAACGATACAACAGGGGAAGACCCCCAAACATCAGAATGTATAATAGCAAAAGAAGTAGTACTAAGGGAGGATACATGCGACAAAGAATGTCGAACATGTTTTGACTTTTCACAAGCATCATATTTTAAAGTCTGAACAAACAGAGATAAAGTATGAAATAATTTCTGAAGATAGACTGGAGAAGGATGACCAAGATGCAAGTGCCAGCGCCGAGCATCAGCAGCAGTAACAGCAGAAGAAGAGAGAGCAAGAGACGATGAAGTAGCCTTCAGATAGTACAAGCCACCGTGATTCCTACCACTGTCAATGATCTGCTTCGTACCCAGTTCCTGAAAAACACAAGAATCAGGAAAGAAGGTTACAAAACAGTTAAGAGACCGAGTGATATTGCTAATGGAAAGAAAATTGCGAGGAAATGAAGGGACATGCAAGAAAGAGAAGAGGAACACGAAATGTTGCTTTTGCCCGCAATAGGGGAGTAGGTGTCATTTGCAGAGATAACTTTGTCCTTACCAGACAAAGGAGTGTAGGAAGAGAAACCTGAGGAGGAGTCGGTCATGTGATCGGTAGCTCATGAGTCAATGATCCACTCAGAAGGAGGTGTCACAGCAGCATTGGCACTGGACATAGCAGCAGTAGCAAAGGAAGTAGAAGTACTGCTCTGGGAAGTGTCTGACTGGGAGTGCAGGAGGCAACGGAGAGGATCCAATTCCAAGGTGGTAAAATGTCCTGGGAGTTGACCCTGATGGTCGTCATGAACCTCAGTGGAGTAAGCAGCATCATAAGGACGAGAACCACTTTGACATTAACCCCCTCGTCCTGGACCACGACCATGGCCGGATCCAGGTGTAATAAGGTGAGGATGTAGCTTGAAGCACACATCTCGAGTATGGACCCTGCGACCACAGTAATCATAGGTAGGAACAGTGTTGGCATGGTTGGAGCCACCATGACCAACACTGGTAAAAGCAGAGCGATCAGAAGGAGTAGCACGACCTCCGACGGTTTTCATCGCCAAGAACCATGCTAAAGGCCTCCCGAAGAGATGGAAGGGGAGATCTATGTAGAATATTAATTCGAACCATATCCATGTCCATGCTCAAACTCATCATAAACACATGTAGGCGAAATCGTTTGTCCCTTTTCTGTAACAAGAATGCATCGGCAGTACACGAGGGAGTAAACTGCTCAAAATAATCCAATTTTTGGGAAAAGTAGACACTGTCATGGTTCCCTGACGTAACTCCATCATCTGACGCGTCAGCTCATAAATCTGAGTGGAATTACCGATCAAAGAGTATGTATCACGGGCCCGAGTCCAGATCTCATAGGCTGAATCCATCAACATATAACTACGGTACACCTATAGGAGACATGGAATGCATGAGCCAGAGACAACAAGAGAATTTTTTGAGTCCCAACGCCTCCAAGAAGAATCACCCAGGAGAGGTTCCACAATGGTCTCATCAATATGTCCAAACAACTAATGACTACGAATGACATGTTGTGCCGCTCGAGACCATTCAAGATAATTCGTCCTATCTAAGGGCACAGCAGTGATCTTCAGGGAGCCAACGTGACCAGAAGACCGTTGAGGGTCACCCATCCAGAGTGCCACAACACTCGGCAATGTAGAATCGACAATGGCCGAAGAATCATCCAGGAGAAAAAACTGACAGGATCAAATAATATAAACCCTAACCATACAAACACTGGGCAGACAACATATCTGGCAGTTGAACATTTCTATGATAATCTAGAAGCATAGAAAAAACAGAGGCAGCGGCACTGGAACGGACTCCAGACAGAAATATAAGACGAAACCAGTGGCAACTGAAGAAGAAGCCATAAAAACTGGGGTTAGATGCAGCAGCAGGCTGCAGGGGCAACAGAAGTGGCAGGATTCAGGGAGACTGACGGCGAAGAAGCCAACGGCAGCGGCAGACGGAAGAAGAAGCCAACGTTAGGTCCGGAGAACGCCGGAGAAGACGGCCGACGCAACAGAGAGACCGATAGGATCAGAAACCGTCGTCAATCTCAAAGAAGAAGCCGGAAGACGACGATAATGAGGCGCGGATCATGGGGAGAGGGTCGCGGATCTACTTCAGCGCGCACCACCATCGGCGAGAGGGCGGCAGTTCACCATGGAGATGATCTCAAACCGGCAAAGAGAAAGGAAGAGAGGATGCGAGGCGGGTGAGCGTCGAGAGAAGAGAGGCGGGCAAGCGAGCGGCGCGGCGGTAGACGAGGTGCGGGATTAGGGTTATCGTGCTTTATCCTCTGGTACCAAGTTGAGATAATAAAACCAACTTTTTATTATTAGCAACCCTATACTCTTATATATAGAGTAAGGGAAACGAGGAACAGAGACAAAACTACCCTTATAAAGGTAAAATGCAAATAAACTTGATTTCAACTAATATATGAAAATTGTACCTTAAGAAAGGTGAAATCTGTAAATATTGACCAAGTCATTTATCACCATATTACGAATAACTTATTTTAAGACATAAGAAACACTTTAAGAATTTACTCTACGCACGCTTACAAATAAGAAGAATATAAGTACATGGACTAAGGGATCAAAGAATTAGATATTTTTGTAATAGAAAAACCAAATTATGACAGATTCATCGCATTAACACCAAGTCAAACATAGACTTAAGGGTGATAAAATGTGTAATTTAATATGGTGCATAATGCGAATATTCTCTTTAAAAAAGTCTTACAGACCATTAATAAGAAAGTAAAAGAATAATAGAACGTTTAAGTTAGATTTGTAGCTTTAAGCAGATGTTTTTTTCTATGTTCAAGTCGGCCACTAATAGAAGATAATTAGAATGCACGCTCGAGATTTTCTCTAATGATAGATAGAGGCACACTATTTACTCATATGACTTAGCAGTCCTTATGAGCCTCATGTTGGGGAGTTGACCCTTCAGTACTAGATTCAAGTCTGTGTCTGTGACCGAAAGACACTAGAACACTTATGTTCTTTAGTAGAGACTCGAATAGCTAGTTTGTGCATAAGAATCTACACAACTAGAAATAAGAAGAAAATAGTATACAAGTCTCCTTCACTTAAAATACGAAGTCGGGTCCTAGAATAATAAGTTGTCCCAAACAAGGTCAGCATCTACCTGAGCTCTTATTCTTCTCTATCTCTCTACTCTTTTTAGGAGTACATTTGGTGCCTCTTCGGTTTGAGCATCTGGCAACTGCACTGCATTTTTTTAGGGTTGCACTTGATGGTTCTTCTGAATGGTTGTTGGTGTTCTATTTTTCTCTCTTAGCACTCTTCTTTTTGATCTCTCGTCTCTCTGAGCTCAGGTTCCTCTCTATCTCTCTGCTCATTTTTTTAGGGTTGCATTTGGTGCCTTTCTGATCTTAGCAATTGGCAACAGCACTGCAATTTTTTTAGGGCTGCACCTGGTGGTTCCTGTGAATGGCTGTTGGTGCATTGTTTTTCTCTCTTAGCTCTCTTCTCCCTTAACCGTCATCTCTCTAAACTTTTGGTTCCTCTCTAGCTCTGTGATTCAATTTTTAAGGCTGCATTTAGTGTCTCTCCGATTTCAGCAACTGTTATGGCTGCACTGTTGTGGTTCCTATCTGATGCACTCCTCTCCTCTTTGAGCTCTCTTCTCTATGATGCTCTTTTCTCTTTGATTCTCTCCTTTCTGATTTCAGCAATTGTTGTGGCTGCACTGCTGTGGTTTCAGCACTGCTGTAGTTTCTGAGTCCTTGCTTTTATATTTGTTTTGGTTTATATTGTTTTTCTGATGTTGTTTCGTAGCTTTCATCGACAATATATGATACACTTGGTGTTTTAAAATTGAGTGTCGTGGAAAACGGCACGAAATAACTTTTTTAATAAATTATTTTATTGTTTTGTTCGACAACATTTGATGATTTAAGATACCCTGCAATTAATCTAGTCATCCAATTTCATTTTGTAATGTATGGTGTGTAGCCATGATGAATGATGATACTAAGTTGTCCATAGTACCCTTTCTATCTAATAATAAAATGTTGGTTTGATAAATCGAATGTTAGTCACTTGGTTAGATAAATAGAATGTTTGTTTCATTTCATATGAGCCTTGGATTTGTTTCTTTGAATGATAAATTTATAATAATGGTATAATGTTGATGATGCAAAATTTCGTTGGATAAATAGAATGTCCATTGGAAACTTTAAATAACGATTGAAGATATCTAATGAAGTTTAAGGGGTTTTTTCTTATGTTGCCTTATTTTTTCTAACAATATATTAGAATGTTGGTTTGTTAATTGTTGTTACGGTATTTACTTATTTTTATTAGGTGCATTTTTGTAGAATGGCTTCTATTGTTGGATCAAGTGAGGTGCATCATTATGTGGTACCTACTGGTAGAGATCATTTCTGAGCATTTGATGAGAAGTTGATTGCAAATGATATCAACCGCATCAAATACAATAACTGCAAGCAAACGGTGAATATATTACCCATTTTAAATATCGTCTGGCTGGGTGGAAGAGCAAGTCAAGTCATGCCCTCAAATTCCAGCGGAAGCGAGGGAAAAAGTTGGGCCCTCAACTCAATTTTGGAAAGTACGAGATTGAAGAATGTCAAGTTGCAAGCCAACTTGAATGATGTGGTAGATGGTGCACATTATGACGATATACATGAGTCTGCTTCTTGCAGGAGTCTGCATTCAGGGGTAGGGACAAATGGACCAAGTTGTCAATGTTGTTGCCAAGTCAAGGGAAAAGATTCGTGTCAGATTACTATTAAGAGCAAGTACAAGAAGAAGTCTAGAGATGATGAACATTATGCATTGCTAGATGAGCATATGGAACAAGTATCTCGTTCAATGTCATATACAACCCCTCTTTCTAAAAGATGGCACATTGATGCAAGGGTAGGTTGAAAGTGATATATGTCCTAATATGCAACTCTATGTGAAATATTGTGCACTTACTGACATGTGCGACACAATATGGCACAGTTTACACAGGACAATCAAGCAAAAAATAAATTGATTAGATCAAGGATTGTTGTGCCAGAGTTGCCACGAGGGAATCACCTAGAATAGTTGGCGAGCATGTCAGGATCGTGGCTCTTTGGCTTGTTCATGACACATTTCCAACAAACCATCAAACGAAGGCTCTAAAACTATGCCGAAATATCATGAAGGTGTAAGAATTTAGAGGCGTGAAAATTAGGAGTCACAAAAAAACTTCTAAATAAATGTAGATATTTACGAACGTAAAGTGTAGAGATCTACAAACGTAAAGTGTAGAGAATTACAAATGTAAAGTTGTGTATAAGGCTGTAGATACGTCAGGAACCTTCTAAATATATTTAGAAGTATCTAGAAAGTTTTAGTAATATCTTGTATTTTGTGTAATCTAGAAACATTTATTCTTTAGAGGTAAAATCACGTAGGCCTGAGAATCACATCGGTAATCACTAGGGTTTGGAATCAAAGTCTTCTCCATCCAAAGAGTCTTTGAGTGCTCTCTCATCTCCTTCTTTGAGTTTTTTGTTGTGCGTAAGAGAAAATTTTGACTTAGAAGCACAATTAATCTCCAAATCATGGAACGTATATATTTTTACATATACCTTCCATAAAATTTTATGTTACCAAGTATAAGTGAAGTGAAACTAAAAATATATTCATCAACACATTATTGTAATAAGAGGAATTTATGGAATCAAAAAGCAATCCATAATCAGCTCGTCTACATTTTCGATTCTAGCGGCATTTTGTGACTGCATATATTTGCCAACTCCTGTAACTGTTATTAGATTTATTTATTTATTTTTATTATTTTACTCTCTTGTGAATCTCATTGAATTTACAACTATGCCTATGAGAATGAAATATATAAAAAAAGTTGATTAGTAAAACCACATGCTAGATGTTAATCAGATTCCGTGTGTAAATTTTAGATTGAAGTTTCTTAGGTGAAATTAAATTCCCTACTTTGTATGCCTACCCCCTAAGATGACCTGCATCAATAGATCTACAAATAATTTCCCTTCATAATCCATCTGAAAGACAATGTTTTTTTCAGAAAACTCCACCCTCTTCAAGAAACTGAAATAGCTTGTGCTATGTATAGCCGGAAATCAGTATACGCGATGACACTTTGCAGCATATTATATAGTTTATACTCTATAGTTGGATAAAAAACACAATTACAGTTACGCCACAGACGTGCTCCATTATATAATCTACATGCAAATAAGAATACACTTGCAGGTGCAAAATGATAAAGGTAATAAGCACCAACCTGAAGGCAGCGTACATATCTTTTTGTATACCCCAAGTCATTAACCAATGGCACCTCCAAAGCTTTAGCTAACTGGCGAGCTGAAGCCACAAAACTGCAAGGAGACACAGAAAATATATATATAACTTGCAAGAATAAAGAAGCCTAGAAAAAAAATCACGGTAACAGCTTAATGATATGATAAACACTATAGCAGTTCTCAGAAAAATTCAACCGGTTTGGGAGTGACCCAAATATATACTTCATTATTATAACAAACACAAAGTTATTACATGATGGATCAAATAAGAGCATCCAAATTGGTATATCTAGAAGAAAACAGTAGAACAAAATGAAATAATTTAGTTCACATTTCATGGGCCATTTCCACTTTCATGATCAACTGGAAAAAAATTTGTACTTTGACATATATAAGTATACAACCATAATCAATAAGATAAAATACGGTAGTACACAAATAAAAATCAAGGGCACAGGAACAAAGATGAACTCAAACAATGAGATGTTGAAAATCCACCATGATGAAATTCATACACCATCTTGTTGTAGCAATTACACAGCCCAGCCAATTCATCAATTTCATAGAAGGAACCTCATGATGCCTTTGCAGTTTTTCACGAGTACAATCATACAAGTCAGTGGAACAGTGTACCTAAGAAACTCACATTGTATTTCAAGTCTTTATCAGATCTTGGATAAGAAAATTAGATAGAAAAAAAAAAGTTTAAGTGAGTAGAACAGTGTCCCTATTCACAATGTACTTTAAGACTCTGTTTGGTGGAGTGGCAACGTGCCGGCGTGTAGCTGATTTCGCTGCTTCCCCGCCAAATGTAAATAAATGGCAAAACAGTAGGAAGACACACCGCATTGTATCACTGAAAAGGGGGCGATTTCCAGTCGTGGTTTCGAAACCACGACTACACATCACGACTCCATCACCGCGCGATCTCACGGTCTCCCTTACTCGAGAAAGAGTTGTTAAATCCCGTCTCGCGGCACAACCTGCAGCACTGGCCCGGCTCAAGGCGATTCACCGCTCCCTTCGATTCTGCACCAGCAGCGGCCCACCGCCCTGCTGCCCACGGGTAGTCCCTCTACAAGGAAGCTTCCCAGCGCTCCGCCGCAAGATTATCACCAGAAACATGTATGTGCATGCTTTCTGATAGTTAGGTCTAAATCCTTCCTCTCAATGTTTTTCTTTTTGTTGCAGAAGAACAATTTTGTACTTTACTGGCCCTTAATTCATTTTTTTTATCCACCCCTTATGGTTATATGTAATTGATGTGATTTTAAATTTAATCCAAGGTTTTTGGGGGATGCTTTCTGTAATTATGAATGAAGTTCTTTACGCATAAGTTTTTCAAAACCATGGAAGAAGTAACAGCAAGTTCTTCAAATTTATTGGATCGGAAGTTAATTCTGTCTTTGGTTTGGTTGGGTATTTATTTAACTCGAGTTCAATTAGTAATTGACATTGTTGGATCATCTTCCTCCCAATAGATAGAATTTTTTCCTTATTATCCTCTCCAAGTTTGACTGTATTTACCAATAAGTTGGGAACACCATCTCATATCATTTCTTCACTTTACTTAAACCTTATGCACTAATGACGCCTTGGACTATTAAAAAATCATGTCGAATGATCCGGTATGCTTTTTTTGTAAATTTTTTGTTTTCATTCAAAAATGTTATACTACACACCACATGGTTGTTTTGCAAAACAGGTTGACCAACTTCTCTGCTTGAAACAGCACTGCAAACACTATTCCTCCAAACAGATTCATTGTTTTTCCCTATTGGGATTGTCGTTTTATGTTATATGGTCTATAAATATCTTGTATAGGCAATATTGTATTTTCCCTATTTGAGATATATTATATGCTAGATCTCCTCATGAGAGATCAAGGCTTTTCATTTCATGACATGGAATCAGAGCAACACGCCTAGGGTTTTCACAGTTCTGATTCCACCGATCTCTGGTGCTTCGCCCTGCTTGTCGCTGCCCTCAAGCGTCTTGCCTGCCCGCCGCCCCCTCCTGCAGTGCATCCTGCCCCGCGGGGCTACCCGCGGCTAGCGATCAAAAATCATGGCTCTCGCCCGATCTCGCTACCGTACTTAGCCGACGGATCCCGTCGGCGTTCCCGCTCCCACCGCCTGTTCCGGGAAAACTATTGGTACGGGATATGAGAGGAGTGAGATGTACTACCTGGAGCTACCTTCTCCCACTGCTGGTACCACCACCACTGACACCTGCCCACCTACCACTTCTGCTGCTTACCCTGTTAGGTCGTCGAGCATGCTTTGGCACGCACGTCTCGATCATGCTAGCCCTCAGCGGATGTTGTATGTTTGTCCTGATGTGTCTTTTATTTTTCCTTTTCGATGTGATGTATGTGAGCTGTCAAAACACACACGCAACACGTATGTTCCTTTTGTTAGTCATGCTACTTCTTGATTTGAGTTGGTGCATTTTGATGTGTGGGGCTCTGCCTCTGTAGTGTCATTTGATGGTTTCTCGTACATTGTAACTTTTATTGATGACTACTCTCGTTGCTTATGGGTTTATTTTCTAAAATATAAATCTGAGGTTCTATCTGCCTACTCTCATTTTTTATGTATGATACGGACCCAGCATGGTACTACTGTTCATATCCTCCGCTCCGACAATGGCGGTGAGTACACTTCTCGTCCTTTTGGTCTCTTTCTCTGCAATGAGGGCACTCTCCACGAATTTTCTTATCCGAGTACCCCCGAGCAGAATGGGGTGGCCGAACGCAAAAACCGCCACCTCTTAGACTCTGTTCGTTGCTTTGTTCGGGGAATGAATGTTCATAAGTCCTATTGGAGTGCTGCTCTTCTTATAACAGCTTTCCTTCTTAATAGGACTCCTCGTTCTCTTGGTGGCGTTACCCACTTCAGTCTCATGCATCCACCAATCTCCACCTTCCCCATCCCTCTTCGGGTCTTTGGTTGTGTGTGCTTTGTACAGCATCGACGTCCTTCTCGGACCAAACTCGACGACAAGGCCATTCACTGCCTCTTCCTCGCTACTCGACTACCACTAAGGGTTATCGCTGCTATGATCCTCAGTTGTGTCGTATCATTTATTTTATGGATGTGACATTCCATGAGGAGATTCATTTTTTTCCTGCACATTTGACCCCCCTGCACTTCCTAATGTTGTGTAACCTCTCCCGGTCTTTTCCACACCACCAGTCGTTGTACCCCCTGCTGCTCCACCTGTCCTGCTGACATACTCTCGCCGCCAGTCGCCCGTTCCACCCGCTACACCCACTTTTCCTCCAGTCCTGGATCAGCAACTTCTTTCGGACGCTGGTACCTCTCTTGAGCCTCTCTCCTCTACTTCTTCCGTTGACTTACCTATTGCCCTCTGCAAGGGTAAACATACTTGTGTTCGTTCCTCTGTTACTGAGCAGAATGGGGTGACCGAACGCAAAAACTGCCACCTCTTAGACTCTGTTTGTTGCTTTGTTCGGGGAATGAATGTCCATAAGTCCTATTGGAGTGCTGCTCTTCTTAGAACAGCTTTCCTTCTTAATAGGACTCCTTCTCGTTCTCTTGGTGGCGTTACCCACTTCAGTCTCATGCATCCACGAATCTCCACCTTCCTCATCCCTCTTCGGGTCTTTGGTTGTGTGTGCTTTGTACAGGATTGACGTCCTTCTCGAACCAAACTCGACGACAAGACCATCTGCCGCCTCTTCCTCGGCTACTCGACTACCACTAAGGGTTATCGCTGCTATGATCCTCAGTTGCGTCGTATCATTTATTCTATGGATGTGACATTCCATGAGGAGATTCATTTTTTCCTGCACATTTGACCCCCCCTGCACTTCCTAATGTTGTGTAACCTCTCCCGGTCTTTTCCACACCACCAGCCGTTGTACCCCCTGCTGCTCCACCTGTCCTGCTGACATACTCTCGCCGCCAGTCGCCCCCTCCACCCGCTACACCCACTTCTCCTCCAGTCCCGGATCAGCAACTTCTTTCGGACGCTGATACCTCTCTTGAGCCTCTCTCCTCTACTTCTTCCGTTGACTTACCTATTGCCCTCCGCAAGGGTAAACATACTTGTGTTCGTTCCTCTGTTACTGAGCACTCACTGGCTAGTGTTGTTTCCTATCAGTGTTTCTCACCCTCTTACCAGGCTTTTGTGGCTACTGCTGACTCTGTTCGCCGGCCAGCTTCGACCGCTGAGGCTCTCCGTAACCCGCGGTGGGTTCGGGCCATAGAGGAGGAGATGTCAGCTATCTGTCGTACTAGGACATGGTCTTTGGTTCCTCTTCCTCCCGCGAAACGCACAGTTGGGTGTAAATGGGTCTATACAGTGAAGTACTCTGCTGATGGTACCTTTGATCGGTATAAGGCTCATTTGGTGGCCAAGGGCTTTACTCGGACTCCGGATGAGTTTGGTGTCACGTTTGCTCCCGTGGCTAAGTTGACCAGTGTCCGTCTTTTGCTCTCACTTGCGGCCTCTCGCGTGTGGCCGCTCTACCAGCTCGACGACAAAAATGCGTTCATGCATGGTGATTTATAGGAGGAAGTCTATATAGCTCCTCCCCCTAGGTTTGCTCTTCAGGGGGAGTATTCGGGGAAAGTTTGTAGCATGCTCAAGTCTCTGTACGGTTTAAAGCAATCCCCGCAGGCCTGGTTTGAACGATTCAGCTCGGTTATTCTTCAGTCAGGTTTCACTCAGTGTCGTGCGGACCACACTTGCTTCATCCGTGCTACTCCTGAGGGTCGTCGGGCAATTGTCTTGGTCTAAGTGCATGATATTATTCTCACGGCGGATGACCCTTCTGACATCTCTGAGGTGAAATCTACACTTCGCTCAGCCTTCGAGGTGAAAGACCTTGGACCTCTCCGTTATTTTCTCTGGATTGAAGTAGCTCGCTCACGGCAGGACATCTCGATATCGCAGCGCAAGTACACCTTAGACCTTCTTCGGGACACGGGCCTACTTAGGTGTCGTCTTGTGAGTACTCCTATGGATACCAACCATCGCCTTCATGCTGAATCCGGTGATCCTCTACCAGACCCCTCTCAGTACCAGCGTCTGGTTAGCCGCTTGATATACTTGACCAATACTAGGCCCAACATCAGCTTCTCAGTGGGCATTTTGAGTCAGTTTATGCATTCTCCGAAGACATCGCACCTAGAAGCTGCTCGATGTGTTATTCGCTATCTTAAGCGCGCCCCTGGTATTGGGTTGTTCTATCGGGCTAATAGTGTCTCCAGTCTCTCATGCTTCACTGATGCAGATTTTGCTGGTTCTTTGACTGATCGACGGTCTACGACATGTCTTTGTGTATTCCATGGTGATCACCTTGTTTCGTGGCGGAGCAAGAAAAAACTATCGTATCCCGCTCTTCTGCTGAGTCAAAGTACCGCGCCATGGCACACGACATCAATAAGTTGGTTTGGCTTCGATCACTGCTACTGCTGACTGAACTTGTCCTATCTCATGCTACTGGCTCGACTCCCTACTGTGATAATAAGTCAGGCCTCCTACTTACTCAGGACTCGGTACTACACGAGCGCACCAAGCACATCGAGATGGATGTTCATTTTTTGTGTAACCACGTCCGTACTTGGACTATTCTTCCAGTTTTCGTCCCCTCGGGCGAACAACTTGTTGACGTTTCACTAAAGCTATTGGCCCTACTCGTTTAGATTTGACTATTTCCAAGCTGGGCATGATTGACATCTTTGCACCAACTTGAGGGGGAGTATTGAGATTATCGTTGAATTATGTTATATGGTATGTAAATATCCTGTATAGTCAACTATTGTATGTTCCCTATTTGAGATATATATATATATATATATATATATATATATATATATATATATATGCTAGATCTCCTCATGAGAGATCAAGGCTTTTCATTTCACAACACTCCCAACACTCTACAAAAAAGCAGATCTTCCAACCACTGCTTCCCACTTCGCTCTGATATCAATTGAAAGTATCTAGTTGTCTATCTAAATCACCTAGAGGGGGTGAATATGTGAGTTCTGCGTTTTTTAGCGGATTAAAAAATAATAACAAACAAGCACACAGAAACACAGCACAGACACAAGGATTTATAGTGGTTACCCAGGATGGGTACGTCCACTGTCCTACCTCTCCTATCTAGCACTTCGGGCTAGACTCGGCTACTTTACCAAAACTCAGATTATGAAAATCTTACACCTCGGAGACAACGCTCTTACATCTCGGAGAACAATCTCTCTTACACTCGACCCAATAAACAAGGATCTACAAACTCGGAAGTAGAAACTTCCTACAATAATAAAAATGATTTTATACAAGTATATAGATTGAAAATAATCTTCTTCAGATCTGAGTAGATTCAATCTTCTTCTTTCTTAGAAAGTAGATCTTGAAATAAAGGTTGAAGGAGAAGACTTGAGAGCTTTGGTCTAAAATCTTAGGATTCGACAAGATCAAGAAGAACCTTTGTAGAATCTGAAAGTAGTGATCTATCGAATCTATTATTGTGAGGAATCGCCGACCGTGAACTTCTAGGTCGTCGATTTGTAAGTTTCCAAGAACTATAAATCCGGAAAGAAAAATTGCGGCCGTTCACGATTTGAAAATTAGGTCAAGTGTGATTCTTGCGATTCTTGTTGACTGAAATGTAACCCTTGGTATTTATAGGATTCCTCTACAACGACTAGAAATTTTCTTCAAAACTAACTTCTACGTGTACTATAAATGGCCGATTTCTTAAAACACAACCCGTCAGAAAATCGAACCAGAAAAATTCGCTAAGTCCATTCGTCGAGATCACTCGTGACATAACCAGAATACTCGACGAATCACTTAGCCACTAATCGAATTTCACGAAAGAATTCGACGAATTATACTTAGCCGAAAAATGAGACCAGAAAGAAGCTTTCTGTTAAGAGTCACTGGACCTCTTGAGAATACTCGACGAATTCCACAAGTGTTCATGTGACATCTCGACGAATGACACAAAACTTCACATGAATACTCGACGAATTTAACTTAGCTTTTCTTGAAAAAGATTTAAGAAACTATCAGAAATTTCTCAAGTAAACTCGATGAATTCCATGAGTGTTCACGTGATGTCTCGACGAATGACCCGAGACTTCGCGTGAATACTCGACGAATTTGACTTAGGAAAATTCGAATACATCCTGAACTCAACAACCACCTTTTTTTCTTGAATCTCCTATTGCACTTAAAAATAAAGAACACCCCAATAGAGATATTACAAATGAGTTAACACCATGTCCTACAAAATGAGGAATTATATTGCATAGTCCTGCGTTTTATGACTCATTGTAATTTGACATTGGTTTGTACTTGACAATTAAATCATGAAAGCACGTAACTTGAAAGTATTGTCAAATACAAACTCAATTCATCTTAGTTCAAGGGAGACTTCTTCAAATCAGGGTTATTGTGGGAACAATACCGAACAATCTCTCCCTATTTGAAGAAGTCAGAACCCTATATACTAAGGTGAATTGCACATAGAATAATCTTAAACATAAATATAGAAAGAGATATAATAAAATTAGCAGAAATCTCTAAATAAACAAAACAATATTGTTATATAAAAAGTTCTAAGTGACATTTCAGAGTTCACACACATTCACAAATAGAGAATATGAATATTAGACAGTCTTCCCCTTGTTCTTCTCATATTGTCTGTCAGAGTATGTATTTGGCTTTGGATAATAGTTTGGAGGAGGAGGGCATTTGGATCATCTCTCCTATACTTTCTGAACTGTATCCTCCTCTTCATATTAGCCAGTTCAAGTTTTTCTCACTCTTTTCTATTATAGTAGATCCTTCTGTCTTCACTTGTCAAATCTACCCAAGTGAATGTGTGCAGAATAATTCCTTTACAAATTGGGCTTCATACTTCAGCAGGTTCCCTGTTTGGGTCAAATTTGTGAGTGGAGTAGTCTTATCCATAACTTCTTCTCTGGTAAGCTGGTTGGGATGGTTCATCAACAAACTCTACGTCAGTTTCTACAGCAGTTTCAGCAGCATCTGTTGCAGTCTCTGTCCAATCCTGGGTATCTGTCCAATACTGAGAGCAGTCCTGTAGAGGTTGAACAGCAACAAATGATGATTCTGACATTCTGGCTTCAGTATCTAGATCTGCTTCACCTGGAGGTGGTCCAAACAATTCTCCGTGCAACCACTTAAAATTCCCAAAACATTATGTGTTGACACCACGAATCTGTTGTTGCATAGCAGCTTCCAGTGCATTCACCTTGCTTTTAAGTTCATCTGGTTGGGTTTAGGGTCATGCCTCTAGGACAGGAGGAAGCACCTCTACTTCTCCTTCCTCATCAAAAAGCTCAAGGATCATGCCTCTCCAGTGGCACATCTCTCTAGTGACTATGAGACTCATGCAAAACATCTTCCACCTCCAAAACCTCAGGCTGAGGATATTCCTATCTATAGTTCTGATAATCGTCTGCTGCTGTCTTTAAAGCAATGTTTGCCAAGCAGAAAGCACATTTTGATCTTTCTCTGAAAAAAAGTGTTTGATAAGGTAGAAGAGGATGAGAAAGATATGAACAATGGACTTGCTGAAGTCAAGATCGATATTGAGAAGCTGCAATCCCGTCTGGATAATTGGTTGAACAAAGTCGGCAAAGCACTTTTCCATACTATGAAAGGAATTAGTCATACCCTTGATGAGACAAGGAATTCCCATGCTACAGCTAAGTCTATAATCAATGCACATACCTCCGGATGCATCATTTTGATGACCAAATGGCCTTCTCCAGAACTGCAATTGTTAAAGCCCTCAGTGCAGAAGTCAGAAAAGGGGAGGATGAACTTAAAAATAAGGTAAATGCACTGAAAGCTGTTATGCAACAACAGATTTGTGGTGTCACCACATATTATTTTGAGAATTTTAAGTGGTTGCACGGAGAGTTGTTTGGACCACCACCAGGTGAAGCAGATCTAGATACTGAAGCCAGAATGCCAGAATCAGCATTTGATGTTGTTCAACCTCCACAGGACTACTCACAGTATTGGACAGATACTCGGGATTGGACAAAAACTGCAACAGATGCTGCTGAAACTGTTGTTGAAACTGATGTAGAGTTTGTTGATGAACTATCCCAACAAGCTTACAAGAGAAGAAGGTATGGAGAAGACTCCTCTACTCACAGGTCTGACCCAAACAGGGAACATATTGAAGTATGGAGCCCAATTTCTAAAGGAATTATTCTCGACGCATTCACTGTGGTAGATTTGACAAGTGAAGACAAAAAGATCCACTAAAGTAGAGAAGAGTAGGAAAAGTATGAAGTGGCTAATGTGAAGAGGAGGATACACTTCAAGAAGTATAGGAGAGATGATCCAAATGCCCCTCCTCCTCCAAAGTATTATCCAAAGCCAAAGGCATACTTTGACAGGCAATATGAGAAGAACAAGGGGAAGATTGTATATTATCCATATTCTCTGTTTGTGAATGTGTGTGAACTCTGAAATGTCACTTAAAACTTTTTATATAACATTATTGTTTGTTTATTTAGAGATTCCTGCTAATTTCATTACATCTCTTTCTATGTTTATGTTTAAGATTATTCTACGTGCAATTCGTCTTAGTATATAGGATTCTGACTTCTTCAAATAGGGAAGATTGTTGGGTATTGTTCTCACAAAAACCCTGATTTGAAAGTCTCTTTTGAACCAAGATGCATTGAGTTTGTATTTGATAATACTTTCAAGTTATGTGCTTGCAGGATTTAATTGCTAAGTACAAATCAATGTCAGATTACAATGAGTCATAAAACACAGGATTATGCAATGTAATTTCTCATTGTGTAGGACATTGTGTTGAGTCATGTGTAATCTCTCTATTGAGGTATACTTCATTTTCAAGTGCAATAGGAGATTCAAGAAAAAGGATGGTTGTTGAGTTCAACATGTATCAGAATTTTCCTATGTCAAATTCGTCGAGTATTCACGTGAAGTCTCGTGTCATTCGTCAAGACATCACGTGAACACTCGTGGAATTCGTCGATTTTACTCGGGAAATTTCTGATAGTTTTTAAATCTTTTTCAGGAACGGCTAAGTTAAATTCGTCGAGTATTCACGTGAAGTCTCGTGTCATTCGTCGAGATGTCACGTGAACACTCATGAAATTCGTCGAGTATTCTCGAGAGGTCCAGTGACTCTTAACAGAAAACTTCTTGCTGGTCCCATTTTTTTGGCTAAGTATAATTCGTCGAATGTTTTCGTGAAATTAATCGAGTGGCTAAGTGATTCGTCGAGTATTCTGATTATGTCACGAGTGATCTCGACGAATGGACTTAGCGGATTTTTCTGATTCGATTTTCTGACGGGTTCTGTTTTAAGAAATCGGTCATGTACAACACACGTGGAAGCTCGTTTTGAAGAAAATTTCTAGCTGTTGTACAGGAATCCTATAAATACCAAGGCTTACATTTCAGTCAACAAGAATGTCAAGAATCGCACCAAACCTAATTTTCAAATTGTGAACGGCCGCAATTTTTCTTTCCGGATTTACAGTTCTCGAAAATGTACAAACCGACGACCTAGAAGTTCACGATCGGCAATTCCTCACAAGAATAAATTCGACAGATCACTACTTTCAGATTATACAGAGGTTTTTCTTGATCTTGCTGAATCCTAAGATTTCAAATCAAAGCTTTCAAGTCTTCTCCTTCAACTTTTATTTCAAGATCTACTTTTTAAGAAGGAAGAGAATTGAATCTACTCAGATCTAAAGAAAAAGATTGTTTTCAATCTATATACTTGTATAAAATCATTTTTACTATTGTTGGAAGTTTCTACTTCCGAGTTTGTTGATCTTTGTTTATTGGGTCGAGTGTAGGAGAGATTGTTCTCTGAGTTGTAGGAGCATTGTCTCCGAGTTGTTGGAGTATTGTCTCTGAGTTTGTAGGAGTTGAGACTCTGAGGTGTAAGATTTTCATAATCTGAGTTTTGGTGAAGTAGCCGAGTCTAGCCCGAAGTACTAGATAGGCGAGGCGGGACAGTGGACGTACCCATCCTGGGGAACCACTATATATCCTTGTGTCTGTGCTGTGTTTTTGTGTGCTTGTTTGTTATTATTTTTTAATCCGCTAAAAGACGCAAAAGTCGCATATTCATCCCCCCCCCCTCTAGGTGATTTAGGTATACTTTCATGCTCTTCATTAAATATAAAGGCTGTCTTTTTATATCTTGTGGTGCCACTCTCACTTGATGATAAGATAGCACCTAAATCCAGTTTGAAGTATATGATCGATCGTTGCAATTCATCTAGTAGTTCTTCAATAATCAAAATGGGAAAGTTGTCTTTAATTATTTTGTCATTTAATCTTCTGTAGACGATGCACGTCTTCCACAAGCCGTCTTTCTTTTTTACTAGGACGATGAGAGTGAGAAAAACTCTTGTTGTGGCGTATAATCTTGGCATCCAACATTTCTTTGATTTGTACAAAGCGTACTGCAAATTAATTATAGCTTATATAATAAGGGTGATGTTATATATAGATCATGTTTGGCTATATACAAACCCAAAATTTGATTTTTTTTTTTTTTTTTGTCTTTTTTTCCTACTATATACAAACCAAAAAATCCTTTTTCTCATTTTTTTTATTCCGCAACCCTAGCCGCTTCTCGATCCATGCTCCTGTGCGAAAGGCGAACCTCCCGATCTCGTCTTCCCTGCTCAATCCAAGCTCGTCGGTGGCCAATGTCCCATGCTACATCACCGGAGAGCACACCAACGGCCTACTTGAAGGTCGGCGAACCTCCCTTGTCCGACGATGGTGGCGGAAATACGATTCCGGACGGAAATAGGATCTCGGCGAGCACTCCAGCAGCCACTCAGAATGAGGTATTCAAAACCTCACCACAAGCTTTCTTCCTCCCTCTGCCCTCAAAACCATATTTCGGCCGTGATTTAAAACCACCGAAAGTATGATCATCAAATTTGAATAAGGTAGTCAAAATCATATTCCGGCCGGGATTTATTTCTGTTGAATGTGAGCATCCACCTACTGTTTTTAGGTCATGAATTTAGTGTTGAATATTTACTATTTTTTGCATATTATTGTAGGATCAATCATTAGCAATTGGAGCAATGGAGTTGGATAATGTGGACATTCCTTCGTTTATGCCGGAATATGGTATTATATTCTATTTGAAAATATTCAATCATGTGCATTGTATTGCTTGCGCTCCTGGTAATTATTCTGTATTGTTGTTAAATTTCTCATGTAGATGTGACTTCATTTTTTAAAACAAACAATGTGTTTATGTCAAAAGAAGATTTGATTAAGTGGACACGTAAGGTTGGAAGGAGTCTATGTTATGTTATAACTATATTAAGTTCTTATAAAGTTACTGCTAGACCACTGTCACGTATTTTGCTGGGTTATGATAGAGCCGGTCAATTTTGTGAAAACCCTAAACAAGTTAGGCAAAATAAGCGTGGGAGCACTTCAAAAAAGTGTGATTGCCCGTTTCAAGTAAGAGGTCAAAAGGATACACTTGTGGATGAATGGAGAGTTGAAGTGGTGTGTGGAAGGCACAATCATGAATCTGGACATTTGGAGACACATTTATATGCAGGCCGATTAGATAAAAATGAGAAGATTTTAGGTCAAGCATGGGAGTGTGCACACAAAAAACAGTATTCTATGGGATTGCCTTGTAACACCCCTTCCCAGTTTTTTTAATAATCAGCCATCCGGCCGGGTGAACAATATAAAGAGAACTAGGAAGCAGTATCAAAACTAGTATGCAGCAGGTATAAAGTAGAAGCTACTAAAAATTTTAAAACTTACAACGGAAGCTAAGAATGTAAACTAAGGGTAACCACGTACCTGATATCTGGATTCACAGAGCCGCTAAATTTGAAAAGAATTGAAATGACTGAAAATTTGTAATGATATCATAAGTTTGATACATGTCATATAAAATATTAACAAGTTACATTGTTCACAACTACAACTATATGTTGTAAGTAAAGAAAAACCAAATGGGAAAACACTACAAACTGACGCCACCAACGCTCATGCTAAGCGTAGTTTTCCACCTGTGTCACCTGTAAAAACATTGTCCACGAGGGGTCAGAGTAAAGAAAAACAACACCTGCTAGTGACACTAAAAGCTTTTTCTTGAATGATGAATGCATGTCTTTCGAAAATAGTTTTGTGTATTAAAACATTTATGTTATATGTTATGCATGCCTTCAGAACACTATCGGCGTTCACTAACTAGTGTTCTGATTGATGGTTGAAGCAATCATAGGCACATGAAGACCTTCTTCAACAATCTAAAAAATTCTTGGATCAGCGGCTTCTATAAAGAACCTAACTCTTGCCTTCCACATGGGGAAGTTTTCCTTAGAACACACGGGCAACTTCATGGAGGACATATCCTTACTTCTATCCATCTCAGAAAATCTTGTGCTTTGACTTTTTGACAACTAGATTGAGATCTTGTTCAAGGTGTTAACCTTTTAACAAACAACTTGGCTTTGATACTAATTAAAAATATCTAGTTGTCTACCTAAATCACCTAAAGAGAGGTGAATAGGAGAGTTTTGCGTCTTTTAGCGGATTAAAAAATAATAACAAACAAGCACACAGAAACACAGCACAGACACAAGGATTTATAGTCGTTCCCCAGGATAGGTACGTCCACTGTCCCGCCTCGCCTATCTAGCACTTCAGGCTAGACTCGGCTACTTCACCAAAACTCAGGTTATGAAAATCTTACACCTCGGGTCTATATTTGAGTTCTAGATAACTTCTAACTTGCACCTCTACTAGGAAGACTCTAGGCAGAGTAAGCTCCTAACGCGCATCTGAAACTGACGACCCGAGACCATCTGACGAACTCAATTGTTCTAGTGTCGCGCGGACACGGTCTCGAATCTACTAACTGTCTCAAGGAGAGTCAACTCCCAAGACTCTGCTACTCATAGGATATCATATGCCCTATGAGGAAGGTAGTGCGCCTTTACCTAGCACGAAAAGACTGAAGTGTGTTTACTGACCTTTTGGTCAAATGCTACTCTGCTTGGGACATCTCTTTTGGTGTACTACTGAGCGGCCCTTGACTTTCTCATGGTCGACTAGAAGGTGCATTCATGCCCTCGGTTGGACAAATTTCAAGCTTACGTATATGGGTATAGGTTTCATACCTAACATTACTATTCATGATCTAACTACTTTGGTCTTGTAGAAGGGTGTCATCCTATATATTTTCCGCGATCATTTTCCTATTACCACACCCTTCTATGCATGGTCATGATATTTGTACAAAGCTTACACATGCGTATACAAAACATATTTCTTGCTATGTCTAACTAATAGAAATTAGGTTTTCTTACAGTGGTGCTGCGGCGCTCGTACACTCGGCGCGGCGACATTTTCTCTTCCGAAGGCAATCCCACTGCTGGGGATCTTCAGAATGCTGCCCCGACCCCACCAAAGTCCTGCAATTTACGGCAGTCCTAATTTCATAATTTTTCCCTTTATGATTTTCCCGTGGAAAATTTCTCCTGCTGAGTGAGAAGGAAGAAACATGAACCTCTACGACTAAGGGCATCAGCTACAACGTTCGCCTTTCCTGGATGGTACTGAATGTCTACGTCGTAGTCTGATAGAAATTCTAACCATATGCGCTGTCTCAAATTGAGCTCTCGCTGATCAAATATATACTTGAAGCTCTTATGATCAGTTAAGATCTCGCAACGAACACCATAGAGATAGTGCCTTCATATCTTCAGAGCATGAATGACTGCTGCAAGCTCCAAGTCATGCACGGGATAGTTCCTCTCATGAACCTTTAACTGTCTCGAGGTATGGGCTACTACCTTCCCATGTTGCATGAGAACACAGCCCAAACCCTGACCTGATGCATCGCTAAAAATCTGAAACCCGTCAGGCCCTGAAGGTAAACTCAAGATTGGTGCGGTCATCAATCTGCCCTTCAAGTCCTCAAAAGCCAATTCACACTCAACTGTCCAATTCAAGCCCTTACCCTTCCTAGTGAGGGAAGTCAGTGGTAAGACTATCTTTGAGAAATCCCTGATGAATCTCATGTAGTAACCAGCAAGACCCAAAAAGCTGCGAACCTCTAAAACTGTCGTCGGTCTTGGTCAATTCTTAATGGCCTCTATCTTCTTCGGATCGACACTAACCCCTTGCTGACTGATGACGTGGCCTAAGAATGCAATCTCTGAAAGTCAGAACTCACACTTTAAAAACTTGGCATACAACTGGTTCTTCCTAAGGGTGCTCAAAACAATCCTGAGGTGTGCCGCATGATCTTCTGCACTCCTTGAGAATACTAAGATGTCATCGATAAAAACGATAACAAAACGATCCATGTACTCCCGAAATACCATGTTCATCAGGTCCATAAATACTGAAGGGGAATTGGTCAGCCCAAACGGCAAGACCACGAACTCGAAGTGTCCATACCTGGTACTGAAAGCCGTCTTCTGAACATCCACGTCCCGAATCTTTAACTGATGATAGCCCGACCTCAAATCTAACTTGGAAAACATATTTCTATGTATGGTCATGATATTTGTACAAAGCCTACACATGCGTATACAAAACATATTTCTTGCTATGTCTAACTAACAGAAATTAGGTTTTCTTACAGTGGTGCTGCGGCGCTCGTACACTCGGCGCGGCGACATTTTCTCTTCCGAAGGCAATCCCACTGCTGGGGATCTTCAGAATGCTGCCTCGACCCCACCAAAGTCCTGCAATTTACGGCAGTCCTAATTTCATAATTTTTCCCTTTACGATTTTCCCGTGGAAAATTTCTATACAACTAGGGTTACAAAAATTCAAGCGCTAAACTTCAGATATTACCTTTACGTGGAGTGATTGAGGCTCTCAAATCGCCCAACCCAAATTCCGCGGAGGATCACGAACTCCAAAACCTATTTAGGGCATTAGGAACAAAAATTAGTTTAGTCTAATCTCCAATCGTAGGATCTCCATGAGGGAAAAGAGATAAGGAAGGAATCGACTCACCGGAACCAAAATCGTTTCCACTACCACCGGCTAGGGTTGAACCCGGCTCTTCCACGGCCAAGGAAGGAAAAGGAATACCCAGCGGCGCTCGTAGAGGAAGGAGGAGGGGTCGGAGAGGGTTTTCGGAGGAGGATCGGCGGCCGGCTAGGGCAGCGGGATGCCGTCGGCTTGGCGTCGTCGCGTGCGGCACGGGGAAAACTCGGGAGACGCGGCTTTTCTTTTCTTCCGTGGAAATGAGGGTTACGGGAATAATGGCTTGAGGGATTTAACTTCATGGGCTATGCGGTTTTGATAACCGTATGAATAGAGGGGGGAAATTGCTATTGGCACCCCAATCTAATTCCTTTGAAAATCAACCCATTTTCACCGCGCGCATCACTAAAATAAAATACGTCTCACTAAATATGTCTATCATAATTCACCAAATAATAAATGCGACCTTTTGACCACACTAATATCGTACCTCGACGACGCGCTGCCTCGATCAAAATTCGTCGCGGCTTGACCCTACAAATTTTAAATAATTTCGCGTCAAGTAACGGATGTTACAAATCTCCCCTCCTAACAAAGATTTTCGTCCTCGAAAATTGTAACCATACCTGAATCGAAGAGGAAAGAATAGTCTGCATTGCTCTTAAGCTCATCCTCTCGCTCTCAAGTATACTATGTACTGCCACAGTTCATCCAAAGGACTTTGACCATGCGAATCTCTCTATTTTTGAGCTTCTGTATCCTTGAATCCACTATTCTGACTGGTCTAACCCCAACACTAAGATCTGTCTCGATTGGTGCTTCCTTAGTACTGATAATCTGACTGGAATCTCTGACTGCTCTCCTCAGATAGGAGACGTGGAATACATCATGTACACCACTCATTTTCTCAGGTAAGGCCAACCTATAAGCAACCTCACCAACTCTTTCCAACACCTCATAAGGACCAACGAATCTGGGGCTCAGCTTTTTCATCCGCTTTATTCTAGAAACTCCTCTGACTGGTCTGACCTTCAGATAAACATAGTCTCCAACACTGAACTCTACTGACCTGTGCTTCTGATCATGATACTTGACCTGGCGATCCTGAGCTGTCTTCATACGCTCCTGAATGAGCTTGACACTGTCAGTGGTCTTATCAATCCATGACTCCTTGATAGTAGACCTTTCTTCACTTTCAGCCCAACATAACGGTGTCCGACAACGTCTACCATAGAGGGCCTCGAACGGTGTCATCTCAATACTCGTCTGAAAACTGTTATTGTAGGAGAATTCCACAAGAGTAATATATTTCTCTCACTTTCCTCCAAAGTCCAAAATGCAAATCCGTAGCAGATCCTCCAAAATCTCATTTGTGCGCTCAGTCTATCCATCTGTCTGGGGATGGAAAGCGGTGCTGAAGTGTAACCTGGTACCCAACCGCTCCTGTACGTATTGCCACTCCCTGGAGGTAAATCTGTCATATCGGTTTGAAACTATAGTCTTGGGAACACCGTGAAGTCGAACTATCTCGTCTAAATATAACTGTGTTAATCTGGGACCCTGATCTGTCTTCTTAAGAGGAATGAAATGGGCAACCTTAGAAAGCCGATCTACTATAACCCACAAAGAATCATTCACTCTGAGATCTCGGCAGACCATGGATGAAGTCCATGGATATATCCTCAAAAGTCCACTCGGAAATGGGAAATGGCTGCAACTTGCCTCCAGGCCTTGGCACTCGGCCTTAACTAACTTGCACGTCTCGCACTTCCCTACGTAATCTGCAACATCACTCTTCAAACCTGGCCACCAGACTACCTTTTTGAGATCTGCATACATTTTCGCGCTACCCGGATGTATAGAATATCTGGAATTGGGTGCCTCAAATAGAATGTCCTCGCGAATGTGACTAACATCGGGGATACACACCCTGCCATCAAACAATAATAAATCGTTCTGAAAAGTGAATCTCTCCTTCTGACCTGTCTGCACTGAGCTCCAAATCTCTGCCATCTTTGGATCCAACGATAGATCTGTCCTGATTCTATCTTTAATGACGCAAGTGATCTCCATCCAACTCAACCTTGCAGAACCAAAACTATAGCGTGGCACAACGGTGATATCCAGTCTCTCCAGCTCCCGCACTAACTCCTCCTGCTGAGTGAGAAGGAAGAAACATGAACCTCTACGGCTAAGGGCATCAGCTACAACGTTCGCCTTTCCTGGATGGTACTGAATGTCTACATCGTAGTCTGATAGAAATTCTAACCATATGCGCTGTCTCAAATTGAGCTCTCGCTGATCAAATATATACTTGAAGCTCTTATGATCAGTTAAGATCTCGCAACGAACACCATAGAGATAGTGTCTCCATATCTTCAGAGCATGAATGACTGCTGCAAGCTCCAAGTCATGCACGGGATAGTTCCTCTCATGAACCTTTAACTGTCTCGAGGTATAGGCTACGACCTTCCCATGCTGCATGAGAACACAGCCCAAACCCTGACCTGATGCATCGCTAAAAATCTGAAACCCGTCAGGCCCTGAAGGTAAACTCAAGATCGGTGCGGTCATCAATCTGCCCTTCAAGTCCTCAAAAGCCAATTCACACTCAATTGTCCAATCCAAGCCCTTACCCTTCCTAGTGAGGGAAGTCAGTGGTAAGACTATCTTTGAGAAATCCCTGATGAATCTCCTGTAGTAATCAACAAGACCCAAAAAGCTGCGAACCTCTAAAACTGTCGTCGGTCTTGGCCAATTCTTAATGGCCTCTATCTTTTTCGGATCGACACTAACCCCTTGTTGACTGATGACGTGGCCTAAGAATGCAATCTCTGAAAGCCAGAACTCACACTTTAAAAACTTGGCATACAACTGGTTCTTCCTAAGGGTGCTCAAAACAATCCTGAGGTGTGCCGCATGATCTTCTGCACTCTTTGAGAATACTAAGATGTCATCGATAAAAACGATAACAAAACGATCCAAGTACTCCCGAAATACCATGTTCATCAGGTCCATAAATACTGAAGGGGAATTGGTTAGCCCAAACGGCAAGACCACGAACTCGAAGTGTCCATACCTGGTACTGAAAGCCGTCTTCTGAACATCCACGTCCTGAATTTTTAACTGATGATAGCCCGACCTCAAATCTAACTTGGAGAAGGTGCACGAACCTACCAACTGGTCGAACAAATCATCAATCCTGGGAATCAGGTATTTGTTCTTTACTGTCAGCTTGTTCAACTCACGGTAGTCTATGCACAGTCTCAGACTACCATCATTCTTCTTCACGAAAAGTACTTGAGCACTCCAAGGAGAAGTACTGGGACGTATAAAGCCCAAATCAAGCAACTCCTGCAACTGGCTCTTCAACTCCGCTAGTTCCCTTGGAGCCATCCGATAGGGAGATTTGGCTACCGGTGTAGCCCCAGGCTGCAAGTCTATCGGGAACTCGATCTCTCTATCTGGAGGGGCACCAGAGAGCTCTTCCGGGAAAACATCGGGGAACTCCTGAACCACTGGTACCTCTGTCAAGTCAGCCTTAGCCTCCGCATTCATCAGTACTACAAAGGTTTCACAACCCTTACTGATGCACCTTCTAGCTTGGACTGCGGAGATGATCATCTTCACTGAAAGTGAGGGTTAGGTCTACAATACTCGGGGGTGAATAGAGTATATTTAAAATTTGTTAGGTCCCAATAAAGGTGTTGTTACAGCTTTTGTTGTAAACTAAAAATGTGCAGTAATTAAGAAAACAGAAAATAATAAAGTTAATCATAGCCACACAGCAAGAACAAAAAGAAAAAAATAGGCAACCAGACGACACAAGAAATTTATAGTGGTTCCCCAAATCTGGGTAGTCCACTCTTCTACCACCCTTGGTAGGAATCCACTCAGGTTTTTGATCAGGTGCCTGACACCAATGGGTTTTGATCAGGTCCCCAAAAACCAACTCAAGTCTTTTGGTTAGGAGACTTGCAACCAGAAATCACTTTTGAAGGGACATGACAACCCTTTATACAGGAGGGGGTGAGAGAGTGATTATGTCTTCTCTTTCTCAATAAACTGAGAAGACTTATGTGGATTGATGTTTAGCAAAAGCTCCCCCTGAATTATTGAATGGTTCAGGAAGATTTGGAAGCTTTGCTGTAGGGTGATAGGTCTTCAATCAGAGTTCTTGACAAGCAGTGATACAGGAGCTTCTTGACTGATTTGATATTTGTTGTCTTTGGAAGTCCTGGAGAGAATGTTGAAGAAGAAGACTCTTGATATTTTATGATTGTTCTTCTTCTTTTGAATGAAGATCACTGTCTGTCACTGTAAGCTTCTGTATGATTTTCTTGTGTGAAGCTTTTCTACTACTGTATGAATTCTTGCAGTCAGTTTGTGTGTGTCACTGTATTTTTTTGACTGAGTATGTTCTTGTTCTCTATTTCTGATTGTCGATCTTCTTTTCTTCTATCTCTTTTCAAAAATTTGAATCATCTGTAATTAATGCTGACGCCTTGAGAATAATCAGCATTGAATCATTTCCTCAACTGTCCCGTGGAAAATCAGCAAGTAATAATCCTGAAGAAGACCGTAATTAATGTTTCCTCTAACGGACACATTCAGAGAATGTTTGAGCATTAATTACTCAGGAATTTCCGCATTAGAATGGGGACAGAAGGCCGGAAATGGCTAAGTCTGGAATCGTCGAACAGTTGGCAGAATTCGTCGAACTGAGTTACCAATTCGTCGAGCTGAGATATTGAATTTGTCGACCAGACGGCTTCTGTTCGTCGAGCTGAGTTCCGAGTTCGTCAAGCTGATAACAGAACTTGCATGCTTCAGAACCTTTGCCTTTTCTGTCTGAAGTTCGTCGAGCTAACAATTGCATTCGTCGACTGGAGTTCAGCAACCATTCTGGACTTAGTCGAGTATTTTGTGTTGACTGATATTCTGTGTGTCGACATGAATCTTCTGGTTCCAGAATTCGTCGAGTAGAGTACTGAGTTCGTCGACCTGAGAACTTGACTTCGTCGACCTGAGAAGTTGTGAGCTTGAGATCCAAGTTCGTCGAGCTCAGAATCTTGTTCGTCGACCAAAGTCTGAAGTTGGACTTCGAATAATCTGAAGTTATCCTGACTTTAGTTTGTTGAAGTATCCCAATTTTCGTAGACCAGAGAATGAAGATCGTCGAGCTCAGCTCAGAGAAATATCTAAAGTTCGTCGAGCTGAGAACGTCTTTCGTCGACCTGAGTTCGATGCACGTCGAACTCATTTTACTTAGTCTTGAAATCTTCTAAGTCTTGAGTCTCTGATAGTCTTGTTGATAGCTGATCCATCTGATGTTGACTCTAAGGACTTGACCTAGACTCTAGGACACAACTATGACCCTGACTATACATGTTGGGTCAAGTTAGTGAACCTAGCCTAAATCAACTAGGGATCCAACATTCACTACTCCCTTCAAGCCCTGAAAAGAAAATACAGTCTGATTAGGGCCCTCAAACTGTATCTGCTTCGCCCTACAGTCAATCCCGGCGTTGACTGCCGAAAGACAGTCAATTGATCAGATCGAATCCTGCAATAGGTAGCTGCAAAGCTTCCACGATAATCTCGGTATCACCAAACTGCACTGGTACTCTGCACTTATCTCTGGTCAGCAGAAGGGATCCATTCGGCATCATAACATCCAGCGCTACAGTCTCTGGGAAGACTTCTAAATTCAGCTTACGCACTAGAGATTCTGCGATAAACGAGTGTGAGCCACCCGTATCAAACAGAATCTTGGAGGGTAAATCACGAATCATAAGGATGTCTACATGAATGTTTTTTAAAATGAAAAGAGTGTCACTATGGAGGATAAAATAAACTTGTTAAGCAAATAAAAGCACTTACCAGTCACTACATTCTCCTGATCCTTTGCCTCCTGTTGACCAAGTCCATAAGCTCTGGGCTGCACCAAATCTCGACTCTGTTGTGGTCTTCCATCAGTAATCATCAAAGCTTTGCCCTTGTCTACTCTGCTAGGGTCACCAACCTCATACTTCGACTGCAGAAACAAATTACATTTGTCATCTACAGTAATTTAATAAATGTACAAAAATATAACTAGGTTTTGATTACCTGATTCGAACCAACTTCTTGACAAAAACGAGCTATGTGTCCAGGTTGACGACACTTGTAACACACGCTCGCGCTGGCCAAACACTCTCCTGGATGGCGACGCTGACACTTGGGACAAAGGAGGTAGTCCTTGCTCCTGTCACCAGATTGATCATTCTTCCTCGCATCAGGCTTCTGCTTCTTGTTCCAGTTCTTCCCTTGGTCATTCCTGCTCTGTTGTGACTGATGCGAATCCTGAGATCGCTTCGCACGAAAATTACTTCGCTTTTGAACCTTCTGCTGATCAGCCACCAGCCTGCGAGCCGTATCCACTAAGCTCCAGTAATCAGCGTTGACCATAGTCATCAGCGGCTGCCTCAACGAGTCACGCAGACCATCCACAAAACGGCTGCACCTCTCAGCCTGGTCTCCCTGCATCACGCCCGCATATCGAGCCAGATGGGTAAGCTCTCGCTCGTATTCAGCAACAGTCTTGTCCCCCTGGAAAAGCCTAAGGTACTTCTCCTGGAGACCTCGTCGTGCGGAAGGAGGCACAAACCAACTTGCAAGGGCTCTAGAAAATTCGTCCCACGTAAACATGTATGGCGTACGACCTGGCCAAAGTCATGGTCATACTATTTAAAAAGAACGTATCACTTCCAAAAAAATAAAAGGGAATTTCATAACCATATACCTGCGGGGTCATCTGCCCGGTACTTGTCCCACCAGACCTTTGCCTCACCTCGGAGGAGAAAAACTGCCAAAGGAACCTTCTTGTTCTCTGGGCACTCCAAAACATCCAACATGTCTCTGGTGTTTGCTATCCAATCATCTGTGTCCATCGGGGTCTCATCCCCACTGTACTTCAAAGGTTGAAGCTCTCTAAAGTTCCTCAAATAACGCTTCAGGGTCATCTCCACGGGTGCTGGGGTAGGAGCTGGTGCAGGGGCTGGTACTTGTACTGGAACTGCAAACCCTGCAGCCAATACTCTCTGAAACTTCATCAAGGCAATAGTAACCGCCTTGGCAATCCGAGACGCTATGTCAGTGCCCTCTGGAGCTGTTGGAACTGGTGGTACCTGCGGCACGGCAGCATCTCCCATAGTCACGTTAGGAACAGGGTCCTGACGTGAAGATTCACCCGGTTTGCTGACTCGTGGTGTCTGATAGAACATATAAAAGAAATCTAATTATTTATCAAGCATCTGCGAAATCTGGCCTATCAATTTTATTTCATACTCTTTCGAAAACTAGGGCTTAAACGCAACTTAAATACTCTACTAACAAGAGTTTACTCTTACACAATCCTATGGCTCTGTGAAAATCTTCTAGGGTCCAGGGATCCTAAACCTGGCTCTGATACCAATTTGTAACACCCCTCCCCAGTTTTTCAATAATCAGTCATCCGGTCGGGTCAGCGATATAAAGAGAATTAGGAAGCAGTGTCAAAACTAGTATACTGCAGGTATAAAGTAGAAGCTACTAAAAATTTTAAAACTTACAACGGAAGCTAAGAATGTAAACTAAGGGTAACACGTACCTGATATCTGGATTCACAGACCCACTAAATTTGAAAAGAATTGAAATGACTGAAAATTTGTAATGATATCATAAGTCTGATACGTGGCATATAAAATATTAACAAGTTACATTGTTCACAACTACAACTATATGCTGTAAGTAAAGAAAAACTAAATGGGAAAACACTACAAACTGACGTCATCAACGCTCATCCTAGGCGTAGTTTCTCACATGGGTCACCTGTAAAAACATTGCTCACGTGGGGTCAGAGTAAAGAAAAATAACTCATTCTAGTGACACTAAAAGCTTTTTCTTGAATGATGAATGCATGCCTTTTGAAAATAGTTTTGTGAATTAAAACATTTATGTTATATGTTATGCATGCCTTCAGAACACTACCTGGTCAAAACATCTACCTGTTCTATGTTTGTGACTTTCAGTTCACTAACCCAAGTCCCGGCGTTCACTAACTAGTGTACTGTCTCACGTCAGGTCTATACTTGAGTTCTAGGTAACTTCTAACTTGCACCTCTACTAGGAAGGCACTAGGCAGAGTAGCTCCTAACGCGCATCTGAAACTGATGACCCGAGACCATCTGACGAACTCAATTGTTCTAGTGTCGCGCGGACACGGTCTCGAATATACTAACTGTCTCAAGGGGAGTCAACTCCCAAGACTCTGCTACTCATAGGATACCATATGCCCTATGAGGAAGGTAGTGCGCCTCTACCTAGCACGAAAAGACTGAAGTGTGCTTACTGACCTTTTGCTCAAATGCTACTCTGCTTGGGACATCTCTTTTGGTGTACTACTGAGCGATCCTTGACTTTCTCATGGTCGACTAGAAGGGACATTCATGCCCTTGGTTGGACAAATTCCAAGCTTACGTACACGGGTATAGGTTTCGTACCTAACATTACTATTCATGATCTAACTACTTTGGTATTGGAGAAGGGTGTCATCCTACACATTTTTCGCGACCATTTTCCTATTACCACACCCTTCTATGCATGGTCATGATATTTGTACAAAGCCTACACATGTGTATACAAAACATATTTCTTGATATGTCTAACTAACAGAAATTAGGTTTCCTTACAGTGGTGCTGCGACGCTCGTACACTCGGCGCGGCGATATTTTCTCTTCCGAAGGCAATCCTACTGCTGGGGATCTTCAGAATGCTGCCCCGACCCCACCAAAGTCCTGCAATTTAGGGCAGTCATAATTTCATAATTTTTCCCTTTACGATTTTCCTTTGTAAAATTTCTATACAACTAGGGTTACAAAAATTCAAGCGTTAAACATCAGATATTACCTTTATGTGGAGTGATTGAGGCTCTCAAAGCGCCCAACCCAAATTCCGCGGAGGATCACGAATTCCAAAACCTATTTAGGGCATTAGGAACAAAAATTAGTTTAGTCTAATCTCCAAATCATAGGATCTCCATGAGGGAAAAGATATAAGGGAGGAATCGAGTCACCGGAACCAAAATCGTTTCCACTACCACCTGCTAGGGTTGAACCCGGCTCTTCCACGACCAAGGAAGGAAAAGGAATACTCATCGGCGCTCGTAAAGGAAGGAGGAGGGGTCGGAGAGGGTTTCCGGAGGAGGATCGGCCGCCGGCTAGGGCAGCGGGATGTCGTCGGCTTGGCGTCGTCGCGTGCGGCACGGGGAAAACTCGGGAGGCGCGGCTTTTCTTTTCTCCCGTGGAAATGAGGGTTACGGGAATAATGGCTTGCGGGATTTAACTTCATGGGCTATGCGGTTTTGATAACCGTATGAATAGAGGGGGGGAAATTGCTATTGGCACCCCAATCTAATTCCTTTGAAAATTAACTCATTTTCACCGCGCGGGTCACTAAAATAAAATGTCTCTCACTAAATATGTCTATCATAATTCACCAAATAATAAATGCGACCTTTTGACCACACTAATATCGTACCTCGACGACGCGCTGCCTCGATCAAAATTCGTCGCGGCTTGACCCTACAAATTTTAAATAATTTCGCGTCAGATAACGGATGTTACATGTCTTGTGCCCATGAGTTAGTCTCATATATTTCTCAATCAACTTCATTCCCTTTATGCTTGATACATATTCATTGGAAGCAGTTATCATTGAAGTAAACATGTGAGGTGCATTTTTCAATTGATATTGCATCGGAGTTTGAAGGAATGAACAAAAGGTTTAATGAAACTACTATGAAACAAAGACGAGAAATAAAAAGAAATTTGAGAGTTAATGGATCCAACTTCAACACAGATGGTAGAGCCAAGGGTTCCATTAAACTTAAAAGGAAGACCGAGGGGGAGCTACAAAAAATTTAAAGATGACCCTAAATCTACACGACGGGACCCATCTCTTTTTGAGCATGTTTTGATGTCTGAAAATGTAGTGGTGCAAAAAAAATCTCAAAGAAAACGTGCAAGGAAAAAACAGGCTACCAACTAATGAAAGATACACTAACTTCGACACAACGTTTCTTTATTGAAGTTTGTAAGCAATTTCCAACATTTTTAGCGGAGCACATCAAAGAGGTATTCAATGTAATTGGTGATAGCCATTGTGGTTTCCGTGTTGTTGCTCAAGCATTAGAAATGGATGAAAATTGGGCAAAAGTGAGGTTGGATCTTATCAATGAACTCAAGGTTAAAGTGAGCATGTATGTTAAAATTTATGGGGAGGAAAGATTGCAAGAGTTGATATCTTCTCTTGAATGTACGGAAATACTGACACCCCCAAATAAATGGATGTCAATACCAGATATGAGTCATGTGGTAGCTTCATGCTATAATATAGCTTTTATCCAACTCTCACAGTTTTAAAGTCTCACTTTTCTACCGTTGAATTAGCCGCCGCCGCCAACACAAAATCTAGTTGCAATGGGTTACATAGATGGAAATCAATTTGTACATTTAGTGATGCATGAAGGATGTCCACTACCTCGTATTGTCTCCTCTTGGAAAAAGTTTTCGAGATCCAATAGCAAGCGCATGGGAGGGCAAATACATTGCACAAGTACAAATTCCAAATCAACAAATATCCACAACATGTGAGGTAGTACATTTCGGTGTCTTTTAAGGTATAAATTATTTTTTAGCTTGTTGAAGTTTAAATTTTTATGTAAGAAAGAGTTTGATTCAATCGAATATCTAAAATTCATTCATTGATTGCAGGTTTATTTTTATAACTTTTATGTCTTGAATTACCTAATTTTTGTAATGTTTGCTAATATAATATGTCCTACATGTTCTTCTAATATAATATTAAATGATTGTTTATAAGAAAATTAAGTTTGATTTTTTTTTAATTTTGCATTGGTCTGCATATAACAACTTGGTCTACATATAGCTGGTTTTGAATTAGTATAATTTGTATATAACAATGATTTGTATATAGCCAAACATGGTCTATATATAACATCACCCATATAATAAATAGTAACAACAATTCAAACTTTTACATCTATTAAAATATTAATCAAATTAAGAGTTTTATTTTTTGTAAAATAAGTAGATAAACTACCAGTAAATAACAATAAATATTAGGATTAAAATATTCAAACCTTGAGCAAATAGTATATAGAAGTTCAAAAATTATTTTTTCACAATGAAATATACGTTAAGACTCTTAAATATCCATGTATAAAAACATCTAGTAAAATTCCTGGTGGATAACAATGATAGTCCCATAACAGCAAGGATGGAACACAGGAAAATATAAAAAATTGATTCTGACTCTTAAGGTCCTGGATTTAAAGTTTCCTGCAAGGATTAATTCATGTGCAAGGAGATAATTCATCTAAAGAATGTGAAGTAAAATTCCTCGAATCCAGGCTAATCGTGGCTCATGACCTTACAATCAAAGAGTCTAGGACTCCTAAAGATCTCGATAACCTTCTCCTGGTTGGAATACGACTTCCCAAGAGAAAACAAGTCATTCAATATCCGAGTGAGTCTTGTAAACATGTATATAATTGAATCATTAACATTAAAAAAAGGGTAGCCCGGTGCACAAAGCATCCCCGTGCAGCTAGGGTCCGGGGAAGGATCCCACCACAAGGGTTAAATGTAGGCAAATCTTACCCTGCATTTCTGCAAGAAGCTATTTCCAGGACTCGAACCCGTGACCTCAAGGTCACACGGCAACACCTCAACTAGTGTGCCAAGGCTCCCTTTCTTGTATTGTGCAAGGTCAATGCTCTGGATGCTAAATGAGGGAAGCATGCTTATGTGCACATAAATCAAAATGGATTCTTGGGTCTGCACTCTCTGATGTCTTTGGCTTTGATTTGTGGGCATGATTCCGCAGCAAACGTGACGGTATAGGGGGGCACTATTTCAGTGGTATCTGTGAGCAGCCACTTTGTGCATTTATTGTGAAAGGTTAGGTCTTTCTCCTCTGAGAAAAGCCACTTGGTGCATAGTGTCAAAGGTTAGGTCCATTTCCAATCTTCTCCCACTCATACCCCCAATGATTGGGGACTATATGGTTTCTGTTGTTGTTGTTGTCTCTAGCCGCATGTATTCCCTCAAGTGTGATAACTAACTTGTTCCAAATCTCCTTACCATAAAACAAGTACCACATACTCATATAATCTTCAGGCTTCAGGCGTAGATAAGGCAGATAATGCCTTGAGAGTTCCATTCAGCCATCTCCTAATGTGCAAGGGTCCATTTTTTTACATCCCAACTATAAATAAAAATAACATTATGAGCTAAGTGGATTCCTACTTGGCTTGAATTCTTTATGAAATTATTCGGTTGATTAATTTTAGACGGCCACCAAGACAGACCAATGTCACTTATTCATTATGTTCCTTTATGTTAGAAGTCCACGGTCGGATGTTAAGAACTTAAGATTGCTGAATGAAGTGTGAACTGACATGGGAATAAAGCACTCACTTTAATTTCTGTGCATCAATTGGGTGATCCATTTTATTAATAACGCAAAAACATGCAGGAAGAGGAACAAATAAAGCCACACATGACGGAAAAAGATGTCATAGCAATTCAAATTGCACTATGAAAACATGACGGAAAAAGATGTCATAAACTAATGGATGCAACAGTTTGAATCAAACTTAGCCAAAGAAAACATTATGGATGTGAGATCATCAGTTTTCAAGAAAATACATGTTCGAATGTGATTAAGAAAATGATTACATTATTGTAGGATAGTAAAACATTAAAGATTAAACTGCTATAATATTACACCAAACATATTATCTAATATTAACTTTTTAATAAGAATGAATACGTTTTAAAGTTTTAGTAAAAAAAATAATATATACATAATAGTCACTAAGAAGTATGTAAATCAACAGTCATAATCAATATTATTTCCCTAAAATTTAACTTATATTCTCAAAAATAAAATAAGTTTGATCTATTTTTACATACAGGAAGAATGTTCTTAATAATTGAATAAGACTACCGTATGGAAGTGCAAGTTGAGCTAAGCCGGCTCGAAAAAAGCTCAATTCGAGCTTGTGTTTGATTACGAGCCGAGCTTGAGCTCATATATTGTTGTTCATCAACTCGCGAGCCGGTTTATGGGTTTTTTATTTGTGCGCTTCAAAAAATATACGAAAAAATAAAGCACATGAGCTGAATAGCTCGTGAGCAGCTCGACTCGAGCTCGCAAGCTCAAAAGCTTGAGCTCAATAAGTAGGCCTTGAACTCAAGCTCGAGCCGAGCAAAATGAGCTCGTCGAGCTCGAGCTCGAGCTCAAGCACAAAATGGTTAGCTCAAGCTCGATCCTGGAAATTTTTCCAAGCTCGACGCATTTGTACCCCTACTTCCGCAGTACTAATTAATTAAGATAATTACATATTTACATTAAAGGCGGCTAAATGATAATATCGTTCAGAATTACTCACATAAATAGTTATTAATCATTTTTAATAGATCATTTGGATTATTTTTGTATTATCATTTTAGCTACTCAAATATTACAAGCAATATTTACAATGTATAAATATAAAATTTATTTTTGAGGAGTTAACTATAAAATATAAATTTGTCCAACATATGGCAAATACAATTATAACAATAGGAGTCATTTTAACTTTTTAACGGTACATTAAAATTTAATCATAAAACCTCTAAAACATGTTTCATCAATTTATGGAAACCATATAATATGCCCATGAAAATATAATAAATTAGTTCAGTTCAAACATGCTCTATGTAGACATTCTGACTTTTAGAGTAGAAAACTAAAATACAAAAGAGCATTTATAAATGGGCAAGGAAACAAAAAAAGCATCAAAAAGAACAAGCCTACTTACGAATTACATGTATTTTGAAGGTCTTGTAAAGAGAGGCCAGACGAATTTTGGGAAGCAGTTTGGTACTTCTGCACAACAGAGCCTAATTGACTCACCTATGCATACAGATTTAAAAAATAATCATTTAATGGTGTATAATCAAAAGAAATAAGGTAATATGCCTTTCGGTAACATTAGAAAACATATAAATTCCAAATAACGTAGGTCTTGCCCAGTAATGTTATACCTGGGGTATTATCAGTCTTCGGGGGATAAGTTCTTCATGCCTTCTAGCGCAAAACTCCCATGAAGATATCTACATTTTCAACAACAACAAAAAAGTTTCTAAAGATTAAATTTTGAGTAAGAGGGGCACAAACAGTATGTTTAAGACTTGACTTATACCTTCAAATCTGGATTGAAAACAATTCGTAATTGACCATCACGCACAACACGCAATTGTTCAAATACACTCTCCTGGACCGCTTTGGCGTAGTCTAAGACAATCTGGCCTGAAGTGTTCTGAGACTCGTGAGGCATGTCAACATAAAGAAGTTCCTCCAAAGTGCCACTTGCATATTTAATTTGTAATAGCCTTGGCAAAACCTCAAAAGTAGCCTCTACAAATAAATCAGGACAAAAAGTATCAATAAGTAAAAAGGAGTTATCTCAGTTCAATAAGTTCTGTTCACAGTTAGTTGAAATAAACATTATTCGGATCCAATATCTCTGTTAGAAATTCCAAGAATACATACCAAAACCGCGGCCAGGCTTACGCTTGCATAATTCGCAATGCCATACATCCTGAAATTTTAAGTTATTCAGTAAAAGACATGAAAAATAGGTTTTTGTTCACTGAAAATTTGCGAACAACTGCCATAGATGAACAAAATCAACACCTAATGTCAAGTCCAGTAAACCAACCTCAAAACCAAAGTCTGCTCAAAATTTCAAAAATACAATCTTGTTACTTTTTTGTTCGTCAATTAAAGAGTGGCTATCCCCTATATCAAATATTCCTAAATGCTATCAATAGACGCATAGCATACCTGTGGAAAAACACCGGTAGTCTGGCGACCACTTCCATAAAGAGAAACACACCATCTTTTTTTTGCATTTGGAGCAAAGAATTCTTGTACAAACTTCCCCCAAAATTCAATATTGTTATCCTGTATTTAATAATATAAAATTTAATTAGATTCTATAAAGGATAGATGGAGAGGACATTGTAAATGCATGACAATTCACCTCCAAAAAGGTCATCCAGTACAAAAAATTGCAAAGATATAAAATTTTAAGGAAAACTAAATGAAATTGTTAGCATACTTCGGGCCTGCGCTGCTGGTGAAACATGTACTGGGTCAAACGCCTTGCGCACATTCCAGGCTCGTAAATGGTTGGTTTCAATTGAGTTCTGATTGGAAGACCATGTTGAAGTTGTTGCAACTGTGCTCGTTGGGGAAGCGTCTTAAAAAGTTGTTGTTGTTGTTGCTGCTGTTGTTGTTGCTGGAGTTGCAATAACCGTTGTTGTTGCAAAAGGCTCATTTGTGCGGCTGCGGTGACAGCATGGGAATTTGACCTCGACATTTGCATTAATTGTTGTTGTTGTTGTTGTTGTTGTTGCAAGAACAATGAGGAATCTGTATGTTGTTGATGCTCTAACTTCACAGGAACTAAGCCCCGCATGGATTGTAGTTGTTGAGAGTCCATTTTAACTGAACCCCGCATGGTCTGTAACTGTTGCCCGGTGACACTCTGATCACCAGATCCCATCTGTTGCTCCAACTTAACATGTCCCATGCCACTGACATTTCCAATACCTCCTCTAAGTTGTTGCTGCTGCTGCTGCTTCTGCTGGAAATTCTGGGCGGCATCAAGTTGTTGAGCCTGAGATTGAGAATGGTCAGCCCCCATCTGATTCCCTGAAGTGTTCTGCAAATACTGCCCATGAAGCGGGCCGGTCGACAGAGGAAATGAGAGGGTATCCGGCTCCGTCGAACCAAGCATATCTACAGAGTTGTTGCACATGCCTCCTCTCTGCTGAGAACTCATTTGCTGGGCAGAAATTGCCCCACCAGAAGAAGGGACTCCATTTCCAAAGGAATGGTTGAGAAGAGAAGACACATTCGTGATTCCCCCAAGCAATGGAATATTGTTACCATTCGCAACGCCGTTAAATTGAGCCCGTGCAGAAGAGAAAGGCTGTGGAGAAGGGATGGAGCCTGCCTGAGCTCCTCCCAACAAGCCGGAGTTCGTCCTCAAAAGAGACGGGATGGACTGAGCACCGCCAACTCCACCCGGCGGTCCAGAAGGCACCATTCCTTCACCAATCCCAGCAATCCAGTTAAATGAACTAATTCTCGAACGGCAAAGAGCCTACTATATAAATACCCATCAACATAGCCGCAGGGAAGAACAAGGAGCAAGGCCAAAACAACATGCAGTGCCCAACATTCCCCCACTTTTTTTCAAATTCCCAAACAGTAGAACAAATCGTATATCCAACGCCGAAACGAATACAGCAAGAATTAGGAAATTAGAATAGTGAGAAAAGAAAAAAGGGTTAATAGTTGGATCTTCCTGCCAGAACTGGATGCCCAGTAGCTGAAGCAGACAGAAAAATCAATCATTCCCCCTTTCCGGCTCTTCTGAATCAAACCTTTGTCTTCTCCCACCTCGCTCCCACTCCACAAGTCCTTAACAGAAACACATGTACAGCACGAAACAACAAACGCAATCGCGAACACACGTTCAGCGACAGAGCCGATCTACCTGAACATACTCATATGCGCCAACACAGTAATCCTGAGCTCCAATAAACCCGCCACTCGAAACACATATTACTGTGTAACTGCGTATTATCCCGGCCAGTACCACTGCATCAGATAACCACGAGAAGTTACGATTCCTTCACGCCGGAATCACAAACGCTCCTCCACCTCCGCCGCAGCCGTGGGCTTCTGCTTTCTCTCGGCTATCCCCTTCTCTATTGTATCTCTTCTTCTCCCTGGAGGAACAGAGAGAGAAGGCAGAGGATGACAATACTCTCCTTGCGGACTTCAAAATCCCATGAAATGCGATTAAATTCCTGACATGTAGATATTCATATACATTCTCCTTTAGGTCTCTAAACTCGCGGTCCCACTTTCTCTCACCCCCGTCTCCCGGTAATGGACCGCCTGTCGCCGGTCAGAGTCAGCGTTCGGCCCGCAGCGTCAAGGGCGTAAATAGATGGAATATTTTCTGAACTTATACCCCGCTACTTTCGTAACTTATAAACATTCGTGTGTAGCCATCATTTATAATGGCGGCCCTGTAAATTGTTTCCCCCCTCCTGCCGGCCGGTACGGTTTACGTTTTTACGTTTTTCTCCCGCTGAGCTGAAAATTTCAACATGAAACGGCTACGACTACGACACACTTTCTCGCTCATTGTCGTCCCCGTGCATATAGAAAAATAGATTATACCTATATTTACTCAATGTGACAGAGAGTATACATATATATATTTATTTAGAGCATTGGTATGTGCACAGCATTTTACGCTATGTGCACAGCATTTTACGCTATGTGCAACCAAAAAAGAAAGCTCAGTATTTTTTTCCCAACCTTACCCATCCTAAGTCTATGTGCACACCTGAAATCCTCGCCTCCCCGCCTCCGCCTCGTTTGTGAATCTCGCGATCCGCTAGGGCATTAGTCGTTCTGCCGGCGAACACCCTGAAACCTCCGACAAAACCTCTGGAAAACACCTAGCCTTGTTTGTCTCCTTTCCTTCCTGTGTCGTTTGTGAATTGGACTGGTAGATCATTGATGGGGTCCCCTTAAAGTGTTAATCGTACCCCTATATGTGGGGTGAGAGTAGCAGAAAACTCCCTGCTATCGTGTAACCGCCCTTGATAGTGGGGAGTCGGTCGGGGCATAATCGCCCAGGAAAAACCGCATGGACTGGCGGTCCCTCGGTCTCGTTGGCTGCCTGATCTACGTTGGCACCGTCGGTGAGGACGCGGCCTCCTCTCCGCCCAAACTGGGCGACAATTTCATCGTCCAGCTCTGTCGGCGCCTCGCAAGGAGGCGCCCCCCCCCCCCCCCAAATTGAGCGGTCCTTTGGCCTCCTTGTTGGGGCGGCCTCCTCGCTGCCTAAACCGAGCGGTAGTTTGTCGCCCGGCTCTACTGATGCCTTGTTAGGAGGGCAGGGTCGCCCCAAATCGACCGGGTCGTTGGCCGCCTGGTTGGGGAGGCCTCCTCGCCGCCCAAATCAAGTAGACAAGTTTGTCCCCCGGCTCTGCCGCTGCCCCGCCAGGAGGAAGGGTCTCCCCAAATCGGGCAGCCCTTTGGCCGCCTAGATGGGGGGGCCTCCTCGCCGCCCAAATCGAACAACAATTTTGTCGTTCGACCTTGTCCGGGAGTGTAACGACTCAGTCCTTTAGGTCAAGCGTCGCTACAGGGTTGTAGCCTCGTACACCCCAATGCCACCTCCGCGCCACCGGGCAACGGCAGGTTGTTGGCGCAAGATTTCGAACCGTACAACCCTTTAATAAACTCTCAACTAGAGAGCTCATCACCAACTGAGAGACACTTTTTTGTAACGACTCAGTCCTTTAGGCCAAGCATCGCTACAGGGCTACAGCCCGTACACCCCAACGCCATCTCTGCGCCACCGGGAAACAACAGGTTATTGGCGCAAGATTTCGAACCCGCGGCCCTTTAATAAACTCTCAACCAGAGAGCTCATCACCAGCTGAGCTGCAGCCTCAGTTGGTGATGAGCTCTCCGGTTGAGAGTCTTGTTAAAGGGTTGTGGGTTCAAAACCCCATGCCAACAACCTTGTCGTTGCCCCGTGGCACGGAGATTGTGTTAGGGTTGTACGAGCTGCAGCCCTGTAGCGTGGCTTAGTCTAAAGGGCCGGAGCATTACAGGGAGCATCTCCTCGGCCGTCGGCCACCATTCTCATTGAACTGCCTCTCCCATCGTCGGGCGGGCGGTTAGGATCTCTATTGGGCTCAAATCTCCCGAGCGGCGTAGTCGTCATTTCCATAAAAGTGGTGACCCGCTTGTTCCAATTCGAGCATTTCTAATCTTTCGTCTAGTAGGTACTGAGTAAAATTATCGGGTCTCCACACCTAAAATCTATAAATAGGACAAAAGTTTACTTTATTTGGATCTTCTTCTCCCTTGGGAAATTCCTTGCTACGAATTTCTCTCTCCTCCAATTCTCCTCTCGTCCGCGCCGCTTCCTTGTGCGCTCCCGCACGCGCCGCTTCCATGTGCGCTTCTCGTGCGTGTGCCGCTTTCTTGTGCGCGTCGCTTCCTTGTGTTCTCCCATACTCGTTGCTTCCTTTGCGTGTCGCGTCCTTGCGCGCTCTTGCGCGTGCCTCTTAGCTCCTTGCGCACTCGTGCGCTCACTTCGTCCTTATGCACCCCTGCCCGCGTCGCTCTGAGCGTGCCTCCGTGCGATCCGCTCTCAAGACCTTTCTAAGTGCACCCACGTGCGCTCCTCTCCAAGTGTGTATTTGTGCACACTCCACTTTGCAGACTACTTCTAAGAGCACACTCCTTCGATCGCAAGGCGCATTCTGTGCACGCCTCAACGGGCATTCCACACGCAGCACTCTTCAGAACCCTCAACCCAGCCAGCGGGCTCATCAGTCAAGACCAAGTCAATCGCCTCAGACTCTACTAAAAGCAACATGAGACAAGCCGCAGATGTTTAGACGCGCAGAACGCACCACCCAAGCCTCTGAGCCGCAAGTACCAGGACGTGCAAGGCACGCCGCTCCGCTTCCAAGCACCAACAGAGGACTCCATAGTACAACGAGCGCATCACTACCCTGCAATAGTAAAAGAAATATTTCGCTTCATAAGTGGTGAACTGTCACCCTCCTAGCCCTGCTCTCTCTTTCCAATACTGTAACGAGCAGCGACATATCGCCTTCAATTCTCTTAAATGTCTTATACAACAACTAATAAATAGTGGAAGTCTGGTCGGCACCGATCCGACCATATAGTTTTTCACCTCTTTCTGGAGTTTCTTCACGTGTTAAAAAAATTGTCTTGCCGTCTGGCCCAATTTTTGTAACTGTTTGCGCGCTCGACCGCTCCCAGGCTAAGGTGGTTCAATTTAGTCCAGTCTACCAAGAGACTCGAGTGATCTGCAACTATCCTTCATTCCTAACGGTGCCAACAGATTACGCTAATCTAGATATAAAAGCTATCCGTCTCTTTCATAAATCTTGTAATGTCTCTTCTCTCATAGGTCCAAATAAAAAAAATCGATTTTGATGCATTTACATTTCCTTCTTCAATTCCAACATTGATTATATTTTGTGGTTTTGTGATTCATGGATTATTAGTATGTGATATTTTAGCAATGATTAGGAGACATTTGAATGAATTGTGAAATTTCATTTGGATTTATGTTTTATATTTTGAACATATTTTATATTTTGAATTGCAAAATGGAAGAAGATTATTGTTATCATGTCAAAAGGGAAAAATCATATTTATTTTTATTGTGGCCAACTCAACCATCTTGGTAGACCGGACTAAACTAGGCCGCCTTAGTCCGTGGAGCGGTCGAGCGTACACACAGCTACTGAATAAGCAGCAACACACAAAGTAATTTTAACGTGAAAAAACTCTTTAAATGGGTAAAAATCATGTGACTGGGACGATGCCGGTCCAACTTCACTATTGGCGGTTGTTTACAGATTATGCGGAGAACTGGGGGCAACAGGTCGCTCCATGTTACAACAGTGAGATGAGAAATTTAGAGTACTCGGTGGGCGACAGACTGCCTCACACAAAGCTGGTATTTCTCTATGCTCTAATGGGTTGTTTTTGAATGCTGCTCGACGAACTTCGTCGCGGTGCGCACAGAGATGCAGTGGTGACGACTTGAGAAGCGTTGTGCACGTAGGAGGCTTTGCGGAATGTTGTATTGAACGTCTTGTTCTTGGGAGCATTGTGGACATAGACAGATTTTCGGGCGGCTCGACTTGTGGAGGAGGCTTGTAGGTAGATATTGGCAGAGTTCCAGCCCGATGAAGAAAAAGACTGAGAGAGGAAAGTTAGAAATAAATGGGGTCCCGAGACCCTTTTATAGTCTCCAAAATGTGATTATTGTGGTTACACGGCTATCCGCACATCGTAACCACTCATAATTATTGTTTGTAGACCGCATTTAATATGGTTCCGGGCAGATATGATGTGCATAGTATTTACTAATTGTAGACCATTTTCAATTAATGATAACCCCCCAATAATCATGGTGGTTAGTGGGTGGTTATCCACAAAATGGACGGTGGCGATCACGGCAGAATGATCGGATGGCGGGGAAAGTCTACTACAATAGTCCGTCTAACAAACTGGCGGATGGTCGCTGCCGAGGGGAGAGGAGTAGTCGTGACCGGTGGGATGGCCGGCTGCGGCGGGAGAACCCGCGAGAAGGGGTGGCCGCCCCGGGCAAGCGGCGCCCCGCGGACATGGGAGGCAGCCGGGGGGGGGGGGGGGGGGGGGGGGGGGGGGGTAATCGGACTCGGCCACCCACTTAGGGGCGGCGCCCCGCAGCCGCGGGGATGGGAGGATGGGCATGGCCTCCCCTTACGAGGGCGTCCCGCGGCCGCATGGAGGGGCAGTCGGGCACGACCGCCCCATTGTGGGTGGCGCCCCGCGACTGCGGGAGGTGGTCGAGGGGAGGGGCGATCGGGGACGCCCCCCCCCCCCCCCACGGTTTCACCCTGCGATCACGGGGAGGGGTAGTTTTGGCGTGACCCCGACATGGCTGGCCGGCCACGGGCCACCCGACGCCGGTGATGGCGGCGCAGGCAACCAGTCATGGTGGTGGATCAGACAATGCATGTGGATCGTGTGTGGCGATCGCATGTGCGGTGGTCAAACCCATGATTCCACTGAGTTAGTGGAGGATCGTGGGGAAGAGCATATACACATCCCAAATTCTCAATAAATTTATTGATGGCTTCATCATTTGCCCCCAAAATCCTCGGCGCTTGGAACCGAAGCGTGAGAAGAACGAGGATTTTTTTTCGTGTCTTCTTCCCCGATGACCATGGTGGCAAGGAATGGGGAGGTGTCTATGAGAGCAGCTGGCGATGCGGTGTCTGCCAAGGTACGTCGTGCATTATTTAGAACTAGTCGATGTGCTCAGTGGTGAAGACGCGCGGAGGTGAAGATGAGCAATGGCGCAGGTGCGAAGGCGAAGGCGTGAAAGTGAAGGTGCGAGCGCGCCAGGTCTCGGAGCCAGGCGGTGCGCTCTCCCGTGCGCACGAGGCAGTATGGGCGCTTCTGTGCTCGCATCTGCGTGCACGGTGGAGTGCGCGTACCCATACGCATGGTGGAGCGTGTGGGCTCTCAAGTGCGCACTTAGGCGCGAGCGCTGGCGTGCGCGCACCTGGGTGCGTACGGTGGTGCGCGCGCACCTGGGTGCGCGCAGTGGGGCGTGCACTCCTGTGCCCGCACCTGGGTTTAGAGGTGCGTGCATCCGGGCGCTTGCACTAGGGTGTGACGGTGCACGCATCCGTGCATGGCGGTGCACACACACCTGCGCGCGCGCGTACATGGGCACATGAGTGTGGGCGTGTGATTTTGATGCAGGACAAGTTAAATCAAGACGGTAGAAAAAGTTGACGTCGACACGCATGATGTCAATGTACCTTCAAATTAAATCAGTATTTATATTATGTATTTTATTTTGAGCATATTTATGAGCTCATTTGCATTTTAAGTCTTATGTATTTTGAGCTATTATTTATGTAATATGGTCATTTCATCCAAACCAAATATAACTTAGCACACATGTTAAACCACCCCCTTTTCACATATAAATCACTTTTTTTCTTTATATCATGATGATCACCATAAATCACTCTCTTTTCACACATAAAACACTTAAATTTCTACAAGTCATGAAGGGCCACCAAAAACCACCTCATTTTCACACATAAGTCACTTTCTTTCTTACATGTCACTATTAGCCAGTATAAATCACCATCTTTTCACACATAAACCCCTTTAGTTTCTTCATGTCATTAATAGTCACCACAAAGTTATCCTCTTTCACACATAGACTACCTTATTTTCATCATCATTCAAACATGTGACTAAAGACCACAATAATGATGGCTCAACCTCCAACCAAATACATGGACTCCAAAGTCATTGCCTCATCACCTTTCATGGCTCTTAAGATCTATAAATAGGCATGAATGCTCTTGTTGTAATCATCATTTGAATGAATGAAATTTGCAATTGTTAGTTTGTAGAAAGTAGCGAACATGCAAGTACAAACGGATAGACTTTTGAATAATTGAAATTTTATTATCCAAAAAAGGTATCATTTACAAAGGTATGACCTCCCTTTTATAGAATGGAGGGGATATGGGAGAGTACAAACAAACAATGTGGGACTAAACATTTACAGTACTGAGCGGCTATAAATAAAGGAGATCGCATAGGCCGCGCGGTTAGACAAATGCGTTAACCGCTCGCAACTCCAGCAGGACAGAACAGGCCGCAATGGGAGACCGATAGACCGCCCGGTCTCCAGGCTTCTGAGTGAGACCGCCAGACCACTCGGTCAACAAACCGCTGGACAAGACCGCAAGGCCGCCCGGTCAATACTTCAACACTCCCCCTCAAGCTGGAGCATTGATATCAATCATGCCCAGCTTGTCACAAATGTGGAAGAAGGAAGTAGAGACCGGCTTTGTGAAGATATCTGTCAATTCTTTGTCAGAGGTGACAAACGGTGTGCAGATCTGTTTCTTCAAAATCTCTTCCCGAATGAAGTGGCAGTCAACCTCTATATGCTTTGTTCTCTCATGGAAGACCGGATTTCTGGATATGTATATGGCGGCCTTGTTGTCACAGAACATGGGAAGAGGATAGTCATAGACCTCCCCTAGGTCAAGCATGAGAGCCCGCAACCACTTTAACTCACACGTGGCGGACGTCATACTCCAGTATTCGGCTTCTACACTGGATTTGGAGACAACAGACTGTTTCTTGCTCTTCCAACTCACAAGATTTCCTCCAACAAAGGTACAGAAACCTGATGTGGATTTACGATCGCCTTTGTCACTCGCGTAACTAGAATCTGAGTACGCCTCAACCCTCAGATGACCATTCTTCTGAAAGATTAGCCCTTTGTCTGGTGCTGCTTTGATATACTCTAAAATCTTCACGGCAGACTGAAGATGGCACTCTTTGGGAGCTTGCATAAACTGACTGACCTTGCCTACAGTATAGGCGATGTCGGGTCTAGTCACCGTGAGATAGATGAGTTTGCCTACCAAACGTCTGTACCTGGTGACATCAGATAGAAGAGACGAGTCATCCGTCCACGTTTTGTCTTCTCCAATAGTCATGGGAAACCGAGCCGGTTTGGCACCTATCAATCCTGCTTCATATAGAAGATCAAGGGCATACTTCCGTTGGGAGAGGACCAACGAGTCAAGTTTCCGAGAGATTTCTATCCCCAAAAAGTATTTCGGGGAGCCCATATCCTTCGTGACCAAGTGTTGACGGAGGTGCTTCTTCGTCAGGTCCACCCCATCTCGATCATCGCCAGTAAGAAGAATATCATCCACATATAATGCCAAAACCACCAGTCCGGAGGCCGTTTTGCGAATGAATAAGGAGTGATCGGCCGAACTCCTTCTAAAGCCGATGGTAGCCACAATGCCACTGAATTTGTCGAACCACGCCCGAGGGCTCTGCTTTAGGCCATAAATGACCTTCTTCAAATGACATACGCGTGTCTCCCCCTGAGCAACATACCCAGGAGGTTGCTCCATATAGACGTCCTCCTGAAGATCGCCATAGAGAAAGACATTCTTCACATCAAGCTGGGAAATAGCCCAATCCCGGTTAACAGCCACAGAGAGAAGAACCCGGATGGTGTTGAGGCGAGCAACCAGAGAAAAGGTATCAAAGTAATCAATGCCGTAAGTCTGAGTGAAGCCCTTGGCCACCAGCCAGGCCTTGTAGCGATCCACAGAGCCGTCGGGGCGAAATTTCACAACGAAGACCCAGCGACAGCCAACCACATCAGTGCCCACGGGAGGAGGAACAAGGGTCCAGGTACCCCTTTCAGTAAGAGTAGCCATCTCCTCATCCATGACAGACTTCCAATGAGGGAGAGCAAGAGCCTCCTGGTAGGTGCGGGGAGTAGAAGTAGCGGAGATAGCCAAGGCAAAACACCTGCGAGAAGGAGAAAGCCGATCATAGGAAACAACTGCCGCAAGCGGGTGTTGAGTACACGCCCGCACCCCTTTGCGAAGAGCAATGGGAAGATCCAGGTCGACGGGTGCGTCAGCGACCGGAGCGTCCATGGCGGAGAAGGCTGGCCAGGGACTAGAGAGACAGCGGCGGAGAGGAGGGTGGAGGGGTGGGTGGGGAGACGGACTGGTAAGGAGACGGTGGAGGAGGAGACGGAGGTGGGAAGACGTCGAGAGGCGTGGAGGGAATAGAGAGATCAGAAGGAAGAGAAGAGGTAGGAGAGAAATAGGAAGCATTCTCGAAGAAAGTCACATCCGCGGAGACAAACTGGTTGCGGAGAAGGGGGTCAAAACAGCAATAGCCTTTTTGAGTGGTAGAGTACCCCAAAAAGACACACTTGATGGAACGGGGGGAAAGCTTGTCGCGGGTAGCGGAGGGAGTGTGAACAAAGGCCGTACAGTCAAAGACACGGAGAGGGAGAGGAAAAGGTTACTTGTGGGGGTAGAGAATGGAGAAGGGGGTCTGGCTATGGAGAACTGTGGAGGGAAGGCGATTGATGAGAGTAAACACAGGTCGTTTGATGAAGAGGGACGTGCATCTGCGTCAGGAGAGTACGAGCAACATCAAGCAGGTGACGGTTTTTACGCTCTGCCACCCCATTCTGCTGGGAGGTGTAAACACAGGTCGTTTGATGAAGAAGACCATGTTGGTGAAAGAAAGGGGAGAACTCATGATTAAGATACTCCTTGACATTATCAGAACGTAAAACTTTAATAGAAATTGCAAATTGAGTCTGAATCATAAAATAAAATGATTACCAAACAGAAAAAAGTTCAGAGCGATCTTTTAATAGATACACCCAGGTACATCGTGAAAAATCATCTATAAAAGTGACAAAATAGGAACTACCCCGACCAACAGTGAGGGTAGGAGCCGGACCCCATACATCAGAATGAATAAGATCAAAGGGCGAGAGGAGCCACAACCTTGCTTCTGTAGGAAGGAATAGCGATGATGTTTGCCAAGTTAACACGCATCACAGTTGAGCGGAGAACTGGTCGGAGGTAGGTGGGGCATTAGCTGTCGAAGAATCCGAGGAGGAGGATGGCCAAGGCGAAGATGCCACTGAAGGAGATCTGTAGAAGAGGAGTAGGCGGACAGAGCAGAAACATCGTCGAGGAAGTAGAGGCCGCCACTCTCAGTCCCAGTAGCAATCGTCCGCTGGGTTCTCGGGTCCTGAAAAGAACAAGTAGTTGGAGTGAATAAGACGGAACACTGAAGTTGCCGGCATAAAGTAGTAACTGATAATAAATTGCACGGGAACTTCGGGACATAGAGGGTGTCCTCCAAGCAAAGCGATGGGGTGAGTTGAACCATGCTCGTCCCATGAACCGGGGACGGTGAACATCCGCCACACGAACCGGGGGTAAGCGGTCATGCGTCTCAAGACGGGAGAAGCAATGAGGGTTGCCAGTCATATGATTTGTAGCACCAGAGCCAATCAGCCATTTACCTTGGGTAACGACGTGGGCACTACCTGACGTCGCGGCCACAGAGGCAGATGACCGAGAAGAGGCAGAGGCCGAAGAAGGAGCATCACCGGAAGGGCGAAGATGAGGATGTTTCTGCCAGCAGCGGTCAACAGAATGGCCGGTACGACCATAGTGAGTGCAGAGGAACCGGGATGAACCCCGTCCGCCGGAGTGGCCGCGGCCACTAGATCCCCCCCCCCCTCTGAGCTTGGTGAGCAAAGGAGTCCTGGGAAGGGGGTGAGACCAATAGAGGCCGTTGGAGCAGCGAAGTAACAACGGCAATGCGAGCTGCGGTGGCATCCAAAGTGGGAGATTCCGCCTCACCCAGGATCTGGTAGCGGATCAAATCATAGGAATCGGGAAGACGGAGAAGATAACAAACAGCCAGGAGTTCCTGGAAGTGTTTGTGATGTTCGGCCAAGTCCGCGGAGAAGGGGCGATTCTGGAGGATTTCAGCACCAAGAGCCTGAACCTGCTGATAAGCCGCAGCAGAAGACATGGAAGGGCGGGCGAAGAGGTCCGCATAGAGAGTATAAATGCGGGACGTCTGGCCCCCCTTCGAATAGAGAGCAGCGAGCTGAAGCCAGGCGGCCTGGACCGTCTCATCATGGCGAATGACGGGAAGACACTCATCAGAAAGGCTGTTGGGCAGCCAGGTGCGGACAAGAGCATCAATCGCATCCTAGTCATCAAACTCAGGAGAGTGACGAGGAGGAGGGTCATCGGTGAGGTGATGACGCTTGCGCTGAGAGCGAAGGAGAAAAGTGAAAGAAACGCGTCAATCGGGATAGTTGGAGCCAACAAGCTTGGAAAGGGTGTCAAGGTTGCCCGAAGGAGGTGGTGCAGAAGGAGCTGCAGGAGTGGTGGAGATAACGGGGGTGGTGAGACCGGAAGTAGTCATAGAACACAGCAAGAAACCGCAGCGGATAAAAAAGGAAGAAGTCGCGCGAACACAAGCGACTAGAAAGCAGTCAAAAGGAACTGTGGGGAAGAGGTCGCGCGGACTGAAAAGGTCGAGCGAACAGAAGAAAAGAGGAAGCAAGAAGCAGCGACAACAACAAGTCGCAAGCCGGGAGAACAGAAACAAGACGCAACGACTAGGAAGTCGGAGAGGCAAGAAGGAACCAGGTGCGCGGCGACAACCAAATAGGTCGCGGCGACGAAAAACAGCAGGAGAAGAGAAAGCCACGCGAACAGGGCAGCGGACAGAAACAAGCCGCGCGAACAGGGCAGCGGACAGAAGAGAAGGCAAGCCGCGAAGACAGGTCGCAAAAAGGAGAAAACAAGCCGCGAGAATCAGAGAGCGCACACAATCAGGAGGAAAAGACCGTGTCCTTTGATACCATGTAGAAAGTAGCGAACATGTAAGTACAAACGGATAGACTTTTGAATAATTGAAATTTTATTATCCAAAAAAGGTATCATTTACAAAGGTATGACCTCCCTTTTATAGAATGAAGGGGATATGAGAGAGTACAAACAAATAATGTGAGACTAAACATTTACAGTACTGAGCGGCTAGAAATAAAGGAGACCGCATAGGCCGCGCGGTTAGACAAATGCGTTAACCGCTCGGCAACTCCAGCAGGACAGAACAGGCCGCAATGGGAGACTGATAGACCGCCCGGTCTCCAGGCTTCTGAGTGAGACCGCCAGACCGCTCGGTCAACAAACCGCTGGACAAGACCGCAAGGCCGCCCGGTCAATACTTCAACATAGTTATTGTTACATTGTTCTTTTTTATACTTTTTCCCTATGAGTGAAGGACTAATAAGAGTGAGAGTGTACGGCCCTTGAAGAAGGACTTTCAAGGAAGGAGTAGACAGCGACCCAACAAAGGACTGCCCGATCGGTACTAGCTCGAGTTATCTCTCAACTAAAAATACAAAAGTAGTTTGACTACGGTATTTCTCTTTCAAAGCCTTAGTATTATTCTTCTACATGATTGTAAGATTAGACATTATCGGTTAGTAACTCATCACACGTCACCAATTGTTGACGATCGCATTTCCGTATTGCTATTTTTTTAAGACCAACTTTTGTATAACTAAAGTGTTTAACATAAAAGAACTTCGAATCTCCAAAGTAACTCAAATGTCATATTAAATCACCTCATAAAATCCCTCCGCCTAATCAAATTGGTATCAGAGCTAGGTTTCCCTAACTCTTGTCTAGGGAACATAAAAAAAAAACAATTTTTTTGTCGCCTCATGCTTGATTATCTATAAAACTTTTTTTAAAAAAATTATAAATCAAAGTATTCTGTGCTAAAAAATTAATAGTAAGCTCTTTTAATCTTTATAAATATCTCACAAAAATTTGAATCTCAATTAAAATTTGATATATTAAAAAAATCTAATCATTTACATATTTTTTTTTCTGCATTCACGCAAGCATTATTAGTTTAACTTTTTTGCTAAAACTCTTTTAAAAAAGTTCAAAAAATTGAAACACTTCAGATCATAGCTTTAGTGTATTCCCTAAAAACATACAAAATTTGAGCAAGGAACTCAAAGATTAGATATAAATCTCGTTGTTTATTCTAAATCGTGCATTGTTGAATTATGAAATTCAGCATGATGCGTATGTGTTAAAAAATCACAACTCAGATTACTTCTCCAAAAATTATGAAATAAAGTTCCATCTCTTTGTTTTGAAGTCCTCTAAAACTTTCTAGAAGAAATTAAGTCCTAATATAGAACACATAGTGGTCTAGAAATTAAGGTTTATAGCTTTATCATAATTAAGTATTTTTCCCCCGATAAAGTTTTCATCAATGTCTACTCGCAGTGGTGCACAATATGATATAAATACATCTACAAGCATAGAAGACACGTTACAAAACATAATAGAGAGGGTGGGAAGACTGGAAACTTTCATCCAAATTTTGGTGGTTCGAGTAGAGACGCTTGAAAATAATAGTGGACACACTCCCACTAAGACACCCAAACACCTGATTGATCAAGATAAGCCTAAACAAAGGCATAACATTCAAAATCCTGAACTCATAGGAAATCATTTTTCTAATTTTGAGCTAGATGATCATCTTGATCAAAAACCGAGAAGATTTATAAGGCCTCCTTACCATCAAGATGACCAAAGGTTGGGCCATAATCATGTTATTTCGAGAAATCTAGAAAAAAAATATTGATGACGACCGTACTCATAGAGCTAAAAACGAAGCTCCAACCTTTGATGGAAACTTAGATCCTTGACTCTTTTCTGATTGGCTCACTGATATTGAACAATATTTTGATTGGATTAATATTTGCCCAAACTCTCAAGTCAAATTTGCTAGGTTAATGTTAAAAGGACCCGCTCGAGCAACCCCTGTAATTGAACTTTGAGCTCGGCTAGAGGTATGGACACTTCGAGTTCTCGGTGATGTCATTCGGTTTGACGAACACGTCATCAGTGTTTATGGATTTAATGAACATGGTTTCTTGGTAGTACATGGATTCATTCATGGTGATATTCATTTATGACATCCTAATGTATTCGAAGTTGGAGGCGGAGCATGCGACTCACTCAAGAGTGACCTTGCAGACACAGATGGAGAACCAACTTTATCTCAAGTTCTTGAAGTGCGAGTTCTGGATTGATAGATTGACATTCTTGGGGTACGTGATCAGTGGTAATATGTTGGAAGTAGATCCAACGAAGATCTAAGCCATCGGAGATTGAGAGCAGTAGAAGAAGTTAGGAGTTTTCTTGGATTAGTCGATTATAATAGAAGGTTCATTGAGAACTTCTCGCGGAAAGCATTGCCTCTCACCTCTATCAGTAGTAAAAATTAGAAGATTGCTTGGATGTCGGAGTGCACCCAAGCATTTAAAACCTTGAAATAAAGGTTGATGTTTGCTTCGATTCTAAGTCTTTCCAGTGGGACCAAAGAGTTCCAAATATTTAGTGATGTGTCAGGTTATAATTTGGGTTGCGTGCTGGTGCAACACAACAACATAATTTCTTATGGATCTAGGTTGTTGAAGTCTCATGAAAGGAATTACCTCGTCCATGATTTGAAGTTAGCGGTGGTAATCTTTACCTTGAAATTATGGTGGCACTATGTGAATAGTGCGAATGTTGAGATCTTCACTGATCACAAGAGTCTAAAATATCTCTTGGACCACAAGGATTTGAACATGCGACAGCATAGATGTGTCAAGTTTTTTGAGGACTATGACTTGAAGATTCAGTATATGTCGGGCAAGGCCAATGTTGTGGCTGACACCTTGAGTAGAAAGTATCCTGGGTAGGGAAATTGGATTGAAGTGCGTGATGAACAGTTAGTGCGAGACTTTGAGTCTCTTAACATTACTTGTATTTCTAGAGGTGAGTTTTATCATAGTGTAATTGAACTAGAACGCAATGTGACTTAGCTGATCAAATTCAGGAGGCAACCAGTGTAGATGAAGAGTTTCAATCGTTAGTGTTGAAAGCTCAAAGAGGCAAAGATGATGTTTTAGAGATTGCGGGAGAACTCTTGAAGAAGAATGTGAGTGTGTGTGTTCCACATTTTGTCAAGCTCCGTGAGCAGTTGATGTTTGAGGTTCATTTTACGGAGTACTCCATTCATCCAGGAGGTACAAAGATGAACTTGGATTTAAAGAAATCCTAATGGCGATCTGGGATGATGCAGGACGACATTGCTTTGTATGTGAGTTGATATCAGACTTGTGTTTTAGTGAAAGCTGAATGACAAAGGTCGGGTGGGTTTTGAAGCCTCTTCCAATCTCCGGGTGGAATTTTGACGACATCTCCATGAATTTTGTGCATAATTTGCCTTGATCTCAGCAGAGTAATAATATGATTTAGGTGGTTATGGATTTCCTGACCATTGTAGCTCACTTCATTTCTAAATGGAAGGAGGATAGTGTTAAAAAGCTTGTGGAGTTGTATGTTTGTAACATTGTGTGATTGTATGAGATTTCGAAGAACATTGTTAGCGATCGAGATGGACGGTTCACGTCCAAGGGCTGGAGGCTAGTGCATAAAAGTCTAAGCACAAATCTCAAGTTTAGTACAACGTTCCATCTATAGAGTAATGGTCAAACAAAGATAATGAATCGTACTTTGAAATATATGCTTAGGATGAGTGCTCTCGATTTTGGTGAGAGATGAGAAGACCACCTTTTATGGTGAAGTTTGCCTAGACTAATAGCTTCCGGGTGAGTATCAAGATGACATCCTACAAAGCATTGTTTGGTAGGTGTCGAGCATTGATGTCTTGGATAAAGGCTGGCGAAACCCAACTTTTGGGGAAGGACGTAGTAGACGATGCTTGTGAGTTAGTGCAGACGATCCATGGGCGCATGAAGGTTGCTCAAGATCGACAAGTGAAATATTTCAATGTGTTCCATAAAAATGTAGAGTTTACGATGAGCGATATGGTTTACTTGAAGATCAAGCAGTTCAAAGGTATTTCACAAATTCGACAAATCAAGAAGTTGAGTCCAAGGTATTTATAACCATTCAAGATTACAGAGCGCATAGGTGAAACAACGTATTAGTCGGCATTGTCTGCGGAGCTAAGTGGATTGCAAGATATTTTCCACGTCTTGATGCTGAGAAAAGATATGGTGGAGCCGAACGCGCTGATTGTGTCGGCGACAGTGCCGGTGGAAGAGGATTAGAGGATGACAGTTCGTCTAGCCTGCGTGGAGGATTCAGAAATTTAGCATTTGCGAAACAAAGATGTCAAGCTCGTGAAAGTGTGTTAGAACAATTATTGGCAAGACGAATTCTCTTGGGAGCGCGAGCAAACGATGCAGGAAGACTTTCTGGAACTATTCGTGTCTGGTGTGTTTTTTAGTAAGCAAAATAATTTTGGGACAAAATTCTTTTGGGACAAAATTCTTTTTGGGGGGGGGGGTGGAGTTGTAACACCCCAAATTTCATTGGTTGGGAGGCTGAAATACCTTGGAAATTAGTACCCGAAAGTTAGCGCGACGTTGTAGGTTGTCGCCAGCGGCAACCCTTTATGTCTTGTCCAGTTAACATGGGTTATGTTGACTTGAGGTGATGTCGACTAGAGTCACAGCGACACGGTAGTAGTTATTGCCGAACATTAGTGTGTTTCCAGTCGATATATGCAAAGTCGACTTGAGGTGAGGTCAACATGTTTTGCCGACTTGACGCTAACGTGCGTGGTAACCTCTACGGACGTGCGGTAGTGTCGTTTCTTGATCTAGTTGAATGTGTTGTATCAACTAGATGCAATATCGATGAGAGGTAGCTTGCCTTGTCGGCAAGAAGTCAAGTAGGTATGAGATAAAGAGTGTTTCATGGATGGAGCTGCCAGGTGCGGTAGGTTGCGTAAACAGATCCGTAAATCTACGTTTTCTGGCTGTTTGATCTTTTTGGAACTTGATCTAATAGCCCTGTCTTGTTTGCCCGTGAACCCTAAATGGGGCAGAGGACTATCCTTTTCATTTTCCAAGTCATTCGAAACTTTTGAGGCTAGAGTGTGCGAGAGAGGGTGGAGGAGGAAGAAGACCTAGATTCCTCCATTAGAAGAGCTTTGGAGCATCGCTTGACAATCCAAGATCGACATCGCGAAGAGGACTTGTAGGCACACATTTTCATCTAAGTTATTCAAAATTTCCATGGCAAAGAAGAGGTTCCATAAGGTAACAATATTCTTTCTTCTGGTCTTAGGATGCGCATGACAACTTTTCCCTTTTATGCCTTTTTTCTTGCATTTTTTGACATCGAATCTCTCAAATGAGAGAGATCCAGGCTACCTTGGTTCAAGAGAAACCACTAGATCGATTGAGTTTGTCCCCAATATTATTTGCATTAGAGATTCTCTCCGTTAGCGGATTAGGCATGGTAGATGAAGCTGAAATTATGGTTGGTGGTTCGATTAGTGATATTATTTGACGTGTGTACAACCCAGTATTCGCGAAGAGTGGGCCCAAAGTAAGACACAAGACTTAGTGCACGTTTTTAAGCTTTTTGGGAGTTTTTCACTTCTGGAGGCCAATTTTGGGCGGACCTGTCTAATATACTAGTAGGGGGAGGAAATATTTATCTCCTCCCCGGCCCCTTTTGAAAATTCACCCAGGCCCAGGCCCGCAGACTGCCCTAGCCTGCAAGTAGGCCACATCAGACCGCGTCTCACCAGGGCTCAGCTCCCCAGATCCCCGCCTCATCCAGGCCACCGTCTCGCCAGGCCTCAGCTCGCCAGGCCACCGTCTCGTCAGGGCTCAGCTCGTCAGACCGCGGTCTCACTAAGGACGTCGTCTCGCCAGGGCTCAGCTCGCCAGACCGCCGTCTCGCCCAGGCCGCCGTCTCGTCAGGCCTCCGCTCGCCAGATCGCGGTTTGGCCCAGGCCGCCGTCTCGCCAGGCCTCAGCTCGCTAGGCCGCCGTCTCGCCAGGGCTCAGCTCGCCAGTAGGCCGCAGCTCGCTAGGCCGTAGCTCGCCAAACAGGCCGCCCAGCTCGCAGGTCGCAGCTTGCAGGCCGCCTGTCCGCCCAGGCCACCCCCGCTTCCCGACTAATTGCCAGTTCGCCCGGCTTGAGGGACTACCCCCGGTGGACTGCAATTAGCCGCCTAGAACAGCTGGATTTGGCTATTGGCAGGCCAATCCTGTAACGCCCCGAAACTCAAAGCAGCAAAGGGGGACGTTTTGGGCCAGTTTGGGTTCTGGCAGCAGGCACTCGGCCTGCGACACGGGCGTGTCCCAGGGCGTGTCAAGCCTGTGTCGACTTCCCACAGGTCCGAGGATCAAAACCTCCCTCTGATACCAAATTGTAACACCCACTATCCGTCACATAGCATATAGCAGTAGGTCCGGCCGGGGCCCGACGTCGTAGGCCACAGACAGACCGGGTGGTTACTTATGGAAACCATCCAACCAATCTCAACGTCCTACACAAAGCATTCTAGCGGAAGCAGTTTATAAAAGTTGCAATAAAGAACCCAACATTAGAGCATGAATGTCCACTAATACAAAATAGGAATGTTATACAAAATACCCAAAATAAGCCTTAAGGCCTTACAAAATGTTTCACTTCAAATTACATGTTTTACAAACCACGGCACGCAGGCTGGTCACACATGAATAAAGCAGTAAACACTTCCAATTAGGCCTTCAAGGGTCGGCTTCGCATTCGGGCTTTAGCCCGCTATTGACCGCTTGGTCCAGCTGCACCTGCAAGCAACATACCACCGCACGGTGGCAAAACAAGGCAACGGTCAGCAATGCTGACCAAATTATAACGATCCCGCCCCCAACTCGGGGCGGCGATGCTCCTTCCCTGCATTTCATTAGCATAAGCGAGCAATATAGAATTAGTCATTTCATCACAGACGTTGGCTCTCACGGCCACACGCCCCGTGCTCTCAGGGCACATTCTCGGTGAACCGGTCGATGTCACGTCAATTGAAGCCATAGACATTCCGGACTCACCACCGCCACTTTGACGGCCAAACCTATGAGCAATTTGTCTTCCTGGCCTGGGTCACGACAATTTAAGCCATTGACCGCCGAAGACCCTAATCTATGCCAACGGCAAGTGCCACGTGCCTTTAGGTCTCTTTAACCGAACGACATAGAACGGGTACGGTTCCATCTAACCCGTGCTCACATCGCAACGACAATTTAAGCCATTTGCGCGGGTCAAACTTCCGCCGAGTCCCATTTTCATCACAAGTCACATAACCTGGTTATGTTCAAGTTGGCGCTCAGGCCACCAAGTTGGCAAGATCTCGTATCCGCCCAGTTTTCCGGGTGCACCTTTGGGTTAGTCCCCAAGGCTCCCTGTTGCAATCTACCGCGTAGAAAACCCGAAAAACAACCAATAGCACGGAGTCTTCTCCAGCATTATGCAATGCAACATCACTGATCCAGACCAACATGTCCGGGTAGGCTTCACACATCATGCCTATGTCCGTTCTCGCTTACGGACTCTAAACAACGGAGACTTCACATATCTACCCGAAGGAACGCCTCCAACTCTCCGCAAACTCGCGAGAGCGGGCTTCCTATGCAAAGAAAGAGAGCTACTCATGCTCAAGATGAGGATCGTTACCCTAGAGTTCCTCTTTGGTGCCATTGAAAAGTAATCGGATGAAAAGCACCGCACTAGCTTTGCCTCCGTGGATCCGGAGTCGGCTCGCGATTTGGAGCTTCGAAGCTCCTCCAATGGCGGGATCTAGCTCCTTCCTCCCTTGGCTCTCTACTTTCTCTAAGGTTTTAGAAAGCTAACCACTCATGAAAAGTGATGGTTTCTAAGTCCAATCCCGGGTATATCCCTTCAGGAACAACCCCCAGCCGTTGGATCTCAAAATAAGGAAACGAACGGCTTTGATTCGGGACTGAAATGCCCAATCTGGACCGAACACGGCCTGGCACACGCCCGTGCGGATTGAGGACTCGGAGGTCAAGCGGCTACGCAATAAAGAGATCAGGATGGTCAAAGTCCGGTGGGACAATTGCGGTCGTGAGGAGCTCTCTTGGGAGCGAGAGCAGACTATGCTTGACGAGTATCCGGAGTTGTTCTGCTTAGGTACAAATTTTGGTTTTGTACATGTCTTTCCTTTATATAATTTCGTGGACGAAATTCTTTTAAGAGGAGGAGAGTTGTAACACCCTGAAACTCAAAGCAGCAAAGGGGGACATTTTGGGCCAGTTTGGGTTCTGGCAGCAGGCACACGGCCTGGGACACGGGCGTGTCCTAGGGCGTGTCAAGCCTGTGTCGACTTCCCGACTGAGTGTCGACACAGGCTTGACACGCCCTGGGACACGCCCGTGTCCCAGGACGTGTGCCTGCTGCCAGAACCCAAACTGGCCCAAAACGTCCCCCTTTGCTACTTTGAGTTTCGGGGCGTTACAACTCTCCCCCTCTTAAAAGAATTTCGTCCACGAAATTATATAAAGGAAAGACATGTACAAAACCAAAATTTGTACCTGAGCGGAACAACTCCGGATACTCGTCAAGCATAGTCTGCTCTCGCTCCCAAGAGAGCTCCTCACGACCGCAATTGTCCCACCGGACTTTGACCATCCTGATCTCTTTATTGCGTAGCCGCTTGACCTCCGAGTCCTCAATCCGCACGGGCTTGACCTCTGTCGTCAGCCCACAATCCACCGGTACTTGATCAACCGCGATCACTTGCGTAGGCTCTTGCACCGCCTTCCGAAGCACCGAAATGTGGAATACATCATGTAAACCACTTAGCTCCACTGAAAGCTTCAACCGATAAGCCGCTTCACCAACTCGCTCCAGAACCTCAAACGGTCCAAGGTATCTCGGGCTTAGCTTTTTCAATCGCCGCACCCGCGAGGTATCAAAGTCCGGTGGGACAATTGCGGTCGTGAGGAGCTCTCTTGGGAGCGAGAGCAGACTATGCTTGACGAGTATCCGGAGTTGTTCCGCTCAGGTACAAATTTTGGTTTTGTACATGTCTTTCCTTTATATAATTTCGTGGACGAAATTCTTTTAAGAGAGGGAGAGTTGTAACGCCCAGAAACTCAAAGCAGCAAAGGGGGACGTTTTGGGCCAGTTTGGGTTCTGGCAATAGGCACACGGCTTGGGACACGGGCGTGTCCCAGGGCGTGCCAAGCCTGTGTCGACTTCCCGACTGAGTGTCGACACAGGCTTGACACGCCCTGGGACACGCCCGTGTCCCAGGCCGTGTGCCTGCTGCCAGAACCCAAACTGGCCCAAAACGTCCCCCTTTGCTGCTTTGAGTTTCGGGGCGTTACAAATCCAGGGGCATTTCGGTAATTTTCAGAGCAGTAGAGGTTGGTTATTTGCAGGCCATTCCCAGAAAACTATAAATAGGCCCTTAGGGGTGCCTTGGAGAGCATCACTTCCTCACTCTCTCTTCATCCACCAAGACACCCTAGCTCAGCATTGGCTAGGGAGGGGGAGATCTCCAAGGTCTTTCGGGTGTGAGGTGAGACCTCCACACTAGAGTCGTGGGTCTGTTCCTAGTTTCCCGAGCCTTTGGTCCATAACACCCCCCTGAGTGCAGTAAGTGTGAGGTCACCCCTTTATAGGGACCCCGAACTCCACAGAGACCGAATTTCGATTTCAACACTTTTGGTGCGGTGAGCGTGGAGAGTGACCAGCACAGAAGATCTCAGAAGAGTGTCATGGCTGGAGGTCAAGGAGGTAGTGATGATCCCGACGAGCTCCCCAACCCAGGACCCTTTGTGGGAAGAGAAGACCTCACCTCGAGATGGATTCCGCTGCCAGGCTCTCATTAGCTGGCAGGGCAGGTTGATCTCTGGGAGGGTGGGGTAGGTCTCACCTCGAGATGGATTCCGCTGTCAGGCTCTCACTAGCTGGCAGGGCAGGTTGATCTCTCGGAGGGTGGGGTAGGTCTCACCTCGAGATGGATTCCGCTGCCAGGCTCTCACTAGCTGGCAGAGCAGGTTGATCTCTCGGAGGGTGGGGTAGGTCTCACCTCGAGATGGATTCCGCTTCCAGGCTCTCATTAGCTGGCAGGGCAGGTTGATCTCTCGGAGGGTGGGGTGGGTCTCACCTCGAGATGGATTCCGATGTCAGGCTCTCACTAGTTGGCAGGGCAGGTTGATCTCTCGGAGGGTGGGGTAGGTCTCACCTAGAGATGGATTCCGTTGCCAGGCTCTCACTATCTGGCAGGGCAGGTTGATCTCTCGGAGGGTGGGGTAGGTCTCACCTCGAGATGGATTCCGCTGTCAGGCTCTCACTAGCTGGCAGGGTAGGTTGATCTCTCGGAGGGTGGGGTATGTCTCACCTCGAGATGGATTCCGCTGCCAGGCTCTGACTAGCTGGCATGACAGGTTGATCTCTCGGAGGGTGGGGTAGGTCTCACCTCGAGATGGATTCCGCTGTCAGGCTCTCACTAGCTGGCAGGGCAGGTTGATCTCTCGGAGGGTGGGGTAGGTCTCACCTCGAGATTGATTTGCTGGCAGGCTCTCACTAGCTGGCAGGGCAGGTTGATCTCTCGGAGGGTGGGGTAGGTCTCACCTCGAGATGGATTCTGCTGTCAGGCTCTCACTAGCTGTCAGAGCAGGTTGATCTCTTAGAGGGTGGGGTAGGCCTCACCTCGAGATGGATTCCGCTGGCAGGCTCTTACTAGCTAGCAGGGCAGGTTGATCTCTCAGAGGGTGGGGTAGGTCTCACCTCGAGATGGATTCCGCTGTCAGACTCTCACTAGCTGGCAGGGCAGGTTGATCTCTCGGAGGGTGGGGTAGGTCTCACCTCGAGATGGATTCCGCTGCCAGGCTCTCACTAGCTGGCAGGGCAGGTAGATCTCTTGGAGGGTGGGGTAGGTCTCACCTCGAGATGGATTCCGCTGTCAGGCTCTCACTAGCTGGCAGGATAGGTTGATCTCTCGGAGGGTGGGGTAGGTCTCACCTCGAGATGGATTCCGCTGCCAGGCTCTCACTAGTTGGCAAGGCAGGTTGATCTCTCGGAGGGTGGGGTAGGTCTCACCTCGAGATGGATTCCGCTGCCAGGCTCTCACTAGTTGGCAGGGCATGTTGATTTCTCGGAGGGTGGGGTAGGTCTCACCTCGACATGGTCCCGCTGTCCAGGTTCTCACTAGCTGGCAGGGCAGACATACTGTTGAAACAAAAAACGGTCTCATATGGTGTTCACCCTTGGGGAAGGGGTGATCGCGTATGTACTTCACTCCTGCAAGAAAAACAACAAAAGAAACAAGAGAGAACTGACCCAAGGGCTCGGCGGGGAGGACCCACCACACACCCAGAAGATCTTTTGAGTGCTTCCCCTTCTTAGCCAAAGGCCGAGCTAAGGTATCCTCAGAAAGCACTTGAGAGGTGAAGTTAGAGAGCACAAGAAGCCTCCTCTCTGAGGTACCCCTTGAGTCCTATTTATAGATTTCAAAATTTGAACTGCCAATAACCAAACTGAACTGGCCTGAAGTTAATAAAATGCCCTTGGCTGGGTCTGCTAGCAGCCAAACTCCGTTGTTTTGAAGATATATGAGCAGACCAGCGGGGGCAAAATAGTAAAAAGTACCTCGTAGATCTGGGCGAGCTAGGGAGCCCACCCCTGAAGATCCGGCTTGCCTGTTGTTGCCGAGCTCCTTTACGTGGGTGCGAGCTGGGACGGCGAGCTAGGACGGTGAGCTCGCCCATCGGCCAGCTGTCAGTAGACGATCTCGGTTCGACGAAACCTGGAATGAGCTCGACGAATGCCGAGCTTGGGGTTGGCGGGTGCTGAGCTCGGTCTTTTGATTTCCCTATCGAGCTCGCCTGGCCTCTGAGCGATCTGCACCGCTGGGTCTGGTTCCCTGTTCACCCCACTCACCGGATACGGGGTTGTACATAATCTCCGCTCTTTTTGAGCTTGGCAAAGCTCGGAAAGAAACATCTAACCCCAAGTGTTCGACGAGTGCGGGGTGAGCCAGAGGGAATCTTCGGGTGGGGTCCACCTGCGGCTATATAAATACACCTGCATATCTGCCTGACTCTTGCCATTCCACTTGTCATAGCCCTACCGAGATGTCAATCCCCAAGGAGATCCAAGAGCGCCTTAACCGAGCTCGCCAGGCCTCAGCTGCTAGCATAGCTGCCCTGACTGCGGTTCCGCCCGCTGTCCCACAGGGCGGCTCTGCCGAGCCTAGCTCCAAGAGGGTGAAGCCATTTCCTTAAGCGGCCGAACCCATTTACGATGATCTGAGAACCACCTTGGAGCACGTGACCGGCTCCTCCACTTTGCCTGCCCCAGAAAAGGGCAAGAATATTGTCGAAATCTGCGACGGCTCGGATAGCCAGCTTGATGGCATGGGGGGCGCCGCACCGCGAGACACCACCCCGCGAGCCAAGACCACCCTTGGGGACTCGCGATTCATGACTCCGGAGAACCATCCCCGACCCGTCCCCTCCCTGCGGGACCTTGGGGGTGAGCTCGCAGAAGCCGAACTCGTCGGTGCGCCCCCCCTCCCCTCAACGAGCTGTTGTGACCACGGGGGCGGGCGTGGAGACCATCCCCGTCCCGGGATTCGAGCTCCTCTCACCGGGAACACGTGGTTCAGGGCGCGGAAGGACCTGAGGTTTATCCCTCCCCGCACCTCCTTCGAGTTGTCGAGCTCGTCAGGTAAATTTGGCCTTGCATTCTTGTCACGCGATTCTCCAGCACACCTCCCCTTGCTGATGCTTTTGTTCCCACAGCTCCCCCCAGCCAATCCGCTGCCGAGGAATCTTCGCGGGCAGCCCATTACTCTCCCCTCCCCTCCCCGAGCTCGCTGGACTCTTACCTAGGCCCTGAAGTGGAGAACGATGAGCTGACGAGGAGGGGGATCAAGCTCTTCAAGAAGCTCGTGCGCGGGGTCCGCGAGGTGCAGGAGGTCAACGAGGCGCTTCAACGCGACTACGTGCGTCTCGCTGACGAGGTGTGAAGCGGCCAGGCTGGCGAGATGACGTCTCCTTCCCGGCTCCTAGATGAGATAGACGACGGCCTCTCGGTGGCGCAGAGGAATTCGGGGAGGATTCGCAGCTGCTCCATGCGCGGAAGTCTGGGAGACGGTGGATGCGAGGCCGGGGTTGATAAAAGGCGGTTCCCTTGCCGAGCCGACCGATACTCACCTCCTGGTTTCCCCTGCCCGCGCGCCCTGTTTTTTATTCTTTACTTGATTCCTGTAATAATCTGCGAATACTTTTAGGCTGGTACCTGATGTTTGAATAATAATAAATATGTTTCCTTATATTTAGCCCGGCGCGGGGTGGGACGCGTCAGAAGTCGGAGAGCTGGGGTGGCGAGCCGGGGTGGCGAGCTGGGCCGATTAGACGGCTTGCCCTTAGACTTCTTTTTCTATAAAGAGCCCCCCTCACCAACCTCGTACGCCGTATCAACTGCTTATCTTCTATCTTTTCCTGCGCTTTTCTCTTTCTTACTCGCGCTCCACCCCTTCTTCTGCGAGCATGGGCAAGACCAACCCTGATGCCGACGGCCGCTCCAAGTGCGCCCAGCACTTCACTGACTACTGCTTCTTTGAGGGGCACACAAGAGAGGCCGAGCTCGCTGAATTTGTTGGCGATCATGTGCCGTCATGCTTCGAGGTGCGCCGGCCGAGGCAGGGGGAGGCCATCAACACTTTTTATGATGACGAGCTCGCCTTCCCCATCTCGCACTTTGATGTGGGGTTGCGCCTCCCCCTCTGGCCGGAGATCCGCCAGATTCTGAAATACTATGGTATGGTGCCCGCACAGTTGAATTCAAACGCCATCGGCATGATGGTGGCGTACGCGAGCTACCTCCGCCGAGAGAGGATTGAGTTTAACCTGACGGTGTTCAGGAAGCTTTTCTCCTACAAGGCGATGCCGGATGGTGTCGCCTACTTTATGGGCTCGCTGATCAAGGTTCACGAGATCGCGAACAAGCACCACAATTGGATGACCAAGATCGCCTTCATCAAGGGCGATCTCGACAAACATATGAGGAGATTGTTGGATAATTTAGTGTATGTTCGTGCGTGTCAAAAATGACTCAGTAGTGACCAATAGGTTGTGTGTCCACCGAAGACAAGACTCTATGTTTGAAGTGCTATAAATACTGTTGAGAGAGTAAAGAGAGAATAGAAGGTGTAATTCATTCATCCATATAGGGGATTTAAATAAGATTACAACATGACACAATGACACCGATATCCGATGCGGGACTAAACACAAATATACCTAAAGACCTAATAACCCGACATTCACCCGGTAATTCCAACACTCCCCCTCAAGCTGAAGGGGGAACCCTTCAGCTTGTCCACAACAAATAACGACAATAGAGGTAAATGATGCGGATTAAAACATCAGATGAGCCACTGGGGGAAATTCCAAAATGGGGGATCAAGTCGGGGACATAGCCACACACGACGTTGACCCGCACACGACGCATGACCCACACACGACGCGGACTCATTGGAAACCGGTCAACCAACATCACTTACACACACAACATGCGAAAGGGAACGAAAGATGTTGAGCAAGTCATCAAACGAGTGATCGAGGATAATCTGTCGGGGATAATCAGTACAAAAAACGGTCCCTCGCGACACAATCCCGCACAACACGGTCCCACACAACACAACCCGATGAGACTGAAACACCAACATCAGACGCGTCCCCAACATACGACTAATCAAAAGAAAAAAATGGGGAGACGCAGACGACATATAACTTAAGCCTAGAGGCCGTGTGAGACTAAGGCGAATAACGGAAAAGATCATCTGGGTCGCCCTCATCCCAAACACTCTCCCTCACGTGGACATCACATGCATATAGTCATAACACAACAATACGACAAATTTTAGACGACACAACAATAAAAGGACTCATAACAAGACACAAAATAAAAAAATGGAAACACCATCATCCATCCAGAGAAAAAGAGTAGTGGAGATCATCGTCAGCGTTAAGAACAAACTCGGGCAGAGGTGGCAGCAGACACAAGAAAGAACAGCCCCAAGACAGAAGTAGCCGACAACGACTGGTTAAGAAGGTAGCATCGCTGAGATCGATGAAGGCAACTAAATTGAAGGTCTGCGGTTCGATCTTGCATGGAGGCACCAGGGAAGTAGACTGGCTCGGTATCATCACAAGACTGAAGAGGCAACGCCATATAGGGACGGGAATGAGCCCGACTGCTGCGACAAGAATTCGTGTCGGGAGAGGCTCCAGGGGCAGAGAAGAGACGGGATCGCCGATGCACGAGAGCAGAACGACCGGATTTGAATGGCACACGACGGAAGCAGGCGGGATCGGCGTCGCCATCGCAGGCGGGATCAGCGTTGATGTTGCAGGCGGGATCGACGTTGATGTCGCAGGCGGTGCAACACCGTGGAGATCGGGTTAGGAAGACTGGCCCGGAGCCGTCGATGAAGGAGGAAAGAACAGTCGAAGCAGGCGGGGAGAAGGACCGCTCCCGTCAATAGAAGCACCAGACGATCACGTCGACGAGAGCGGAAGCGGAAGCATGGGACGGGAGCGCCGACTTGCTGCTTGCGGCTTGACGGGAGCGATAGTGGAAGACGGAACCGAGAGCAGAAGCGGCTTTACTATATTAGAAAATGAAGATCAGCAAAGCCACGAGAATTTTTCTTTTCTTAGGTTTCAGAACCTGACTCTGATACCATGTTAAGAGTAAAGAAGAGAATAGAAGTTGTAATTCATTCATCCATATAGGTGCTTTAAATAGGATTACAACATGACACAAAAACACCGATAGCCGGTGTGGGACTAAACACAAATATACACAAAGACCTAATAACCCGACATTAACCCGATAATTCCAACAAATAGTCATTCCAAACTTGATAAGTTATTGTAAAATACTTTGAGTGTAGCATTCCCTAACATGAAATACATTAATTACTCTAAAATTATGTTCATTGTTCATACATTATTTTTTTATTGATTCATTGATGCAGAGAATCAACGGGATCCATACAAGGAGAAGAAGATAGTTCCATTCATTATTTCATTTGTTGGATCTAAGTCTATTGCACAATCATTAAATGAAATGATACGTTCCAATAAATAATACACCAATACAAACATCTTAAAAAAAATCAAAAATATAAAACCATTCCGACTGAAAATCAAATTCCAGTCACATCTGCTGGCTCATATTACAATCATAATTGAAAAATACGACTGCAAACGCAGCACACTGAAAGTATTGAGGCTTCATTTGTTTTAGCGGTGACGGGTCGATTCGGTGGGTGGAAACGGAGAGTTCGAACCGGAAGAGGGAGGTGACTGCATCAAATAGAACTTTTTGAGACGTTTTTCAAGGCGGGCGGATGGAAATTGAGCAAACGCAGCCGGATGTTCATTTGTTTACCTTCCTTCCTACGGCGTTTGCCCAAAACGAAATTGCAAAATGCCCAAACAAATAGAGTCTTACTATTTGCCTTCAACAAAACTGAAATACGCACGGATGCAATGTCTGCTCTACGACACGCGAGGTTAACAACTTGCACAGCCAAAATTATTGACTTTTTCCTCAGGGCTGCATAATCCACTATTTTTATTCTCATCAGTCTCGGGTCAGAAGCAAAACTGTAGCAAAAAAACGGTGAAGATAGTTGGTATAGGCTCCGTTTTCGGGGAATTATTACCATTTTTCAATACATACAAATCATTTAATTAATTAAAAATTCTAAATAATTAACTAAATATATCCTTAAAAACAGATACATGCAAACCGAGGTCACTAGATAGATTCGACACCCCAACCTCCACCCGCCGTCGGACGGGCTCCAAACCTCTGAAGTATTCCAAAGAGTGGCATCATAGATGAAGACAGTGGCGGACCCAGAAATTTCAACCAACCCGGACATCAAGTAAAGGATATAAATTTCTGATATTTTTTAATTCAAAATTATTTAAATTAATATTTATGCCCTTGTTGATTCAAACTAAGCACATGACTAAAAATAGAAAAAGAGAGAAAACCTTATGATCTATTTTCGAAATGAGTTACTTTTGATAATCATAATCAACATAAAGAAATATCATTAGAACACTATTACTAATTTAGATTGACAAAGCTTGTCCTAAAGTTAGTCCAATATTCCTCACAAAATAACCACAAGCAAATCAATCCTACATATAAAGGTAAAATGCAAATTTGGGAAATCAACTTAGATATTGTGGAAAGCACTCAACAACACAGCATCATTGTGTAAATTAACTTGATATTGAACCACGCTTAACCATAACGAAAGAAGGAATGACAGATAGATACAAACCATCAATACTTTGATCTCTGTTTGAAATACCACTTCCTAAGGAGTGAAAACAGATGGAAGACCAAAATTAGATGAGATACACTGGTGGTTGAGTCCATATTCAAACCAAATTGAAGCACATAGTGAAGGGAAATCACACAGTATTTCTACACCAACAATATTTTTATCTTCTGTGAAATGGAACTGGTAAAATGCAAAGAATTAAAAGATTACCTCTCTTGTGCATTGTGAAATGGAAAATACTGAAGGTGATGGGTAGAAATGAGATCTCAGTTGAAGAGAATACTACATACATCACAGAGTCACAGTCACATAAAGCACTCACAGTTTCATGACTTCATTCCTTCGTTATTGACTGGCAAGAATGCTGAGTCGCTGACTGAACACTAGAACAAGGAAGAATAAGTTGTTAGGACTGCCAGAAGATGAGTAGAAGATGATTCCTGACTTCGTTCCTTTGTCGGCGGCTGCACCGGGAAGAAAGCCTAGGCAAGTAAGCCCTATTGCTCCCGCAGTCTCGCCTCCCGTCACAAAAACCATCGAGTATCAGCTGATCTCCACGCGATCCCGTGGAAAACCACTCTGCGATGCAGCGGCGGAAAGACCTTTGCGATCCAGCGTCAGCTGATCTCCCAGCGAAAACCTAAATGGAGCCCGCCATTCCTGTCGATGCCACCGATATCCCTGTTAACTTCGCGAAAACACACCCGGGCACGTGCCCGGGTGTGTCCAGACATGGGTCCGCCCCTGGATGAAGATGGAGTAGTGGGGTTTCGGAGGCGCCGTAGAGAGGCGTGATTTCGGCTTGATTTTCGAGATATGCGAGCATGCAAGCTTTGGTGACAATCACCAGCAAGACGGTGTCGGAACCTGGTGGTGGCCTCTGGCGCTCCTGAGTTTTTATCACGAACTCAGAGTATGCGAATGGAAGGTGAAGAGAAACTTTCAGAGCTCTTATCCAAATGTATGCTTTAGAGTGTAGTTATCAGAAGTTGAAGACATATTTTGGAAGCAGTTATATTTTTTGGCGATTGTTAACCGTAACTCGTAATTGGCTAGTCGCACCCCAAAATCTCCCAAATTTTCACGTTTTTTCGAAATACGCCTTGTACATGCAATTTCAGGAAAATTGTTCAACACAAAAGTTGTAGATATCAACGAGATCTACAACTTTCGTGTTGAACACTTTTCCTGAAATTGCATGTACAAGACGTATTTCGAAAAGTCGCAAAATCTGGGGATATTTCCAAAGTACGCCTTGTACATGCATTTTTAGGAAAAGTGATCAATACGAAAGTTGTTGATCTCGTCGATATCTACAACTTTCGTGTTGAACACTTTTCCTAATATTGCATGTACAAGGCGTATTTCGAAAAAGGCGCGAAAAATTGTGAGATTTTGGGGTGCGTCTAGCAAAATAACAGGTTGCGGTTAACAATCACCTATTTTTTTTTTTTACTTCTATCTGTTTACTTTTATGGATCACATGTTGCATCACCTGGTTGTACCTAATTGATAGTGACGGGGTTACCCCTAAAGATTTTCAAGTTAAAGCAGTTCAAAGCACTCAATTAAGCAAGGCAACCCGATCAGATGAGTCATGCACGCTCGAATCATCCTAAAACCGCCCTAGATGGGATGAGTGTGATAATACGCGCATACACCCTGAAAGAACCAATCACACAAGCAGGGGGAGATTCATGAAGTTTGCACATATAAGATATCACAATTGGGTCACAAAAAAATTTGTTTTTATTACAACTTATTTATTTAGAGAGCATCTTGACTCTATCTTTAATCAAATTTCAAACTAAATAAAAGGTTGTGTGGAGTTAACTTGATCTTGGTATGAACTTTTTAATAGTTTGAGATACGAGAATATAAAGAGTATCAACAATTTCAATTTGATTGTTTGTTGAGTTGTTCGGGTTAAATATTAGTGTGATGAAGTAAATAAATTCAAAAAATATATTTTGGTGGACTTGACAAGGTCAAGGTTGGTTGCAGAAATTTCAACCGGGTTTATATGTGTCATCTTCATAAAAATTTATTGAATCAGTTAGTTCTCATGTCATCTTTTCTCTCTTTCAAAAAAAAAATTTAAACGTCTCAACCTTTTCGAGCTCTTTTTCTTTTATACAGACACTATTTTAGACCTATTAATAGTCAAAATTCATTGCGGCTCTCCCCGCACACACGCAAAGGCATTCGCCGCGCACACGCACAAAGGCACACGCCACGCGCATGCAGGGCATCGTCAGGCACAAGCACGCGCGACATGCGCTACCAGCGCGCTGTCAGTGTTATGCGCGGCTTGCGCCGCACGCACGGATCATGGGCTACTTGCTTCTGGCCACTGCCGCTTCCGACAGCTGCCGTCACCGAGCTACTTGCCCGGGTTGTCCGGACTGCCCAGAGGCATGTTTGTCATTTTGGGAAAATTGGTGATCCACGTGATCAAAATGGAGCGACGTCATTTGTCAACTAAGGATTCAGCCGTGCGCAATTACCATCACGTCTATTCAAGAAAGCTATACAAGACCTCCAAACCTTCACTTGAACACAATTAACTTAAGAGACCAAAGAGAGCTCTGAGGTTTTCCGACGAGCACGTGTGATTTAGATCGTTTCATCGCTCGGAAGTCATTTTGCTCCCTTTCTAGTCTGTTCATGCTCAACACTCTCGTGGATGCAGGTGCAAGTGCAGGAAAAGACTTATAAGAACAATCTCGTGGATGCACTCTCTGAGGTTCAGTGAGATTAACCATTTCCCTTTTTTTCAATACTTAAAGCTTTTGATCAGAGAGGTGGTCTGTCACCTTTCAGAGAACTCAAACATTTGTTACCTCAAAGAAGATAATGGATTTTGGCTCGACACTGATCCGACAATGTGATTCTTCACCATTTTGAGTTTTTCAAGCTAAAATGTCTTCATGTCATTGCTGTTTGATCTACTTTTGACTGTTTGTGCGCCCGGTCGACTTGGAGTTGAAATATTTCGATTCTCCAAATCTGTTGACCCACAACAAAAAAGTTATGATTTTTTTCTTTCTTCATAGGTATACAACTCAGAGAATCTGCTACCGATGTTTTGTAGAGATTATTGTAAAGCATATGTTGATGAAGTTTTTCTCTTATCACCTCATGCGTCTAACAGAGTTCAAGCCTCTAGTGAGCAATCCCGAAACAAAAGCGGAAGTTATCATGAAACAAGCCTGATGGGTTTCACCATCATTTATAGGAGATAAAGCCCCCCATGATCTCCACCTAAAGTGGATCATGGGTGGTCCATCCCCCCCCATGAACTCTCATGATGAGAGAATTATGGGGGGGGGGGGACCCACTCCCTCCCCCCGTGGAGGAGGGCCGCCGCCGCCGGGAAGACCCCCGCCGTCGGGCGGCCCGACCACCACCGGCGGCTGGCCCCCTTCCGGGCCTTGCCGAGACTGAACTGCCAGCCTCACCGACAGGGTAGCCACGACCGGCCTAGCCGCGGCCGACCACAACCGACCTAGCCGCGACCGGATGCGGCAGGCCTAGCCGCGGCCTGGCCATGGTCAGCCCCCTAGCCGCCAACGGCTCGGCCGGATGCGGCAGGCCTAGCCGCGGCCTGACCATGGTTAGCCCCGTAGACGCCGACGGCTCGGCCACGGTAGGCCGCCGGCCACGCCGCGGCAGGCCGCCGACCTAGCCGCGGCCGGCCCCCGGTGGGCCGGCGCCGCCGGCCCCCAGGCCGGCCGCCCGACCGGCCACCACCGCCGTCGTGGCGGCCCGTTGCCGTGGACGACCTCCCCACCGTCCGATCGAGGGGAGGCTCTCCTCGCCGTCCGATCAAGAGGGTAACCACCCACTAACTCACTACTTTAGTTGTGGGCCCGCCATGATCCTCCACCGGAGGCTATAAAATGGACCCCAGGGCCTCTTTATTGTTCACTTTTTCCTCTTCTCCGGGTTGTCTTCTTCTTCCTCAGGTGAGAGCTCGCCTACCTCCTCCCCCGATTAGGGGCTCCTGTCGCCGTGAACCACCGGCGGCCACCTGCGACTACAAGCACTCCATCAACACGCCACCAGCAGGAAAACGCCCAAGTCCCCAAAAAATAGCCAAAGGAAGAAGGCAACCGTCGCCAGCAAGTGCACGCGACTGCAAGCGCCAGAGCACCAGAATCATCCCACGCATTTCAACATCCAAGCTACTCCCGCGGCGCAGTCTGTTGCCCGTCGGGAGCCGTAGTCTCTCTCTCCCCCAAGTTGTAACGGGAGCGGTCTGTCGCCCGATTCTCCAACGCACTGTAATCACCGGAATCTAGTGGAATTTGATCGGCGCAGACACGGTCACGTGATTTTTTACCCATTTAATGAGTTTTTCCACGTCATCACATCTTGTGTCAACCTTCTACTTTCATTGACTGTGTGCACGCTCGACCGCCCCGCAAGTTAAGGCGGTGCAGTTGAATCCGGTCCGACCGGGATATCGAGTAAGCCCGCAACAAAACTGACTGAGGTTATACTTAAAAATTTTGTAAGGATGCAAATAATCATATTAGGACTGCATATACTATCACTCTTCCATTTTGATTTGTACTTAACAATTTAAATGACATATATTTTTTGATCCACAAACATAAAAAATGATCTCTACACAACAATCACCAAAAAAAATTTTTCTCTCTAGGATTTTCGTGTGATTTAAATATAAAAAAAAAATACTTTTTTTTATTTCCTATATATTTTAAATTTTTAATTCCTATATTTAGGTAGTGAGAAATGAGAATAGCCAAAGGATCTACTCATCTACCATTAGGATCACCTCCCATTATTTATGAAGGCAAAAAGTACTTCGATTTTTCGAACAAGCCACCAGAGGAATACCGGCGTCATCTCCCTTTCACAAAGTTCTCCGCTCCACCATCTTCCTCCTCCCCCCCACATCAAAACAACATACAGAGAGGAAGAGCAACAGAGCCTTTTCCAACAATATAATAATTTAATCAGTCGGCCGGTAAGATTTGATCTCCTTTCATCAGCGAAATTTGCCCCGCCGTTCCCGACTGAAAGTCAGATCCCCAATCGCGGTCTTGCTTCCCGGAGGTATCAGTGCCATGGAGTTTCTAACATCGACCTCAAGCCAATTAGAAGATCTCATTCTCTCCAAGCTCTCACCGGCACTGCAATGAAATGGCAGGCGCTGTCCTTAGCCGGAGCGTATCCGCTCGCCTCAGCTATCGCGCCGTGGGCGTCAACAGCCCTCGAGTTTCCACTGCCGCCCATCGAAAATGGATGGTACCTGGATCTTTCGTTAACGTTCTCGTCATCGTTTTCTTCCTCGTTTCGCTCGTCTTGGCCATGGCTTGCGTCGTATACCTCTACTGGTTCCGGTATCTATCCCGCGGTGGGAGCGGCTTCATCTCGGCGTTCAGCAGTACGGCGGAGGATTGCGATGTATTCCAGGGGAGCTGGGTGCCGCACGACTCGTACCCATTGTACAATAGCTCCGTGTGCCCGTTTGTAGAACGAGGCTTCAATTGCTTGGCTAATGGCAGGAGAGACACGGACTATCTTCGATGGAGATGGAGGCCTCGGCTTTGTGAAGTCCCCCGGTTTGATGCGCGTAAGATCTTGGAGAGGCTCCGGGGAAGAAGGATTGTGTTTGTGGGCGATTCAATGAGCAGGACACAGTGGGAGTCCCTAATCTGTCTCCTAATGACAGGAGTGGAGGATCCTCAGAGTGTGTATGAAGTTAATGGGAATAATATCACAAAAACTATTCAGTTTCTGGGAGTTCATTTCAGGTCTTTCAACTTCACTGTTGAGTTTTTTCGTTCAGTGTTCCTGGTGCAGCAAGGGCTGCCGCCTAGTCATGGGCCTAAGAGAGTGAAGATGACACTGAAGCTTGATAAAATGGATACTATACATCAGAGATGGGTTGACTCTGATATTCTGATATTTAATTCTGGGCATTGGTGGACGGCAACTAAATTGTTTGATGTGTAAGTTCTGATTCCAGAGTTTAAGTGTTTTTTCTTTCAATTCCAGTTAAAGTAGTCATCTATTGAGCTGGATAAAGACTCTTTTTACTGATTATGGAGTTTTTTTTTGCTTATTGATGTTTTTCTGGAGTGAGGATACAATTGCCCCAGTTCTGTACATTTTGAATAAATTTATTGTTTTTTTGCTTGTTTAAGAAGGTATATAAGTATATAACACATTTTATAATGTTTTCTTAAGCTTTGTTTGGCGTGACATTTTTTACTCCAGCAAGTTTGAACAAAAATATCACTGTCATAAAATGTATGTTTGGCATGACAACGGTTATGACCGCCACTAGAAAACAATACTAGTTTTTAACATAAAAGTAGAGAAATTCCTTAGGTGAGGCCGATTTTAGGAACGGCCAGGTTCACGACCGGCACTGCCGTGCCAAATGGAGCCTTAGGCATGGGAGGTACTTTTTGAAGCTTAAGTTTGAGGAAGATTGGGTGATATTCTTGGCACATTTGGATCCTATCTATTTGGGAAAAAAATCTTAATATTTTTCATGTAAGGGTTTAGAGGATGTAACTGCTTCCTCCATAGAAAATGAGTAACTGTATCTGCATGCACTGATTTTACTAAATGTTTAATCAACTGAAATTTGATGTCTCTGAGTAAATTAATGATTTAAGTTCCTTGCTTTTTAATACATCAAATCTTCCCGTTGAAGAGACTTGTGTGTGTTCGCTTTTTTTGTTTGCGAGTAAAATTGTTTATGAGGACGATTGTGAAAGCTCCCAGTTAGATATTAGTGCCGATGAATGAGAAAAAAAAGAAGATATGGTAACAACTATGAAGTACCGGTACGGGTACCGGGTACGATATGTATCAAGTACGGCGACATGATAATGGTTTTTAAAAAATTAACTATGAAGTACCGGTACGAGTACCGGGAACGATATGTATCCAGTATGACGACATGATAAATTTTTTTTAAAAAATTATACAGGTACGATGTGATTCATTGTATTAAATATACTACATATGTATATGTATATATCCCAATTTCAATTGCAAATCCTCAAAACAATAAAACATGAATCATAAATAATCAATTGAACTACAAATCCACAGTTAATGCAATATAAATGATGTTCTCAAACTTAACATATTCATAATCATTTTAAATTTAAGGAAGGTTGTTCATCACTCATTTTTTTCCGTATTATTGGAGATCAACGCATCTTCAATTTCTGGTTCATCTAGAGACAAGTTGACAATCATAAGCATGTCAACTCCATCAAAAGGATTTTGCCCATGTATCTCCTCCAATATCCCACATTCTCTCCTACCCTGATTGTAAATATCATTTCTCCTCGATAATAGATGTAGATTACTAAGCACATACATCAAATCATCAGTTCGTTGTGGTTGAATTTTGTTTCTTTTTAAAGAGTGAATGAATGAGTTCGTGCTCCAATTTCTCTTGCAACATGAAGATGAAGAAGGTTGACCTAAAAGCTTCAATGTAATTTTTTGCAATTTAGGTGCTAAAATTTCATAGTAATTCCACCAATCTTTGGACAATAATGAAACCCTACTCTCCACACTATCCGGCTCATTAAAAGCTTGTCAGGCCCCGTGAACCTAAAAAACTCATTGATTACTACATATGAGCCGCTGAAATCAAGTTCACAAAAATTGCATTTTCATTTTCTATTTCCACCGCTAACATCTCTACTATGAATAAAAGACACATTAGTCCAGATAAGAGTATTATCATTCTTGTTTGCATCATCAAAAATAAATCTACTTGTTGTCGAGGTAGAAATTGAACCAGTGACACTAATATGAGACTGTGATTGAGACATAAATGCTGCAATCAAAAGAACACGGAAAAAAACACAACAAAACAATAGCAATAAAAAACATTAATACATTTGACACATTAGCTGAATATGAAATCTATACAGATTTATGTATATGAAATCTGTACAGAATTTTGGATAAATTCCGGAGAAATCTGGAATAGATTTCATTTGGAGAAATCTAAGTTCTTAAATTATGTTAATAAAAACAATGTACAGATTGGATCTAAACAATGTACATATTGTTAAAAAAAACATTGTACAGATTTCATTCTAAACAATGTACAGATTGTTAATAAAAACAACGTACAGATTTCTGCATAATTGATTACAATTGTTAATAAAAAACAACGTACAGATTTCTGAAACTAAGAATGCGTTAACGATTCTCTGTTGACAGATTTATTTGCAGATTTATGAAACTTTTGAGGAAGATAAATAAGAGGAGAAGAGAAGAAGAAAATAAGAAGAAGAGGAAGAAGAAGAGGAAGAAGAAGAGGAAGAAGAAGAAGAGGAAAAAAGAATAAGAAGACGAGGAGGAAGAAGATGAAGAAGAGGAAGAAGAAGAAGAGGAGGGGAAAGAGTAGTGAGAAGAGGAAGAAGAAGAACCTACGAGTAGGAAGAAGAGAAGGATCGGGAGTGGGATCAGGAGCTGGATCGGGAGTAGCAGCAGGAGCAGCAATGTCAGCGGGAGCGGCAGCGGGAGTGGCAACGGGATCGGGATCGAGCAAGGAATGAACCTAAGGAAAACCTAATATCGCGATAAAACCCGTGTCCGTGTACCCAATACCCATAACGGAAACGCACTTGGTACGGGTACGGGCCTAATATTGGTGTATCAGTGCTTCCTAGGGAAACAATAAGGGTTTAGAGGTCTTAAGATTAACCTATGTTTTGTTTATTTTTCTTGCTAAGATAATTACATGTATACTAAATGCTGTAACTTATTACTTGACGAATGTTGTCAGCATGCAAAATGTAATGCGCTGAGCATAAATGTTATTTTCTTTGAAATGCGTAGGACAAAGAAAGCCCATACTTTTAGCCCATTGAAGCACATATTGGAGTAAACATCACATTATCGTTTTTATGTAAAAATGATGTTTTGTAAAATTGAAGCAATTTTATGTAAAAAAATGATTGTCCATGAAATTAACATATTACAGCTGACTTGCAAAAGCCAATTAAGAGGATGCAATGTGCAAAGGGATTTGATAGGTGTATTATGATGCAGAGCAGAGGCGAGGACGAGCTTTAGGTCCATTCGGGACTGATTTGACGACTTACTATATATGGCGTGTTCGGATTGACGATCCGACTCTGTAGATGCGTCCGGATTCGCGTTGCGAATCATTTTCATATATAGCTTTGTACTTTTCGGTTTTTATTTCATGTAGTTTTGGTCCCGAGATCATAGCCGTTGATTTTGAGTGTCCTAATTTTTATTTCTTATAAATATAAGGTTTAAGGTTGCCGTCATCTTGATTGCTGAAATTTGGAGACTTCTCTTCCTCATTTCCGATGATCTCTCAGCAGTGCCGACTCCGCGGAACCCCTTGTTGATGACTCCTTGGGTAAGGATTTGTATCTCGGTATTTTTCCTCCTCCCCCACCCTCCTCCTTTCTTTTTTTGCTGTCCAGCCCTTGCAAACAGCCACTGCCCCAGTTTTTCCCACACATCCAGCTAGCCGCCTCCCTGAAAACTACCCCTTCAGCCTGCTGTCCAGCCTCCTACAAGCCGCCGACCACCATCTGGACCCCATCCAGCTGCCCCAACCTCAGCCCAACACAGCCGCCACCTCCTACTCCTCCCAGAGCCGCCGACCGCCCTTTCCCCTCCAACAGGCCGCTGGCCTTGCTGTTTTACCAAGCACAGCCAGCCGACCACCTCCAAAACAGGCTTAATTTCCTGTTTCCCCCCAGATTCGGTTATCACCACCCTCCTTAACCGCCACCACCCTCCACTCTTGCTGCCACCGCCCCTCCAACCACCCAGATGTGGGACATTTCAGCCCAGATCTACTACTCCTTACCCTCTATTTGCTGCCACCTATTCTCAAACTCGTGGATCCACTTCCCAACACCCGACCATCGCCAAATCTGCCCAGTTCTGGGCATTTTAGCCCGGTTCCAGCCACCCGCTGCCCCGATCCAACCCTCCTAATCCCCAACCATCCCTTCCCTTACCCGGCCCGGCCCACCAACCACCGGAATCCCTCTTTGAGCCATCCAACGTTTAGATCTATTTCGTTGACAACAACCCTAATATTTGTGTTGTGTTTTGTATTGGTTTGTTCGATTGTAAACATTGTTATGGTTTTGGATTATTACATGTTGGGATTTTCTGTTCATTATAGTATTTTGTTCTCGAAATAATCTCTAATTGCAGGAAGGGTTTATTCGCCGCGCCCTCGTGCTTTGACCCTCCACGCGGAGGAAAGCCTAAGCTTGTTTTTGCCCAAATAAATTATTCTGTCTTGCTTTGAATTGTTTGCGTGAGATGATTTTATTTATTATCTAATTTGTGATCTAACCGTCAGATTTTTGCATAGCATGTAGGGGTTAGGTCGTTGATTTTCCGCCACCTATAGATTCATCCTGCGTCAATTAGTATCAGAGGGAGGTTGCACACACTTTTCGATACGCAGTCGTAGAGTCTATAGGTTTTTCATTATGTCTAGGTGACACAATTATTCCTCTCCCACTTTGGAGGTCTCGAGTTCACTTGCACCCGCTCTCACAGAGCCCCGTCAGGGAGATCCTCACATTATTACGACGATCATTCTCGATCGCAGTACACCACTTTCAGAGATTGTGTTGACCCACCGACACGACCCCACTATGTTAGAGACGATCAATATGATGATTGTCGTCGTTCTTATCCGTACACGCGAGCGGATCGTGTTGATCCTTCGACACAGGTCGATTATCTTAGGGATGACTATTATGAGGATCGTCGTTCCAAGAGAGATCTTGATAGTCAGTTTCGTACAGTTGCCCCTTCCTTTGATGACTCATCGAGTCCCGAGTCTTTTAGTTATTGGCTCGTGGATATGAAGTATTATCTTGATCGTTTTGAGTTATTCGGTGAGCGTCGCGTCAAGTTTGCGAAATTTAGATTTTTAGATCAGGCGAGGGCATATTGGGTTAGCGTTGAGAGGACCTGCGAGCGAGACCGTCTTCGTCGCATCACTAGTTGGGTAGACATGAAGCATACATTGTGTCAGAGGTATCTTTCTTCGTCGTATCGGAGTCGCTTGCTCGACCAATTATTTTCCCTTCAGCAAGAATCCATGTCTGTCGCTGAGTACATGAAACGTTTTGATGAGTTAGCGGTAAGGAGTGATATCCGTGAGCACCCACCCATGACCACTACCAGATTTCAGTCTGAGCTTCGATCTGACATTCGTACTGAGGTAGTTTATCATAGCTCGGAGTCCCTCGAGCAGACATATCAGCTCGCCCTTCGTTACGAACAGTCATTGAGATCCGCAAGAGATGGTCGATGAGATTCTCACCCTGACCTCTGCAGTACGAGTCCCTCCCATACTGAGATCACCATGGCGCCTACCACTGTCCTGTCAGCCACGACAGAAGTGATACCTGATGCAGATTACTCTTAAGTCTCACCCCAGTGAGGTGCTTAGCCCAGCGAGTGACCTATCTCTTGTTTCTGTCCCGCCTCTTGTGGCCCTGACTGAGAGCGAGCCTGAGCGAGCTACTGAGTCTGTAGTGTTGTGTCCCTCAACCACACCTCATCCTCTGCCATACACTAGGTTAGTTAGCACCCTAACCACAGACCCATTTCCTGACACCGCACCCACAGATCCATTCTTGAGTGTAGGTCTGTGTCGCTCTCCCATTGTCATTACCCGGAGTCACATCACGACTGAGAGCCCAGAGCGGCAGAGCCTGATGTTGATATCGTAGTGACTATATCACCCATTCACGTGGACCGACCCCTTATGATGGTACTCACATGGAGGATCATGACCCGAGTGACGAGTTTTACGATGACCCCCTTGTTGAGCCTCATGATGAGCCGCCACATCCTGGTGAGGATGCGATTCGGGTGAGACGCTCATTTATGAACTTTGAGTTATTGACGTCTCTTTTGCTATCATCTATAGCCTTGCCCCAGAGAATTGATCTTGCGTGAATCATAATGTATGTAAGGTCTTCCTTGAGTACGCTTTAGCATACTCATATATTGAGGGCCTACCTTATGGGGCATCACACCCTCAATAAGTTTTGGGACGCACCACCTGCTGACCCACCAGACGAGCTCTTTCTTTTCGGGAACACGCACCACACTCGAGAGTCACGTCTTCTAGTCAGTGTACACGACTTTCACTCAGGTGGTCATCTTATCTGTGATGACTTTTCGTACACAACTCCTGGTGAGCCTCCTGATGTGCTACGTTCCCCGATAGACATTTGGCTCTTTATGAGCTCGTATTTGAGTATAGATGTCTCTCACGGTCACCTGCGCACTCGACACACACGAAATGCGTTTTTCTACACTCCACCGAGAGAGCCTCCTGATAGGCCACACCTCCTTTGATAAGTTTTCAAGTCATTATTAGATTCTCCCATAGAGAGCATGTAGTGTATGTTATGTTTCATTTACATCATTTGCATGTGTCAGTTGAGCCGTTTCTTCATCATTTACATGAGTCTGTTGTGTTGTATGTTCATCGTTTGCATCTGTGTCATGAGTCGGTCCGACGAAGAATCCAAAATGATAATAAATTTTTTAAGTCACATGCGGATGTTCATTGGCAAGTGCAGGTACTTCATGAAGACGAGCATGTGATGGTGAGAATCTGCATTGTGAGGCTCCGTGCGAGGCTTGCTAAAAGTTTGAACGTTCGACGAATGGGTCCCTACTCAGTCCTGAGACGTATCAGGACAAATGCTTATGAACTGGACATCCCCGCGAGCATGGGTGCCCATACTGTGTTCAATGTCGAGGACTGTCTCCATATTTTGCACTTCTCGAGTATTCGGGCCCACATCTTGGCGGCCATCCCGAGCCTTTACCACCGTTTTCACCACCCACCACTCAGTCTACCCCCAAGCCCTTGCCACCACATTCTTTGCCCAGTGCTCAGCCCACCTCTGACCCCCACTTACCCGTGATCTTGTCCCCAACGGTTTCACCATTGACACCTCAGATCCCACCAGATCCTTCTACTAGTGTGTTGAGAGATGAGCTTATCACCGAGATCATCACACATGAATCCGCCCCATCTACAGATAGTCTTGCGTGCCTCTCCCTGGTTCGCTGGCGCAGATGACTCTTCACCGATGACACCTGGATGCCACCAGCAGAGCTTGATCAACTCGCCCCTGGACTTCGACTTTTGTACGACTGTCTCCATTCATCGGGGATGGAAGCTTTCAGTCAGGAGACGTTGATTGGCGTGGACACTTTTAGCGATGACAGTTGGACGACCTCTGGTGTGCCTCTTCGAGTTTTACCTGGCATATATCGAGAGAATTCTGATCCCTATTCATCGGGAGATGAATTTTTTCAAGCCGGGGAGATTGATACGGAGCAGAGGCGAGGACGAGCTTTGGGCCCATTCGGGGCTGATTTGATTACTTACCATATATGACGTTCCCGGATCGACGATCCGACTCTGTAGATGCGTCCGGATTTGCGTTGTGAATCATTTTCATATATAGATTTGTACTTTTCGTTTTTTATTTCAAGTAGTTTTGGCCCTGAGACCAGCGGCCAATCATAGCCGTTGATTTTAGGTGCCCTAATTTTTATTTCTTATAAATATAAGGTTTAGAGCTGCGTCATCTTGATTGCTGAAATTTGGAGATTTCTCTTCCGCATTTCCGGTGATCTCTCCGCGGTGCCGACTCCGTAGAACCCCTTGGTGACGACTCCTTGGGTAAGGATTTGTATCTTGGTATTTTTCCTCCTCCCCCACCCTCCTCCTTTCTTTTTTTTGCTGTCCGGCCCCTGCAAACAACCACCGCCCCTGTTTTTCCCACACATCCAGCCAACCACCTCCCTGAAAACCACCCCTTCAACCTGCTGTCCAGCCTCCTACAAGCCGTCGGCCACCATCTGGGCCCCATCCAGCCGCCCCAACCTCAGCCTAGCACAGCCGCCACCTCCTACTCCTCCCAGAGCCGCCGACCACCTTCTCCCCTCCAACAGGCCGCTGGCCTTGCTGTTTTCCAGGCATAGCCAGCCGGCGACCTGCAAAACAAGCTTACTTTCCTGTTTCCCCTAGATCCGCTTACCACCACCCTCCTTACCCGCCACCACCCTCCACCCTTGCTGCCACCGCCCCTCCAACCACCCAGATTTGGGACATTTCAGCCCAGATCTACTCCTCCCTACCATCTATTTGCTGCCACCTATTCTCCAACCCGTGTATCCACTTCCCAACACCCGACCATTGCCAAATATGTCCGGTTCTGGGTATTTTAGCCCGGTTCCAGCCATCCCCCGCCCCGATCCAACCCTCCTAATCCCCAAAAATCACTTCCCTTACTCAGTTCGGCCCACCAACCACCGGAATCCCTCTTTGAGTCCTCCAACGTTCAGATTTATTTCGTTGACAACAACCATAATATTTGTGTTGTGTTTTGTACTGGTTTGTTCGGTTGTAAATATTGTTATGGTTTTGAATTATTACATGTTGTTGAGTTTTTTTGTTTATTATAGTATTTTGCTCTCGGAATAATCTGTAACTGCAGGAAGGATTTATTCGCCGCGCGCTCGTGCTTTGGCCCTCCACGCGGAGGAAAGCCTAAACTTGCTTTTTCCCAAATAAATTATTCTGTCTTGCTTTGAATTGTTTGCGTTGGATGATTTTATTTATTATCTAATTTGTGATCTAATCGTCGGACTTTTGCGTAGCATGTAGGGGTTAGATCGCCGATTTTCCGCCACCTATAGATTTGTGCTGCGTCATATTATGTGTTAGAACCTAAACATTCAACCCAAAGTCAATTGATTGTAGGTGGAGGGGCTTATGATTTATATTAAGTGCAGAAAGCTACATGTGTTTCTCGATGCGAGATTATATTTTCAACACAATCCTTCACATAAATAGGTTATTTGGCTTATAACAACTAAAATTATATTTTTAGTTGGGCAGTGTGAGAGTGGGTAGTGGGCCTTAGGCCTTAGATCTAGCTGCCTTGATACCATGTTAATATCTAATCGTCAAACCAATTTTTGTACATAAAAAAAAATTGGTTGTAGGTGAAGGGCCCCATAATTTATATTAAGGCACAATGCTACTTGAGTTTCCTGATGTGAAACTATATTGCTAGCATTACACTTGCGGTGTTGAAGTTAGTGACATGTATCTATTTTTCTTCTCAATTTCTCAAGGACTCCGAGTTGTTGGTCAAATAAGGGAGTTAAGGTGATCACTTTCCACAGGAGATTGAAGAGTTATGCCATTTGGTCTGGATTTTGAGGTGTGATGAAGGCTCATTGTTTCCTCTAATCTGTAAGAATCGCAAGCATACATGCGTTTAAATTATTTACTAGCTAAGTGTGTCATGTATGTTTGGTTTCTTGGTTCTCAGCATTTCCCATGACTTAGTCAACCGCCGTGGTGGAACAAATAATTCAATATGCTCTATCCCATTAGTCTGGTTCATCAATCCTTTTACCGATTTGTTTTTTTTTTGTCTAGTTCTCATTGCTTCTTTAAATTGCAAAACTCTGGCATTTGACTTTCTGATCTTCGTTTGCATCCTCTAAGTAGTCTTAAATGATGGATACTAGACACTGCACACATTTTCTCTTCAGGAAAATATAAAGGAATCTGCTGATGTATAGCAGATGAGGGAATGTGATTTATAAGATGACATATTGTCAACATTACATCATCATAAAATTATGCATATGAAGACTGCATTAACCAAACATTTGTGTTTAACAACCTCATTTTGTTGGGGTGTGTGATAACAAGAGGAATGGTGAAATCATACCCTAAGATGACAATGATTTGTGAAAATATTTGTGAGCATTATCCGATCTAAGGATATGAGTTGATATACAAAATTGAATTCTTATTTAAGCTCAAAAGTTTGGAAAATATTACACAATTCACTACATCCTTAAGAATAATCGACCATGTTAGCCTAGAATAGTCATGAATAAAAGTGGCAAGATGATGAAAGCCAAAATTTGATACAACTCTGGCAAGATCCCGCACATCTAAAAGAATTAAAGAAAACGATGCATAGGAACATTTATTGAAACTAATGGGAAATGAGGTACGATTGTGTTTAGCAATTGGCAACACTCGCAGTATAGACTCCTCCGATGAGATAAAGAATGAACCAATTTTTGTGAACTCTGTAACCTGAAGTGCCTTTACTGACCGCTAATATACTAACTTATGACAATAAGAGTAGTCAATGGAGAGAACATTCCACAAGTTGGTACACACCTATGATTTACACCTATATCAATAACTCGTCTGATCTTCAAATTCTGAATGCATGCAGACGAATCAATTAATGTTGCAATATAATTATAGTGTTGCATAAATTTATGAAGGTCAGATTGAAATGAAATTCTTGAACAAAAAACATTCGTAGAGGTAAAGATGGTGAGGTTGTGCACTACCAATGCCTTGAAGTAGACCGAACTTTTGCTCTTCTCTATTCGAGTTCTCAACATCCAAATTAGGGTTTGGTTGTTGGTTTGTTTGATACTATTTCAAGATGAAATGAAAGAATTGGTAGCTCTCTTCCTTCATGTAGGTATATTTGACACTTATATTTGAGATTCTTTATTCTACTTTTTTGCATTTATGTTTTGTGAGCAGCAGATGTTCTAAACAAATACTATTTACGTTTTGCAAATGATTTGGATCTGTTTAGCTGTTTCTATTTAGTTATATATTTTTGGCATTTTCTCTTGACTGCTTGTTAATCTTCGATCACATGTTTCACAATAGGGGCTGCTATTTCCAGGTTGGAGGCTCGCTGAAGCTTGGTATGCCCATAACTTCTGCATTCAGGATGGCATTGGAGACATGGGCATCATGGGTTGAATCTATGATCAACACTAATAAGACACACGTCTTCTTCAGAACTTTTGAGCCTTCCCATTGGAGGTACATCTATTACATAAGCAAATTAAATTTCTTGAACGGGTAGAACATGCCTAAGAAATCCAATTGTGAAAATTTGAAACATTGAATATTTATTCCAAAAAAAGTCGAAATATTACATGTGAGCTCTGCTCTTTATAGAAAGCAGAAGAAGAATTTATATTTGGAGATTTGAGACTAAATATAATAAAGAGAAAATGTACAATATGTCTATTTTTTGGATTTTTAACTTTGGGCTTTAACACTCCCCTAAAGCTGGAACACATGTATCGATCATTCCCAACTTGACAAAAATGTCCGAAAAAGCGAAATAAAGGTTTATGGAAGACGTCTACAACCTCTTTGTCTAAAGGAACAAACATAATGCATATTTGTTTTTTTGATAATTTCTTCTCTGTTGAAGTGACAATAAATTTTAATATGTTTAATTCATGAAACATTGGATTTTTAGATATATAGACAACAATTTTATTATCACAAACTTTCGATAAAGGATAATCGTAGATCTCTCCCAAGTCTTTTAGAAGTGTTCTCAATCACTTCAATTCACAAGTAGTCTGAGTCATGTTTCTGTATTCAGCTTCGACACTTGACCTGAACACTACTGCTTGTTTATTGCTTTTCCATATGACCAAAATTTTCCCGACACATGTGCAAAATCCAGAAGTGGATTTTTGATCTTCTTTATCATCCGCATGACTTGCATCAGAGTATGCGTTAATGCGTAAATGACTGTTTCTTTGAAACATCATTACTTTTCCTGGAGACTCTTTGATTTATTATAATATTTTTTAAAGCGACTTGCTGGTGACACTCTCTATGAGCCTGCATAAATTGACTAACCCTCCTTACAACATCTGAGATGTCAAGTTTGGTTACAGTAACATAGATGAGTTTTCCAATCAAATACTTGTATCAAGTGATATCTTGTAGGAAAGGGGATTGTTCATACCAAAGTTTGTCAGTGCCCGTAGACATGAGATTTCGAGCAGGTTTCGTTCCAAGGAGATTGACTTCACTGAGTAGATCTAGTTCATACTTGCATTGGGAGAGAACTATGCGGATTTATTGCGTTGTGTAATTTCAATTCCTAAGAAGTATCTTGGAGGGCCTATATCTTTGGTAACAAAATGCTCCCAAAGATGTTTCTTAGTTTTCTCTATTTCGTATGAGTCATTTCTAGTAAGAAGAATGTCGTCAACGTCGAAAAAAGAATAACCAGGCCATAATTATTTTTCCGTATAAAGAGAGAGAGAGAGAGTGATCATCATTACTTCTGGAGAAATCAATGGTAGAGTCGATCTGGCTGAATTTGTCAAACCATGCGCGAGAGCTTTATTTAAGATCATAAATGACCTTTTGACTGGAGCAACATAACTAGGAGGTTGCTCCACATAGACTTTTTTGTGTAAGTCACTAAGACATTTTTGACATCAAGCTGAGATATTTGTCAATTCCTACTGACATCGACGGAGAAGAAGACCCAGGTAGTACAAGTACGGGCAGTCAATGAGGAAGTGCCAAAGAAATCAGCACCATTGTTAACTAGCCGAGCCTTGTAGCCATCCACATTGTTGTATGAGAGAAACTTGATAAAAAAGTCCTAACGACAATTGACAACATCTCCCCCAAATAGAATAAAGACAAGAGTCCAGGTACTCTTGATTTTAATGCAGAGATTTCCTCATCCATGACCGATTTCCATTAAGGTATACAAAAAACTTTCTCATGCTTAGTAGAAATGATTGCGGTAGAGAGTGTCTGTTGAGGTGTGGGAACCTTTCGAAAAGGAGAGCGCTTGCCTAGGAACTATCGACGGGAAATCTGAAGCGGAAGGAGCAAGAATAGGGGGGAAGCAGGACCTCCAAGAATAGGGGGAAGCAGGACCTCCAACATATTGATATCAACGTTGTGAAAATTGGAGGGGCATTTGTCAGAGTTGGGGTCGTCTGCGCTATATCGGGGGAAGGGGCGTGAATGATAGTGAACGATGAAATAAAGGTGCGGGAGGAGAGTTGGTAGACAAAGATGGATTGTTCTCGAGAGTAAGAGTCCTATCGTCCTTAGAAAAGTAAGGAGTAGGCTCAAAAAAGGTGATGTCAGCGAAGACGTATTGACATGTGATGATTGGGTCGAAGAATCAATTGGCCTTCTGAGTTGGAGAGTACCCCACATTTGGTGGCATGACCGGAGAGTTTATTGCGACAAAATGCAGGAGAGTGGACATAAGCTGTAACATTAAATACATGCAGGGTGAGGGGAAAAGGTCTATCAGTTAGATGTAGAAAGGAGAAATGGGTTTTGACCCGAAGGGTAGAAGAGGGTAAACAGTTAATGAGGAAACATGAAATGAGAACCACATGACACCAATAGAAGCGAGGAACATTCATCTGACATAGGAGTCCGAATAATATTGAAGAGATGATAATTTTTTCTTTTGACCACCATTGAGATGTGTGCACACAACTTATCTAATGAAAAATACCGCCGGTGGTGCAAAAAGATAAGAATTGCTAGCTCATGTATTCCTTCACATTATCGGCTCATAGAATTTTGAGCGACATCAAACCGAGTGCGAATTAAATTGTAAAATTTCGAGAAAACAAAAAAATGTTTAGAACGTTTCTTTAAAAGATACACGGACACCTTAGTAAATCTAGAAAAATCATCAATAAAAGTTACAAAATACAGACTACCGCCACCAACAGACTGGTGGGACTAGGACCCCATATGTCCTAATGAACAAGGTCAAAAGGACAAAAATAACTTGTTCATAGTTTTGTAGGAAATGTAATACGATGATGTTTGCATACTGGCAAGCCTCACATTCTAAAGTGGAGTCGGCCTTGAAAGTTGGGATGGGCTGGTGGAGGAGAAGCAACATCGGATGACCAAGGTGAACCATTGGAGTAGAGAAGTGGAGGCGACAGATGCAGAGAAAGTGGGAAATCATCGTGGTAGTAAAGACCACCTTGTTCAGTTCCAGTCACAATTGTCCTTTGCGAGTGAAGGTTCTGAAAATAACAAGCAGCGAGAGAAGATGAGATAAAATATTGCAATTGTGTGAGAGAGCATTGACAAACAACAAATTGCAAGGAAAATTAAGGATGAATAGAGTGTCGTCCATTTGCAGAAGAGTTGTAGTAGTCACAACTCTAAATCCACAAACTGAAGCAGGAGAGCCAACAAACAAAAAAATCGGAGGTAGCCCGTTATGTTTCTCGAGGTGCGTGAAGACAAGATGATTTATGGTCATATGATTGGTGACACTTGAGGTTATGAACCACTTACCTTGAGTAGAAACATGCATGCTACTTGATGACGTGGCAATTGAGGCAGATTACTTGGAGGCATTGATGAGAACCTCAATGTCTGCCAAAGAGAATCAGCGATCAGACTCTGGCGGTGGGGTGGACCATGGATGGTGAGGCAGAAGGCTCAGGTGCAATAATGCTGATATGGGCCTGAGGACGCAGGTGAGGATGCTTCACTAAGAATTTCATGACAAGATGACCGAGTCATCCACAATGGGTGTAAAGAGGGCGAGGTCTCCCACGACTCCCAGTGCGGCCTCCAGGATTGCGTGGAGCGCCACTACCGTCCGCATGAGAAAAATTGTCTAAGGGCAGATGGGACACAATTGAAGGCCGTTGCAGAATGTTGATAACAACAGAGATGCGAGCGGAAGTTGCATCCATAATAAGAGCGTCGGGTTCTACCAAGATCTGCTGGTAGATCATCTTCCAGGAATCTGGAAGACAGAAGATATCAGACCATAAGGAGTTCTTGAAAATGTTTATGTTGAGTGGAAAAGTCAGCATAGAAGGGACGATATTGGAGAAGTTCTGCGCCGAAAAATTTGAACATCTCGATACGCAACATTAGGAGAAAGAGGTTATCGAGCGAAGAGATCCGTATGCATGATCAAAAAGGTTGTTTGTAAGCCAGCCTTCATGGCTTCGTCATGGCGGATGATGGGTAAACATGTATCAAAAAGATTGTTTGCAAGCCAGGTGCGAACAAAAGCATCATTGACATCCAAATCAACATATGCAGGAGATACACGGTCAGGAGGATGGTTGGTGAGATGATATCGTTTGTTTTGAGAACGCAAAAAGAAGGTGAGAGAGGCACTCCAATCAGGATAATTGGTTCAGTTAATTTTGACGCCGTGTCGAGATTTCCAGAAGCACCAAAAATGATTGTGGGATGAGTGATGCTGGCAGGAGCAGAAGGGAGTGGTTGATTGGTCATAGTTCAAAACAAGCAAGTTCGACGAGCTTGACAGAAGAGGAGACAAGTTCACGGGGAGAGCTCGCAAAAGCACAAGAAAAACTTTGCAGGAAGTAATGGCGAACTTGTAGGAAGCTGGCAGCGAGCATGCAGAACTCGCAGGAAATGGCAGTGAGCACGCAGAACATGCAGGGAGAGCTTGCAGAAGGTAGCTGGCGGTCGCAAAAGTTCAATTGCGGGATGTACTCGTGACTGGAGTGAGGACTCATGGGAAGAGAACTTGCTGATCGCAGAAGGAGCGGGGAGGACTCGTAGCAGGCGAACACTAATGTAACGACACAAATCGCCATATAAATTTACATATAAACGTAAAATAATTTTTTTTCCGTTTCCCCGATGACGAGAAACAAAAGCAGTGTGGAGTATTTGGATGTGCCACGTAAAATTGAATAGTTGTGGGCAAGAAAAACATAGGGCAATACGTGAAGACTGACAACGTGCTTTCTGTAATCAAATAGATTAAACACCTTTACAAATATATATACTTTTTAATAAAACTTGTTAAATGAAATAAAAAGATTGTATTATGTGTTTACTTTGTACTCTCCGTGCATCTTGATGCAGTGTGCTGCGACGAATGAATTGAAACTACGCCCAGATATTGAATACATTGTGGAGATTATAAGGAGTCTTCACAACCACTGTAGGAGTTGATCGAGGATCGGGCGAGGGCGGCGAGAACGAGATTGCAAGTTGGCAAGCTCGCAGGCATACGACTTCACGACCGAGTTTGCAGACGATTTCAAGGAGCAGATCGTTCGCAGAAGGCGAGCTTGATGGGTTGGACAAAGAGTTCTGTTTAGGATGGGTAACACGAGCTTGACGTGCTTGATGAACGAGTTGTGCGACAGTGGAGTTCTCAACAGAGACACAAATTGGGCGAGAGTGGCAATTACCCGCGAAGAAATCAAAGAGAACCTGTTGCGAATACGTGGAGCAGCGGGCTGAGGAGCGTCAAGTTCTTCTCCTTCTCGCAAAATCTATAAAACGCCGCAAAGAGCTTCAAATTTGGTAGAGGATCCTGATCAGGCTAGGAGAGCAAGGGTGCGAGTACCCAAAGCGGGTTGGTGAGTACATGGAAGTTTTTGGGGGCGACCGAGAGAGTTCACACGAGACTTGACAGGTTTCATGGGAAGGCCGAGAATATTTAGGTGAACGGAGATGGGCGAGAGATTACGTTTTGCTCTGATACCATGTGAGAATTTGAAATATTGAATAATTTTATTCTAAAAAATTTTGAATATTACACGAGAGCTCCCCTCATATATAGTAGAGGAAGAGGAAGAATTTACACTTGGAGATGTGAGATTAAATTCAAGAAAGAGAAAATATACAATGAGCCTCTTTTTTGGGCTTTAACACCAATTACGAGACCCCATTTGGAGTGATGGTTCTCGTGCGGCGCGGATACGCGGACGCTGGACCACAACGCCAATTTGGTGCTCGCGGCCCAAAAACGCTTGAAATCCCCCGTTCTCGCTTGTGCAAATGGCGGAACGCCTGATCGTGGACCCGCCGGATTCGTTTAGAGCCACGACAACATTCTGCCAGATCTGCGCGCAGTGCGATCTGCTGCCTCAAATCGGGTCCATATTTTTTGCCCCATTTACATGGGCGACGTACTTGTATAAATTTTTTGAATGGAGATTGGTCATACTTTTTGATTTCGTCTAATTGTCTATCACTCCATTTCATTCTTGTATTACTGAACCTTCCTGTATTGTATGATCCCTTTTTTTAAACTACGGTCCTTAAGTACTCATGAATATCTTTCCTGAGAGTAAAGTGATTGTTTTCAAAAATGCTATCTATAAAATAATATGAATTTCATGTTGGTGGAAACATATCTCTGGCATACAAGGTACATAGAGCACAAACTAGTTGGAGGACTTAAAATTAGCAGTAGAGGATACAACCTAAACCTTGTATCTTTCCTGATGAAATTGATATTGGAGATCACCCGACTTGTTCAGAGAGGACAGAATGATCCTTCTTGTTAGGATGCTTCCATTCCTCTTTTTTCTGTGTCCTCTGTTGCAAGTCTCAAAGGCTAGAACCACCAGAAACTTGTGTTGTGTACGTCTAAACAAACCAGGCATGAAAATTTTAATTTTAGTGATTTTAGGAATTTTCTTCAGCAGGATTGAAAAAAATTAACGCATGTTGTATACATTTAAACAAACTAGAAGATAACTTTTTTAGTGAATTTAATAATTTTCTTTCAGTAGGAGTTATAATTTCACATTTTTTCCCTTTTTGATGACATGCCTATAATGTTCTTCACTATTTTACTGGGTTGTGTCCGCAGATTTTTTATGGCATCTCTGTTGATTGTAATCTTCAAAGTCCATGTCATTGAAAAAAACATTAGTTGTATGCTTATGGATAAAAACTTGGAATTTCACATGTAGTGGTTTTATTTAAACTTTTATTAAGTGTTTTCTTTTAAATACATGCCTGTGATTTTCCTTTCTGTGAGAATGGATGTTATTTTCTAATTTTCTTTTGGCATCTCTATTTGTTGTCAGTGGAAATTTACTTCTGAGGTTTTCCTTTGAATTACCACTTTGTTGTAATATGGATTAACATTCAAAATTCGATGATCATGGAGTATCATCTGTGCCAGAAAAAAGGTCTAAATCTTTGGTATACAATGCATGGCCGTTGCATATGTATGCTACAAGTCTCTTATCATTTTTTTCCTACATATGTAGGAGTTGCATACATATGCATCTGGGCTTGCTACCAAAAGGCATTGTAGGCCACCCAAACTCTTGCTAAGGTCAGCTAAGTTTAGGGATGGTTCTAGTTTATCCTTTCTTTAATAAGGATTTTATATTAAATTCTTAGAGTAAATAGGAAACAGTTTGCTTTTCCCAAAGGAGATTGTTTCTTTGCATCTTGGTGATTAGTTTTAATTTTAAATTCAAGATATAACTTAGAATTTCCTTTCTAATTTTATTTCTTGTCTACTTAAGCATGCCATTTGGAGTCCCTACCATAGGAGCCAATTGACCATGTTGATGTTTCGACCAAAAATAAACCTTTTTCGTGCTTAGATATTGGTTAGGATGGATCAAATCCATAGAGAATTATCACTTATTGCAAAGTGTGAAATCACACCAAACACAATTCATAGAACTAAGAAAATAAAAATGGTGATATTAATATATGACGAAGTTGTTGCAAGGAATTGTTTTTTTAGTACCAAGCTATGCTTACAAACAACACAAATAAACATAAAGAATCAAGAATAAAGAGAACGGAAGAACTCCCCTTGGCATAAAACGTGAATCTATTACGATTCGCGAGGAGTTAGACCCGCACTGGGGCCGTACGTACCAACGCCATATTTATGCGACAAATGCATGAGTGTTATCCTTAATTATCTTTTATTTTGTTTCTATTGTTCGCTTTATTTTATATTTCAGCGCAATAGTTTGTCCCATATGATGTAAGCCCAAATGGGGGACAAATTTTGTGAACGAACTGCAAATGGAGGCCAAGAGCGACGTATTTGGTTGCTTCTATTCCAAACAATGTCTTCCTTTTCCTTCCTTATCAGGTTCCATTTCAAGTGGTGTCAGTGTCTTATCTTATATTTTTGCGTATGTGCAATCCAGTGGTTGGTAATCCAATGACTTCTTGCTTCCTACTTTCAGGCTGGTGTCTTCTCTTCCTTTCTAGCATACAAGCAATCTAGCAATTAGAAATCCAGTATATGAGCAATTCAAGCTTCCTGCTTCCAGCGCACGAGCAATCCAACAGTTTGGGTTCGTCTTCCCGCTTCTAGGCTTCCACCAATCCATCAGTTTAGATTTGTTTTTATTGTTAGTAGATATTGGGTGCCCTACCTGAAAATGAAAGTGAACTTAGTATGATATTATCTTTTTGATTTAGTTATTCGAATTTTTTTAATATAATCATTCACATACTGCTCAATTTATTCATTTTTTGTTAATTGAGCATGTAATTGAATGATACAAAATTCAATTTTACATTTTTAGTCTTAATTTATGAAATTATAGGATCTTGTGTTCCTCGATCCGATCCGATCCAACCTCGAAATGATCTCACCTAGGATCTTGATCCTGCCAACCTTGCCTCTAGGTTTGAGGAAGGGACAACCCCATCCCTTGTGGTTTCCTCCTCTCATGACCCTTCACCAGATCTCAATCCGGAGCTCATAACATAATCTTTTTAAGGCACCACGATGCGTATACTCTTCAAGGCGGCGTTAGTTTTCAACTTTGGGTAGGATGAAGAAGGGTCACTTGCCTGTCACACAAGCGATGGTGGAAGAAGAGGAGCTCGCAAGGGTTCCTCTTCCTGCCACGAAGGAGAATCAATGCAAGTAGCTGATGAGCGAAGGTTGATCGAAGTATGTAAGTGATGGTGGAAAAACATACACTTTTGAGGTTCCTCATCCTGTCACAAAGGGGAATCAATGCATGCAGTGGATGAAAGGGTTGAACGAAGTATGTAGGCAATGAGCCAATGACGATCGGTGAGGTGCGTCACTTTGTGAGGATCAAACGACACTTTGGGAGAAGGTCTCCACCCCAAGACTTTGGTGGATGGAACCTCGGGACCCCTAGATGATGATTAGGGAAACCACCAAATGTCCAATATACTAGTGTGACAAAGATAGAAAAAATAAATATGAGTGCTGATTTATCGGGTGGTGGTAACAATTGGGCCCCATATACAGTTCAAAATATTGTCCAGCTGAAATCATGTCTCCGGCCAAACTGGGATGATGGTAGATTGACAGGATAAAATTGCAAATAATCCCGCATGCTCTCAATATGGACTTTCAGATTGGATTGGGCCCCCGATAGCTATCCGTCCCAGGTTTCAACAAATAATTTTCGATCTTTTATTCTTCATAAACCTAACAGAATATCGGCACATTGTCTTTATATCTAACTTTCAAAATAATTAATATCAGCTATCATAAATATTATATTACTTTCAAACAACTTGAAAATTTGATATTAATTAGTAATGAACATGCACTCATCATTCTCCCACACTAATCTCTTTCTTTTTGCTGAGGGACCATTTGGTGTGACTCGGCGCAAGGCGGAACCCACCTTCGTTTATTCTCGCAGGTGGACTTGATCGAATCGGCGATCCGCCACCGCGGAGGCGTCCGGCTCGTCGATCCGATGTTTTTTATATATAGCTTTATATTTTTTTGGACATTATTTCATGTATTTTTGGCCCCGAAACCACCGACCAATCATGGCCGTTGATTTCGCATGCCCTAATTTTAATTTCTTATAAATAGGATGTTTAGGGCTGCACTTTTTTTCATTGCTGAAGATTAGAGAGTTTCTTCTTCATTCCGGTGATCCTTTCCGCGGTGCCGACTCCATGGATCTCCTTGGGTAAGCCTTTTTGAATCTTGGTTTTTTCCCTCCATACCTCCTCCTCTGCTCTGTCCAGCCGCCGCCCCTACAGGAAACCTTTTGGCTTCCTGCCTAGCAGCTGCCGCCCTCCACAGAACTCTCCAGCCGCCGCTAGGCATGCGAGCGATGCGGTTTGATGCGGTTTGGGGCAAAACTGACACCGCACCACAAGGGTGCGGTTTTTGACTGGCCAAAACCGCACTGCACCAAAACCGTGCGGTACAGTTTGGTTTTAGTGCGGTTTGGTGTCAGTTTTGGCGGCGTGGTTTTAGTTTTTGGCAATTTTTTGGGTCTTTTGATTTGGGTTTTTTTGTACAAACAAAACACGAGTGTCAGCTACTAACTATTTAAATGTACACAAAGATACACGAGCTCTATGCTCAACTATAATGGAGGATGATAAACAAAGCAACATACAAAATTAGGGGATGCATAACCAGAAAAAATCTTTGAGCGCTATCAACTACAAAGCAAGGATGCAAAATGTAATCTCACAAGTCACAAGAGATTCATCGAGTGCACTACCCTCAATATCAACACAATCAACTACAAAGCAAAGGAAACATTATCATTGATATTAACCAAGCACTGACAAGAATGGCAGCATTTCTTACATTCAATATCCCTAACACAAATTATATCAACTACCCTCAATATCAGCTCGTTTTCATTTTTCCACCCAGAATAACACACTTTCTATAGTGAAATATGTAGAGAAAAAACTCAACCTTGTATATACTATCTCAATAATCAAATACAATGTATGAATACACATTTATAGGAGGGAGAAAAAGAGAAGATAGTCCTATAGAAGATGTGAGACTAAAGAAGAGAAAAGAAGAAATACAAATAAATGAGTCACTTTACATGGGCTTTTCCAACACTCCCCCGCAAGCTGGATCGTACAAGTCGTATGCACCAAGATTGGACAGACACTGGTAGAATCAGGTACTAGGTAGAGCCTTTGTGAGGATATCAACAACTTGTTCAGTACCCAGAACATGCTTCAATTCTATCTTCTTCATTTGGACTTTCTCCCGGATAAAGTGACAGTCTACTTAAGTATGTTTCGTTCTTTCATGAAAGACTAGATTCTTCGCAATATGTATAGCCGCTTGGCTGTCACATAACAAGATGGCAGGTGAGGAAAGTTTTACCCCTAGATCTGCAAGGAGACTTTCAAGCCAGGTAAGCTCAAAGACAACAGATGCCATCGATCAGTATTCTGCTTCAGCTGATGATCGAACAACCACTGCTTGTTTCTTACTTCGTCAGGTAACGAGATGTCAGCCAAAATAGGTACAAAAACCACTGGTTTATCGGCGATCATCCAAGGAACCGACATAGTCTGCATCAGAGTACACAACCAATGTTGGAGTAGAGGATGAAGTTTTGTATACCAATCCTTGACCCGGGGCTTCTAAGGATGCGCTCAACAACTTGAAGGTGAGATGTTCGCAGAGCATGCATAAACCTGCTGAACACCCCAACAACGAAGGAAATATCCGGTCTTGTGACCGTTAGATAGATCAATTTTCCAACCAGTCGTCGATAATATTCCGAATTTTGAAGAGGAAGGTCTGTATCAGAGGAATGTGCACACAACTTATGATTTGCATCCATTGGAGTAGTAGTAGGTTGCATCCTGAGTAGTTAGCATCTTGAAGGAGATCAAGGCAGTACTTCCTTTGGGAGATGACGAGTCCATCCGGCCGTCTTGCGACCTCAAGACCAAGGAAGTAACGAAGATGCCCCAGATTTTTGTTTGAAAGACGGAGCTGAGGTGCTGTTTGACTGCTTGGATGCCCTTTGAATCGTCTCCAGTGATTAATATGTCATCAACATAAACCAAAAGAAGAACAGTTCTCGTTGCCTGATGATGCGTGAGCAGAGAGAAGTCAGCTGAACTCCGAGTAAAGCCGACTTGTCGGACGACCTTACTAAACTTGTCAAACCATGCTCGAGGGGATTGTTTGAGACCATAGATGGACTTCTTAAGATGACAAACTCAGGACTCCCCCGTGGTCTCAAACTCGGGAGGTTGCTGCATGTAAACCGTTTCCTGGAGGTCGCCATTGATAAATGCAATTTTGATGTCCAGTTGGTGTAATGTCCATTGGCAATGCATAGCCACGGAGAGAAGAACACGAACGGTGTTAAGCTTGACCACAAGAGAGAATGTTTCCTCATAATCGAGACCTTGCTGTTAGGTGAAGGCACGAGCCACCAGGCGGGCCTTCAGACGATTAATTGTCCCATCAGGGACATGTTTGATTACAAAGACTCATTTACACCCAACAAATGTCTGACCGGTAGGTAATGGTACCAAGTTCCGGGTCTGGTTAGCCCAGAGAGCCGTCATTTCTTCTTCCATGATCGCTAGCTAGCCAGGATGTTGGAGAGCCTCATGCACATAGTTAGGTACAAAAATTGAGGATAATGAAGTGACAAAGGTCTGAAGTTGTGGAGATAGGCGATGTAAGGATACATAATTCGTCATGAGATGAGCTGTTGATTCCGGTGCCGGATCAGCGGGACTCGGAGCATCAGAGGTCGAGGCAGACTGCAGTGGGTCACTGGAGGCAGGATGACGACGAGTGTAGACACGACTAACAGGAGGCTTGACAACACAGGGAGCCTGGGCCGGAGGTCTTGGTGGTGGAGTGGTAACTGACAGGACGTAAGACAGTTGGTGGTGGAGGTGTAGGATCTGAAGCAGAGAAAAAAGGAAGATCCTCCCGAAAGGTAACATCTGCAGGGTAGCTGGAGAGTAGCATACACAACCTTTCTGTGTCCGTGAGTATCCAACAAAGATGTGTTTGGCTGCCCGTGGATCCAATTTGTCCAAGGATGGACCAAAGATGTGAACGTAGCAAGTGCACCCAAAGATGCGGTGTGTGAGAGAGAATGTCGGAGTAGACGGGAACATGAGGCTGAATGAAGTCGCATTGTGGAGGATGAGGGAAGGAAGACGGTTAATCAGATAACAAACCGTCAAAAGAGCAAAGTTCCAATAAACTTTGAGAACGTGCATTTGGAGCATGATGGAGCGGGCCACATCGAGAAGATGTCGATTCTTCCGCTCAGCGGCTTCGTTTTGTGAGGGGGGGGGGGTATAGACACATGAAGTTTGGTGAAGGACCCCAAAGTCAGAGCAAAGTGTCGCAAATTTGCGGCTAGTGTATTCACGAGCATTATCAGCGCAGAGAGTTTTGATATTCATGGAGAATTGCGTGTGGGTCTTAAGAAGGAAAGCCCGAAAGACACGCGGAAGCTTGGAGCGATCATGAAGTAAGTATAGCCACGTCATTCGCGAGTAATCATCAATAAACGTGAGAAAATAACGATAACCAAAAATGCTAGTAACTTTGTACGGACCCCAAATATCAGAGTGTAGTAAAATAAAAGGAGCAGTGCTTCGAGTACAATGAGATAAAAAAGATGAACGAGGCTGCTTGCCTAACACACATGATTCACACTGAAAATAAGGTAAAGATACATCTGGTAGAGCCTTTTGGAGGATTGGTAAAGGGGCATGACCAAGACCCCGATGCCAATCAACGGAGGAGACATGAGATAAGATAGCTGGAGAGTCATCAAGAAGGTAGAGCCCGTTCTGCAGTCGACCCTTACCATTGATAGTCTGCGTCCTGTGATCCTGTATCAGAAAAGAAGAACAGGTAAATGTTACGGAGCAATTTAAATCATTAGTCATACGACCAACAAAAAACAAATTAAACGGGGAGCCCGAAACATGAAGAGCCGAGCGTAGAGAGAGAAGTGAGAGGGATATCAGCCGAGCCAGAGACGGGAACAGTGTCCCCATTGGCCACTGTGATACACTTAGGATGAGGAGAATCCAGGTTTTGATGTGGCCGCAGTGAGGTGATGTGATGAGTGACATCTGAGTCCACTATCCAACGCGGAGTAGTGGGGAGACAAGTGATACCTTCTTGGGAGATGGAGGCAGCAGAGGTAACGAAGGCAGGTGGGCGACTGAGCAGACCATGAAGTTGTTGGAGCTGAAGGCGGACCTCTTCAAGGTCAGTACGAGCTGAGGAGGAGTCGGTAGCAGCAGTGGCCTCTGGACGAGGAGGAAGCCCATGCTTGCGATAGCAGGTGGCCTCAAGGTGACAGTCCTTACCGCAGGAGGAACACTTTGGGCGAGGCCGGCCTCCCCGCCCGCGGCCCCGAGATCCGAAACGCCCCTCTCGAGAAGGAGGGGGGAAGGCAGCAGGGGTGCAGAAGTCTGCTGAAGGAGAGCCAGGGACGGAGGAGCAGAACTATCAGGAGGTGATGAGACCTTGAGCAGTATGGAACACACGTCTGATAGTGAGGGGGTAGCAGCCGAGGAGAGGATCTGGGCCCGAACACTCTGAAGATGAGGTGAAACACGAGCCATCATCATGACCACATCGACAGCTTCTTTTTGAGCACGTTGTGCAGCAAGATACAACGTAGGAGGTTGATGTTGGATCCATGCTTCAACTAGAGTCTTGGACCGAACAACAAAGAAGGTGAGGTCGGTGACCCCGCCAACATCAAGGGACTGGAGATCAGTGATGATGTCATACAGATGCTGGAGACTATCTTTACCGGAATATAGAGACTGAAGCTCATTCCATATTGCCTTGGCCGTTTCGTGATACATGGCCATGCGGTAGGGTTCGATATCAAGGGAGTTGAGGAGCCATGTCTGAACCCGACCATCGTTGCGCAACCAATCGTCAGTAGGAGCAGCATGAGACGCTTGGGTCAAGTGATGTAGAAAACCTTTGGATTGTAGTATGCGGCGAACAGAGTGTACCCACTCCACGAAGTTCTTCTTCCCGGCTAACAAAATTGTAGTAATTCGCAACTCATCACGGAGTTCAGGGGCAGAGGCCGAGCGGTTTGAAGAGGAAGAAGCTGTCTGTCCGGTTGACTCAGGAGAGGTCGCCATGACAAAGCGAGCAGGAGGGGCTAGGCTGGCTGACTGAAAAACAACGACTAGAAAGGAGACCGCACGGTCTGGGTGACAACCCACCAGCGGCAAGGCAATGAGCCCGCCGCGACCAGAATGTGTAGCAGATAGCTTGGAGAAGCCGCAATGTCACGATGATAATACTCCAGCGGCAAGGAGGATGCCACGACCAATATGCGGGGCCCGCAGCAGAGAGGGGAAAAACCGCTTGCGACAAGACAGGTCGCAACGATTAGGCGGAGAATAGACCAGTTGAGAAGGCCGCACGGTCACGGTGAGTACACCAACGACAAGGAGAGATGCCACGACCTATATGCGGAGCTGGCCGAGAAGAGGAGAAGCCGCAATGACTAAGAGACGCAAAGCGCGGCGAGAAGAGAAGCCGCGACGACTACGACAAGTCGCGGCGAGCAGGGGGCAGAACAGCAAGAAGGAAGAGTTCGACGTGTAGTCTAGGAGACCGTAACGAGTAAAATACTCAACTTGTGGCGAGAGGAGAAGCCGTGGCGATTAAGACAAGTCACGACGACTAAGACACGTCGCATCGAGCGGGAAGACGGAAAACGGGTAGAAGACGTGGTGAATAGTGAGAGGGAGACCACGCGGATAGATATGGAGACCGCACGGGCAGAGGGAAACAAGGAAGGGAAGGTCCCACCTGTTAGAAAGGTTATAAAGGGGAGGAGGAGGAGAAGGAGAGGTGGAAGCCACGAGTGAGACAGAGAGAGCATAAGTAGTTAGGATAACCTTAACCGCGCGGGAAGCCGCTGTTACTGAGACTCTAACCAGGAAGCGGTTAGAAAAGGGCAAGGCCGCACGACACTGCGACTAAGCAGGAGTGGAAACCGCTCGGTAAGTCGGAAGAACAGACGGTTTCAAAAAAACCAGGCCGGACCACCTGAATCTGATACCATGTAGAGAAAAAACTCAACCTTGTATATACTATCTCAATAATCAAATACAGTGTATGAATACACATTTATAGGAGGGAGAAAGAGAGAAGAGACTCCTATACAAGATGTGAGCTAAAGAGGAGAAAAGAAGAAATACAAATAAATGAGCCACTTTACATGAGCTTTTCCAACAAACTAGAACAAGTAAAACATGCAGACTAATATCAGCTAGTGGACTTTGTTATGGACCGGCTCATTGACGGGCCTAATCCCGCCGGTCGAGCCCACAACATGGGCCCGCGGCCCTGCACACCCAACCCTTCTCCGCACGTGTTCTCGGTGCGGCAGGGTGTTAAGGTCGGGTCTCGAACCCTTTACCTCCTTGATAAGAGGCACTTAACGCTTGCCCTATCACAAACTGATCCGCGGATCAGTTGGTGATGAGGGCAAGCGTTAAGTGCCTCTTATCAAGGAGATAAAGGGTTTTAGACCCGGCCTCAACACCCCGCCACCAGAACACGTGCGGAGAAGGATTGAGTGTGCAGGGCCCCGACCCATGTTGTGGGCTCGACCGGCGGGATTAGGCCCGTGAATGAGCTGTCCATAACAGACTCCTTGAGCCTTCACTACTTGAGCCGACTAAATAATTGAAAGTGTAATAAGGCAGTAGCACAATATTTGCTGGAACAAGGATTGAAAACTAATGTTATTAGATTATACTGCTAAACAAGGCATTATCATTTATCAAGTGCATGAAAACTATTTTGAGGAAAGTAAAAACTCAAAATAGTTTCGGGAAAGTAAAAATTCAAACTTGCAACACTGAAATATGAATAGGTGTAGAAAGGAGAATGGAAATGAAAGGTGCGAGTTTTATTCATCCACATAGGGGTAATATATAGGATTACAACATGACACCCAACACCGACAGACGGTGTGGGACTAAACTCCCTAATAGTAAAATACTTACTCTAACACTCCCCCTCAAGTTGAAGGGGAAGCCTACAGCTTGAACACAACATTAAATAGAAGGTAAAAGAAGGAAGGCAGCGTGGGACAAAGCAACAGCCACCGAGGCCCAACCGCGTGTCACCGGGGATACTTCAACCGGGCAAGAGCCACACGACGTTGGTCCGCAAACCGACCATGACAACGCTGGATACACTCGGAGCGGAAACAAGGTCAACCACGCAAGACCAAATCCAGAGAAAACGACGAGGAGACACAAACAACATATGAAATCAACCTAGGGGCCATGTGTGACTAAGGCAGGAGTCGGGAAAGAAGTATCCGAGTCGCCATGATCACAAACACTCCCCCTCACGTGGATCATGTGCAAGAAGACATAGGTTATACCTAGGGGCCGGGTGTGACTAAGGCATGAGTCGGGAAAGAAGCATCCGAGTCGCCGATATCACAAACACTCCCCCTCACGTGGAATACGTGCATGAAGGTATAGACTACGCCTAGAGACCGTGACGTACACTCCCCCTCACGTAGATCACGTGCAAGAAGGCAAAAATCATAGAGACGCACTACAACAACCCAACAACAACCTTTAAATAAAAAAAACAACAACAATATCAAATTACTAAGGGGCCGGAGAAGATGAGCAGCAGCCGCAGACGGAGAAGACGCAGCAGCAGCAGCAGCGGGACGGAGAAGCAGCGGCAGACGGAGAGAGAAGTAGCCGCCGGTGAAGGAGAGCAGCGGCAGAACCGCAGCGGCATGGAGAGGAAGCAGTGCCTGGCAGCTGGAGAAGAAGCAGCTGCAGCTGCAGCAGGTCGGAGAAGAAGCAGCGGCAGAGCCGCAGGCCGGAGAAGAAGAAGCGGCTGAGCAGAGCATAGGAAGAAGCAACCGTCAGGAGAGAAGCAAAGACGGAGCAAAGCCGTCGGGGGAAGCAGAACCGTCGACAACGGACGGAAGCAGAGCCGTCGGCATCCTCGGGAGAAGCAGCGACAGGGGAAACCATGGCCGACGGGAGAAGGGGAACAAGTTCTCACCGGAGAAGAAGAAGAAGCAGCCGTCGGAAGCAAAGCCGTTGGCGTCGATGGGAAGCAGAGTCGACGGCACGACGTGATCGTCGACTGGAGAAGAAGGCGACGGGATCGTCGGAGCAGGCGTTGACGGCAGAAGAACAGTCGTCGAAGTCGATCGCAGAGAGAAAGCGCGAACAAGACGCAGACGGCGATGAAAAACGAAGAAGGGGTTGATGTCGGAGACGGAAATCGGAGAAGCCCTCGACGTCGCAGGTAGAAGCAGTCCAGGGCAGCGACGGCGGAATCGAAGCCGCTCCTGTCGACGGGATTCACAATTGACTCCGTCAACAGGAGCGAGAGCGGTCGACGTGAGCCCTAGCAGGGCGCGGGAGAAGAAATCACGGGACGGGAGGGGGGGGAACAGTGGCGGAAGCAGAAAAAAAATTTTAATTAGGTTTCAGAACCTGCTCTGATACCATGTAGAAAGGAGAATGGAAATGAAAGGTGCGAGTTTTATTCATCCACATAGGGGTAATATATAGGATTACAACATGACACCCAACACCAATAGGCGGTGGGGGACTAAACTCCCTAATAGTAAAATACTTGCTCTAACAATAGGAATGGCAAATAGAAAACAATCTAGTAAAACTTGAACCCTGCAAAAGAAAAAAATATTAATTATGATTTATGAGTAAATATAGAAATCAAATATACGTTACATGATACTATACAACTATGCTTACCATTTATGTAAAATTTTCAGTGATTTCAACATCATCATGCTTCACATTGATTTGCATTTCTTTGTCCAGCTCTAAAAACATTAAAATAATGTAATAAAGATCAATTTACAAATTTAATAGAGAAGTGAAATGATTACAAATCAAATATAAAACACTACCTTTATCAAGCTCTTTGTATTTGTCAACATCGAAAATCATCCCTTCTATCTCATTGAGGTCTAACTTGCAACGCAACCAATCTCGAGCACAAATTAGAGCTTCAACCGTCTTAGGTGCTAATGAACTCCTAAAAGGATCAAAAATCCGTCCTCCGATACTGAAAGCTGATTCAGTGGCGACTGTAGAAATTGGAATAGCCAGAACATGTCTTGCAACTTGGGATAATATTGGAAATCTGGAAGAGTTCAATTTCCAACAATTCAAAATATCAAAATTGGTTTGCAACTTCAGTGTATCTTCCTTTAAGTATAATGTAATCTCAGATGAGCAAATAGTTGCTTCGTCCTCCTCAGAATCATCCATGATCATTTTCTTTTGATAAACAACAAAACTAAATTCCACATCAACTTGATGCATACGAGTTCCAGAGCTTGAAGCTTGGCTAGAATTATTTTTAGTTGATATTGCACTTATATTTGTGTTATATTGATTGTACAACCGAATAAATGTGTTTTCAGTCAACTCAACCATTGTCCTTGCTCTCGCTACATCATATATTGCTTTGAAACACTTGGTAAGTCGTTTTAACTTATATTGTGGATCCAAGACAAAAGCAATATATAGTAGAACATTACCTTTCTCTAACCTCCCCCAATACTTATACTTATTTAATTTTTATTTCATCCGAGATGCAACATTGCTCATAGCTAGATCTTCACTTTCACGCATAAAATTAATTGCATGTTCCATCATTGAAATGTTTTGAAAAAATAAATGTGATGTTGAGTACTTTGTTTCGGAAACCTCCAAAGTGACTGTATAAAATAACTTTAAAAGCTTTAGAAATAAACTTGCATTATTCCAATCTTCTGTCTTGAGCGGGCCATTAACTGTGTGATCGACATTGCTGAAATAGCCTATATGAACTTCCATCCTCTAATTCTTTGAAAGTCTTCTCAAATTTTATTGCTGTCTCTAGCATCAAGTAAGTGGAGTTCCACCTTGTGTCAACGTCCAAGCACAAAAGAGCTTTGCATGATATCTCGACATTTACTACACGTTTTTTAAATTTCCCTAGTATGTTGTTAAAAATGCGTGAAAAAACATATAACGCTTTGCATGATATCTCGACATTTACTACACATTTTTTTACCTTAGCGAGCCACGTTTTAGCTACTATCGCCAGCCCGTTAAGATCGTTGGGATTGCAGTGTAAGATCGCTGGCACTGTAGAATCAGCCGATCTTATCGTGCCAATTGGCCCAGTGGTGGAGCGTTGAGCGTCTTATTATTTTTTTTAAAATGGGAACGATTTATATATAAATCGTTGTCTGTACTCGAATAGGCAGCGGTTTATATATAAACCGCTGTCAATTCTAGGGTTCAGGGTATAATAGACAGCGGTTTATATATAAACTGCTGCCTATTCGAGTACAGACATCGGTTTATATATAAACCGCTGTCTATTCCTATTTTTTTTAAAATAAGGCTCCCAACGCTCGAGTATAATAATTACTAGGGCTTCTTCCCTGCATCTTCCCTTCTCGAGCTCATCACGCAGCTATTCATGTCTTCTCACGCGGGCTACGCGGCTTCTTCCCGTGGTTCTTTAAGTGCTGCTTAGTGGATTTCTGTGGATCTTCAAGCACAGCTTCTTCCCCGCCTCTTCCCTTCTCGAGTGGTGCTTCAAGTTCAGGTTCTACTTATACAGTTAATTGTTAAAGGCTTAAAGCTTGTACCTTGTAGTTTATTATTATGTTAAAAATGACTTCAAGTGGTGCTTCGAATAGTCATCCGGGAGTAACAATGCTGATGCTCGTATGAGATCTAGAATGCAAAAGACTGCTGCAAGATCTAGAAGTGATATTGGATGAAAGTATGACATTCCATTTGAGGGAGATGTTAGGAAAATCAAATGCAAATTTTGTGAGAAAGTAGTGACCAAAGGGATTTTTCGTTTAAAACATCATTTGGCGGGAACCCAAAAAGATGTTGGAGCTTGTCGGGCCATGTCAGAAGATGTGAAAAAAAAAATATGAGAGATTTTAGTTGGTTTTAAAGATAGATTATTGAAGAAAACAATCTGCCCCGTGGAAGAAGGAGAGTCAAGCAGAAGTGTGAAGAGGAAAATAGATGATAAAAATTCTTGTAGTTTTTTTAAGAGAAATGAAAAAACACAATCAACAATCAACAATCAACATCATTGTTACAAAGGGGGTGCGAGAGAAAGCATGTAATGATTGCTTCTTTCATCTACAACAACGCTATACCATTTAATGTGATAAAGAGTGATGAATTCCATAAGATGTGTGAATCTATTTCAAGACATGAATTGAGTTTCAAATCACCATTTTCTCATGAAATTAGGGTCAAATATCTGAAGCAACAATATGATTTGACAATGAAGACTCTTGCTGGACATAGTGTTCATTGGAAGAATATGAGATGCACAATAATGACAGATGAGTGGATTGATAAAAGAAGAAAAACACTAATAAATTTCTTAGTGAACATCTCTATGAGAACAGTTTTCTTAAATCTGTTGATGCATCCCATATGACTAAAACATCAGAAAAGATCTTTAAGATGATTGATGACATTGTTGAGGAAGTAGGTGAAGAAAATGTTGTCCAAGTAGTGAGAAATAATGCTGCAAACTACAAAACTGCTGGAGAAATGTTGATGACTAAAAGGAAAAAGTTGTATTGGACAGCTTGTGCAGCGCACTACATTGACTTGATGTTGGAGGATATGAAGAAGAAGATATCTGTTTATCATGAAACAATTCCAAAGGCTAGGAAAATTACAACTTATATTTATTCAAGGACTAGTCTCATCTCAATCTTGAAAATTTTTAGAAAAGATAAAGATTTGGTGAGACCTGTAATGACTCGCTTTGCCACTGCATACTTAACTTTGGGATGCCTTCATGACAAGAAACTTACATTGATAAGAATGTTTAATTCAGATGAATGGAATGGTAGTCAGTTTGCTGGTTCAAGAGATGAAAAACTGATTGAAGATGTGATTATGGATAAAGAGTTTTGGAAGAATATTGTTATTTGCTTGAAGGGGGCATATCCATTGATAAATGTGCTTTGGTTGGTTGATTCAGATGAGAAGCGAGTCATGTGATTCATTTATGAGGAAATGGATAGGGCCAAAGAGAAAATTGCACATGCCTTTGATGATGTGCAAAAATAGTAAGTCTTTTTATGTAATTAATTAATTGTAGCATTATTTATTTGTATCTTGATTTTAACCTACTTCAATTTTTTTCATTATTTAGTTATCAACCAATATGAGATGTTATTGATGCAAGGTGGGACAAGCAACTTCATAGGCCCTTGCATGCTGTTGGCTATTATTTGAACCCCAAATTTCATTACAGTCCTTCATTTAAAGCTGATTATGAAGTAAAACGTAGACTATATGACTGTATAGAAAGAATGACAGAGGGAAATATAGTTGAAATTTCAAAAATTGATAGCCAACTTGAAAATTTTAAGAATAAAAGATAATTTTTTGGATCTATAGTTGCCAAAACTGGAATTAAAATCAAAACTCCAACATCGTGGTGTGATTCATATGGGGAGGAACATCTAGAGCTTCAAAAATTTGCTCTTCGTGTGCTAAGCTTGACATGTAGTTCCTCTGGATATGAGAGGAACTGGAGTGCCTTTGAAATGGTATAATTTAAAAAATATGAAATCTTTTTTTTTATATTTCATTCAAATTATGTTATTTATATTTAACTTATTTGAATTTTTTAGGCTCACACAAAGAGAAGAAATTGCTTAAAGCAAAAGAGAATGAATGATGTCATCATTGTGATGACCAATTCAAGATTGAGCAAAATGAAAAAAAGGAGTACTGATAATTTCAATTTTGATGATATTCTTTCAGATAATGAGTGAATTGCTGGAGATGAAGATGAAGACAATCTGAATGATCTTGGGGAGACTTATGAAGTAGATGCTCCACATGAAGCAGAGTTGAATATTCCTGATTTCATTGAAGAACTTGCTGCAGGAGAGGAAAAATAGCAAGTGATGGTTGAAGGAGAGGAATATGATTTTGGGGAAAATTTGAATTTTGCCTTGAATGATTTTATTTAAATTTGAATTGAACACTTTTGGCTTTTCTCAATATTTGAATATTTAAATATACTCATATTATATTTTGATGTGATGGTATATTGATATGCATTATTTACAGTGTCTTTTATATTAATATTTGTCTCATGTTGATTGTTACATTTTTTTCATGCTTTTATTTTATAAAAATAATCAGCTATTGTGTTTAAATATAAATATATATATTTTTTATTATAATACAATTTTACGATCCGTGTCGATCCTACATTTTACGATCTTAGGGACGACTCCCGATCCTAGATAAGATCTCGATCTTGATAACATTATTTGAGAAGACCTTTTCACATACTTAATATCTAACCAAATTTTCTCAATGGACTCATTATATTCAGACAATTCTTCCTTCATAATTAAATTTAGTATATATGCATCTGATGTGTAAAAACTCGTTCTCTTGCATAGTAGATTTTCATTCTTTAGTTTTCCTTGTCAAATATCTAGCAACCACGTCATTGACAGACGTATTATCCATAGTAATGTTGAATATTTTCTTAATCCCCCATTCTGCCAAATTATTTAATATTTCATTACTGATACCCTCCCCGGTATGATCAATGATTCTAACAAAATTAAAAATCCTTTTTTTGCAATCTCCATTCTTTATTTATCTAATGTTCAGTAAGACCATGACACATATATCCATATATTTGAATAGAGATCCATGTATTTGTTGTTAGACATTCTTTCTAATCGCAGCTATTTTTTTTTAAAATTTTCCTCTCAGAAATGAAAAGATTAATGCAATATTTGAAAATAGTCGTTCGAGATGACACCTTGAACCGTGGCTCCAACAACAACAACAATAACAACACTCAAGCCTTTATCCCACTATAGTGGGGTCGGCTATATGGATCCTTTGTCGCTATTGTGCCCTATCTTTTGTCATACTCTCACTAATGTCTAAGTACATCGTGTCTTTCCTCACAGTTTCATTCCAAGTCTTTATTGGTCCACCCTTCCCCCGTTTAAAGACTCTCACAACGCCTAACAGGTGCCTATAATGGTCTTCTTTGCACGTGTCCAAACCATCTTAGTCAAGCTTCTTGTATCTTCTCTGCAATTGGTGCTATTCCTGTCTTATCCCTGATAAATTCATTCCTAATTTTATCCAGTCTCGTGTGTCCACACATCCACCTAAACATTCTCATCTCCGCAGTTCCCATTTTTGCTCATGTACACAATTCACTGTCCAACACTTTGAACCATAGAGCATCACTGATCTAATTGCAGCACGATAAAACTTGCGCTTAAGTTTTAATGGTACTTTACAATCACATAAGATCCCTAACGCGCCTCTCCACTTTAACCAACCTGCTTGGATTCTCTGTGTCACATCTTTATCAATACCTCCATCGTTTTGAACTATCAGTTGAACCAATTGTAATATGTTATTATCAAGTCACATTATGTCCTTTTTCTGTATGCACTCCTGGTTAGGGTAGTTTAGTCTTTTTCCCTGTTTTAAGTTTTCCCTTACTTAAGTATATGTATGAGTAAGGGACCTTCTTTGACAACATACGAGATTATTTCCTCTCCACTTGGTATCAGAGCAAAATCCCGTGTCCTAGCCTCCCGGTTCCGCCCCCGATTTCTCCCGCTCCGATCGAATCCGCCGCGCCGCTCCACCGCTTCCGCTTCCAATCTCCTCTGCTCGCAACCTTCAGGATGTCGGTCGGCTTCCGTGCCGGCTGCTCAGAGAAACGCCGCCGCCGTTCCTCCATGAAGCGGCTCGTCGTTCCTCCATGAACACAGTCCCGTGCCGCCATCCAGCAGCTGCCGTGCCATCGAATGCTGTGACGGCGCCGTTCTTTGCGGCTGTCTTGTGCCTCCATCCCGTGCCGCCGTGCCGCCTTTCCGTGTCTTGCTGTCGTCCCGTGCCGCCGTCCCTTGCCGCTGTCTTGCGGCCGCCCGTTGCCGTTCTCTGCTTCTGATGATGAGTTGATCCTCGGCTTGATCTTGTGTCGATATGGGTGGCCCCGATTCTTCGGTTTCTTCCCCGGGTGTGATCTAGCCTCAGATGGTTGAGCCTCAGCGACCCCATGGCCACTCTAGCTCCTTGAAGATTACCACGGTCCCTTTGGATGACACAAATTACCTTGAATGGTCTCGTGCTGCCCAACATGTTATCCGTAGCCAACAGATGTTTGGCTACATCGATGGGACGATTAAGGAGCCCCCCGTGTCTGATCCCTCCTGGAAGTGCTGAGATTCAGACAACTTTCTAGTTGTTTCCTGACTCCTACATTCGATGTCTTCTAAGATCTATCAGAGTTATATGCTGATGGACTCAGCTTTCGACATCTGGACTCGTGCTAGTGAAACATACTCTCAGATTTGAAGTTCCACCTAGGTTTATGAGCTCACTCGCCGCATTTTTGAGTTGCGTCAAGGATCGATGACTGTTTCATTATTCTTCTCGGAGTTTGAGCGTCTGTATCAAGAACTGGATTACTTCGCACATTTCACTCCAGCGTGTACAACCGATGTCGTTCTGTTAAAGCAACGGGAGGAGCGCTTCCGTCTTCATGTCTTCTTGATGAGATTGAATATGCAATTTGATATGGTTCAGACACATGTTCTCCACCGTTCTCCTCTTCCCTCTCGTCGGGAGGCGTTCAACATGGTTCTGGGCGACGAATATCATCGCAAGTCTCTCAGTGTTATGATTCCTCCAGATCATTCTGCCTTGACTAGTGTTGGCCGTGGTCTCATTCCTACTCCTGGACCTTCTGTGCCTATCTGTGATTACTGTGGTCGAAGATGACACTCTCGGGAGGCATGCTTCAAACTTCATCTGCATCTAGCACCCTCTGGACGTGGTCGTGGTCGGGGCCGTGGACCAGGCCGCGGGGGCCATAAAAACAGTGGCTACCGTTCTCATGATGCTACTTACACTACCGATGTCTATGATGAGTTCCAGTCTCCTCTTCTTCCTCTCTTACAACACAGGAATTGGATGCTTTTCGCCGCCCGCTTCACTCTCAGCCCGATCCGGTCATTGGAGGCTCTACTTATCTTGTCACCATTGCTATGCCCAGTGCTCATGTTGCCACCACCTCTCCTTCTGAATGGGTGTTCGACTTCAGTGCCACTCATCACATGACTGGGTCTTTCTCAGGTTTTCTCTCTTATACTCTTTTTTCTGGTAAGGAGAAAGTTATTTCTGCTAACGAGTTGTTGTCCTCCATTGCGGGCAAAGACAACATCTCTTGTTCTCCATCCATATGTCTTTTCTCCGTTTTTCGTGTTCCTTCCTTTCCACGCAATTTACTTTCCATCAGTAATCTTACGAAAACTCTTAACTGCTCCATAACATTCTTTCCTGATTTTTGTATTTTTCAGGAACTGGGTACGAAGTGAAACATTGGCAGTGGCGGCTTGTTGTACCTGGATACTCATCCTCTCTCTCAGGCCCTTTCCAGTTCTACTGTTACTGCGGAGGATGTTTGCCACTGACATCTGCGTCTAGGACATCCGTCCTCTGTTTACCTGCAAAAATTATTTCCTGTTTTTTACCTTTTCTTCAGAACTTTTCTTCTGATGTTTGTGATCGGTCTAAACATGTGCGACAGACCACTTCACATCTGTCTTTTCCTAGTAACATTCCCTTTGATGTTATACATTTTGATGTGTGGGGGTCGTCCCCCGTTGTATCATTAACTGGTTTTCGCTGGTTTGTCACCTTTATTGATTGTTTCTCGCGTGAGTTTATCTGCTAAAAAAGAAAAGTGATGTTTTTCTTTGTTTTCAAGTTTTTCATAAAATGGTGCAAACCCAATTTAATGTCTCTATCCGTGTTCTTCGAAGTGACAATGGTGGGAAGTATGATGATCATGGTTCCTTTAGCGCTTATCTCACATCTCACGTTATCATCCACCAGAAAACTTGTGCTTACACCTCTACTCAGAACAGAGTGGCAGAATGAAAAATCGGCACCTCCTCGAGGTTGCCCGCTGTCTCTTATCGACGATGCATCTCCCTAAACTTTATTGGGGGGATGCGGTGCTTACAACTTCTCACCTTATTAACTGTCTTCCTTATCGTGTCCTGTTCTTTACTACTCCTCTAGCACGTCTCTCCACCTCTGGCGCGGTTCATACTTCCCATTTGCCACCCCGTGTCTTTGGGTGTGTCTGTTTCGTGCATGTGCACCAACCCCATCATGACAAACTTGACCCTCGGGCTCAACGTTGTGTCTTCCTTGGTTATTCCTCCACGACCAAAGGATATCGCTGTTATCACCCCCCTCCCGTCGCATGTTCTGTACCATGGATGTTACCTTCCGTGAGGGGGAGTACTACTTTCTGTCCTCGACTCATGTTTTTCGTCAGGGGGAGAGTAGTAATGATACAGATGATGTTCCTGCTGTCCCTCTTCCTCTTCTCCCGTCCATCTCCTCCATTCCTTCCCCTTATTCCACTCTGGTACCCATAACTGCTCTTATTCCGATACCGGACTCCTCTTGATGCTGTTCTACATATTTCTCTTGCTTTGATAAAGAAGGGTAAAGCTACTTGTACGCAACATCCGATTTCTAATTATGTGGCTTATCATCATCTTACTCCGATTCATCAGACTTTTGTTTCATCTCTTTCTGTTGTTGTTATTCCTAAGACATGACAGGAAGCTTTGGAGATACCTGCTTGGACACATGCTATACAAGATGAGATGTCTGCCTTGGATAAAAATCACACTTGGGATATCTCCGCTCTCCCTTCAGGAAAGAAAGCTATTGGTTCTCGGTGAGTCTTCTCTGTTAAGCAGAACCAAGATGGCAAGGTGGAACGGTACAAAGCACGCCTTGTCGCTCAAGGTTACACCCAGACTCAAGGAGTTGATTATCAGGAGACCTTTGCTCCTATAGCAAAGATGAACTCTATTCGGGTTTTGTTATCATGTGCAGCTTGCCTGGACTGAGAACTTCATCAACTGGATGTGAAAAATGCGTTCCTCCATGGTGAGCTTGAGGAGGAGATGTACATGAAATTTCCTCCGGGTTTCGTGAAGAAAGGAGCTGAAGGGTTTATTTCCCGCCTAAGAAAATCCTTATATAGCCTGAAGCAATCTCTTAGGGCCTGGTTTGGAAGATTTCTCACAACAATGCTCAAGTTTGGGTACATGCAAGCCCAATCTAATCATACCATGTTTAACCGGAGACATGACCAGCGTGTTGTGGTGCTCATTGTCTATGTGGATGACTTCGTGATTACTGGAAATGATACAAAGGAGATTGTCAATCTAAAGACCCTCCCGTCGGCTGAATTTGAAGTGAAAGACTTGAGAGGATTACGGTACTTACTGGGTATCGAAGTGGTTAGATCTGAGCATGATATCTTTATATCCCAACGAAAGTACATATTGGATCTCCTAAAGGAAACTGGTATGCTTGGGTGTGTTCCTGCGAACACCCCTATGGAGGAAATCACAGGATTGATGAAGATGGTGATGTTGATCACATGGATGTATCACATTATCAAAAATTGGTCGGAAAACTTATATATCTATCCCACACACGCCCCGACATTACGTATGCAGTTGGTATTCTTAGCAGATATATGCATTCGTCTGTTGCGATATTTAAAGAAAACCCCGGGTCGCGGTCTCTTATTCTCTAGGAACGACAACTTGAAGATTGAGATTTTTACTGTGGCTGGTTGCCGTGATGACAGAAAGTCCACAGCAGGATACTGCTTCTTTGTTGGTGGAAACCTTGTAATGTGGCGTAGCAAGAAGCAGAATGTGGTGACTGCGTCAAGTGTACAGGCAGAACATCGTGCCATGTCCCAAGACTTATGTGAGGGATTATGGCTGCGTACCGTGTTACAGGATCTGGGGTTCTCTGTGACAACCCCTTTCTCCTTGTTCTGTGGCAATAAGACAACCATTAATATTGCTCATAATTCAGTCCAACATGACAGGACAAAACATGTTGAAGTGGATCAGCACTTTATCAAAGATCACTTGGATAAAAAAAATAGTTACTCCATTTGTTCATTCCAAGGATCAGCTGGCCGGGGGCGTAACAGCATTCTTCATTAGTTTTAAAAAAGGTTTTCTTTAGTTTCAATTTGGTTTTATAGAACTCTCATTTTTAACCTTCAATTTTAAAAATTCATGTAGCTATCATATAACACTTGTAAAATGTCATAGAAAGATATACAAAAAATTTTCAAGTCTTGTTTCATGTTAGTAAATTTGAAAAAAAAAACACTTTTAGTTAGTAGATCACATTATTTAAGTGATGTTGAAGAATTGTTATAATAGGTGCCTGAATTGAGCGGAAATCCTAGTTCCGCCACTACTCAAGTATATGTATGAGTAAGGGACCTTCTTTGACAACATACGAGATTATTTCCTCTCCACTGAACCTTGTCTCCAACTGATTAGAAGAATTTCTAAAACCTTCGTTTTCTACAAATCTGAAGGGCAACTCATCAACAATAACCATTTTAGTTAATGCATCACGTCATTGTTTTTCATCAAATTTAATGGTTTTTAATGAACCAACAACTACCCCATCTTCCTGTTTCTCACTAAGAGAACATTTTTTGGTTGTTATCTTTTAACCTAAAATGACACAAAGTTAACATATGTGCTCTTAAAGTACTTGTTCTATTCTTTCGAGGATCGGTAGCATAGATCTTTGAGTAATGCTTACACTTCGCTTTATCCCTTCCTTCATTATCTTTAAACTTGGTGAACCAATCCCACACAGTAGATTTAACCTTGTTACTATCAGAATCATCCATTTTATTTTTTTTCGAGATGTGCTTTGAGTCATCGCTAGCATTCACACGAGGTTCTTTTCCTTTATCTTTATGTTGAGTATTCTCATCTCCTTCAGCTTCCATCACCATATGTTCCTTGACTTTTATTTTTTTTCGATGCCATTATTAACAATAACTATGAACTTTATTATAAACTTAATGTTATTAAAATAAAAAGCATGACATTTTACTATATAAATAAAATGACAATAGGCAATTATATACCTGCAACTAGAGGAGTAGAGGTCTAAAGGATGAGCCAAGCACCAGTCTTTTCCTTTGTTTGAACTCTGAAGTGGATCTATGAGAAACCTGAACAAGAAAGAAGCAATAATTTTCATATAATAGCACAACATTGAGAATGGGGAAACAGAACTTGATGTGAGGGTAATCGGCATACCTTCAGAGTTTAGATCTTAATGATCTTAATAGCACAGCAGTCTGGAGATGTAACTTCAACAAATACTGGATTAATTTTCAACAGAAATTTTGTACATCAGCAATAATATTCAACAAAAATCTGAAATGAACCTCAATTCATTGCAAAATAATTCTCATACAGTCACATACAGCCACAAAGAAGAAGAAAGAAGCAATAATTTTCATATGACAACAATATTTTTCAGCAGAAATCTACGGAACTTAAATTCAAAGCAGAAAAGCAGAATAATTTTCATTCAGCACTCAGCAGACAGCAGCACACAAAAAGAAGAAGAAAAAGAAGAAGAGGAAGAAGAACTTGATGTGAGGGGGGAACAAAACTTGATGCGAGGGTATACCTTTAGAGTTTAGATCTTAATGATCTTAATTGCACAGCAGCCGGCACAAGACCGGAGGTCCGGAGATCTCCCTTCCGGCAGCGGAGCAAGGGCGCAATCAGTGACTTAGGAGATCTGGAGATGCGCCTAGGGCAAAATGAGGGCTTGTATGTCAAAGAGGGAGGGAGGATGGAAGAGGAGATGGAGATTTCAGGAGATCTGGAGATGCGCCTAGTTGAAAACGAGAGCTTGTCGTTGTTGTTGAGGGGGGCAGGCCGCGCGCAGCTCCGCAACAAATAGTGATACGTTGAGTACTCGAGTAGCGACGCCGACCGGATCTGAGAAAATAGAAAGCAAAAAGGGTTTTGTTTTGGAGTACCGAGTACGTAGAGTATCGGTTTGAGTTAAAACCAGCAATTTGCCAATTTGCAAATCTCAAACCATGACACCATGACTCCAAGTTCAATAAATTATAAATCTGCGATGCGGTCCAAGACTTCAAGCGGACTGACGCAGGGGCAGGCTGGGGTCGCGGGAAAACTAGACGTACTACGGGGTTTTGCGATGAGGACGACCCAACACAGCACGAGCTTCACAAATACCAAACGATGAAATTAGCGTAGATTATTTAAATAATTTTATGCCCACGCAGAGGTCCACCCAGGGGGTAGTGGCAAAGGAGAGAGGCACCTAGGCGTGGTTATGATTCAGGAGCGCAAAGGATTTAAATTAAAGCGGATTGGCCCTGCAAGTTAGCACAAAATCAAGTAACACAAACACCAATTAATTGATAAGCAAAGCACTGAAATTTAAGCAGAGTAATCCATGCCGAGAATCAAGTCCAAAGACGACTTACAACCTTACGTGGAGCCAATCGGATGAGGGTGGGGCGCCGATTGTTGGGAGGAGTAGATCCGGAGAGGTGGAAGCCAACCGTGGGGACGTGCGGTGGATTCTCGGGCTGCGGGGGAGTTGAGGCGGGGCTGAAGTGGACGGCGAGTGATGGGTGGCTGTCGGAAGCAGGGGAGGGGAGCTGGGTGTAGTCGACGGGGCTGTAGGAGGCTGGAAGAGGGGCGGCGCTGGCTGCTGGGCGGCGGAAAGCAGGTGGCGGGCTGCTGGATGGCGGGAAGCTGGACGGCGGGCTGTTGGGTGACAGGGGGGGTAGGGCGGACGGTTGCTGGCGGGCGGAGGGCTGGGCGGTAGGCTGCTGGCGGGTAGAGGAAGGCTTGACGGGGGGCGGAGGGACGGGGGAGCACCGCCGGAAGCGAGGAAGGGGACGGGCGGCAGGGGAACCCTAGGCGTCGCACCTTGGGGGTGTTGGCGTCGCACCAACCGACCGGCTGAAGAGAGCCTCAAACATTCGGTCCCCAAACCTATCCTCATGGCTCCTATAAATAGAGAAAGAGGCTAGGGCATCCGGAATCGATGGCTCAGATCGTCCAATCGTCCGGGTGCCCAAATAATGTCAAAACATGTCCAAATAAAAGAAACCAAAATACAAAAAAAGCTCGCGTCGACCTTCCGGACACATCCACGGACTCGGATCGTCCGGAAGGGCCCTCTAAATGCAGGATCATAAAATCACGCCCGCTTTCGGCGGGAATACACATGCGTGGGCCAATGTTGATGTTGGCCTCCATCAACTCCCCCCGGCTTAGTAGCATTCATCTCCGAGGAATGGAGACGATCATACTCCTGGCGTAGCCCGGGGGCAAGTCTCTCAAGCTCTGCAGGGGCGATCCAAGTGTCATCGAAGCTGGGACGGTCCCTCCAGTGGACCAGGTAGCGCAAGGTGCTCGGGTCCGCTGCTGTCATGTAATCATGGGCTAGGATGCCCTCAATGGTCTCCAGGCCCGTAGTAGTCTCCGCGGGCAGTGGCTCACTCTCTAATGAACTCTCCGGTGGAGCAGCCGACGGCGGTGCGAAATCCCCAGGCGGTGACGCGGTGGGCAAGGACTGAGGGAGTGAAGGTGACAACGGGGAAAGTGGTGGCTCGAAGGGTGGCTCCGCGGGGAGGGGTTCGAAAGGATCCACATAAGTTTGCTCCTCGTAGTATGGAGTCAAGTCTTCTACATTGAATACTCTGCTGATCCCCATGTGCCGTGGAATATCAATTTCAAAGGCATTTGGTCCAATCTTTCGTACCACCGTATAAGGGCCCATCCGCCGGGCATTTAGTTTCTTTGCAGTCCCCGAGGGGAACCTCTCTGCGCGAAGACGAACCAAAACCTGTGTGCCAATCTCAAAACTCCTTTCCCTCCTGTGGACATCCGCATAGGCCTTATAATTATCATTACTTGTTGCGATTTTTTTTCGGATGGATTCGTGAAGCTCATGCATGTGTTGGATAAAGGATTCAGCCGACTCACTAGGGCGGGACTCAAGTGGGAGGGGAATGAGATCAACCGGCTTTCTGGGTTCGTACCCTAACAGGATATGGAAAGGGCTAAGGCCAGTAGTCCTATTCACCGAGCTGTTATACGCGAACTCTGCTAGGGGCAACACCGAGTCCCAAGTACACACATGCTCACCAACAAGACAGCGTAAGAGGGAGCCCAAACTCCTATTGACCACCTCAGTCTGTCCATCCGTCTGTGGGTGGTAGGTGGTGGAGAACTTGAGGGTGGTACCCGTCTTCATCCATAGTGTCTTCCAGAAGTAGCTCATGAACCGGACGTCACGATCAGACACTATAGAGGAAGGTAATCCGTGATACTTGAAGACCTCTCTAAAGAATAGGGCGGCCACCGAGGAGGCATCGGCCGTCCTGCGGCATGGGATGAAGTGGGCCATCTTCGAAAAGCGATCCACGACAACGTAAATGGAATCATGTTTCTTGGGCGTGCGGGGCAACCCAAGAACAAAGTCCATGCTGATGTCAACCCAGGGTTTGTGCGGGATCGGCAACGGGGAATACAGGCCGCCGGGTTGGCGGGATCCTTTCGCCGTTTGGCACGTCCTACAATGCCTAACCACGCGCGCGACGTCTCCTTTCATCGAGGGCCAATAGAACCGATCCTCAACCAAGGCGATGGTTTTGTCTCGTCCGAAGTGCCCGGCGGCGCCTCCCGCATGCATCTCCCAGATCAAGAAGTCACGGAGAGAAGTGGAGGGAATGCAGAGTCGGGCGCCGAAGAACAGGTATCCCTCGGAAACCGTAAACCCATCAATAGTGTCTGGAGGGTTCCGGGTGAGGGACCGATAGATATTTCCAAAATCCGAACATTCGGCATACTCAACAACGAGGCGCTCAAAACCAGTGACATGTGTGCTCATCGCCTGCAGGAGGCTAATCCGGCGACTCAGGGCATCAGCCGGCTTGTTTTCAACACCCGCGCGGTGTTTAATAACGTAGTGATAGCTCTGCAAAAACTCTACCCACTTGGCGTGCCGATGACTAAGCTTTGACTGGGACTCAAGATATCGTAAAGCCTGATGATCAGAGTACAACACGAACTCCTTGTGCAAGAGATAGTGCCGCCAATACCGCAAGGTCTGGACGATAGCATAAAATTCACGGTCATACGTGGAATACCGTTGGCGGGCCTCGTTCAGCTTCTCGCTGAAATATGCAATGGGATGACCCTCCTGGCTAAGTACTCCACCGATCCCTAGACCTGAAGCGTCACACCCTACCTCGAAGGCTAGGCTAAAATCTGGCAATCTAAGGACAGGGGCGGAAGCTAGACGATCCTTGATCTCCTCGAAGGCCTTAGTGGCGGCCGTGGTCCACACGAAGTCTCCCTTACGAAGGCAGCTCGTAAAGGGGGCCATAAGTGCGCTAAAACCTCGGACAAACCTCCTGTAGAAGGTGGCCAGTCCATGGAAACTCCTGGCCTCGTGGATGGTCGTGGGGACTGGCCACTCACGGATCGCTCTCACTTTGTCGGGGTCTACAGCGATGCCTGACGCCGAGATAATATAGCCAAGAAAGTGAACCGATTCAGCCAGAAAATCACACTTCTTCATATTGATAAATAAATGCTCCTTCCGGAGGGTGTCGAACACCAGTCGGACGTGGTGTAGGTGGTCAGTGCGCTCCTGGCTATAGATAAGAATATCGTCGAAGTACACAACTAGGAACTTGCCCATGTAGGGCCGCAAGACCTGAGTCATCACCCGCATGAACGTGCTAGGGGCATTCGACAATCCGAACGGCATCACCAATCACTCAAATAGACCATCCTTCGTCTTGAATGCCGTCTTCCACTCATCCCCCTCGCGGACCCTAATCTGGTGATATCCGCTCCTAAGGTCGATCTTTGTGAAAATACGGGCCCCAGCCATAGCGTCAAGTAAGTCGTCAAGGCGGGGAATCGGGAAGCGGTACTTCACTGTGATCTTATTGATGGCCCTACTGTCAACGCACATGCGCCAGCTCCCGTCCTTCTTCGGGGTGAGAAGGGCTGGGACCGCGCACGGACTCAAGCTCTCGCGTACGAAGCCCTTCCTAAGTAAATCATCAACCTGCCGTTTTAGCTCGGTATGCTCGGTTGGGCTCATACGGTAGTGTGGGAGATTGGGCAAAGATGCCCCTGGCACAAGGTCGATCGCGTGCTGGATATCCCTCAGGGGGGGTAGCTCGTCGGGGAGCTCTTTCGGGCGTAATGTCCATAAAGTCCCCCAAAAGTCGCTGTAAATCAGGATCAGTAGGAACGACACTCCCTCTAGGAGTATCCGGGGCCAAGGTAGCCGCTACAACAAATACGATCCCTGAGTCTAAGCCCTCTCTCATGAAGTCATGCATTCTCAGAAGGTGCAGGGGCCTGGAGGACCCGACACCGACGGGCGAGTCAACCTTGCCCTTTGATGGATCCTTGGGCTGGGTTGGGGTCAGGGTGATCTTTCGGCCCCGATCATAAAATACGCATGTGTTCGATCGCCCGAAGCACGTCACGTCGCGATCAAACAACCAGGGTCGACCTAAAAGGACATGAGCTACGTCCATCGGGATAACGTCGCACTAGACCTTGTCCTCGAAGGACGCGAGCCGCAAGGGTACTAAACACCGCTGGGTAACCTGGATAGCAGACTTGTCCACCCAGAGGACACGATAGGGCTGGGGGTGTGGCTCGGGGGTGATCTGCATCCGCTCCAGCGCCTTTACGGCGACAATATTCACGCAGCTTCCCCCATCGATAGCAAGCTTGCAGGGACCGCCCGCGCTCTGGAAGTAGGTATAGAAGATGGTGGTACGTCGCCAATCATCCTCCGAACGTGGAGTATGCAGGAGGCGGCGTATAACTCCTAACTCTAAGGATCTCTCTGCGTCACTCTCCCAGTCTTCCTCCACGGTTGCTACTATGTCGCCCTCAGTCTCTCTCGCCGGGTCTATACTTTCATCGTCCTCATCCTCAATCAACAGGTTCCGCATAGGGCATTGTGCGGCATAGTGACCTCGTCTAGAGCATCTATAGCACTGGGGGCCACTTGGCCTAGGAGGCCCGGTCATAACAGCCTTCCCTTTCACATCCTCAGGGGTGTGGGGGGGACCGGAGGCCTGGGGGTGAGGAGGGGTGGGCCTCCTGAATGTGGGGCCATCAGTCCTAGGAGCTTGCTGGCGGGTTCCGGTAGTCCGGAGGTAGAGCTCGTACTCCAGGGCCAGCTCATAAATCTGTTCGACTGTTTCCCGTCGGTGGGGAATTAGTTCCCTCCTAATCTCCGACCGTAGGCCGTACCGAAATCGGGAAGCCGCGGCACTGCTCTCCTCTCGAAGGTCACTCCTCACCATCAGGTCGTCAAACTTGGTCATATATTCAGCTACTGACATCGTGCCCTGTCGAAGTGCATAGACCTGGTCTAACAAACGATCACGATACGACGCGGGGAGGTATTTCTCCTTCAGGCGCCTCGTCATATCTTCCCATCTAATGATGGGCCGATAGCCGTCCCGCTCTAAGGCTCGCTCTACGCTAGTCCAATAGTTCATCGCAGGTCCCACTAGCTTCATACGCGCGAATCGCACCTTGCGTTCATCACTCATGTCATACCAGTCAAAGTAGTGCTCCATCTCCCGAAGCCAGTCACTAAATGCTCCGGGGTCTTGATGACCGTCGAATGTAGGAACGTCGATACGGATACGACGGAGGATGTCATCCTCCCTAAGTGGTACCCCTTCCCGATGTTCGGGATAGCCGTCAAAGCGGTCACGACGGGCGTAGTCGTGTCGGGGCCGCTCAGGGTTCCGTGGGGCATCATGATCATAATCAGGGGGATCTGGATACCGTCGGGGGGCGTTGTGGTCGCCTCGGCCTTCGTAGGCATCCTGGCGCGCACGAAGCTCATTGATGCGAGCGCCCAATTGATCAAAGCGGTCTAAGATCGTGCGTTGGAATTCAGCGGGGGACAATTCCGAGTTGGAATTGGAGTTGCCCGCCCGCTCATCAGTGAGATTCGGATCGGACATGTTGTGTCTAAATGGCCTACCACTACGTAACATACGATGCGCTCAAACCTGGCGCTTTGATACCAATCTGACGCAGGGGCAGGCTGGGGTCGCGGGAAAACTAGACGTACTACGGGGTTTTGCGATGAGGACGACCCAACACAGCACGGGCTTCACAAATACCAAACGATGAAATTAGCGTAGATTATTTAAATAATTTTATGCCCACGCAGAGGTCCACCCAGGGGGTAGTGGCAAAGGAGAGAGGCACCTAGGCGTGGTTATGATTCGGGAGCGCAAAGGATTTAAATTAAAGCGGATTGGCCCTGCAAGTTAGCACAAAATCAAGTAACACAAACACCAATTAATTGATAAGCAAAGCACTGAAATTTAAGCAGAGTAATCCATGCCGAGAATCAAGTCCAAAGACGACTTACAACCTTACGTGGAGCCAATCGGATGAGGGTGGGGCGCCGATTGTTGGGAGGAGTAGATCCGGAGAGGTGGAAGCCAACCGTGGGGACGTGCGGTGGATTCTCGGGCTGCGGGGGAGTTGAGGCGGGGCTGAAGTGGACGGCGAGTGATGGGTGGCTGTCGGAAGCAGGGGAGGGGAGCTGGGTGTAGTCGACGGGGCTGTAGGAGGCTGGAAGAGGGGCGGCGCTGGCTGCTGGGCGGCGGAAAGCAGGTGGCGGGCTGCTGGATGGCGGGAAGCTGGACGGCGGGCTGTTGGGTGACAGGGGGGGGGGGGTAGGGCGGACGGTTGCTGGCGGGCGGAGGGCTGGGCGGTAGGCTGCTGGCGGGTAGAGGAAGGCTTGACGGGGGGCGGAGGGACGGGGGAGCACCGCCGGAAGCGAGGAAGGGGACGGGCGGCAGGGGAACCCTAGGCGTCGCACCTTGGGGGTGTTGGCGTCGCACCAACCGACCGGCTGAAGAGAGCCTCAAACATTCGGTCCCCAAACCTATCCTCATGGCTCCTATAAATAGAGAAAGAGGCTAGGGCATCCGGAATCGATGGCTCAGATCGTCCAATCGTCCGGGTGCCCAAATAATGTCAAAACATGTCCAAATAAAAGAAACCAAAATACAAAAAAAGCTCGCGTCGACCTTCCGGACACATCCACGGACTCGGATCGTCCGGAAGGGCCCTCTAAATGCAGGATCATAAAATCACGCCCGCTTTCGGCAGGAATACACATGCGTGGGCCAATGTTGATGTTGGCCTCCATCACGGACCAAGCCCAAACAGTCGCACGGTTGCACCGCACCAAATTAAAAATCGTAATTAAAACCGCACTGCACCAATAAACATGCGGTTTTCCGAGCCCCAAAACCGAAACGCACCACACCCGATCGGTGCGGTTTGAAATGTAGTGCGGTGCGGTGCAGTTTTTGGTTTTTCTATGCAGGCTTAGACACCGCCCCTACAGGAAACCTTCCCGGTTCCTGCCCCTACGCCGCCGCCCTCTACAAAACTCTCCAACCGCCTCCCCCTACGCCGCCGTCCCTTCCTCCACCAATAGCCCCTTCCAAAACAGGCTGCCGCCCTGCCAGGTCTCCAACCCGACGCCCCCTCCCTTCCTGGTTGTTGCCGCAAAGATCCCCACCCGTGGAGCCACTTCCCCCATTTATTCTCAGGTTGCATCAATTCCCTATCCGGAATTCCCCCAAATACTGGAATTCCAGCCCAGGTCTACTCCCCACCTACAGTTTGCTGCCACCGACCCCCATCCCATGGATCCACCTCCCAGCACCCGACCATCATCAAATCTACCCAGATCTGGGCAATCCAGCCCAGATCCAGTTCCCTCCTCTCCGATCCAGCTCACCCAACTGCCAACCTGCCTTCTCCTTACCCGATCCAGTCTCCCCACCCTCGGAACTCCACTTCTAGGCCTCCAACGTTCAGATCCATTTTATTACAACAACCTTAATATTTGTGTTGTGTTTTTGTACTGTTTTTTGGGTTATAAAACATTGTCGCGGTTTGTTTATTACATGTTTGTCATTTTTCAGTTTATTATAAAATTTGCTCCTGGATAAATCTCTAACTGCAGGAACGATCGAATCGCCACACGCTTGTATTTTGGCCCTCCGTACGGAGGAAAGCCGCTACCTCACGCTTAAAGAAAATTTCATTCTCGTTTATAATTTGATGCACTGACTAATTATGATATTTAATTGTTTGATTTAATTGTTAGCACCTAATTGCGAGGAGTGCATGCATGGAGTCGTTGGGAAGTCGGGGGTCACCTTCACTCGTCATTTGCGTGCATTCTAGGAGTCCACCACACACCCTACCCTACATCACTCTTCCTCGAGAAAGTGACATAAAATATCGCATTAAGGCCACACTGTAGTAGACAAGGATGATGAAAGGGAAGTAAGGAATAAAGATACACTTGATAAAGAAAACATAAGCAAGTAATGAAGATTAGAAATCCACTTTTGCTGGACGTGCGATTACAGTTAGCACGATCAATAAGTCATTAAACCCCCAAGCTACTTCAGAGGTTGAGTGTTGTCTCATGAAGTTTTTCAGCGGATGCTACCCACAAAATCCACAACATGTGCATCTAGCATCTAGGTTATTCCCAACTATGTAGTAATGGAGAAGTTGATCCGCCCATGTTAGTTTTTTTTATGGAAATCACCGATCCATTAACTCTGAATCTATGTTTTACCATTTGTTCACTTTGAACCCACATGTAACCAATACACTCATCGTATGTGACGCGTATGCAATGAAGAGCATAAATTAAACTATCTAGATGTAGGTTATATGAATCTTGCAGCTCAAGCAGTGAACTATATTTAATAGATTAAAAATGGTACTTGTAAATAGCAGAAGTTAGCACTAAAAAACTAGTATTAAATGCATGCTGAACAAATGTAATCCTTCCTAGCAAACCGATTATACAAAATCCTATGAGCAATTAGTCTTTTCGTGTAACTACAAGAAAAAACATTAACTTCAAGATGGTTAACACAATTGAAACTAGGATATTGCTAAGGGGAGCACATCCAATCACTCCATAAAGTTTAATCATAACATCTAGGTGCCATAGCGTATAATGCCCATTAAAACGTACCAGGGACTATGTTGTTACCAGTTTGTTATTTGTTTTTTTGTATGGGACGATACCACAATAGATTCATGGATGTGACATGCTACTGACTTTTGAAAACAAAATTCTGTCATGAAGACTCAACTAAAGATTACCTTTAATCAACGTGGCTTGCAGTTCACACCCAAAAGAGTAATGCTTATATCGCAAATGTACAAAGTTCACTAGTATGGCTAAGAGTAATGTTTATTGTAGAAATTCAGACAAATGAGAAATAAAAATAATTTTATTAATTTCTCATAAATATGGTTTCATCCTTCATACATGTATTTGTACACTTATCCACTTATATAGAAAAAGAGAGCGGAGAAGTAGTCCCAACTAAGATGTGGGAGTAAATCTTAAAGATGAAGTAGACTCTAAATGGACCTTATATTGTACTTTTACACATCTTTCCTTCAACACTCCCCCACAAGCTGGAGCATATAGATCGTAAGTACCCAACTTGGATAAAAATTGGTAGTATAACGGGCTAGGTAAGGTCTTGGTGAGAATATCAACAACTTGCCCATCAGCAGGAACATGTTGTAATTCTAGCTTCTTCAATTGAACTTTCTTCCGAATGAAATGACAATCAACTTCAATGTGTTTGGTCCGTTCATGGAAAACAAGATTCTTAGCGATGTGTATGACAGCTTGACTGTTGCAAAATAGAGTTGTCGATGAGGAAAGTTTGACTCCTAAATCGCTTAGGAGACCTTCGAGCCATGTAAGATCAGACACAACAACTGTCATTGAACGATACTCGGCTTCAGCAGATGAGCGAGCAACTACAGACCGCTTCTTGCCGCGCCAGGTAATGAGATGTTCTCCAAAACAAGTACAGTTTTGGAACGACGATCATCCAATGAACCAGCATAATCAATGTCAGAATATGCAATGAGAGATAAGAGAGACGAAGAGGGCTTGTATACAAGTCCTTGTCTAGGAGCAGTCTTCAAGTATCAAAGGATACATTAACTTATGACAACTCCAATGACAACAAATGATATATCAGGTCTTGTAACGTTGAGATATATTAACTTCCCACAAGATGACGATAATACTCTGAGTTTGGAAGGAGTAGATCAGAGTCTGAGTCATGAGCGCAAAACTTGTGATTGATATCCATGGGACTGTCGGCAGGCTTGTATCCAGTGTAGCTAGCATCATAAAGCAAGTCAAGGCAATATTTTCGTTGAGATAAAATAAGCCCATCAGGTCGCCAAGTCACCTCGAGACTAAGAAAATATCGAAGATTTTCTAGGTCCTTTATTTGAAACACAAAAGCCAGATGTTGTTTGATCATGTGTATTCTTGTGAGATCGTCTCCTGTAATCAAAATATTATCAACATACATCAAAAGAATCGCTGTGCCTGTTGGACGATGACGAGTAAATAAAGAGAAGTTAGCTGAACTCCGAGTGAACCCAACAACATGAACAGTTTGATTGAACTTGTCAAACCATGCCCGAGGATACTGTTTGAGAACATAAATAGATTTCTTCAGACGACATACAAGAGACTCTCCCGTTGTCTCAAATCTGTGAGGTTATTGCATATAGACGATCTCCTGCAAATCGTCGTTGAGAAAAATATTTTTGACATCTAATTGATGCAACGTCCAGTGTCGATGAACAATGAGGGAGATCAAAACACGAATAATATTTAGTTTGGCGACTGGAGAAAAAATCTCATCATAATCTAGACTTTGTTGTTGAGTAAAATCACAAGGCACGAGGCGAGCCTTCAGACGTTTAACTGTCTCATCCAGACCATGTTTGATGGAAAACACCCACTTACAACCCACACAGGTCTGTCCAGGAGGAAGATAGATAAGATCCCAAGTTTGGTTGTCCCAAAGAGCAGACATTTCCTCGTCTATGACCGTCTGTCACCCCGGATATTGGAGAGCCTCCTGCACAGAGGTAGGGGTGGTAATATAGGATAAAGGGTGTGCAAATTTTCTGAGTTCCGGAAGTTGGAATCAAGTTTGCTTATGTTCTTTTGTATTTTACCTTCATAAGGGTGTTTTGGTCTTTGTACGCTTTTTCCCCTACTCTATATATATGAGTATAGGGTTGTTAATAATATATTATTAAGTGTTTTTCCTCTCAACTTGGTATCAGAGGAATACGGGAGAAAAACCTAATTTCCCGCACTCGCTTCCACCGCTCGCTCGACGCCTGGTCGTCGCCCGCTCGACGCCCGCATCTCTCCACTCCGCTCCGCGTCACTGGTTTGAGGTTCCCTTTATGGTGAGCCGCGACTTTCTCACCGGCGGTGGAGCACGCTGAAGGAGACTGCCGCCTCTCCTCATGATGCACGCTTTGCCACTGTCGTCTTCTCCAAGCGATCCGTCCGGCGTTTAATTCCGCCGTTGCCTGCTGCCACTCCGTCCGACGTTTGATCTCCTTCTCAGATTTCTTCCAGATCTGCCGCCGCTGTCTTCGCTTCCTACTTCCAAATTTCCTATTTTCCAGTTTTTTCCAGTCGGCTGTTTACAGATCTGTTTCCAGATTTGCTCCCTGCTCTGCCGTCGGGTTCTTGATCCTCTCCTGCTGGCTATTCCTTGGTCGGTATGCATCAATGTTGTCTGCTTGATTCCCTTGGTTGCGTCTCATGGATGATTCCTCGGCTGCTGTTGAATCTACATCGCTTAGTGTGGTGGTACCCTAAATGGGTGAGCCTCAGCTGTCCTCTGGCCACACTGACTCTCTGAAGATCACCACCGTGCCATTAGACGGGACAAATTATCTTGAATGGTCTCGTGCAACATAGTATGTCATTCACAGCCATCAACTATTTGGATATATTGATGGGACCATGATGACAGCTCCTCTGGGTGATCTAACTTGGCGGCGTTGGGATTCAAAAAATTCCTCGGTGGTCTCCTGGCTCCATCATTCCATGTCCCCTAAGGTGTACCAGAGTTATATGTTGATGGACTCTGCCTAAGAGATCTGGACTAGGACACGTGAGACTTAATTTCAGATCGGAAATTCCACTCAGATTTATGAGATGACGCGTCGTATGCTGGAATTACGACAGAGATCCATAACGGTGTGTACTTACTTCTCTGAGTTCGAGCGTATCTCTCAGGAATTGGATTATTTTGATCAGTTTACTCCCGCATGTACTGCCGATGCAGTTCTGTTGCAGAAAAGGGACGAATGATTTCGTCTTCACGTGTTTCTGATGGTCTTGAACTTGGAAATGGATATGGTTCGAACAAATATTCTACACCGATCTCCCCTTCCATCTCTTCAGGAGGCCTTTTGCATGGTTCTTGGTGATGAAGACCGTCAGAGGTCCCTCAGCACGACTGCTCCTCTCTCTGATCGCTCTGCCTTTACTAGTATTGGTCGAGGTGGCTCCAACCATACCAACACGGTTCCTACCTGTGATTACTGTGGTTGCAGGGACCATACTCGGGACGTGTGCTTCAAGCTCCATCCTCACCTTGCTCCACCTGGACCTGTCCGTGGTCGAGGACGTGGTCGTGGCCCAGGACGAGGGGGATACCGTCAGAGTGGTTCTCGCCCTTATGATGCTGCTTACTCCACTGAGGTTCATGATGACCATCATGGTCAGCTTCCAGGACATTTTACCACGTCGGAATTGGATGCTCTCCGTCGTCTTCTGCACTCCTAGTCAGACACTCCCCGGAGCGGTACTTCTACTTCCTTTGCTACTGCTGCTATGCGCAATGCCAATGCTGCTGCGACACCTCCGTCTGAGTGGATCATTGACTCGGGAGCTACCGATCACATGACCAACTCCTCTTCTGGTTTTTCTTCTTACACTCCCTTGTCTGGTAAGGACAAGGTTATCTTCGCAAATGACACCTTGTCCCCTACTGCGGGCAAGAGAAACATTTCATGTTCCTCTTCTCTTTCTCTTTCTTCTGTTTTGCATGTCCCTTCATTTCCTCGCAGTATTCTTTCCATTAGCAACAAAGCTTGCTGGAGAGCTCTTTATCAAGGGGGTCGGGGGATCTAGCCCTGGCCTCAACAACCTATCGGCTCTGTTGTGGGGTCAGGGATGGGTTTGGGTGTACGGCCCTCGGGCCTGATAAACTCTCTTGGTGGACTCCAAGGTGGGCCCCTGGTGGACTCTGGGGTGGCGGGCAGGTGGACTCCTGGCCCCGCATCAGTACTAAACACTGTCTTGTGAATATTCTTCTTTCTTGAACCATAAATTTACATCTGAAGTGTATGCTTGATGTAAAGATCTCACTGTTTTGCAATACTTCTGCTTGCTCTGTTCCCTTTGATTTCCCTTATACTAGTTATGCTACACCTGCAAGATAATTTGTCCCGTGGTTTAAATTTTCCTCATTTTTGATTTACAAATAAATTGCATGTGAATAGGCTGATTAAGAATTAACACTGATTTCACAGTGGTTCGGGTCAAAACGCTTGCGAAGTGACAAATCGGCCTACATTAGAGCCTCAAGGGAATGTCAGGAGTGAATTCACAGACATAATTGCTGAGGTGGTAGGAAAAATAGCCGTTCCAGTGACTGTACTCAATGTAACTATGATGGGAGCATTCCGTAGCGATGCCCATATAGGAACATGGAGCCACCCTTCTTCCATTCTCGATTGCAGCCATTGGTGTCTTCCTGGAGTACCAGATGCGTGGAATGAACTTGTCTTTGCATCTCTGTTGAGAGATGGTAAGTTCTTGTTTATTTTTTATTTTTGGATTGTGATCAAAGTTGCTATTATCTTATTTCAACTCACTCTATTATCACTTTAGAAATAACCATGCATGTGCTGTTACATGCAGCATATGCCGAAAGTCATTTGCAGTTCTATTTTCGGGAAATTTTGTTTCATGCTCGGTTTATGTTATTATTGTTTGCTATTTCTATATTTATGCTCGGTTTATAATTGTTTGGCATGATCATTTTAAGTTCGCTGTCTACTCTTTTTTAAGTTTAACATGATGTTATCGTGTCAAAATCAAACCAACATTAATTGACAAAATGATGTATATTACTGTTATTATAATTAAATATCCAAAATCAACAAGAAATGTATAAAAATGAATATTACTGAGGCTTTGAGCTTGTGTCTATATACCTATATGTGTATATGTACTTACATATGTGCATAATCATACATGCATATGTGTCTATATACATACATATGCGTATATATACCGTTAAAATTCAAGCTCATATAAATGAGGGTAGAATACCAGGGAGCTACAAAGCACAAATATGCTATTATTAGTACATTTCCGGTACAGGTACGCTTACCATATGCGCCAATACCATAAGTTCGTTGTTTTAGGTTTTCTAGGTTCATTTTTTCCATCGACCCAATCCCACTGTCGCTCCTGTTTCCTGTTGCCGCTCCGGTTTCCTGCCGCCGCTCCTATTTCCTCTAGTGATCCTGTTACCACTGCCGCTGAAGATCCCACACTGTCGTAAGTTCTTCCTCTTCTTATTCTTCCTCATCTTCTTCATCTTCCTCTTCCCCTTCTTCTTTCTCTTCTTATTTTTTCTTCTCTTCTTCTTATTTTCTTCTTTCTCTTATTTTTTATTTTGTTCTTCTTCCTCCTCTTCTTCTTCCTCTTCTTATTTCTTCTCCTCTTCTTCTTCCTCTTTTCTTCCTCCTCTTCTTTATCATGTACTACATTTAATCCTTTTTTCCTTTTTATGCCCCAACCAACAGATTTGGATTTTGGACAAAAATCTCTAAGAAATATGGAGAAATCTGGACAAAAAATTAGAGAAATCTGTACAGAAATTTGTCCAGATTTCTTTTGGTATTTTATTTCAAATATAGCTCGTAATTGTTTGTAGCCACTATTTACTCTATGTTTCTGCAGTAACCATCATATATTACCTTCTCCAGATACTAAATTTGTGGTGGATGTTTATTATATTATTTTTTCCATTTTTTTCTTATTGCAACAATTATCTCTCCACCACATCTCTTATTAGTGTCGTTGGTTCAACTTCTACCTCAACCACAAGTAGATTTATTTCTGATGACACAAACAAGGATGATAGTGCTCTGTTGGAAGAAATAATAAGAAAATAGAAGTTATGTAATTTATTCTTCCTCATATGGACAATATATTGGACTTACATAGACACATTAACTCACATACACGATGTGAGACTAAATCCCAATACACATAAAGACACTCCTAGGCCGACATTGATCCAATAATTCCAACACTCCCTCTCAAGCTGAAGGGAGAACCTTCAGCTTGGACATATCAAATAACGGTAATGGAGGCAGGCGATGCGGTGCAAAACAACAGATGAGCCACCGATGAAAATTTTAAACCGGGGAATCAAGCCGGTGACATAGCCACACATGATGCTGACCCACACACGACGCATGACTCACACATGATGTGGACATGCTGGAAATCAATCAACCAACATCACATACACACAATATGCAAAAGAGAACGTAAGATGTGGAGCACATCAGCAAACAGACAACTAGAGATAATCCGTCGAGGATAATCCGCACAAAGGGAGATCCCACACGACACAATCCCGCACGACACGGTCCCACTCGACACAAACCCCTGAGAATAGAGCACTAACATCAGTCGTGTCCCAACACACAACCAATCAAAAGAGAACATGGGGAGATGCATACGACATAAGCCTAAAGGCTGTGTGGAATGAAGACGAAAAGTCGGGTTAGATCATCCGAGTTGCCTTCGTCCCAAGTACTCCCCCTCACGTGGAACACACGTGCATGAAGTCATAACACTAAGACAATTCACGAACAACATATGACACACAAAACAACAGCAAAAACACACAAAAACTTCAACATACCTGAGACAACAACACCCCCGAAAGCTGCAGTGCCGCATTGTCGATGTGCAACCATCCTTGTCGAAGTAGCAACATGAAGAAGCAGGTGGACGAGAGCAGAACATGGGTGGATGACCTGATAGCAGTAGGACGCATGTAGAGAAGCTATAACGTCCCCGCGCCCCAGCGTGTACTCTAATTTCCACCTAATCCGGTTCCGATTACCGGGTTGCAGCCCAAGCACCCCAACCCCTCTCCAACCCACAAGCGAGTTGTTGGTGGCCACAACCTCCCTTTGATGAGCGAACTCGATAGTTAAGTTGGGCCGTACGGGGACTTCCCAGGAGGTCACCCATCCCAGTACTACTCTCGCCCATGCACGCTTAACTATTAAGTTCCTTCACTTCTCATCACCAATTGAGCTGAGATGGATGACCTCCTGGGAAGTCCCCATATGACCCAACTTAACTATCGCGTTCGCTCATCAAAGGGAGGTTGTGGCCACCAACAACCCGCCTGTGGGCTGGAGAGGGGTTGGGGTGCTTGTGCTGCAGCCCGGTAACCAGAACCGGACCTGGTGAAATTTAGAGTACACGTTGGGGCGCGAGGACGTTACACAAAAAATGTGCACTTTTTTGTAACGACCTCCCCAACACACGACTCGAAAGGACGACCGCTGACACCCCCAGCACCACGCTCGAAAGGGTTCAGCCTCAAATAGTTTGCGGACCATGCACCCCAACCCCTCTCCAGGCCCGCAAGCGGGTTGTTGGAGGCCGCAGCCTCCCTTTGATGATGGAAAATCAAGTTAAGCGCCCCTACGAGGACTTCCCAGGAGGTCACCCATCTCAGGAATACTGCAGCTCAATTGGTGATAAGATGCGAAAGTACTTCATAGTTAAACTTGTTCGGGCTGGAGTAGTTCTGGGATGGGTGACCTCCTGGGAAGTCCTCGTAGGGGCGCTTAACTTGATTTTCCCTCATCAAAGGGAGGTTGCGACCTCCAAAAACCCGCCTGCGGGCCTGGAGAGGGGTTGAGGTGCATGGTCTGCAGACTATTTGAGGCTGAACCCTTTCGAGCGTGGTGCTGGGGTGCCGATGGTCGTACTTTCGAGCCGTGTGTGGGGGAGACCGTTACAGAAGCTCTGTCGACAGGAGCAACAAGGTCAATTGGACTCGAACAGGATCAGCAGAAGCGAGATCGAAGATGGCGCGGCGAAAACAACAACGAGATTAACACCAGGTGGCAGAAATGGCACTAGAGAACGATGACAAGGTCGTTAGCGGGAGCAACGACCAAGATCGACGGTAAGAAGACGAACACTAACATCATCGATGAAGGCCGCAGATTTGTGTCGATGTCGGCAGAGGAGACGCAACGAGAACATTAGTTGACGGGATAGATGAAGCCAACTAAAGGCGCACTTGAGCAATATCGAGACACGTCGTTGAAATCAAGAAACGCGGAGCACGACGAAGAACCTAGAGCCCTCCGTCGACGGGAAGAGGAGATAGCGCATAACACAGACTGCGAGGGGGGTAAATGCTACTCTTGTTGGCGGAATCAAAAATTGATTTCGTTGACGGGAGCGGGAGAGCTGCTGCTCGACGAGACCGCTTGCAGATCGGCCAACCGGGCTCAAAACAGAGAAGCGAAGGGAGAAGTGGCGGCCACGAGAAATTTTTTTTAAGGGTTTCAACATAGATCTGATACCATATTGGAAGAAATAATAAGGAAATAGAAGTTAGTGTAATTTATTCATTCTCCTAGGGGCAATATATAATGGACTTACATTGACACATTAACTCACATACATGATGTGAGACTAAACCCCAATACACTTTAAGACACTAATAGACCGACATTGACTCGATAATTCCAACATGATCCACTTTGGGCTTATGTGTCTCTTATCCATAGTAGAGAAGTTGGTGGCTGAAACAAAAAATGGAAATGCAATTTTTTGTGGGATTGATTTCAACGGCTTGTATTCTAGGGTAAAAAGTCACTTGCTAGTAATATCCTGGAATGTTATTAGGTATGTCCAAAGGTGACCCTGAAGTATTTAAAAGAGATTCAAAGAGTGGTTTCTAAATCCGAAAAAAAATGCAAACCGGCTCCCAAGGTATTATCGTTTCCTAATGCAAGTCAAAGTTCTCGATTAGTTGGGGAAACAAAAAACAAGAGGTGGGCCTATTGATATGGCTTTCAAAAATAAAGCTAGAGAGGAGTTGTGGAGTCACATAGTTAGGATGTTCTATTCTGATGGTTTACCATTTCATCTAGCTAGAAATATATATTATATTAGTTCACATAAATTTGCTCCTAATCACAATCTTGATGAATTTGTTTCTCCTGAATATAATGTTCTAAGAATTACACTTTTGCAAAAAGAAAAATCCAATATCACTAGAATGCTTCAACCAATCGAAGATACTTGACCCCAAAAGGGAATCAGCTTAGTTAGTGATGGTTGGACAGATGCATAAAAAAGACCTTTGATTAATTTTATGGTGGCGTCTGAGGATGATTCTATTTTTTTAAAGGTAGTTGATGCATCATGAGAGTACAAAGATAAACATTATATTGAAAATTTGATGATTGAAATCATTAATGAAGGTTGTGCCAAAAATGTTATGCACCTCCTCACTGAGATTGGAATTATCTTCAATGAGCTCAATCATTCTATATTTTTATTGAAAGAGGAGAGAGACTTGGTTTCAGTACTAGTTCAGCACCTTCTCCTCTACATCTAATGCGTCCTACAAGGAATGGGAGGAAGAGAATCTGACAGGAATGGATTGACTTCTAAATTCTATGAAACCCAATATCTCTGATCACTTTCTATTAAGTAAATTTTCCAAAAGGATGGATGATCAGTTGACTCGTCGGCATCATAGATTTGGGCATACCAATTTGAAGACCTTAAAATCTATTTTCCCGAATTTATCCTTAAATTTTATAATAAATGTGCTCAATGTTAATCCCGTGAGCATCTAAATGATTATCGTACTACTAATCTGTCAAGTACTAGTATGAGAACTAAGTATCTTGATATGATAGATTCAAATGTGTCGACTACACCGCTCAATTTTGTCAATGGTTTTCATTATTTTGTATCTTTCATTGATGATTTTTCTCATTTTACTTGAATCTATCTATGAAAAATAAAAATGATGTTGGCCATTTCTTTACAATTATGTGAAAACTCATATTTATATTCAAATAAAAGTGCTCAGGTGCGATAATGGGGAATAATTGACATTTGGGAACTTCAAGAATTTATAGGAAAAAAGGGGATTTTGTTTCAAACATCTTATTCCGCAACCTCTCAACACAATGAAGTTGCTGAAAAGAAGAACATACATATATTATATACTATTAAGTGTCAGCTACAAAAAAAGCAAGTTTTAAGAGGATGTGGGATGAATGAATTCTCATAGCAATCTTCATGATTAATCAAATAACTTTTGACACCTTCAGAGGAAGGTACTCATTACAAATTACAATACTCCCCTCTATTTAGACTTCCTAAAGTATTCTAATGTGTTGCTTTTGTTCATATTTTGGGCCCTAACAAGGATAAATTTGGACTACAAGCTATCAATTTTTTTTGCGGATATGCAACTGACCAAACGAGGTGTAAAAGTTATTCCCCTCAGATTCATAAGAGGTTTATATCCTAAAAACTCTTACAAGCCTATCTCGTAAGGCATCATGATCTCGTCCGAGGTGGTGGTCGTGGAAGCAAGAGAGCTGAGCTCAACCTATGGAGAATGCGAGGAGGCAGAAGGAGAGACTTGTCAACCCTAACTTTACAATGAGGATAATGAGGAAAGAACTAGAGAGGAGAAATAGACTTTCATAGTTTCTTTTCATCATGTCCATTCATGATCCAAGGGAGTTCTTAAATAATATTACATAGTGACATAAGCGTAATTAGTCCCGACACTTAGTACTTACTGTAAAATACTAAAAATGCATAATATAAACTAATACTCAATACATACTTGTTAAAGAATATATGTAAAAGCCCGAAGATAGACCCATCTTGTTAGCTTTATTATTCCCACATCTTTGGATGAGATTTCTCCTCTCTTTCTCCTCTTATATAAATATGTACAAATGTACAATTGTCAGTATGATGTATGGAAGCTAATTCAAAGAAATTAATTAAATAATTTTTATTTCTCTTATTTCTCGTACTTTTCTACATGGTATTAGAGCTAAAATTTGGCCCTTCTGCGTTGCCCTGTTCTGCTCCTTGCCCTGGCCTCGGCCCGCTTGCTACTCAACTGCCCTTGGTCGCCCGTCTCCTGCCCGTTCTCCTCGCCGCAACAACAAGTTGTCAGTTCACCTCTTACCAGTGCGGTTCTGCTTATCTCTTGCCGTCGTAGCTGCTTCCTTGCCGGTTTTATCTTCTTGTTGTTGCTTGACTCCTACCTGCTCTGCTTGCCCTGTTCTTTGCCGCGTGCCTAGCCGCTGGTCTGTTTGCTGCACGGGCCTTTGCTCTTGTTTGCGGCCTCTTCCACAAGGTCTTCTACTGCTTGTCGTTGCAGGTCCCTTCATTGCTTGCTGCTTACCTGCATGTTGCGTTTTTTGATCACTTGGTCGCCTCTAATGGTCGGTCATGCTTCCCCATCTCATTTGTATCAACAGTCACCTCCTAATAACATTCAAACTGACATTGATGTCTTGCGCACCCAAATCCAACAACTTCAAGGGATGCTCGACAGTTCTCCTGGCTCTGCTGTATCTATTTCTGACGACGACATTTCCTGTCTGACCATACTTCATCCTGGGTTATGGTTTTCGGGGCCTCACACCACATTACCCCACAAAAACCTTCCAAATACTTGGCCTCTGTGCATCCCAAATTCATTACTGTTGCTAATGGGGACACCACTCCAGTCTTTGGATCAGCAGACATCAACCTTCCCTCTCCATCACTCTTCGCTCAATTCTTCATATTCTGGGCTCTCCTTTCAACCTCCTCTCTATTAGCCGTCTCACTTAAAACTTTGATTGCTTCATAACATTTTCTTCCACCTCTTGTGTTGTGCATGATCGCAAGACGCAGAATATCATTGGCAAATGGCAGCTATCGAATGAGCTCTACATCCTGGACCACTCGCCCCCCACGATTCTCTCCTTTATTAGCTCTATCGAGTGGCACCGGCGTCTCAGGCATGCTCCTCTGCACATTCTTCGAAAAGCTCTCCCGAATGTATCCCTCCATGATTTCACCTATGAGTCTTGTATCTGTGACAAATAACATCGGTCTACGTTTTCGCCTCATCATACTCGGAGCGATGTTCCCTTTATTCCTGTCCATTCTGATATTTGAGGACCCTACAAAAATGCAAGTATTTTCGGCTATCGTTACTTTGTAATCTTTATTGGTGTTTACTCTCGAATGACATGGTTGTATTTCCTTCATGATCACTCCGTGATGACTTGTTTTTTGTGTGTCATCAACCAGTTCTCTACTATCATTAAAACTCTCCGAACCGACAATGCCCGTGAATACACGAGTCATGCGTTTACAGACCTATGTACTGAATTTGGGATCATCCATCAAACTTCGTGTGCTTATATCCTGCAACAAAATGGTGTTGTCGAATGCAAGAATCGTCACACCCTTAAGGTCACTCTTTCCCTTCTGTTTCAAATGAATGTTCCCAAACTTTATTGGAATTTCACGGTTTCTACAGCCTGTCATCTTATTAAACCACATGCCTTCCTCCATTCTCAACTTTGTGATTCTCTTCAACTTTCTTTTTTCCTCCATATCCCTCTTTTCAATCACCCCTCGTGTCTTTGACTGCATGTGCTATGTTTATAATCTTGGGACGTCCACTGACAAACTTGCTCTATGTGCCACGAAATATATATTTTTTGGTTACTCACGTACTCAGAAGGGTTATGTCTGTCTCTCTCCCAAGGATCGCAAGGTTGTTACTTCTGTTGTGGTCACCTTTCTTGAATACCAGCCCTATCATTCTCAACCCACTGATTCTCTAATTCCGCCTCTACTTCCACGGCTTGCTGTCCCTGTTACTTCTAATCTTCCACCTCTTCTTCCAACGCCAATTCCACCAACACCACCTCTCTTTCCCCCGCCGATCCCACCACAACCACCTTTGATTCGTGTGTATACTCATCGTCCTCCTTCCTCGAATACTATACGGGAGATGCCCTCCACTGATGATATTTTACGGCCTGCAGATCCGACAACCGTCTCTACTGCTCACCCGATCAAGAATTATGTCTCCTTACACCGCGTCTCTCTGGAGCTCCGAAAAACCGCCCTTTTTTTATCCTCTATTACCGCCCTTTCTTTATCCTCTATTTCCACCCCTACCTCTGTGCATGAGGCTCTCCAGTATCCGGGGTGGCGGGCGGCCATGGATGAGGAAATGTCTGCTTTTTGGGCAAACCACACTTGGGACCTTGTCCCTCTTCCTCTTGGACAGACTTGCGTGGGCTGTAAGTGAGTGTTTGCCATTAAACATGGCCCGAATAGGATAGTTCAACGTTTGAACGCTTGCCTTGTGGCTCGTGGTTTTACTTAACAACAAGGTATAGATTATGATGAAACCTTTTCTCCAGTCGTCAAACTCAATACTGTTCATATTTTGATCTCCCTTATTGTTCATTGACACTGACCGTTGTACCAATTGGATGTCAAAAATGTTTTTCTTAATGGCGATTTGCAGAAGATTGTCTATATGCAACAACCTCCCAGGTTTGAGACCACAATGGAGTCTCTTTTATGTTTTCTGAAGAAATCACTTTATCGTCTCAAACAGTCTCATCGGGTATGGTTTGAAAAATTTAGTCAGACTGTTAGTGCTGTTGGGTTCACTTGAAGTTCAACCGACTTCTCTTTAATCACTCGTCATCGTCCAATAGACACATTGATTCTCTTGGTGTATGTTGATGATATTTTGATTACGGGAGACGATCTCACAGGAATACATATGATCAGACAACATCTGACGACTGTGTTTCAAACAAAGGACCTAGGAAATCTTCGTTATTTTCTTGCTCTCGAGGTGACTCGACGACCTGATGGGCTTGTGTTATCTCAAAGAAAGTATTGTCTTGACTTGCTTCATGATGTGGGCTACTCTGGATGCAAACCTGCTGACACTCCCATGGATATCAATCACAAGTTCTGCGCTCATGCCTCAGATTATGATTTGCTCCTTTTGAACCCAGAGTATTATCGTCGTCTTGTGGGAAAGCTGATATATCTCACTGTTACAAGACCTGATATATCATTTGCTGTTGGAGTTGTCAGTCGATTCATCTATGAGCCACGTATCTCTCATCTCCAAACAGTTGAGCGCATCCTTCAATACTTGAAGAGTGCTCCTGGACAAAGACTTGTATACAAGCCTTCTTCGTCTCCCTTATCTCTGATTGCATATTCTGACGCTGATTATGCTGGTTCATTGGATGATTGTCGTTTCACAAGTGGATATTGCACTTATTTTGGAGGACATCTCATTACCTGACGCAGTAAGAAATAGTCCGTAGTTGCTCGCTCATCCGCTGAAGCCGAGTATGTTCAATGACAACTGTTGTGTCTGAGCTTACATGGCTTGGTGTCTCCTTGGTGATTTAGGAGTCAATCTTTTCTCATCGGCCACTCTATTTTGCGACAGTCAAGTTGCTATACACATTACCAAGAATCTTGTTTTCCATGAACGAACGAAACACATTGAAGTTGTTTGTCATTTCATTCGGGAGAAGGTTCAATCGAAGAAGATAGAATTACAGCATGTTCCTGCTACTGGGCAAGTTGTTGATATTCTCACCAAGGCCTTACCTCACCCACTATACTACTAGTTTTTGTCCAAGCTTGGTGCTTATGATTTGTATGCTCCAGCTTGCGGGGGAGTGTTCAAAAATATATTTAAAAGCCTAATGATAGATCCATCTTGAGGCCCATCTTGTTAGATTTATTAGTCCCACATTTTTGGATATGATTTCTCCTCTCTTTGTCATCTTATATAAATGTACAATTATCAGCATGATGTATAGAAGCTATTTCAGAGAAATTAATGAAATAATTTTTATTTCTCTTATTTCTCGTACTTTTCTACAATACTAATTAAAAAGACGGGACATGCGTTGACACGAACATAAATTGATACAAGTTGTGTAAGACCATAATATCCCACCCATCCTCCAAAATTAAGCTTGCCCTCAAGCTCAGAAGGCCTTGAATGACAGACTGCTGGTACTTTTATCTCTTGTCAAAATAGTGCAGGATAGTGGGTCCCTATGGTCACGACATTATCCCCTGATGAGTAGGATTTGTAGTAGGGTTGCGTCGGCAGTTTGGAGTGACGATGCAATCATCAGTGAGGGGAACAACCTTTTATAAGATGAAGACTCCGTGTGCATTGAATATGCGGGCTGCATGCGGTTTCAACTTAAGAATCGAAGTAGAATCTTTGTCGAAGGCGATAGCTTATACGAGAGGAAACCTTGATTGCATCAACATCAACCTGTTGCCTACTGAATCGACAGAGTAGGGTTCACAGGTGCACGTTGATGGTTGCAGGTGGGAATTGTAGATGTTCTAGTCTGTGTGGAAGAGAGGATGAACAAATATTCTGATATCAAGTTGTTATGGGTCTATTGTATAAGGAGACATGGCCTTGTCAAAGGTGGTGGTGGAAGAGATACACAATAACCGAGCCCAACCTACGAAGAATGGGATATGGAGGAAGATGGGGGAGCCTTGCTCAATCCTAACCTAGAAAGCACCAGTACGAGTATCAAGTAGAATACGTATCCGGTACGGCGACACGTCAAATTTAAAAATTAAGGATACAGGTACGACGAGATACAATGTATTAAATATAATAAATATATATGTATATAGCACAAATGCAATTATAAATTCTCAAAATAATAAACATGAAGCATAAATAATCAGTTAAAGTACAAGTCCATAACTAATGCAATATAACATGAATATGATGTTTTTAAACATAAAATATTCATAATCATTTTAAATTTAACGATGTTCATCACTAATTTTATTTATCTTCCTTCGTATTGTTGAAGATCAAGACATCTTCGATTTACGGCTCATCTAAAGACAAGTTGACAATCGTAAGCATGTCAACTCCATCAAAATGATTTGTCCTTGCATCTCCTCCTATATCCCACATTCTACTCCTTCCTTTATTATAGATTTCATTTCTCCTCGATAATAGGCATAGATTACTATACACATACATCAAATTATAAGCTCATTTTGGTAGAATTTTGTTTCTTCTCAAAGAGTGAGTGAATAAGTATGTGCTCCAATGTCTCTTACAACAGGACGATGAAGAAGGTTGACCTAAAAACTTCAAAGCAATTTTTGCAATTTGGGTGCTGAAGTTGCATAGTAACTCCACAATCTTTTTGCAAGAATGAAGCTTTACTCTCCAAACTATTTGACTCACTAAAAGCTTGACCAAGCCCTGTGAACCTAAAGAATTCATTGATTATTATATTTCTCTCTACCATATCAGAAAAGCATCTTCTTATGCATTTATTCCTCTCCAAAGAAATCTTCTCATCCGTATTATGAGTAAATCTATTTGGCCTTCCATCAAGCCATTCTCGACTATAATACCTACAAATAAAAGCATATAGTAAATAATTAAATCATTATAAATGTTAAATATCAAATATGCAAAAAAATTACCTTGGATTAATAGAACGAGTCATGCAATGTAGTGGTGTGCAATTCTTGGTCCATTGATCGACGATGATATCATAAATTGCCTTATAAAGAGGGCATTGGGCTTCCAAGCCCATTAACTTTTCGTGTCTATATATTTCAATCTTCACATTTTCTATCATTGAATCTCATATATCATATACCAAATGAAGGTTAGATTTGTATCACAAACTGATACGTCTTGGAATGAAAGACGAGACATGATTGCATTAAGTGGAAACACTGATACAATCTGGATCGAACCCTGGCCAAAATCAAGGAGGTTGGGTCCTCCAAAGATCCCTCTCTCAAGGATGAGAGCCAAAACCCTAAAACTAAAAAGCATTCACAACATCACAACCCCTCCCCCTTTTATAGATGCGAGAGGGAAAACATTACAAAGAAATAGTATTAATTAATATGCCTTAATTAATGCAAATTAATATTAATTAATAACCATTACTTAATTAATACCAATTAATCACACCAATTAATTAAGGCAGTTGCCATATGCACGCTCCGGTCGTCCCAACGATGGGTGGCTCATCCCGCAATTGTGCGCTGGTAACAATACGCCGGTTTTGAAAATTGGCCTTGTCCTCAAGACCGAGTCGTAATTCTTTGTGGGGGTCTTTAAGAATGGAAACGACAGACAACCTGTCGTCGTGGGGTAGCGAGAATTTGAATAAACACTGCAAAACAATAAAACATTGAGAGAAAAAAGGGGGCCCGACGACGGTTTCGTCTTGGAGTGGAGGGAAAAGGCTATGGTTGGCAGGGAAAAAGTAAATTGAAAGAGGGGGCAACACGTGACTTGGGAAAGAGGAGGTACGGTGGAGCCAATTAAAAGTTGGGCAGATAGTTAAAGACTTGGCAGGGAGAAATAGGAAGGGGGTCAGTGCAGGTTCCGAGAAAGGAAAAGGACAAGATGACGTGCTTCTCCCAGATAGGAAGTGTAGCCAGTGGGAAGGGACCAGAAAGGGGTTAAAAAAATATGCGGCTCGACCGTATTAATTAGGGCATCCGGTCGGGTGAGGAGTGCCGCGCGTGGAAAAGGGCTGGAGCGGCAGGATGGTTCGCTGGCAGGGAAGACGGGAGAGTACATCGATAGACGGCGCTGGACGCGTCCGATCCCGTCGACCATGGGCCGGTCATGGAGGTACGGGCATCGGCCGGGAGCGGCGCTGGAGGTACGGCCTTTGCTGCGGTTGCCGAAAGCACCGCGGGCTGTATCGGGCGGCCGAGGACGCTGTGGGTTCTGGCATTTGCTGTGGCTGCTGGAAGCGGTGCTGGAGGTGCGGCGGGGGCTGCTGCTGCCGAAATCGGGGCGAAAAGAAACCCAACAAAGCTAGAGGGATTAGCATCACAGTGGAAGTCCAAAAAAATCACAGAAAGTGGTACCGATCTTGGTCGAGCAAGAAACCCTTGGAAGAAGGGCAGTCACCGTCTTCGCCCAGATCTGCAAGATAGTATCGTTCAAGCCCAGGAAGAAAACCGGATCCCGATTCCCGGCACAGCAGGCAGTTACCGTCCTAGCCCGGATTGGCAAGAGCCGGAAGTCTGCATCGCCATGGCCTGAGCGAGCATTAGCCGAAAGGCTGGCGAAGGCCCGAAACACACACGCAGAGGAGAACTCACCAACGGCAGAAGAGTGGCCGGCATCAGAGGAAGAGCAGCCCTACCAGCAGTGAAAAGCACAGGGCAAAAAACCCTAATGGAAGCTCTCAGGCGAGAGACGGGAAACTCTCACAGCGCGCAGGAGGCTTTCGGAACATCATTGTTTCTGCATTGTACAACTGCTGCAAATGGGATAACAATATTAGAGTTGGCTCAGGTGGTGTTGGGAACTGTAGGAGTGTCTGACTTCTCTAAGCATGGAAAGCTGTGACCTTGAAGTGTCATAAACATCATGGATGAGCAGGGTGGTCCAATGGAGCTGTTGGCTCCATGAAAGAGCTCTGTGGCGGTCAGCGGTTTATGGAGAGGTGCTGTTGGGGATGCCAACAACGGGCACATGTCTTTGTGAGAAGAGAGATTGGGCTGGGGCTGAGGTTCTGTTTTCTTGTTCAGCGAGGTGGCTTGTGTTGATGAGAATTTGATAGACAGGGCGCATCAGTGTTGACATAGAGGGCTTCCATGTCTAGCTTTTGGTTCGGGGCATTAGTACCCGACGACTGCAACAACAGAATATGCAGTGGAATGTTGAGTTTTAGAGGAAGAAGAAGATTGAATAATAAAGAAAACAGGATACACTTGATAGAGAACTCCCACCCAGACTTAGGCCACTTTCTTCTCTAAGAGAAGAAATCACCAAAAAAGACTTTGGTTTATCACTGGCAATCTGTTTAGGGCTCCAAACTAAATGGTGGTAATTAAACACGGGGGTTGCGCTCGTTGTGGAACTTAACCCAACACCTTACGACACGAGCCGACAACAACCACGCACCACCTGTGTTTGCTTTCCCCAATGCACCACTCTTTCAGGATGATTCATGGCATGTCAAGCCCTGATAAAATTCTTTGCAAATTTCAAGATATCTCACACATAAAACTCTCCCATTTTCAAATCTCCCAGGACACTTTCTTAATTATTCATAATAAACCTCCTAATAATATTATTTGAACAATAAGCCTAATTTGTTAATTAATTTAAATTAATTGCAATAATTAGTATTGACTTATTTAACACAATATCTAACCCTTTACCAATTAATTTATGTGTTATTTACTGGGACCTCCCCTCAAAATTTGCATAATTACTTCTTGCACCTCTCTAACTTTCAAAATTACAAAAACCTCCCCCTCAATGTTTACATTTCATAACACCATGCACAAAAATACTCCCTTGGAGTAAATCTTCAGTGGGCCTTTTTGTGCATGGATGTTACGAAATATAAACATTGAGAGAGATAATTGTAATTTTGAAAGCAACAGAGGTGTAAGCTGTAATTACACAAATTTTGAGGGGAGGTCCCGGTAAATAACCCCTTAATTTATTATGTAAAAGTTATGAATGATTGACAGACTGACTGCACAAAGATCTCCTCTACTTCTCCTCATATAGCGTGAGTCCCCTGTTCTAAGTCTGCCCAACGATGGCAGGGAGGAAGGTTTGAACTTGCGCTTCCATGACATTTTCAATTAGACCATATAAATCTTTGTAATGCTGCTGGCCAACACACAACCTCCTTGCAAAACAACTGAAAGAAATACAAAATCAAACATAACCCAGAGATTCAACGTGGAAATCCTGAACCAAGAAAATGTTGGCGCTAACAATCACTATATGAGTTTTCATTTCATGTTTACCCAAACTTGATGAATAAGAGAAGTAGATTCCCTACTTTGCCTAAACACAGTCTTTCTACATCCCTAAACACCATTTCTATCCTTTCACCTCTCACCAGTACCAGAAAGGACAAACTGGCTTCAATCTTCACAGAACCATTCTTCCGTTACCTTCACTACAAACAAAGAGAGAATGTTGTTCCTCTCCTCAAGTTGTCGGATGCGGGACACCATAAAGAATCTACCTGTGTATCGCAAGGAAGAAGACTCGTCCTTGTTCTTGTCCATGGGCTCCAGTACTTCTCTTACACAGTGATTCACTTTTAACTGCTATTCAAACTCTTCTCATACTCTCGGGCTGCTCCAGCTTGCGGGGGAGTTGCTGATATTCTCACCAAGGCATGTTCCTGCTACTGGGCAAGTTGCTGATATTCTCACCAAGGCCTTACCTCGCTCACTATACTATCAGTTTTTGTCCAAGCTTGGTGCTTATGATTTGTATGCTCCAGCTTGCGGGGGAGTGTTCAAAAATATATGTAAAAGCCTAAAGATAGATCCCTCTTGAGGCCCATCTTGTTAAGTTTATTAGTCCCACATTTTTGGATATGATTTCTCCTCTCTTTCTCATCTTATATAAATGTACAATTATCAACATGATGTACAGAAGCTATTTCAGAGAAATTAATGAAATAATTTTTATTTCTCTTATTTCTCGTACTTTTCTACAATACTAATTAAAAAGACGGGACATGTGTTGACACGAACATAAATTGATACATACGTAAGTTAAAATGGATAACAAGTCGTGTAAGACCATAATATCCCACCCATCCTTCAAAATTAAGCTTGCCCTCAAGCTCAGAAGGCCTTGAATGACGGAGTACGGGTACTTTTATCTCTTGTCAAAATAGAGCAGGATAGTGGGTCCCTATGGTCACGACATTATCCCCTGATGAGTAGGATTTGTAGTAGGGTTGCGTCGGCAGTTTGGAGTGACGATGCAATCATCAGTGAGGGGAACAACCTTTTCTAAGATGAAGACTCAGTGTGCATTGAATATGCGGGCGGCATGCGGTTTCAACTTAAGAATCAAAGTAGAATCTTGGCCGAAGGCGATAGCTTATACGAGAGGAAACCTTGATTGCATCAACATCAACCTGTTGCCTACTGAATCGACAGAGTAGGGTTCACAGGTGCACGTTGATGGTTGCAGATGGGAATTGTAGATGTTCTAGTCTGTGTGGAAGAGAGGAGGAACAAATATTCTGATACCAAGTTGTTATGGGTCTATCGTATAAGGCGACATGACCTTGTCGAAGGTGGTGGTGGAAGAGATACACAATAACCGAGCCCAACCTACGAAGAATGGGATATGGAGGAGGATGGGGGAGCCTTGCTCAATCCTAACCTAGGAAGCAGCAACACGAGTATCAAGTACAATACGTATCCGGTACGACGACACGACAAATTTAAAAACTAAGGATATAAGTACGACGAGATATAATGTATTAAATATAATAAATATATATGTATATAACACAAATGCAATTATAAATTCTCAAAACAATAAACATGAAACATAAATAATCAGTTAAAGTACAAGTACATAACTAATGCAGTATAACATGAATATGATGTTCTTAAACATAAAATATTCATAGTCATTTAATATTTAACGATGTTCATCACTCATTTTCTTTATCTTATTTCGTATTGTTGAAGATCAAGACATCTTCAATTTCCGGCTCATCTAAAGACAAGTTGACAATCGTAAGCATGTCAACTCCATCAAAATGATTTGCCCTTGCATCTCCTCCTATATCCCACATTCTACTCCTTCCTTTATTATAGATTTCATTTCTCCTCGATAATAGACGTAGATTACTACACACATACATCAAATTATCTGCTCATTTTGGTAGAATTTTGTTTCTTCTCAAAGAGTGAGTGAATAAGTATGTGCTCCAATTTCTCTTACAACAGGACGATGAATAAGGTTGACCTAAAAACTTCAAAGCAATTTTTGCAATTTGGGTGCTGAAGTTGCATAGTAACTCCACAATCTTTTTGCAAGAATGAAGCTTTACTCTCCAAACTATTTGACTCACTAAAAACTTGACCAAGCCCCGTGAACCTAGAGAACTCATTGATTATTATATTTTTCTCTACCATATCAGAAAATCATCTTCTTATGCATTTATTCCTCTCCAAAGAAATCTTCTCATCCGTATTATGAGTAAATCTATTTGGCTTTCCATCGTGCCATTCTCGACTATAATACCTACAAATAAAAGCATATTGTAAATAATTAAATCATAGTAAATGTTAAATATCAAATATGCAAAAAAATTACCTTGGATTAAGAGAACGAGTCATGCAATGTAGTGGTGTGCAACTCTTGGTCCATTGATCGATGAGGATATCATAAATTGCCTTATAAAGAGGGCATTGGGCTTCCAAGCCCATTAACTTTTCGTGTCTCTATATTTCAATCTTCACATTTTCTATCATTGAATCTCATATATCATATACCAAATGAAGATTAGATTTGTATCACAAACTGATACGTCTTGGAATGAAAGGCGGGACATGATTGCATTAAGTGGAAACACTGATACAATCCGGAGCGAACTCCGGCCAAGATCAAGGACGTTGAGTCCTCCAAAGATCCCTCTCTCAAGGATGAGAGCCAAAACCCTAAAACTAAAAAGCATTCACAACATCACAATCCCTCCCCCTTTTATAGATGCGAGAGGGAAAACATTACAAGGAAATAATATTAATTAATATGCCTTAATTAATGCAAATTAATGTTAATTAATAACCATTACTTAATTAATACCAATTAATCACACCAATTAATTAAGGCAGTTGTCATATGCACGCTCCGGTCGTCCTAACGATGGGTGGCTCCTCCGGCAATTGTGCGCGGGTAACAATACGCCGGCCTTGAAAATCGGCCTTGTCCTCAAGGCCGGGTCGTAATTCTTTGTCGGGGTCTTTAAGAATGGAAACGACAGACAACCTGTCGTCGTTGGGTAGCGAGAATTTGAATAAATACTGCAAAACAATAAAACATTGAGAGAAAAAGGGGGCCCGACGACGGTTTCGTCTTGGAGTGGAGGGAAAAGGCTACGGTTGGTAGGGAAAAAGTAAATTGAAAGAGGGGGCAACACGTGACTTGGGAAAGAGGAGGTACGGTGGAGCCAATTAAAAGTTGGGCAGATAATTAAAGGCTTGACAGGGAAAAATAGGAAGGGGGTCAGTGCAGGTTCCAAGAAAGGAAAAGGACCAGATGACGTGCTTCTCCCAGATAGTAAGTGTAGCCGGTGGGAAGGGACCAGAAAGGGGTTAAAAAAATATGCGGCTCGATCGTATTAATTAGGGCATCCGGCCGGGTGAGGAGTGCCGCGCGCGGAGAAGGGCTGGAGCGGCAGGATGGTTCGCTGGCAGGGAAGACAGGAGAGTACATCGATAGACGGCGCTGGACGCGTCCGATCTCGTCTACCATGGGGCCGGTCATGGAGGTACGGGCATCGGCCGGGAGCGGCGCTGGAGGTACGGCCTTTGCTGCGGTTGCCGGACGCTGCGGGTTCTGGCATTTGCTGTGGCTGCTGGAAGCGGTGCTGGAGGTGCGGGCAGGGGCTGCTGCTGCCGGAATCGGGGCGAAAAGAAACCCAACAAAGCTAGAGGGATTATCATCCCAGTGGAAGTCCAAAAAAATCACAGAAAGAGGTACCGATCTTGGTGGAGCAAGAAACCCTTGGAAGAAGGGCAGTCACCGTCTTCATCCAGATCTGCAAGATAGTATCGTTCAAGCCCAGGAAGAAAACCGGATCCCAATTCCCGGCACAGCAGGCAGTTACCGTCCTAGCCCGGATTGGCAAGAGCCGGAAGTCTGCATCGCCATGGCCTGAGCGAGCATTAGCCGAAAGGCTGGCGAAGGCCCGAAACACACACGCAAAGGAGAACTCACCAACGGCAGAAGAGTGGCCGGCATCAGAGGAAGAGCAGCCCTACCAGCAGTGAAAAGCACAGGGCAAAAAACCCTAATGGAAGCTCTCAGGCGAAATTCTCACAGCGCGCAGGAGGCTTTCGGAACGTCATTGTTTCTGCATTGTACAACTGCTGCAAATGGGATAACAATATTAGAGTTGGCTCAGGTGGTGTTGGGAATTGTAGGAGTGTCTGACTTCTCTAAGCATGGAAAGCTGTGCCCGTGAAGTGTCATAAACATCATGGAAGGGCAGAGTGGTTCGATGGAGCTGATGGCTCCATGAAAGAGCTCTGTGGCGGTCAGCGGTTTATGGAGAGGTGGTGTTGGGGATGCCAACAACGGCCACATGTCTTTGTGAGAAGAGAGATTGGGCTGGGGCTGAGGTGCTGTTTTCTTGTTCAGCGAGGTGGCTTGTGTTGATGAGAATTTGATAGACAGGGGGCATCATTGTTGGCATAGAGGGCTTCCATGTCTAGATTTTGGTTTGGGGCATTAGTACCCGGCGACTGCAACAACAGAATATGCAGTGGAATGTTGAGTTTTAGAGGAAGAAGAAGATTGAATAATAAAGAAAACAGGATACACTCGATAGAGAACTCCCACCCAGACTTGGGCCACTTTCTTCTCTAAGAGAAGAAACCACCAAAAAAGACTTTGGTTTATCACTGACAGTCTGTTTAGGGCTCCAAACTAAATGATGGTAACTAAACACGGGGGTTGCGCTCGTTGTAGAACTTAACCCAACACCTTACGACACGAGCCGACAACAACCACGCACCACCTGTGTTTGCTTTCCCCAATGCATCACTCTTTCAAGAGGATTCATGGCATGCCAAGCCCTGATAAAATTCTTTGCAAATTTCAAGATATCTCACACATACAACTCTCCCATTTTAAAATCTCCCAGGGCACTTTCTTAATTATTCATAATAAACCTCCTAATAATATTATTTGAACAATAAGCCTAATTTGTTAATTAATTTAAATTAATTGCAATAATTAGTATTGACTTATTTAACACAATATCTAACTTTCAAAACTACAAATAATACTTATGTTTACATTTCATAACACCATGCACAAAAATACTCCCTTGAAGTAAATCTTCAGTGGGCCTTTTGTGCAATGTTACGAAATATAAACATTGAGGGAGATAATTGTAATTTGAAAGCAAGAGAGGTGTAAGCTGTAATTACACAAACTTTGAGGGGAGGTCCCGGTAAATAATGGGCCTTTTTATTATGGAAGTTATGAATATGACAGACTGACTGCACAAAGATAATCTACTTCTCCTCAATAGCGTGTAAGTCCCCTGTACTAGGTCTCCCCAACGATGGCAGGGAGGAAGGTGAACTTGCGCTTCCATGACATTTTCAATTAGACCATATAAATCTTTGTAATGCTGCTGGACAACCTCCTGCGAAACAACTGAAAGAAATCAAAATCAAACATAACCCAGAGATTTAACGTTGAAATCCTAAACCAAGAAAATGTTGGCGCTAACAATCAGTCAATCACTATATGAGTTTTCATTTCATGTTTACCCAAACTTGATGAATAAAAGAGAAGTAGAATCCCAAGTTTCCCTAAACGAACAGAAAGGACAAACCTGCTTCAATCATCACAGAACCATTCTTTCGTCACCTTCACTACAAACAAAGAGACAATGTTGCTCCTCTCCTCAAGTTGTCGAATGTGTGACACCACAAAGAACCTATCTGCTTATCTACCGGTGTATCGCAAGGAAGAAGAAGACTCGTCCTTGTTCTCGGCCATGGGCTCCAGTACTTCTCTTACACAGTGATTCACTTTTAACTGCTATTCAAACTCTTCTCATACTCTCGGGCTGCTTCAACACTCTTCTTCTTTACTTTATGCAAACTTAATGCCACCCGTCGTTTCGTCTATTGTTGAAGATGGACGACTTTCCTTCTTCACACTTGTAGAAGATCAACCACAAACTTCACCCTTGTTATTATTAGAGTAGACTAGAAAATGATGCCATACTTCGATCTATGACTGACAATATTTTTGAATCCGGTACCTGAGACAAGATTTTTGTGATTCTTTTTTTTATCTCCGCCCCGTCGATGCTGAATTCTCGAACCCATGACCCCTGGATTAGCTTAAATCGACTTAACCACCGGCAGGAGCAAGTCAGCAGATTTTGTGATTGTACCATCTAATAATTGTGCACAATCACTTATGATCTTGCACGATCATAAAGTGATCATCTCGGCCCGTCCAGAACCTAGATTAAATTTTTTCACTTGAGCTTTCATCTGTTTACGCTATGAAGCACCGATAATTTTACGAGGGAGTGTGCCTATACTGGGCGTGTTTCCGGTATCGGTATATACCTTTCGCGTCCTCTAATTGTGGATATACTTGCTAAATTGTTTTGCATATTGTGATAAAAGTCCGTTTTCTAAAGTAACAAAAGACTTCTCCATATCTTTTTAGAAAAGAGAAAATTATAACACATAAAAGCAACTAGCAGTATTTGTTTATTAGAATAACAAAATGGACTCGAGATTCAACTTTCTTTTTATTATTAGAACTATGAAAAATTCAATACAAACTAGATTATTTTGTTTATTTATTATGTATTTGTGGATCGTATATTTCAAATTTGTTGTGTTTTTACTTGTTCAATATTAATTTTTCTACGTTTTATATTGTCTTAAACAAAAAAATACGGTATATATCTAGTCATATCCTGAATGTGTCTTTATCCTTATTTTTTCTTTTGTCGTATCACCATATACGTATCATATCCAATACTCGTACAATACTGTTTCGTAGATCTTAAGCTATATTGTCTATTACCACATAGTAGTTGCCATGTCTAACTATTTACTGTGTCCTGTTACCTTGTCACACACGCAGGCTGGCGATAATCCGAGGGAGAAGCCATGAAGAATATTTTTGCCGTAAACCTTACATTATTTATAGAGTTTCTCAAGAGAAACAACCCGCTACAGGAAATACAAAAAAAATAGCAAAAAAATAAGCTAATTTTCCATTGCAGAGGCTCTCTAACCATTTCTTCCAGATGAAGCCTTGCAGGTTCCTCTCTTTGTATGTGTTTTTTTGGAACCCCGTGACGTTCCATCTGCGTGTATAGGAGGAAATTTTATTACGGAATATATTATTCTTAAAAGCAATATAACAGATCACAGCTAATTACTAACCACGCAAGATTCATGAAAATTTGGGTTTTCTTTTCTTCTTCCAAAATCTTATTTATTGTTTGCTTTTCCATTTTTTTTAAAATTTATTTACATTAAAATTTTCCAAAATGCCAAAGTCTTTTTTATTGTACGAGTGTACTTGTATTTAAGTATATGCACATGTGCATAAATACTCATGTATGTGCATCTATGCCTGCTTATATATCTGTGTCTCCGTGCGCATGCAGACACACGAGTGATAGGCACGGTGCTTCGCTCATACAACCAATCATGACAGTATCTCGATCGTGACTATATCCTGATCGTGACAGGAACGGAGCTTCGTCCCTATTAATTAATGCAGTTTAAAGTAAATGCACTATTAATTAATTAATGTGAAAAATAGTTATACACATTTTTTTTTATTTTTACTAAAAAAATATTTATATTCATATATCATTAATTTTTCATTATTATTTTTCAAAATTAAATTATTGTTTTTTCAAATTAATTTTAATAAAGTTGTTATGCTTGAGAGCTTACATTTGTTGGTACAAGAGCTACACTATTTTTTTCTTCTATTTTATGAATTTCTTTTTATTAAAGAATATGGTATAATTATTTAAATGACTTTGTTTTTTTAATATATATAATATATGTTGTTAAGTTATTAGATGAAGTTGACCAGACTAAGCAAGTCGCGCTTGCCTCATAGGCGAGAAAGCATCCCTAAAGGGGGCCACATGAAGCATAGACACCCAAACAAACTCGCAGGAAGGGCCACCCAGAAGGAAGGGGCCCAACCAGACACAGACTCACAAGCGCCGCGCGCGAGCGCGCACGCTCCTGCGTGTGCGCGCAACATGCAAACACACACAACACACAGATCCGCCCCCGCACAAGGCACCGATGCACTGTGCAGCGCGCAGTGCACGCACAATGCGCTGGCACACACACACACGGGATCCTGCCGCGCACGAAAACCGCCCGCGACCGGCCGAAACGGGCGGCGCCTCTGCTTCTCGGCGACCGACCCCCTCTGGCAGAGGGCCCTCCAACTGGCCGTGGCCGTACCTCGTGGCTGCAAACCCGTGGCCACAAGGCGCGGCCGACGTTGGCGGCTTCTCCAAGACCGCACGACCACAACCACTAGAGGCGGACGCATGCCGCGGCCGACCACCGCGACCGTGACCCGCAGCCACTCCCCGCGGCTTCGAGGCAGCGGCCGCGTAGAGCGGCTGATGGCATAAGCCACGGCCAGCCTCGGTCGGCTCCTGGTCGGGCACATTTGGCCGACCTCCTGGCTGGGCGCTATGACCGGCTGCCCTCCTTGCTCACCCATGCCTGACCATTCCGCAGACCGCGGTTCCTCTTCCTCCCCCGGCAGCCGCCCGCTGCCAAGGAGTCACCATCCAAGAATGACGATCTCTCTCCACCATCCAATCATTCCATCGTGATATTCGTCGTTCGTTACGTGAGTAACCACTCATGTAACCACCCGCATAACCACCATCGTTGGTGGAGGATTTTATTTATTTAATTACGGTCCGCATGTAGAAAATACTATATAAATAATGTGTTTAAAACTATGTGAACTATGGTCTGCACCCAGTAATTTGAGTGTTTACAGTGTGCGAATAACCACATAACTACCGTAACCATCACTTGGGGCCTATGAAAAGGCTCGCAGACCTCTCTCATTTCTAACTTTTCTCCTCCCAGCTTTCTACTGTTGAGAACCAAGGTCCAGCGGTATTGGGTGTGTGTGGGACCGCATATTTGGGCTTCCCCATCGCGTTCCAGGTCTGGGTGTTGACCCCGGTGGGCCCCCCGTGTGGCAGAATATCCCTGCCATCCCGTGGATGGATTAGTCCCACATTGCCTGCAGCGGGTGGTCCTTGGTGTTTATGTACCCCCGTCCCCCCTTACCATAACCTCAGGGTTTTGGCAAGATGTGTGGTGACGGGTGGTTTCAACATGGTATCAGAGCCATCCCGCTGTGGGGGTGTGTTGAGAACCAAGGTCCAGCGGGATTGGTGTGTGTGGGGACCGCATATTTGGGCTTCCCCATCGCGTTCCAGGTCTGGGTGTTGACCCCGGTGGGCCCCCCGTGTGGCGGAATATCCCTGCCATCCCGTGGATGGATTAGTCCCACATTGCCTGCAGCGGGTGGTCCTTGGTGTTTATGTACCCCCGTCCCCCCTTACCATAACCTCAGGGTTTTGGCAAGATGTGTGGTGACGGGTGGTTTCAACATCTACTTTCTCAAATCGGAGCTCTGTCGATATCCTCCTACGAGCCACCTTCCCTCATCGAGCCACCCAAGAATTCGTCCAAGTTCACATCACTCTAAGGAAGAAGACGTCACAATGATTACTCCGAAAATTCTCGTATGTGCACAACATCCGACAAGTCTCCACCTACACATCATCACGAACCTCACAGCTACATTGAACATCCTGATCGCGTCCAAGAATGCTCGCCACCGCTAGAAAGTTGTAGGAATAAAGCTTTGTGTGAGGCGGTTTGTTGCTCACCAACCACATCAAGATTCTCACTCATCTCCTAATTATAATGAGTAGCGGCATGTCGCCCTCAATTTCACTAATAATCTGTAAATCACCGTCAATAGTGAAGTTTGACCGACATCGAACTGGTCACGCAGTTTTTTATCCAGTTGAGGGATTTTTCCACGTTAAAATCATTTTGCGTACTTCCTTATTTATTATGTGACTGTTTGCGCTCTCGACCGCTCCACATGCTAAGGTGACCTAGTTTAGTCTAATCTATCAGGAGTGTTGAGTTGGCCGTAATAGTTTGGTGTCGTCCGTGGGAACATGGTTCCCAAAATTCAAAGAAGAGTCTGAAGACAGTACCTACTGTACACCGGTACTCGTGACTAGAGATCATGGCAGGAAAAGACGCCGCATAACTGAAGGATCATTCCCTAGGGGCATGCTGATCCAGCTCTGCTCCACTCGCTCGTCAACATACCTGAAGAATAGCTTCCCAACGCGGATGTCCAAGGTCGCAAACCCTGTTCAGACGGTGGATCAGAAGCTCAACATCACTGCAAACACCCAGAAGCAGCAAACCATGAACCTATTGATGAAAGGCTCATGCATGAAGAAATTCGCGATATAATTATTGAAGAGCGTGAAAGATCAGAGCAATGTGCCGCTTTGGCCAGCCGCCCTCTCCATCACTACTCACCATTCACATCTGAGATCCTGACATATCCAATCCCCACGGTTTCAAATTCCCAAAAATCGAATCATTCGACGGAACAGACAACCTGCCGGAGCACATTAGATACTTCACAATCATGATGCGCCTTTGCAATGCCCCTGATCCACTATTGTGTCAAACATTTCTGGCAACTTTGAAAGGACAAGCTCACACCTGGTTCCTTTCCTTGAAGGAGATAAATCAAGAATTTTACAGAGTTAACACAATAATTTAAGAACCAGTTCATCGCCAACCGTCGGATAATCAAAGATCTATCTCACTTGCCCGGAATTCGCCAAAATAAAGGAGAAACTCTTAAAGATTTCTTTCTTCATTTCACCACTAAGGCACGACAAATCTCTTGGGTAAACTCAGAGGTCTTGTGAGGGTTTCTTCTCGGAGGGCTTCACCCTAGTAGCTTCTACTCCGCACTAATACAGGAGACTGTGTCTAGCTATCCTGATCTTGTTCATCAGATTGATGCCCAAATTGCGTCTGACGGTGCAATTGAAGCGCATCGCCAACAGTTCGAAAAGAACTCAAAAAGACAACAAGAGTAGGAGTTAACATTACTGCAGGTTACCAAGAAGAATGACTTGCGTCGTGACGCATTCAGTCCCCTCAATACTACGCAAACGAAAGTGTTGCTCGCCATACACGTCCATCCCTCTCTCCAAAGGCTAAGGGCTCTCACTCCAAACTCCGGGAACCAATCTAAATATTGAGACTTCCATCAAGATCATGTGCATTAACAAAAAAATATTTGCGACTGAAGATAGAAATTGAATGGTTCGTTCACATAGGACACCTCAAAAGATTTCTCAAGAGCAAATGTTTTAAATCAACAGATCGAGAATGATCCAGCAGAGGGGTAGTCCCCTGGGCGACTGTCCCAAATAAGAGCTTGTTTTATGCCAATGAGACTTCTGGTGTTTCCAATATCTTTACTTATAACAAACATTATTAGAATCTATGTAAACTAATCACAGTTTCTCATCATGTACACAAAAAACAAGTATCGTTTACATTATAACTGGATGTTGCACGTCTTTCAAAAAGAGTGTTCGGATCTCCCAAAATGAGACTTCAGTCTCTCCCATACAAAGTGTTCAGATCTCTCAAAACTAGACTCCGACCTCTCCCATATAGAGTGTTCGGCTCTCCCAAAAAGAGACTCTAACCTCTCCCTTACAGAGTGTTCATATCTACCAAAAGGAGACTCCGACATCTCCTTTACAAAGTGTCCGTCTCTATCAAAAGGAGACTTTGGCCTCCACCTTATAAAGTGTTTGGATGTCCCAAAAGGAGACTCCAGCCACTCCCTTACAGTGTTCTGCTCTCCTAAAAGGAGACTCCGACCTCTCCCTTATAGAGTGTTCAGATCTCCCAAAAGGAGACCTCAGCCTCTCCCATACAGAGTGTTTGGCTCTCCCAAAAGGATACTCTGACCTCTCCAATACAAAATGTTTGGCTCACCCAAAAGGAGACTCTGGCCTCTCTAGACGGCTGGTAGGGTTTACCATTCGCCGTTTCCGTGGCCTTGCCCCTATGACTTCTCATTGTATAGGTTTGAAGGTAAACAACCAGCATCACCCCCAATTTGATTATGTTAACCTTTGTAGGTTGAGGCACCACCTGAGTCTCGTCTTCCAACCACGAGTATCCAAAAAGAGATCGTAGTCACACGCAAAGCAATGTCATCGACACCACACAAGCTCAACCAACATAGAAACATGGCTCTATGACAGAAAATCTACAATCAATGAAATGATGTAATAAAGGGGCGTCCAAAGAACTATATATAGTATACAAAGCCACTACAAAGCGCTTGAATACAAAGCACAAAAGTACCTGATACAAACATGACAACACATCATAGATGTACAAAGGTACAACAAAGACGAAGCCACTACTCGCCTACAACATCAACATCTGACTCAGAGCTTGAGCCATCATCCTCAGAAAGATCATCAAAGTCAAGACCAGAAGCGTCACACTCGAGTCTTCTGGCCACCATCTAAAGGGCCTTCGACACTACAAGCCTCAGAGCGACCTCTCGAGCATCGTCAATATAGGGCTTCACCTCTCTGGTCTAGACCTCATCCCGTATCTTCACGCCAAGTAATAAACGACTGCGCATGTAGTCCAGAGAATCCCTGTATCCGACAAGTTCTGCGGCCTTCAACTCTACTACCCGATCCTATGTAGAGAGTTGCTCCACCTCAGCCTTCGAAGCCCCCAACTCGGCCTCCAAATGAAAAGTATTTCCTGAGCATCCTTCAGCAACTGCGTAGTCTTTTATACCAAGGATCATTTTGTCTGCATCATCGCTTGCGACTCCTCAAGCTCTGCCTCCAGCTCCAATCCAATATGCAAAAAGTGAGATATGTCACGATCGTACTTCTCTCTCAAAACAACAAGTGAATCCTCCACATCACGAAGCTTCTCCTGAAGTGCCAAATAGTCATCATTCATGCTCACAAAATGATAGTTCCACGTAAGAATATATTGGTCTGAGCTTCAATCTACAACAAAAAGAAAGGGGTTGGATTTACACAAAGTAACAAAACCGCAAACCAGAAAAACATTTTACTCACCCACTGCACATCTCCTTTAAAGAAGTAGACACGTGTTTCCCTTTCACTGCCTGGGGGGGGGGGGGGGGTAGGAATCTCCGTGTGAGGAGCTTGGGGGGCAAAAGACCCCAGGACCTCAAGGTCAGGATAAGCCAGTGTAATCTAATCTCGGGAACTGCAAGGGACCTCCTCAATCTGACACTCCCTCAACCTTGAAAAAGATCTGGCTCCGCATCTACACACTACTACCTTTCAGCACAAGCTTCCTCTTCTGCTCACGAACTAGTGGCGCCGCAGCACACACTCAGGATCGGCAGAAAACCTGCACAACAGCGGTCGTTTCTCTTCCACAAATAAAGATATACTGAATAGACGGTTTGCCAGATCTCGAGGCTCTGTAAACCTCAGTATGGTGGAAAAAGTCCTGCTCATGCCCCTTCAAGAGATGACAATTATTTGACAGTGGATTGCAAAGCTCTGACAGACACCAAGGATCACGAATATAACCAAAGAAGGTGTTTCAATGGAGACGAACCGTCCGACTTTCAAAATCAAGCCAACTTTTATTATTAAAGATCTCAACACTTTCGCTGCTATCAACTCGAATCTCGCATCATTCTCTGAACAAGTCCAAAGAAAATTTCGAGCCATACTCCCTGTATAAGGCGACTAGTATCATGATACGTGTCATCCCAAGAGAAGTAAACTGAGACACAAAAACGCCTTAGAATTTAATGTCAACCACCTCCTCGCACGACGGAAGTGGGAATCCGGACCTCAGTATCGTCTTGCACAACATCAACTAGCCCTTTTTTGGGTTCTGAACTTTCACTTCAATATGTGGTATCCTCACATCAAGGTCGGCAGATATCCCGTATCTTTTTCTCCAAATTACAATTTGCTTAGCGGTAAGTGAGGAGCGTAATCACATAGGGCGACGTTGTGCATTGCGCTTTGAGATCTGAAAAAAAAAATGATCGAGTTATGTAAAAGAACATAAAAAAAAAACGATCGTACGCGGGAAAAAAAGATCGTCTCATAAGTACGCCAATCATGCCTCAGGGGCCTGACAGAGGACCCCCGCACATATGCAGCACACAGTGTAGCACCCCAAAAATGTGTGCCTAGAGCCCGAGGGTAGTCATGTATGATGTCGAATTCACTCCAAGCCCGAGGCTTGGTGCCGAGTTCACTTGACGCCTGAAGCTTGGCCTCGAGTTCACTCTATTCGGGAGGCTTGGCGTCTTGTTCACTCTACCCAAACTGGAATAATTTATTCCGTCTTGAAGAGGCTTTTATATTAAGGCTTAGTTTTGTAATAGGATAGCACGGCCCAATAATCCTAATAGCTAGTAGGGCCCAATGATTTCTTTTACATTGAGCGGCGGCCTCTTGAGCCCCTTCCATATTAAAAAAGGGCAGAACAAATTAATTGTACTCCACTACTCCTCTTTTATATTGACAGTTCTGATTTGGCTATTGGCAGCCCCACTAAACATGAAAAAATACATAAAAATTAATTGTACTCCCCTCTAATAGCAACCCCAATGAAGATTCTTTTCTCCCGCGTGTTTGCCCGAACCCATCGCCCGCTCTCACGAAATCCTCAGCCTCTCCCGATAACGCACGCCGCGAATGTTCGATTTCCCGCCGCAAGCGGCCGAAAACTGAAGGAGCACCCTTGGACGCTGCTGAACTCCTATCCTAGCTCTGATGCCACGTTCAGAAGGTTTGGGCGCTCTATTGCTGATAATATTTGAGCTACATATGATTATAAACATACATGCACTACATTGGATTACTAATTTCTCTAATGCTCTCTGCGTTTGACATGATCAGATGCACTTTTTGTTATTATTAAATTACGAGTGAGAGGTACGGGACTCCGTCCCTCTAGTCAGGGGCGGACCTAATAAAGGGCGAGTGTGGGGGGGCCGCCCACACTGAGAAAAAAAATCACGGAATAAAGTTCTTCTTTGCGAGCGGGAATAACGTCAAATTTCTGGGTCTTATTATTTTTAAAAGTAATGAAATAGACAACGGTTATTATAATAACCATTGTCTAAAGTCCAGACATTTTATTAGTGCTCGGGTCATGATGTTTAAAGTCTACTATAAATGTTAGAGATAGAGTTTCACTGCGTTGGTTTTATTACTGCTCAAGTCACGATTTCACTATTATACTCGAACAGACAGCGGTTATACGGTTTATATATAAACCGCTGTCTATTCGAGTATAGATATCGGTTTATATATATAAACCGCTGTCTATTCGAGTATAGACATCGGTTATATATATAAACCGCTGTCTATTCGAGTATAGACATCGGTTTATATATATAAACCGCTGTCTATTCGAGTATAGACATCTGTTTATTATATACCGCTGTCTATTCGAGTATAGACATCGGTTTATATATATAAAACCGCTGTCTATTCGAGTATAGACATCGGTTTATATATAAACTGTTGTCTATTCTATCATGAAGTATTCTACCCTATACAACGGTTTATATATAAACCGCTGTCTATTCTACCCTGAAAAATAAACGGCGGTTTATATATAAACAACTATATATTCTAAGGTTCAGAGTATATTTAAACAGTCAGCTCTTTTCTTTAGCGACGACCATCTTCTTCTCTAACAGGCGCCTCGACTGGTGATTCAACCGACATCTCCATTTTGACCTTCTTCTCTGACAATCCGACAGTCCGACAGTCGTGAGCCGACAGGCTTCAAGCAAGTATCTCATTATCACTATTTTATTCCTTATTTCTTTTTTTGCCTTATATGCTCTTACTGTGAAGTACTGAAATATATTTTCTTATTTATATATGTATCATGTTTTAGATGTGTATTGGTTGTAGATATGTCTAATAAGTTAGATTTGATTATTCTCTGTATTACAAAATTTTTTTCTTCAAGTTTTTAGGTCCGCCCACACAGGAAAACATTCCTGCATCCGCACTGCCTTCAGCTAACTGCGACAGTAGCTTAATCACGATAATGCACGGGGGCCCCATGCCCCGCGCGACGTCATGTCGACCACGACAATGTCCTGACGCGACGGTACTTCCGTCACTCGCAAATCCCTAAAGGGTTCGTTCGTTTGCACGGAATTGAGCTCATGGAATTGAAATTTAAGATCTAATTCCAATTCTGTCGTTTGTTTACTCGCTTGACATTGAATTTGAATTTTAATAAATTCCGTGGAATTCATTTTGAACTAAAGACAACTCTTTACAATCTATACAAGAATTGGATAATTCCGGTCGAGATAGTTTTTTAAGCTAAGCTCGCGATTTTCGCCCGAGAGTGCATGTTGCCGCAAGGGCGCGCGTTATTCGTCCAGGAGCCTGTTTTCGCGGAGGCGCGCATTTTTCATCACGGCGACGTTTTTTTCACTGGGGCGCGCCTTTTTCGCCCGAACGTGATTTTTTTCCCCGGCACAAATTTTCACCCAGGCGCAAATTTTCGCTCGGGCACGATATTCGCTCTGGCGCAATTTTTTCGCCCGGGAGCGATTTTTTTTCGCCACAGCACGATTTTTTCTCCCGAGAGCGATTTTTTCACCCGACCGCACTATTTTCGCCCAACCACAAATTTTTGCCCGGGCGCAAATTTTCACCGAACAGCACTATTTTCGCCCGGCCGCGAAATTTTTGTCGGACACGATTTTTTGGCTGCGCATGATTTTTCGCCCGGGCGCGATTTTGTCGCCCGGACGCGTTTTTTTTCGCACGGGCGGGCGATTTTTCGCACGGACGCGAATTTTTGCCCGAGGTATTTTTCGCCCCGGGCGCGAATTTTTCGCCCGGACGCGAATTTTTGCCCGGGCGCTATTTTTTCACCCGGACGCCAATATTTCGCCCAACCGTGCTTCTTTCGCCCTGGCGCGATTTTTCGCACGGACGCGAATTTTTTGCCATGCTGCGCTTTTTTCGCCCGAGCATGAGTTTTTCGCTCGGCGCGAATTTTTTCGCCTAAGCGCAATTTTTAGGCTCAAGTGAAATTTTTCTCCAGGGCATGATTTTTCGTCGGGGAGCATTTTTTTCGCCAGGACCGCTGACGCTAAATTTTTTACCCAAACTTGTTTTTTCGTTGGGCGCGCTTTTTCCACCCGAGGGCGATATTTTGCTCTGGCGCATTTTTTTGCCCGCACGAGATTTTTTTTCGCCCGAAATTTTTTTTTTCCCCGGGTGCGATTTCTCCACCGGACTTAAAATTCACGCTCGTGCGTCAAAAATGCCCGAGCGACAAAATCGCGCCCGAGAGAGAAAATGCAATCAGGCGAAAAAATCGTGGTCTTGTGGAAAAATTACGCCAGTGAGAAAAAATCGCACTCGTGAGAAAAAATCAGGCCGAGTGAAAAAATCTCACCCGGGCGAAAAAACTCACGCCCGGACAAAAATATCACTCGCGCGCGAAAAATTCGTTGCTATAACATACATTTGTTATAGTAATTTCTTCATAATATTTTAATTTCTTATTTTGAATTTTATTTTAAAAAGAGCAAAATAATTGATCAATTACACAATATTCAACAATATTTTTTATTAGGCGAACACTAAAATTGAAATAAGTCACCAATATTTAATTCCACAATATTTACCGATATTCAATTTCAATATCGAATTTCTATTCCGTGCAAACGAACGGACCCTAAATGTTGTACAAGAGTTTGTGAGCACATATTTTAATTATGAGCTGTAAAATCTTAAAATAAGTAGAATATTTTTTCCTTTTAATATAGTATAAATGCATCAAAATAATTAATATTGAGAGAGAAGAACTAGATAAAAACCCATGTTACTAAGGCTTCATTTGTTCGGCGGTGGCGGATCGATCCGGCGGTGGAAACGGAGTGTTTGAAACGGAGGGGGGAGGTGGCTGCTCCAAACAGAGCTTTTTGGGGCGTTTCTCAAGGCGGGCGGGTGGAAAAGGAGCAAACGCCGTCGGAGGTTCATTTGTTTACCCGCCTTCCGGCGGCGTTTGCCCAAAACGGAGCACCGAATCGCCCCAAACAAATAGAGCCTAATTGAGAACTAAATGTGATTGTATAACTAATGAAAAAAATTATTACTGCAATTATATAAAAAATGAAATGCACATCCAGTGAATTACGTCGAGAAACATGCTAAGGATCCATGCTTTTATTTTGCAACAGTTAGCTGGCAATTCACATTATGATAATTACGTATTTTATGAGAGAAACAAAACACATTAAATTTGACTGTCGCTATGTTCAGAGAGCATATGTAGACCTCAATGCCGCCACCGCCCATCCACATTCAAAACCCCGACCGCAAATTTTTCACCAAAGAGCTTGCCAAATCTTAGTTTGTTTTCCCGCTGAGAAAGTTGGGCATGTTATCCAGTTATCCTCTTTAAATTTTGCATTAATTTTTTTTCTTTACTTTTTTTCTTATTTTCGCAAAGCTTTTTGAGGGGTTATAAATTGATTTCATTAACAAAAATATTCATTTTAACTCATATTAAAATTTAGAAATAATAATTATGAAGAGAATTACTCAATTATATGATTTTATTTCAATAAGAACTATTTCAAAATTATGATTTCTATGATGCTAGAAATTAATTTTTGGTTTTCTTTTTCATTTTGTTGGCTTTATCTCATCTCTCTAGATAGACCTCAAGTCGCCCCTAGATCTATTCCTAAGTCTAGTCGTCTAACTCACAAGACTAATTCTGCTCTAAGTCGCAAACGGACTAGTCGCCATCATACAAACTAATTTCTCTAAAGTCAAAAAAAGAATCACCAAAAGAAACTAGATTACAAGAGATACGAAATAAATTTTCTATAATAAAAACTCCTATAGGAAATCCGAAGGCGAAGACACAAAGTGATCAGTGTTGTTGTCATGTTTGTGCTTCGTGAAGGATAAGCGTTGATGAACTCCGCCTTTAAATTCTTCTTTTATTCAAGAGTACTAAGGGGTGGTTTTGGACGCCTGGGATGGGGCTCCATAAAAGCATATTCGGAGTTACAGAGCGAGAAAGATCGAGCGACACTTAGAATAGAGTCTATTTGCTGTGGAAGACGCTCGAAACATCCGGAGGAAAGTGTAAGTGGAACTTACTCTCTGTTGTCCCCAGCTAGGTATATATATGACTAAACCTAGGGTTTAATACGCGCAAAGCCCCCAAGCCCGTTATTCGTCCGAATATACACTTACAATCTCCTCCTATATTCGTGACAAATAACAGTGACGTTTTGGGGTGCTGGAGTGTAGACAAAATAATAATTCAAACTAAGCAAAACACTCTGAACAGATCATACTAATAAAACAAAATAAAGATTTTTGCCTCAACGGCAAACCAACACACAGATGCTGTCCAAAACCATAGTCTGAATAATTATTACAAAACAAAGACATGAATTAAACGTTTGATGATTCTACTCATCTAGTAGATCATCGTCATCTATGTCCAGGTCTACAGCTCCTCTAAAATCTTCATCGTATCCTGCAAGGAATTTCATGAGTCAGACTCTATGAATTCATAAACATATGCAGTAACATTTAAAGTAAACTAACTCTTACTAAATGAGCTTAGCACTTCTAGTAACGGTGAAGTAACTCTGTTAGCATCTCATCCAGTCTAACTAGTACTGGTCATGTTACCTTACTCATTACGGATCACTATGTGCCTCACCAACACATGTGAGCACACATCACGTGCAACATTATCAAATGTGGAATAATGTGATGTGACCAATAATGTTTAGGTTAACATTTACAACGACTTTCAATTCCCAGTTGAATAACTCTTGAATCAACTTACAATGAGAAGACGTTAGTTTATCAAGTGTGGAATAACCAGCATCCAACCACTTGGGTTTTCATCAAGAAATTATTTGGGGTTTTCAGTCTGTTACTATTTAGATGCTTGAATGTTAACAGCTATAGGCTCGTACGTGTCAAAACATAAACGTTGGAGGAAAGTTTCATATTCCTATGAACTTTAATCTCATTTCCCCCGATGTTTTGATTGTGAGAGCTCTATTTAATCCTTTAGTAAGGGCGTCTGCAACATTATCTTTTGACCTCACATCAACGAGGTTCACAATCCCTTGACTCGTAAGGGAGGTCAACCAGGCTTGTTTCATCCGTAGTTGCCTTCTTTTGCTATTGAACAACGTGTTCGTAACAATCGTTTTAGTAGCTTGATTGTCGCAGTAAACTGCAACAGAACTCAGTTTCAGGCTCGACAGTGGAATGTCCATCACCAAATCTCTTATCCACTCTGCTTCTTCACCAGCTGAAGCTAGAGCATACAGTTCGGATTCCATAGATGAGAGTGCAATGCACCACAGTCTCTTGGACTTCCAGGCTACAGCTGCTCCTCCTAGTGTGAAGAGGAATCCACTAGTGGACTTGCTGTCGTTTACTTCTGAGCACCATGATGCATCAGAATATCCTTCCAGAACTGGAGGATGACCACTATAATATAAAGCATACTGTCGGGTGTGCTTTAAGTATCGCATCAGCCTATCGAGGGCATCCCAATGGTCTTGTCCAGGATTGCTAGTGAACCGACTTAACATGCCGGCCGTAAAGGCTATGTCAGGTCTCGTACAGACCATAACGTACATGAGGCTACCAAGCAGTTTAGAATAATCTAACTGTCGAACCGCAGCTCCATCATTGGGCTTTAAGCGGTTAGAATAATCGTATGATGTCTCAGCCGCTTTACGTTCACTGTATCCCCACATGTCCCACATGGACTGGATGTAGTGGCTTTGACTTAGGGAAATGCCATGTTTCCCAAAGCTCACTTACATACCTAGTATAATGTCAACTACACCGAGGTATTTAATGCTAAACGTCTGCATTAGTTCTGACTTAACGTCATCCACCACGGATTGATCAGAACCAAGAATCAGCATATCATCCACGTACAAACATATTATAGCGACTTTGTCTGATCTATGACGTATGTAAAGACATTTGTCCGAGAGACTCGACATGAATCTCATGTTCTTTACAGTATAGTCAAACTTCTCATGCCATAATTTCGGTGCTTGTTTCAATCCGTATAGCGACTTTAAAAGCTTACAGACCTTGTTTTCATGACCGTCTACAATGAAACCTTCAGGTTGACTCATGTAGATCTCTTCGGTCAGATCTCCGTTCAAGAATGCAGTCTTAACATCCATTTGATGAACTACAAAGTTCTCAATGGCCGAAATAGCAAGAAGAGCCTAATGGTTGCTAAGTGACACACGAGTGAGTATACATCAAAATAGTCTACTCCGCTTACTTGTGTGAAACCTTTAGCCACCAGGCGTGCTTTATACTGAGCTACGCTACCATCGGATTTAGCTTCCTTTTCAGAACCCACTTGCACCCTACAGTTTTAGCCCCATATTGGCTTATCAACTAACGTCCAGGTGTCGTTCTGAAGGAGAGAGTTCATCTCATCCTCAATAGCTTCTTTCCAGAGTAGGGAATCCATTGATCTCATCGCTTGCTTAAAGGTAGATGGATCATCCTCAACGTGGTAGTGACAAAATCACTACCGAAGGTTCTGGGGGTTCTCTCTCTCACTGAAGTCCTCTTAGACTCTAGGCCAGAGTTATCTACCGGAACAGAATAGGAGGTGCTCAGATCTTCCTCAGTAATAGTTGCTTGCATACCTGGGATCGTTAAGTTCTTATCTTGAGGAATTTATCCTCGAAGAACACTGCATCCCTAAATTCGATGATGATATTATTAGAAATATCAAGGAACCTATCTGCAGCACTATCTTCAGCACAACCTAAGTAGACACATGTATTAGTCCTAGGTCCAACCTTAGACCGTCTAGGGTCAGGAACCCTGACATAGGCTATACAACACCAGGTCTTAAGTCTAGTTAAAGACGGGGGGTCGCTTAAACCAAAGCTCGTAGGGTGTAACCTCTAACTTAGCATGAGGAACTTTATTCATAATGTGATTCGCAGTCAAGACTGCTTCTCCCCAATAAGCGGAAGGCATGCCTGCAGTGAGCAACATAGAGTTCAACATCTCTGTTAACGTTCTATTCTTACACTCGGCTATGTCATTAGATTGGGGGGAGTAAGGATCAGTGGTTTCTGCTATGATGCCCTGTGAAGCAAGAAAGCATCTGAACTCACTGGACATATATTCTCCTCATCTATCACTCATAAATCTCTTTATTTTCATGCTTAATTGGTTTTCTACCCTGGTTTTGAAAAGACAAAACTTTTCAAATGCTTTGTCTTTAGTTTTAAGCAACGAAATATGACAAAACCTTGTGTAGTCATCTATGAACGTGATCATATACTTCCTTCCACCTCTAGTGACAAAACTCTTAAAGTCACAAATATCAGAATGTATAAGCTCAAGAGGTGTTGTGCTCCTATTAACCGTCCCAAAAGGTTTCCTAGTGATCTTAGTCTGAGCACACACTTCACATTTTCTAAGAGGAGACTTAGTGTCTAATGTGATCTTGTGAGTTCTAGCGACTTGGAACATTTTCCTGTAGTTTACGTGTCCTAGTCTCTCATGTATAGTCCTAGGCTAACTAAATTCAATTGAACTTGTTGCACTACCTCATTTGCTAGACTCAGACGGTACATCCTATTTTGGACGTAGGCACATCCAAAGTAGTGAGAGTTAACTGACATAGTCACTCTACCGCTACAGAAGGTAATTGACATACCAGCATCACACAACAAACTAATAGACACTAAGTTAACAGATAAAGAAGGAATAAATTTTACGTTCTTTAAAATTAAAGACTTACCTGAGGAGAGCATCAGAGTTGCGTTCCCCACCTTCAATACGTCAGCTGTTCCTCCATCTGCTACAGTCACTGATTCCTTTGCATTCTTCAGCCCTGTCAAGAGATTAGCATTGTTGCAAACATGACACGTTGCCCCAGAATCCAGGAACCACTCTGTGCTGGCTTGCTCGTGTCCGACCATGGCAACAAAGTCGGATGGCTCAGCTTGACTAACTAGATGGGCCTGGTTGCCCTCTTGTGGTGCCTTAGTTCTTTCCTTCCTCGGTAACTTGCAGTCAGATGCACAGTGTCCCCACTTGTTGCAGTTAAAACATTTACCCTTAAATTTCTTAGAGGGTCTACTCGGTCCTGCAACCTGAGGGCTACTACGAGACGGTTTGGTCTTGTGAGGGGGAGGAGCACGCTTAGAGCTTGAAATCATGTTGGCAGCAGCCTTCTGCTTGCCAACAGCTTCCAAGGTGTGCTTTACCCTGTTCTCATCCTCAATACGTATGAAACGCTTGAGGTCACTCAGACCAACCTGCATCTTTTTGCGGTACATCTCCGTCTTGAAATTGTACCACGAGGAGGGCAACTTATACACAATTGTGCCCGCAACAAAACTATCTGGCAGACTAATAGACTCACTATGCAGGGAATCAACCAAGTTTTCAAATTCGGATACCTGAGGGAGAATGGCTTTCTGCTCGTCGAAGCTGAAGGAGTGGAACTTGTCCACCAGATGAGCCTTGGAGAGGTCCTCCTCCTGCTTGAAGTGCTCCTCCAGTGCTTCCCAGATCTCCTTAGCAGACTGCATTTTGATGTAGTTCTTGGCTAGGCTGGAGGAGAGGCAGTTCAGCAGGTAATCCCTGCAGAAGTCCTCATCTTTGACCCAATGCGCCTCATCTTCAGTCCCAGCAACGTCAGCACGAGTAGACTTGATGGTGTAGAAGACGTTCAGGTATTTCATCCTGAACTGGGTGTTCAACTTCCAATCGTTGAACTCTGAGGCCGTGAACTTCTCCAATTTGTTCATGTGCACTGGAGAGGAGAAGTTGGAGTTCCTCATTGCTTCACAGGAAATAGGCAGAGAGTAGAGAGGATCTCCACTGGATCGGCAACCTTGCCGGAAGAGTCAAGGTGTAACGCCCCGAAACTCAAAGGAGCAAAAGGGGGACGTTTTGGGCCAGTTTGGGTTCTGGCTGAAGGCACACGGCCTGGAACACGGGCGTGTCCCAGGGCGTGTCAAGCGCGTGTCGGCACTTAGCCGCGAAGTCGTCGAGATTTTCTCGATGATTCGCTGAGAATGGGCACACGGCCTGCGACACGGGCGTGTCGACCCGTGTCGACACTTAGCCGCGGAGTCGTCGAGTCATACTCGACGAATCGTTGAGAATGGGCACACGGCCCGCGACACGGGCGTGTCGACCCGTGTCGACGATCGTCCTGGGGAAGTCGTCGAGATTCGCTCGACGATCGTCGAGACAAGGCACACGGCCTAGGACACGGGCGTGTCCAAGGCCGTGTCATCCAGTCGTCGAACGTCACGCGACGAAATGTCGAGACCGTGTACACGGCCTGGGGCCCAGGCGTGTCAAAGTGACACGGGCAAGGACACGGGCGTGTCCTAGAACCCGTGTAGTGCTCGGGTTGAAAATGGGGAAAAATCTTGGGGTACACGGCCGGCCTCACGGCCGTGTCAGCTGGAACACGGGCGTGTCAGCTCGAACACGGGCGTGTTCGATACCCGTGTGTGGTTCCAGGAGATTCGATTTTGACGGCGAATGCGGCACACGGCCCTGGACACGGGCGTGTGCCAGGCCGTGTTCGGTCCAGATTAGGCATTTCAGCCCCGAATCAAAGCCGTTCGTTTTCTTAGGTTGAGATCCAATGGCTGGGGGTTGTTCCTGAAGGGATATACCCGTGAGTTGACTTAGAAATCCATCACTTTTCTTCACTTATCATCTCTCCAAGTCTTTAGTGAAAGAGGAGAGCCAAGAGTGGAAGAGGAGCTAGATCCGCCATTGTAGGAGCTTCGGAGCTCCGAATCGCAAGCCGACTCCGGATCCACGGAGGCAACGCTAGTGCGGTGATTTTCATCCGGATACTTTTCAATGGCGCCAAAGAGGAACTCAAGGGTAACGATCCTCATCTTGAGCACGAATAGCTCTCTTTCCTAGCATAAGAAGCCCGCTCTCGCGAGTTTGCGGAGAGTTGGAGGCGTTCCTTCGGGTAGATATGTGAAGTCCCCGATGTTTAGAGTCCGTATGCGAGAATGGACATAGGCATGATGTGTGAAGCCTACCCGGACATGTTAGTCTGGATCGGTGATGTTGCATTGCATAAGGCCGGAGAAGACTCCGTGCTATTGGTTGTTTTTTCGGGTTTTCTACGCGGTAGATTGCAGTAGGGAGCCTTGGGGACTAACCCAAAGGTGCACCCGGAAAACTGGGCGGATACGAGATCTTGCCAACTTGGTGGCCTGAGAGCCAACTTGAACATAACGGGGTTATGTGACTTGCGATAGAATGGGACTCGGAGGAAGTTTGACCCGCGCAAATGGCTTAAATTGTCATTGCGATGTGAGCACGGGTTAGATGGAACCGTACCCGCTTTATGTCGTTCGGTTAGAGAGACCTAAGGTTACGTGACACTCGCCGTTGGCATAGATGTGAGTCTTCGGCGGTCAATGGCTTGAATTGTCGTGACCCAGGCCAGGAAGACAAATTGCTCATAGGTTTGGCCGTCTAAGTGGCGGTGGTGAGTCCGGAATGTTAATGGCTTTAATTAACGTGACATCGACCGGTTCACCGAGAATGTGCCCTGAGTGCACGGGACGTGTGGCCGTACGAGCCAACGTCTGTGATGAAATGGCTATGGTTATATATATGGCTCGCTTATGCTAATGAAATGCAGGGAAGGAGCATCGCCGCCCCGAGTTGGGGGCGGGATCGTTATAATTTGGTCAGCATTGCTGACCGTTGCCTTGTTTTGCCACCGTGCGGTGGTTTGTTGCTTGCAGGTGCAGCTGGACCAAGCGGTCAATAGCGGGCTAAAGCCCTTTTTGCGAAGCTGGCCCTCGAAGGCCCAAGTAGAAGTGTTTACTGCTTTGTTCATGTATGACCGGCCTGCGTGCCATGGTTTGTAAATCATGTAATTTTCAAGTGAAACACTTTGTAAGGCCTTAAGGCCGGTTTTGAGTATTTTTGTATAACATTCCTTTTAGTATTAGTGGACATTCATGCTCCTATGCTGGGTTCTTGTTTACAACTCTTATAAACTGCTTCCACTAGAATGCTCTGTGTAGGACGTTGAGATTGGTTGGATGGTTTCCATACGTAACCACCCGGTCTGTCTGTGGTATATGGCGTCGGGCCCCGGCCGGACCTACTGCTATATACTATGCGACGGATAGGGGGTGTTACAATTTGGTATCAGACTACTGGTTTTGGTCGGGCTTAAAGTGAATTTGTGGGCGAATTCTTTTTAAGGGGTGGTGAGCACATTGTGTGCGTCATCGTTATAATGATAAAAAGAACCCATGAATGTCCACTTAGGAATGAAAATACTCGTGTTTGAGGAATCTACGTGTTCCTATAATTGCTGTTTGCAATTTATTTGGTCGCTTAACGGTGTTTTGTACCACTATAGGTGACCAGAAGTGGTGTTGGGCCGTCAAAACGCCGAGTTTCTGAGGCTAGTAGTGCACCGGATGTTTCTCCTGCAACACCTTTGTCGGCTGAAAATATACGATTGGTGGCTGAAGCGGTGTTGGCCGTGATTAATGCGCAGCCTGGAAGGCAAGCGCAGCAGCCCGCTCCCGTGATGGAGCAAGAACCTCTGCAAGAGGCTGAGCCGAGGAGGGTGGAGCAAGTGGTTGTAGAACCGGTAGTGCCAAGGAGGGCAACTGAGAGGCAGCTGAAGCATGTAATGAGCTTTAACCCTCCATTATTCACCCCAATCTCAGGCTGAAGACTGGCTCTCTAGGGTGAAGAGAGTCATGACGGCGATGGAGACGGAGGAGTGGCAAATGACCACCATCGCTACGTTCCTGCTGGACGGTGAAGCGAGGATGTGGTGGGAAGGATTGGAGCTGCATCATTTGAGAGGTAGACAACTGATAGACGTTCAGATGGAAGAGTTCTCGGGATTGTTCTTAGCAAGATACCTCCCTTCTACTCAGAGGATTTCAATGGAGAATGAGTTCCTGAAGTTGGTGCAGGGTGAGAGGAGCGTGGATGAATATCTCCACGAATTTACGCGGTTGAGTCGTTATGCTAGCTCCACCATCATGGATGAGGAGCGCAAGACTAATCGATTCTACGAAGGCTTGAGGGATGAGTTGAGACTGCTACTGTCGGGGCCAATGACGCAGGGTTTCTTAACCTTGGTAAATACTGCCCGGTCCTTGGAGAAGGACATGAAGAGCGTGCAAGCGAAGAAAAGCTTGGGTGAAAAGAAATCTGAGTTCAGAGTGCCGACTACTTCAAAGTCCGGCTATCAGAGGTCTTTCAAGAAGCATAGGACTTCGGGTCCAGCTCCTTCTGGCGCTTCTGGGGCGACTACGGGTCGGACCCCGGGCGCGTGCTTTACATGTGGAAAGACGGGGCATTTCGCCCGTGATTGTTGGAGCGGACGTCCTAAGTCCGAGAGGAGGCCGGGAGCTACTTATGAAGAGAAGGGAAAGACGGTGGAGTCGACCGCATCCCATTATGCTCCGGCCCAACCAAGGGTCTACAATCTTGGCCAACAGGAGGCCATTAAACAAGCTGATGTGGTGACAGGTACGATTTAATTTATAGCAAGTCAATTTCTTTATATGCTTGTTATGCACATGTTACCTTACCACTACTTGTTTAGGATTTGTATTGATTTGTGAAAATCCGGCACGAGCACTCTTCGATACGGGAGCTTCACACTCCTTCTTGTCCGAAGGATTTATATCACGCATCGGAGTCCCTTCTTCGATGGCGAAGGACAAGTTGGATGTGTTGTTGCCCAACGGGTGTTCGATGCGAGCGGATAGGATCTGGGATGTTAAGATTCGTATTGGGGAGCAGGAGTTCGACCTGCGGGCGTCTTTACTTCCATTAGTGGAGTTCGACGTCATATTTGGCATGGACTGGCTCTCGGAGCAGCAGACCCATATAGATTGCGGTAGCAAGGAAGTCAAGCTGGGAGCAAGTCGTGAGACGACTTTTACGGGCTTAAAGGGGTCGAGCAAGACGTTGATGTCTGCTCTTCAGGTGGTGAAGGCGGTTCGTGCCGGAGCAGAACTGTTCTTTACACTAGTGGAGGTTGCAAAGCCGAAGCCCGCTTTGGATTGTATTTCAGTGGTATCGGAATACCCTGATGTGTTCCCCGCAGATCTTCCTGGAGCCCCGCCTCAGCGGGAGATAGATTTTACGATCGAGCTAGTGCTAGGTGCAAAGCCTGTGTCACGATCTTCGTATCGGCTAGCGCCTAAGGAAATGGCGGAGCTGAAAGTTCAACTGTAAGAGTTGTTGGAGCAAGGGTATGTGCGCCCGAGTTCTTCACCTTGAAGCGCACCGGTCCTCTTTGTTAAGAAGAAGGACGGAAGCTTGAGATTATGTATTGATTATCGGGAGCTAAACAAGCTGACTGAGAAGAACAAGTACCCGATCCCTAGGATTGATGATCTTTTTGATCAGTTAGTCGGGTCGACGGTGTACTCGAAGTTAGATCTCAAGTCTGGGTACTATCAGCTGCGGATAAGGGAGAGTGATATCCCGAAGACAGCGTTTAGTACGAGATACAGACATTATGAGTTTACGGTCATGCCGTTTGGGCTGACTAATGCGCCGTCAGTATTCATGGATTTGATGAACAGGACGTTCAGGGAGTACTTGGACCATTTCGTGATCGTCTTCATCGACGATATTTTGGTGTACTCACAAAGTGAGGAAGATCACTTCAAGCATCTTTATTTGGTGTTGGAGACTCTAAGGAGAAATCAGTTGTATGCCAAGTTCTCGAAATGCGAGTTTTGGCTATCCTCAGTAGCGTTCCTCGGGCATATAGTGAGTGGAGAGGGTATTGCTGTGGATCCGGCGAAGATTATTGCGATACGGGAGTGGCCTGAGCTTGCTACGGTAGCAGAAGTCCGGAGCTTTTTGGGGCTTGCCGGCTATTATAAGCGCTTCGTAGAGAACTTCTCGCGGTTAGCGTTACCTCTCACAACTTTGACGAGGAAGGATCATAAGTTCGTTTGGACGCCGGAGTGCGCGCGAGCTTTTGAGGAATTGAAGTGTCGGTTGACCACGGCGCCTGTGCTGAGTTCGCCATGTGGAACCGAAGGCTATGAGATATATAGCGATGCTTCAGGCAGCGGTTTGGGTTGCGTGCTACTGCAGCACGGAAGCGTGATAGCTTATGGCTCGAGACAGCTAAAAGTGCACGAGAGGAATTATCCGGTCCATGACTTGGAGTTGGCGGCCGTGATTTTTGCCTTGAAGCTGTGGAGACACTATTTGTACGGTGTGAAGATTGATATCTACACCGATCACAAGAGCCTAAAGTACCTGATAGATCAGAAAGATCTGAAGATGCGGCAGCGTAGATGGATGGAGTTCCTGGGGGACTATACATTCAAGATCCATTACGTGCCTGGCAAAGGGAATGCGGTTGCGGACGCGTTGAGTCGCCGAGCCCCAGCTCAAGCCAATTGGCTATCGGTGCATGATGAGCGGTTGGTGCGGGAGTTGGAGGCGTTGGAGATTGTTTGTGTGGATAGACAATCAAGTGCTGAAGCAGTGCTGAATTGGACTGAAGTCCAATATGACCTCGCTGATCGGATTCGGCAGGCTTTGGATATGGATGCTCATATGAAGCAGTTCATGATAGAGGCCCTGGATGGGTCAAATTCCCAATTCGTCGTGGAGGACGGATTGCTTTGGAAAGACGGTCGTCTGTGCGTCCCAAGTGTGGGCAATTTACGAGTGGAGTTGTTGTACGAGGCGCACCATACTAAGTACTCGATTCACCCGGGGAGCACGGAGATGTACCGTGATATAAAGAAACTATTTTGGTGGCCGGGTTTGAAAAAGGATGTGGCGCTATACGTAGCGAAGTGCCAAACCTGCGCCTTGGTAAAGGCGGAGCGCCAAAAGCCGGGAGGATTTCTTAAGTCCTTGCCTATTCCGAAGTGGAAATTTGACGACATCTCTATGGACTTTGTGCACGGTTTGCCAAGGTCGCAAAAGGGGAACGACGCCATTTGGGTGGTTGTTGATCGATTAACGAAGGTGTCGCATTTTATTCCGCATAGGAAGGACGATCCGGTGGAGAAGCTGGCAAAGCTTTATGTGGATAATATAGTACGGATTCATGGTGTGCCCCGCAGCATCGTGAGTGACCGAGATGGGCGGTTCACGTCCAATGATTGGAGGCTGGTGCAGCAAATGTTGGGAACAAAGCTGAAGATTAGCACAGCCTTCCACCCACAAACGGATGGGCAGACCGAGAGGGTGAATAGAACCATGGAAGACATGCTTCGCATGTGTGTCTTGGATTTTGGAAAGCAATGGGAAGACCACCTTTATTTGGTGGAGTTCGCATACAACAACAGCTACCAAGCAAGTATTCAGATGGCGCCTTTCGAGGCCCTATATGGTAGAAGATGTCGCACGCCGTTGTCTTGGATAGAAACGGGTGAGTCAAAGTTGTATAAGCGATCGGAAGTAGAGGGTGCTACTTCTTTGGTGAGAACCATTCGGGAGAGGTTGCTTATCGCTCAGGACCGGCAAGCAAAGTACTATAATGCCAAGCACAGGAACGTGGAGTTCGCTGTGGGCGATTATGTATACTTGAAGATCAAGCCATTCAAGGGTGTCTCGCGGGTGCGGCGATTGAAAAAGCTAAGCCCAAGATACCTTGGACCATTTGAGGTTCAGGAGCGAGTTGGGGAAACGGCCTATCGGCTGAAGCTTTCAGTGGAGCTAAGTGGTTTACATGATGTATTCCACATTTCGGTGCTTCGGAAGGTGGTGCAAGAGCCTACGCAAGTGATCGCGGTTGATCAAGTGCTGGTGGATAGTGGGCTAACGACAAAGGTCAAGCCCGTGCGGATTGAGGACTCGGAGGTCAAGCGACTACGCAATAAAGAGATCAGGATGGTCAAGGTCCGGTGGGACAATTGCGGTCGTGATGAGCTCTCTTGGGAGCGAGAGCAGACTATGCTTGACGAGTATCCAGAGTTGTTCCGCTCAGGTATAAAATTTTGTTTTTTTGTATGTCTTTCCTTTATGTAATTTCGTGGGCAAAATTCTTTTAAGAGGGGGAGAGTTGTAACGCCCTGAAACTCAAAGGAGCAAAAGGGGGACGTTTTGGGCCAGTTTGGGTTCTGGCTGAAGGCACACGGCCTGGGACACGGGCGTGTCCCAGGGCGTGTCAAGCGCGTGTCGGCACTTAGCCGCGAAGTCGTCGAGATTTTCTCGATGATTCGCTGAGAATGGGCACACGGCCTGCGACACGGGCGTGTCGCAGGGCGTGTCGACCCGTGTCGACACTTAGCCGCGGAGTCGTCGAGTCATACTCGACGAATCGTTGAGAATGGGCACACGGCCCGCGACACGGGCGTGTCGCCGGGCGTGTCGACCCGTGTCGACGATCGTCCTGGGGAAGTCGTCGAGATTCGCTCGACGATCGTCGAGACAAGGCACACGGCCTAGGACACGGGCGTGTCCAAGGCCGTGTCATCCAGTCGTCGAACTTCACGCGACGAAATGTCGAGACCGTGTACACGGCCTGGGGCCCAGGCGTGTCAAAGTGACACGGGCAAGGACACGGGCGTGTCCTAGAACCCGTGCAGTGCTCGGGTTGAAAATGGGGAAAAATCTTGGGGTACACGGCCGGCCTCACGGCCGTGTCAGCTGGAACACGGGCGTGTCAGCTCGAACACGGGCGTGTTCGATACCCGTGTGTGGTTCCAGGAGATTCGATTTTGACGGCGAATGCGGCACACGGCCCTGGACACGGGCGTGTGCCAGGCCGTGTTCGGTCCAGATTAGGCATTTCAGCCCCGAATCAAAGCCGTTCGTTTTCTTAGGTTGAGATCCAACGGCTGGGGGTTGTTCCTGAAGGGATATACCCGTGAGTTGACTTAGAAATCCATCACTTTTCTTCACTTATCATCTCTCCAAGTCTTTAGTGAAAGAGGAGAGCCAAGAGTGGAAGAGGAGCTAGATCCGCCATTGTAGGAGCTTCGGAGCTCCGAATCGCAAGCCGACTCCGGATCCACGGAGGCAACGCTAGTGCAGTGATTTTCATCCGGATACTTTTCAATGGCGCCAAAGAGGAACTCAAGGGTAACGATCCTCATCTTGAGCACGAATAGCTCTCTTTCCTAGCATAGGAAGCCCGCTCTCGCGAGTTTGCGGAGAGTTGGAGGCGTTCCTTCGGGTAGATATGTGAAGTCCCCGATGTTTAGAGTCCGTATGCGAGAACGGACATAGGCATGATGTGTGAAGCCTACCCGGACATGTTAGTCTGGATCGGTGATGTTGCATTGCATAAGACCGGAGAAGACTCCGTGCTATTGGTTGTTTTTTCGGGTTTTCTACGCGGTAGATTGCAGCAGGGAGCCTTGGGGACTAACCCAAAGGTGCACCCGGAAAACTGGGCGGATACGAGATCTTGCCAACTTGGTGGCCTGAGAGCCAACTTGAACATAACGGGGTTATGTGACTTGCGATAGAATGAGACTCGGAGGAAGTTTGACCCGCGCAAATGGCTTAAATTGTCGTTGCGATGTGAGCACGGGTTAGATGGAACCGTACCCGCTTTATGTCGTTCGGTTAAAGAGATCTAAGGTTACGTGGCACTCGCCGTTGGCATAGATGTGAGTCTTCGGCGGTCAATGGCTTGAATTGTCGTGACCCAGGCCAGGAAGACAAATTGCTCATAGGTTTGGCCGTCTAAGTGGCGGTGGTGAGTCCAGAATGTTAATGGATTTAATTGACGTGACATCGACCGGTTCACCGAGAATGTGCCCTGAGTGCACGGGACGTGTGGCCGTACGAGCCAACGTCTGTGATGAAATGGCTATGGTTATATATATGGCTCGCTTATGCTAATGAAATGCAGGGAAGGAGCATCGCCGCCCCGAGTTGGGGGCGGGATCGTTATAATTTGGTCAGCATTGCTGACCGTTGCCTTATTTTGCCACCGTGCGGTGGTTTGTTGCTTGCAGTTGCAGCTGGACCAAGCGGTCAATAGCGGGCTAAAGCCCTTTTTGCGAAGCTGGCCCTCGAAGTCCCAAGTAGAAGTGTTTACTGCTTTGTTCATGTATGACCGGCCTGCGTGCCGTGGTTTGTAAATCATGTAATTTTCAAGTGAAACACTTTGTAAGGCCTTAAGGCCGGTTTTGGGTATTTTTGTATAACATTTCTTTTGGTATTAGTGGACATTCATGCTCCTATGCTGGGTTCTTGTTTACAACTCTTATAAACTGCTTCCGCTAGAATGCTCTGTGTAGGATGTTGAGATTAGTTGGATGGTTTCCATACGTAACCACCCGGTCTGTCTGTGGTATATGGCGTCGGGCCCCGACCGGACCTACTGCTATATACTATGCGACGGATAGGGGGTGTTACACAAGGCAGCGGGGAAGAGGCGATCGTCGACTGGAAGAGGCGATCGTCGACTGGAAGAGGTGATCGACGATCGGGAAGAAGCGATCGACGACTGGGAGAAAGCGATCGACGACTGGGAAAAACAATCGTCGAACGCTGGGCGATCGTCGAATGGGAAAGCGCAATCGTTGAGCGCTGGACGATCGTCGAACGTCGACCGGGAATCGTCGAACGTCGACCGGGGGACGATCGTCGAACGTCGACCGGGAATCGTCGAACGTCGACCGGGAAACGATCGTCGAACGTCGACCGAGAATCGTCGAACGTCGATCGGGAATCGTCGAACGTCGACCGGGAATCGTCGAACGTCGACCGGGAAACGATCGTCGAACGTCGACCGGGAATCGACGAACGTCGACCGGGAAACGATCGTCGAACGGGCGATCGTCGAACGCGAACCCTGGTTCTGCGACATGGAAGACGCGACGGCGAGCTATTTGTTCAGCGGCGACGAACGCTACAGCGAGCCCAAGCAGGCGGCTTCAAGGGGACGCGAAAGTCCCAGGATCTATCGACGATTAGGATGCGGAGAACGGCGAACCCTTTGTTCCGCGAAAGCGAACGCAACGGCGAGCCCTTTGTAGGCGGCTTATAGAGCGACGACGTCATTCTTCACTCCTTCGTTCTCCATCGACGAAGGAAGCAGGAGGCGAAGAAGAACAGTCGCGAAAAAAGCCAAGGAGAACGGCGACGACTATCGGGAATGAAGGCGAACCCTAGAATCGCGAACGAGCGCCAGAGGGAACTGTTTCGAGAATGTGGAAGGCGCTCGAAACATCCGGAGGAAAGTCTAAGTGGAACTTACTCTCTGTTGCCCCCACCTAGGTATATATATGACTAAACCTAGGGTTTAATACGTGCAAAGCCCCCAAGCCCGTTATTCGTCCGAATATACACTTACATTTGCTACCGTCAGTGGTGGAACCTAATGCCTTGAGGTATCTTTAGAAAGGGATGCATTTTTTCATATTTTAGGCAATAATCTATTGCGACATGATAAGGTTGTCACGTCGCGATAAGTGAAGTATTGATCCCCCCAGAATTCAATTTTCTGCTCCATTCGGCTCCTCAATCGGCATGATTATTGTTCGGGTTGCCAATCCGCCACACGTACTGGGGGAAGGGGGAAGTAGTCAGCGTACCCGAGAGAAGATGAGCTCTTCCACTCGTGTAGAGGTCTGGTCTACGACAAGAATCCTCTCGGGGTCTTCATCATACTCGAGGGGGAAAGTAGCCGGCATGCCATAGGGGATCTGAGCTCTTCCACTCGTGTAGAGACATAATGTACAACAACACTTTTCTGGTCTTCATCATACTCGTGGGGGCAAGTTGCAAGCGTGTTGGAGGGGAGCTGAGCTCTTCCACTCGTGCAGAGGTCTGGTCTATGACAACAACACTCTCTCGGGGGGGGGGGGGGGGGGAGCAAGTGTGTAGAAGGGGAGCTGAGCACTTCCAATCCTGTAGAGGCTGGGTATACAACAACAACACTATCGAGGCCTTCTTTATACTCGAGGGGGAAGTAGCCGACGTGTTAGGGAGGAGATGAGCTCTTCCACTAATGTAGAGGTCTGGTCTACGACAACAACATTCTCGAGGTTTTCATCATACTACCACTTCGAAGGCTCGACCATCGCGTGACATCATTCCATTTCACTTTACTTCAAAATGAACAAACATCACGACGGTTATAAAGAACAAAATTCAACAATGCATGGGGCAATTTCAAAAAATCTTATGACATGATTGAGGATAGAAGCGATTTAGGTTATCTGTACTCTAGGTTTTTTCGAGTGACTCCCCATTGGAGTTTTGTAGCTGATACTCTTCGATCTTCATTTCTTCTAGGATCATGAAGAGACCTTCCCAACTTAGATGGAGTTTTTCGACCACGACTGATCTTCCTATGACATCCACCTTCTTGAGCAATAGGACTCCCTTCTCGAATTTCTTGACCTCGATGTGTTTGTGGAAGTATCTATCCATCATGTCCTTGACCTCTTCTTGGTGATTCGTCGCCGGATCACAAAGCTCCTCGATGAAATATAACGAAATATATTGCACTTTCTCGTTCTCTAACCTCCACTTATCGTCACCGGTACTCGAACTGGGAGTTGTCCTCAAGACACACAAAATGATGGGAAGATGCTCCACCAAGTTCTCTTCAAGTACTCTGCCTTTTCTTCAGTAGTTGATAATGAACTTGTTGTTTGCTTCCATGACCACCACTTATAGGGTGGTGAATGAATTGAATGCGGAGTGTAGATTGATCCCCAATTGGCTGCAGAAGTTCATAAGCTCCAAGATGACGAACTATGACTCATCTGTAATGACGACGAGAGGTAATATAAATCTGCAGATGTTCTCTCCCCAAATAGAGTTTTCCACCACTTGTGAGGTTGTCTTTGACATTGCTTTCACCTCTATCCACTTGGAGAAATAGTCAATCATCACCAGAAAGAACTTCATATGACCACTTGCCCGATGGAATGATCTTATGAAGTCCATTCCCTAAATTGTGAATGGCCACATGGTCGTGATCGACCAAAATTGTTGAGTTTGCTACAGTTGAAGTGGGACATAGAATTGGCACATTTGGCACCTTCTGACAAACTACTTCATATCCCTACTGAAAGCGGTCGACGTAAACACCCAATGACTCTTAAGGTCCTTTCTTGACAAGAAAAAGAGTCTCTGACCCCTTCATCCTTTTCTTCAATGTTGCAAAGTGCAACAAAAATCCTTGTGTAGGTCCTTAAAGATATAAATCGAACTCGATGGAAGCTGGTGGAACCAGTGCTTGGTCTTCCCGTTGAAGGAGATGGTGAACAACCTAGACTTAAAGACATTCTCCATCTGCCAAATCGAGACAACGTTCTTTAACCACTGCAAATACTGAACGATATTATATTTCCTCGATTAATAGTTCATTGCAGGCTCTCTAAACCCCTATAGCACTAGGGAAGATAGAATTAACTCGCAAAACAGGCTCTCCTATCCGAACTGGTGAGCTGGAAGAACTTGCTTTCTGAGTAGCGAGTTCCTGTCGGGCTTGTGAAGAGAACTCCCGCATGTAGAGTGTGATCCTCTTCATCAGTTGCAACTTCTTTATCGGGTCGTCTTTGCGGTCCCCTTAGCCCGACAAGATGATTGTTGGCGGATGCTAAAGCTCCACTTCGTTGACAAGCACGAGCATGGCTCGCAAAATTTCCTTCGTTGATTTTTTGAACACCGCAAAGTAGCTCCGAGTTATGAACTCAGGGTGATTTGCTTCGCCGTACAATCTATCTTGGCGTGGTGCCAATCCAACCACGACATGTCTAGAATGAGATCAAATTCTGGGATTCCAAACACAGTTGCAGGGGTTTCGAAAGGTTTTCCTTCAATGTATGCTTCCAAGTCGCACTTGGCGGACGATGTCATCTCAGAGCCATCTGGAAGACGTACTCTCCGTGTAATACCGGTGAAGTATTGTACTACTTCTAGGTTTTAATAAAGTCCGCCGAAAAGAATGAGTGGGTGACACCAGTATCAAATCGAGTATAAGCTGGTTCCCTACTAACAATCACGGTGCCTAAGTATCAATTAATAAGACTCAAGCTGGACTCCTAGAACGACTTAGGCAATTGAAGAGAAATGCTTATAAAATATTAACCAAATCATGATATACCTGCAATCACCTCCTGAGGTTTCCGCTCCTGCGCCATATCCAGCGCAAACATTTGCTCTCGAGCAAGTCTAGGATTCCTTCCTCGTGGTCCTTGTCCTCGACCACGCACGTGTCCCCGTCCTCGTGGAGATGCCGAAGGAAGAGCAGGGGGTACATCTCCACCTAGTTGTAGGCAATAGCTCCGAATGTGGCCCAGTTGATTGCATTGGAAGCAAACTCGCTCATGTTGCTCCCTAGGTTGCACGTACAGTTGCTGCGGTGGAGGTAATGCTGGTTGTGGGGCCGGACGCTCCATTCTAAAATTCTGACGGAAATGACCTTCACCTCTATTGTTTCCTCTTCCTCTATTGTACTGCCTCCTTCTATAACTGGGGCCTGCTTCCATTACGCCATCGGCTGATCTCTTACCACTTCCCAAATGATCCGCCTCCAGCCTTTTCGCCATATCGATGATCTCAACCAAACTTGAGTCTGCTATAAATAAAAGGGCTTGCTATAACATCCCGACTTTTATTGGGCCACCAGAGCCCTAGTGGGCCCAATAAAAGTGGCCCGAACCCTACCCATGACTCGGTGGGAGATAACCCTAGGCAGGAAATAGAGCTAGAGAACTCTGAATTGAGTTTTGTCAGTTCCTATGACCTCGTGTAGTCGATACGAGTGCATCATAACTCGTTCAGTTGGACCTTGAGGTCATATAGTGGATGTGACCATTCCTCGTAAAATACAACGAGAGCGAGATTTTGGATATCGAGCTAGAGAACTCCGAATTGGGTTCTGTCGATTCCTGTGACCTTATATAACCTAGACGGGTGCATCAGGACCCGTCGTATCACAATCCGAGATCTAACGACAGATTTAGACACTTCGACCATTTTAGCGCGCTGCGACGCGCAAATTTTGGACTTTCGCCAAAAAGACACCGATTCAACCCCAGTCAGTGGCGTTGGACTCGTGTGGTCAATACGAAGTCAACGAAAGTCGTCTCAGTCAATTTCGACGACAATTGGTCAACTCGTGGTCAAATCAAGCATAGTCGTACACCGAAAAGCGTACGCACACCAATTATGACACGACACCCGAACTTTGACACGACCCCGATGACTTGGACCTACTTTGACTTTGACCAACAAGGGGGGACCCACCCTAGGGTTGACTTGGTCAAACCTCCCTAAAAACCCCATTTTTGGATTTTTCTCCAAATAGGGGCCCACCTCCTCTCCATAGGTCGATAGTCCTTGCCCCCCTCACTCTCCTTTGGGCCCCCAACCAGCAAGCTCCACCTTAGGACAAGTGGAGGCCCACCACTACCTCTCCTCTCCTCTCTTTCTCCCTCTCTTATTAAAAGCCCAAGCCCATAAGGGCTTAGCCTTTTTTCCCCACATGGGGGAAATGTTGGGGCCTCCAGCTGTCCTTAGACAGCTGGAGGGTGGGGATTAATCCATCCCTAAGAAGGGATTAATCCCACATTGGCTAGGGTATGAGACCCCCCCCCAAACCAATAAAAGACCCCCTCTCCTCCTCTCCCCCTCAAGACCTCTGAGCAAACCCTCCCCCCTGCCCAACCTCTGCAGGAGCCTAGGTGGCCGGAAAAAGGCAAGCTAAGGGAATCCTCCGCCTCCACCGCCGCCACCTTGGCATGGCCGACCAGGCCGGCCCCTCCCGAGCCCACCAGACCCAAGTGGAAACCTTCTCCCTCCCCCTTCCCTATTCTGGACGTCCTGCATGTCGCTCCCGGCGGCCGGAGCGCCGCCGGCGCCACCCGAGCCATGCTCCAGGCCGGGTGGTGCCCAAGGCGGAAAGTCCCTCCCCCAGCGCCGGTGGTGGCACTGGGGGAGTGCTAGACCATTGGGAGCGGCGACCCCCAGCGGTGGAGAGCCAAAAAATATGGCTCCGGCGGCACCCGCAAAAACCGAGCAAAGATCTGTTTAGAGCATGTAGCGGTGACCGACGATGTAAGGCCGTCGGACCACCGCTGGCGAGAAGCCCAACCCCCGGTGCACCGGCCGGGGGTTGGGCGGTAGGCGGCCAACCGCCCGCGGAGCGGGGGTAGTGCAGTGGCGCCGGGAGCAGAGCCCCCGCCACCCCAGGCTCTCGGATTAAGTTTTCCGGCGGCGGCCGACGGCGCCAGGCCGTCGGACCACCACCTAGAGGATCGCCGACCCCCAGTGAGTAGATTGGGGCCGGCGACGGTGGCTGGCAGATGCTGGCCGGTGGTGGTGGAGGTTGCAACCCTCCACACCGCCGGGAAGCACAACGGCCGTCCGATCTCAAGATGAGATAGGACGGCCCTGATTTTCTTATTCCCCGCCCCGCCTCAGCATCTGCGCCCCCCACAGCGGATTCGCGACCGATCCTCTGTGGGGACAGAAGGGCGAAACGCGTCCTGCGGCTCAATCTCAGCTGCAGGATCAAACTGATCTGCTATAGGCAGACCAAAATCAAGGGCAGAATTTTGTGGATTTTTTTTGGGCAAAATCTAGGCTTCTAAGAGAAAAATGGCCAACATGAAAAATATTCCCCATGATGAGGGCTTCCTCCACAAATATTTTGAGAATTTTTGGAGTTGATTTAGTATTTTTAAAGTCAAAATAAATTTTATTTGGCTAAATTAAAAACCCAAAATACTTTGAAAAATTATAAAAAAAATTACTAAACTCATTCTAGGCCCTCCTAAGGGTTGTATCAAAATTTAAGGTCATAGGGATAGGTTTTGATATTTTTCCTAAAATTTGGAAGCCTTGGGTCGCGCTCGGAACATTTTCCGCTCTTTTTCCCTCGAAGGTGGAAATTGGAGCGCGCGACCACCCCCCTTTATAATCAAATAAGTAATTCAATACATATCCAGTCTCGTACTGGTCAAGCTTATTTCCGTACCACTCCAGTCTCGTACTGGTCAAGCTTATTTTAGCACTCTCAATTCAGTACATCTCTAGTCTCGTACTGGTCAAGCTTATTTTAGTAATTTCAATTCAGTACAACTCCAATCTCGTACTGGTCAAGCTTTTTTCAGTACCACTCCAGTCTCGTACCGGTCAAGCTTATTTTAGTACTTTCATTTCAGTACCACTCCAGTCTCGTACTGGTCAATCTTATTTCAGTACTTTCTATGCAGTACTACTCTAGTCTCGTACTAGTCACATTTCATTCCAACGCTTTAAATAGGCAGCATAAACACAGCACTTGTCCTCATTGCAATTTACTATTATAATCCTGGGTCCTGCTCTGACTAGCAGTCGTCCTTAAAGTTGAGCCTTAATTGGGGATAACTGGAGTTGAAATAGTCCTCCAAGTCTAGCTCCAAATAATGCGCTCCCACACTCCTTGTTGAAAGTAGAGCTAAGTGCTGACGCCCGAAGTCTAAAGCCTAGTAGGGCAGGCTGACGTAGACCCAGTGTATGTTATGATTGCCTTTTGTTTGATTATTTGTAAATTGTTTGCGGTAAAATAGTGGCAGGTCAATCCCTCTCGCATACCTTTCGTACCGGTATGGGAAGGTCGACGACTCAAGGCGACAGGGAGATGAGTACCACGGGTGATCGGCCATTATATTATTCCCCGTCGGGTTTTCCTCCGCTGGTCGACCAAAACGATTCGCCGGATGTTGCTCACATCCAAGAGTACACAATGTTGTACGTTAGGGTCTGGGTTGTGCGGTACAATCACCCCCAGAAGTGGCAGGACTGGCCACTCTCACCAACGAGCACATCGGTGAGGCTCGCGGGGCTCGCTACCCTGCTAGAACAGAAGCGGTCCAAACTATGTCAACATAGGGTTTGTGTGCGCGGCTATGAATACCTGTGGTGTGTGCGCGACTATGAATGCTTGCGGTGTGTGCGCGGCTGTGAATGCCTACGATAGAGTTCAGGATGTGAAAACATGATGTGCTGACGAGCTAGTAGAGTCTTGTTTTAACTAATTTATATTGCTGCTACTTTTTCTAGTTATACTATCCTGCACTCTTTTATAGTTGCTCCAAGCTATACATATATGAAATGTTGTGTTAACCCTCTCTTGTTTTAGATATTTACTTTTGTTGGGTGGGTGTGCGCTCATCCCCAGGATATGGATCCGGGGAGGAGATTTGTTTCCACTTAGTTCTGTGATTAACAGTTATCTAAATAACCATTCACAGGAAATGGAGCACCGTAGTGACCCGCTACCGCAGGATATTACACCAACGGCTAGGACTACTCGAGCAGATGCACCCCCGCCGTCCCCAGAGTTTAGATATGTGAGTACCGCCGAGCAGCATAGAGAGTGAGAGTATGAGGGTTATATGTTGTACATGTATAGCCCATGGGCTTATATAAACGCTTAGGCTTTGGCCCTACAACCCATGTATTATTTGATGTGATATATATATCTGCATTTGTTTCATGTTAATGCTTCCGCTATACTTCGATGGGTTGTGAATGTTGTGATTCGAGCCGAGCAAGGCGACCATCTAGTGCTTCGACAAGGTGGATCATTTCCGCTAAGGAGCACTGGGTGGACATCTTGGGCCAGTAGTACCCCTCCGGCCCGACCCGGGTAAAAAGGTTGGGGGGGGGGGTCTACACTTGCCTTAGGGGATCGTGCAAGCCTTTGTAGAACCGCTTTGCATAGCCTCGATCATCCAACTCGTAGGATTCAGCAAATCTAACGAGATGTTGAAACTCCTGTTGATATTCTATGACTGACTTGGATCCATGTTTCAGCTGTAGGAATCTTTCTTCAAGTTCGTCTCGAGCGGTCGAGTGAATGAAGTGCTCCAAGAAAGCTCCAAAAAACTCGTTCCAACTAATCTCTGTGTATACTTGTCCTTGGAAGGTGGAAACCATGAGGGACTTCCACCATCTCTTCGTATGTAGTTCCAAGAGTGACACTGCTAAAGTCATAGCCATATTGGTCGGACATCTAATTCTAGTCATTAACTCTAGCACAGTGTCGAGTCATTCTTCAGTACGGACCCCCGACTCCATCCCAAGATAAGCAGGCGGGGAGAGGGCTCGAAAGGTGCTCAACCAGTTGGAACCTGGGGCTTGTTGTTGCATAGGGGCCTGTTGAGACCTGAAGGCATCTAAGATCATCGTAAGTGTCTGTCCCAATGCAGACTGCTGAAATTGGGTAAGGACGAAAGGGGTGGGAGTGCCCTCTACCAGCTCTACATACATAGAAATCTACACATAAATGTACAAACCTAAGGTCATGTTGGATACACATGGGCACACCACTGCATCTGCTATGTCAATTTGTCTACAAGCTGACCAATCGAACGGGGGTGGCACCATTGTTTCATGACTTCTTTAGTCGAGGATCGTTGCAAGCTGATACCATTTGTAAGACCCCCCCTCCGGAACACAAGACACGACCGAGGGGAGTCTTATGCCCAGAACAGCCGCCTTGCGGTAACGCCAACACACGGGTTGATCGATACTACAAGACGCTTATCCTACCAGCTAAAACAAATATCATCCATACCAATCCAATATAAAGAACAAAACAAAAGTCAAAATCTACATAAGTAATAAGTCTACAAGTACATCAATAATAAGAAGCATCAACAGGCTTCTATAAAATCAGAGTACGTAAAACTTTGCCCAAAGGGCTACAACTAGAAACTCTCTAAAACTCACATCAGTAATTGACGATAGTGATGGTATCGTCACTTCAGACCCTGTCGCCCTGGCCTGACTGCCCTCCTACGCAACCTGCTACTGCTCTATCTGCGAGATTTCCTCCTAAAAAGGAAGACGTATCAACCGTTAGTCATAAAGACTAAGTGACTATCACATCCGCTTCCCGGTGACTCTTAGGCACCAGACGGAGAAATAAAAAGAGTACTATATATATATATATATATATATATATATATATATATATATATATATATATATATATATATATATATATATATATATATATATATATATATATATATATATATATATATATATATATATATATATATATATATATATATATATATATATATATATAAAAGCAGTAATACAAGCATGTGGTATAATACTAATCAATATCAGAGTATTCCAACATGTAAAACAAGCGAGTATATCAATCAACACTAGCAGTTCTACTATCAACAACGGTATTCAAGTATAATCCTACAGCAGGAAAGTAACTCAACTTATATGAATGTTCATACAAACATATAAGTTAAGGATCGGCTTAACAGTAAAGTAACTCATCATATACGAGGGCCCATTCAAACTTATATGATAAGGATCTTGTGTATGTAATGCAATGCAATGTTATGAATGCAATGTGAAGACTTACCCATGCACACATACACACACACACACACTGCTATGTCAACACAGACTTGTAGTTCTGACTTTTCGAGCAGGTGGCTAACCTCTCAGGCTCCATCCATCGTGGCCAAACAGTGACAGTGGAGCGGGCTTTTCCACTACTAGGCTGGTCTCTACACTACCTGGCCTAGGCCTCCGTATGCATCGACACTAAGAACACAACAACGGAGCTCACATGCGTACTACGACTCAAAAGGGTCTCAGTTAGATGTGCACCAAGAACATAGCCCAAACTAGCCTATCTTTGTGGCACAGAAGGAGCCTATGAGAGCGTATCACCACATGACCAAGCCCAACCGTCCACTTGGCATGGAAGGAGCCCCAGGAATGAGCACCGAGGACCAAGCGCAACCGCACAAAGTCTATTTGTCAACTCCCGTCAGTGTGACGACTGTCAAGCCCGTAAACCTGCCACACTATCCTTAACCCAAGATTATGATACCCCGTGTCAACTCACACCACATGTATTTTCACATGGTCTTGCCATCCACCATCTAGTGCTCAACAACACGCAAGGGCTCCACACTGAGTCCCTTATCAACACATCATTCCAGTGTGACAAACACACATGCACTTCCAACTCTTTCACATTTCCACACCATACAAGGGATCATCATTATACAGGTGGCAAGCCACCTTATACAACATACTAATCCCACATTGCTACCCATAGGGAGACACGTACAACTCTAAGCAGGGGATTACCGTACACATTCCTTTAACATCATATCATATGGCCATGCATTATCCTCATCTGATTCCTTCTTAAAATCAAGCATTCATAATCAACTATGCTTCCATATGTTAATTACGACAATATCATGATACTTTGCATATACATCAAGCATGATAACATAGTTATAAATATGCATTCATTTGTCAGACATCACACCCTCTTTATAAAACCTATTTCATTCTCCCGATTATAATCATTCACATCCCTACCGGATATCACAAGAATATCATTTGGATAACCAAAAGTATCAATGCATTTGTTTATTAACTTACCCAAATCATTTGCTTATCAAACTCTTTCAAATTGTTTGTAGAATCAAGTTTCACCAAACTATTTGTTTATCATGATTGCGTGTAGAGTAAGATTGTCAAACCTCGACATTATTTTGCTACGAACTCTCTACCAAATCCAAACCCAATTCTACACAAACCCGAGAACAATATGTACTTAAGTTATGACGGTACAACAACTTCGACTGGATATTCCTGAGGCTACATGACCCATATGAAAACGTGTAACTATCCGTTGAAAAGGTCTTTCCAAAGGCTTCAACTTTTGTGTTTAGTCAAAAACCCAAATCTGAACGTAACGTACTCAAAAACGGCCTCAAACACTGCTGCGTGCAGAAAATAGATTTCTGCACGCATCTTAAAGCAAGATGAATGACATCAGTTCATCTTCTTCCTTTAGCCATTTGTTCAAACCATTCACAGATTTTCCTCCTCCCTTATTCACCCTCAAAAGACCATTCCTCTTCACGAAACCAAATACATCATCTTCAAAATGAAGAGAGGAGAGGTTGAAGACGCCAAATCCCTAAGACATGGTCCTTACATGGTCTCTTCCTAGGAGATCTTCATCTCGCAAGTCAAACTCTTTTGAGTCGACATCTCTCCTCGATAATAACTATAGATCTCGCACCAAAGGAGAGGGTAGGAAGCACACGTCGCTTCCAACCATGGATCTCGTCACTCTTCTTGGAGGCATCTTCTTCTCGTTGGCGTTGTTCTTGACGGAAGGAACAATCTCTCCTCCAGAAAATTAACTCTGGCAAGTTCTTCTCTTCCGACGGTCTCGGCACAAGTAGTGGCACGACAAGGGGAAAAATTAGCGTGACGACTAGGGTTTTCCCATGGATATCTTTTTATAATAGGAATTCAGTTTAAAACCATTTTGCCACGTGTCGGCCTATCATTAGACAACCTATTATTACTCTAAATAAGTCTTATCAAAAGACTAGGTCTAATAAGTCAATCGGCGCATTTCCCGAAAATCCGGTTCAACCCGTGTATAGGAATAAAAAACAGTGGGTCGAAAATCCTCTAAGTCAAAATCATCGAGTATCACTCGACGATTCGTCGAGATTCGGCGTGACCACTCAGCGCCTATTAAGTCTACCATACTCAAGTTAAAATCATCGAGTATACACGACCATTCGTCGAATGGCGTCAAGTTTACTCAACGCACCCGACGCTTCGCCGGGTGGCGTCGAGTCCACTCAACGCCTGCAGAATCCCGAATCATTCTAGGTTAAATTTGTCGAGTGGCGTCGAGACCACTCGACGCACTCGATGCTTCGTCGAGTCCAAAATCACTCTAAGCCAAAATTCGTCGAGTAGTGTTGAGACCACTCAACGCACTTGACGTTTGTCAAGTCCAGATCGGAATTATTCCAAGTCCAAAATCGTCGAGTCGACCTATACTCAATCGATGAATCGTTGAGATTCGTCGTGATCATTCGACACCTAAGTCCAGAATATTTTCTAAGTATCACTCGACGATTCGTCGAATGGCGTCGAGATCACTCAATGCACTCGACGCTTTCAGAAATCAGAAATATTCTAAGTCCAATTTCTCTTATATACTCGACGAATTCGTCAGATATTAATGACGGTATTCGACGAATAATATTGGTCTCAACTCACAAGTCATACTCGACAAATTCGTCGGATATCCGTGACGATATCCGATGAATTTTACTTGTCGAGTCTGGCGCACCCCGAGCTCGAGTCAACTCTCATGACTCAAAACATGTGTGAGGGGTCTAGCGCAAAATTGGACGTTACAGAAGAGGTTCAACAATACACCAGAAAGTTCTCTTTTTATCCCCCCCAATCAATAGCTGAGCTCATGGTATCTCAGACGACAAGGAGAAAAAGTCTCTGAAGGAGAGATTTCTGGGCGGCAGGTCTCTCTCTTAAGGTGTCATGTGATCCTATTTATAAGCAAAACATCCTTGGGGTATATTGGTCTATGGGTAGTGGCCTCTGCCTTAACTAAAATAAAATTCTCAGACCTAGATGATCTGTGGTTAGATCTCGCCCTTCAACAGTTTTCCACAAGCTGACCCAGGCGATTCCGAAGATTAGACCGACCCGGATTCACCTCGGGTACTCGGCGGCAAGTCCAGTTGTTCTGCTCAAACTCTCCCTTATCGCTTTACTCAGTGGAGAGTCTGGCTGGCCTACCTAGACTCGCCCATAATGTTGAAGTAAGACCTTCTTTCGCTCATTGAATATGGGTTGTACACCTCTAATTATGGCTTATTTTATACCTCTACTCACTCTCCCGCTCTCTCTGGTTTTGCGACTCAGATTGAGGAGGAGATTCGAAAGAAAGAAAAAGTACATGTGAATATATTTTCCACTTTGACACTAATCATGTTTCGTGTTCTTTATGCAAACAGCAGACTATCGCGCTATCCTCAACAGAAGTGGAATATTGGAATTCGCAAATTCAACTTGCGAGGCTATATAGCCTAGGCAAATCGATCATTTTCTGTTGATCGGAAAAATGGAAGAAGATGGAAATTATCAAAGACAAGCTATACCACTAAGATGTGATAATATGTTTGATATCCTTACAAAGAATCCAGTCTTTCACAATTGCATCAAGTGCATTGCATTGCGCTACTATTTCATCCGAGAGAAGATGAAGAATGATAAAGTTCAGTTGGAGCAACCAGCTTGTCGATGCCCTAACATAGGCGTTGCATCAAGATCTATTTTTGATTTTAAGAAGGATGATGAAAGTTATGAGGTGCTCAAATCAAGATATCTAGCACACTGACAGTTGTGATCTAATCAATTGCCTACCTTGGAACATGCAAGGAAGACCATATTAATGGGCATTGAATCAAAGATGGTAAAGCTTCTGATATGTTATGTTTAATATTCATATATGTACTAATTAAGAAAATTAAAATTTATGGCATTATTATAAGTAGAACAATTTTGACTTTATACAGACTATTATTATAAGTGTATATTCAGACGAATAACGGGCTCGGGGGCTTTGCGCGAATAAACCCTAGGTTTAACTCTATATATTCCTAGCCCGGGGCAACGGAGAGTTGGTTCCACCTTGACCTTCCTCCGGATGTTTCGAGCGACCCTTCTCATTCTCGAAACAGATCCGTCGCCCCCTCCCCCGCTCGTTTTTTAGATTGTGATTCTAGGTCAAGCCGTAGTCTTCCCAGTCGCCGATCGCGTGCTCCGCTGCCGCTTCCAGTCGCTGTTTTAGGGCCGGCCGCCGTTGCCTTCCCAGTCGACGATCGCCAAGGAGTTCGCGCAGCCGCTTCCGTCATCCGCTCCAGATTCCGCAGCCGCCTTCAATGCTCACCGATCTGCTCCGATCGCCTCTTCCCGGAGCTGATCTGCTCCGATCTGCTCCGCTGACGCCTCCTAACCGCGCCGTTGTGGTTGTCTGCCTCTTCGGAGGCGATCTCAGAGACCTCCGCTTCATCTTTTCCAAGCGGCCAAATCTCGAAAGGTGTTCCCGATCCAGTGGAGATCCTCTCTGCTCTCTGCCTCCATCCAGTGAAGGTCTGTTCTTCTTTAGTGGAGGTGCAGCCCGGGTTTTCTTCCAAGATCAAGTGGAGTTTGCTAAGTGTGTTCAAGCAATGAGGAACTCCACCATGTCCTCTCTGGTGCCCATGAACAAGCTTGAGAAGTTCACGACCTCTGAGTTCAACGACTGGAAGTTGAACACGCAGTTCGAGATGAAATACCTAAATGTCTTCTACACCATCAAGACTATTCGTGCTGACGTTACTGGGACTGAAGACGAGGCACATTGGATCGAAGACGAGGACTTCTACAGGGATTACCTGCTGAACTGCCTCTCCTCCAGCCTGGCCAAGAACTACATCAAGATGCAGTCTGCTAAGGAGATCTGGGAAGCACTGGAGGAGCACTTCAGGCAGGAGGAGGACCTCTCCAAGGCTCATCTGGTGGACAAGTTCCACTCCTTCAGCTTCGATGAAGAGAAAGCCATTCTCCACCAGGTATCTGATTTTGAAAATTTAATTGATTCCCTACATAGCGAGTCCATTAGCCTGCCCGAAAGTTTTGTTGCGGGCACAATTGTGTATAAGTTGCCCTCCTCGTGGTACAATTTCAAAACGGAAATGTACCGCAAGAAGATGCAAGTTGGTCTGAACGACCTCAAGCGTTTCATATGCATTGAGGACGAGAATAGGACGAAGCATGCTCTGGAAGCTGTCGGCAAGTAGAAGGCTGCTGCCAACAACATGATTTCAAGCTCTAAGCGTGCTCCTCCCCCTCACAAAACCAAAACGTCATGTAGTAGCCCCAAGGTTGCAGGACCTAGTAGACCCTCTAAGAAATTTAAGGGTAAATATTTAACTGCAACAAGTGGGGACACTGCGTATCCGACTGCAAGTTACCGAGGAAGGAAAGAACTAAAGCAGCACAAGAAGGCAACCATGCCCATCTGGTTAGTCAAGCTGAGCCATCCGACTTTGTTGTCATGGTCGGACACGAGCAGGCCAACACGGAGTGGTTCCTGGATTCTGGGGCAACGTGCCACGTTTGCAACAATGCTAATCTTTTGACAGAGCTGAAGAATGCAAATGAATCAGTGACTGTAGCAGATGGAGGAACAGCTGACGTATTAAAGGTGAGTAACACAACTCTGATGCTCTCCTCAGGTAAGTCTTTAATTTTAAAGAACGTAAAATTTATTCCTTCTTTATCTGTTAACTTAGTGTCTATTAGTTTATTGTGTGATGCTGGTATGCCAGTTAACTTCTATAGCGGTAGAGTGACTCTGTCAGTCAACTCTCACTACTTTGGATGTGCTTACGTCCAAAATAGGATATACCGTCTGAGTCTAGCAAATGAGGTAGTGCAACAAGTTTAATTGAATTTAGTTAGCCCTAGGACTATACATGAGAGACTAGGACACATAAACTACAGGAAAATGTTCCAAGCAGCTAGAACTCATAAGATCACTTTAAACACTAAGTATCCTCTTGGAAAATGTGAAGTGTGTGCTCAGACTAAGATCACTAGGAAACCTTTGGCACGGTTACTAGGAGCACAATACCTCTTGAGCTTATACATTCCAATATTTGTGACTTTAAGAGTTTTGTCACTAGAGGTGGAAGGAAGTATATGATCATGTTCATAGATGACTGCACAAGGTTTTGTCATTTTTCGTTGCTTAAAACTAAAGACGAAGCGTTTGAAAAGTTTTGTCTTTTCAAAACCAGGGTAGAAAACCAATTAAGCATGAAAATAAAGAGATTTAGGTGTGATAGAGGAGGAGAATATATGTCCAGTGAGTTCAGTTGCTTCCTTGCTTCACAGGGCATCATAGCAGAAACCACTGCTCCTTACTCCCCCCAATCTAACGGCATAGCCGAGCGCAAGAATAGAACGTTAACAGAGATGTTGAACTCTATGCTGCTCACTTCAAGCATGCATTCCGCTTATTGGGGAGAAGCAGTCTTGACTGTGAATCACATTCTGAATAAAGTTCCTCATGCTAAGTTAGAGGTTACACCCTACGAGCTTTGGTTTAAGAGACCCCCGTCTTTAACTAGACTTAAGACCTAAGGCTGTATAGCCTACGTCAGGGTTCTTGACCCTAGACGATCTAAGGTTGGACCTAGAACCAATACATGTGTCTACTTATGTTGTGCTGAAGATAGTGCTGCAGATAGGTTCCTTAATATTTCTAATAATATCATAATAGAATCTAGGGATGCAGTGTTCTTCGAGGATAATTCCTCAAAGATAAAAACTTAACAATCCCAGGTATGCAAGCAACTATTACTGAGGAAGATCCTGAATCAGTACCGAGCAACCTCCTATTCCATTCCGGTAGATAACTCTGGCCTAGAGTCTAGGAGGACTTCAGTGAGAGAGAGAACCCCAGAACCTTCGGTAGTGATTTTGTCACTTACCATATTGAGGATGATCCATCTACCTTTAAGGAAGCGATAAGATCAAGGGATTCCCTACTCTAGAAAGAAGCCATTGAGGATGAGATGAACTCTCTCTCTTCAGAACGATACCTGGACGTTAGTTGATAAGCCAAAAGGAGCTAAAACTGCAGGTGCAAGTGTGTTCTAAAAAGGAAGCTAATCCTGATGGTAGCGTAGCTAAGTATAAAGCACGCCTGGTGGCTAAATGTTTCACACAAGTAAGCAGAGTAGACTATTTTGATGTATACTCACACGTGTGTCACTTAGCAATCATTAGGGTTCTTCTTGCTATTTCGACCATTGAGAACTTTATTGTTCATCAAATGTATGTTAAGACTGCGTTCTTGAATGGAGATTTGACCGAAGAGATCTACATGAGTCAACCTAAAGGTTTCATTGTAGACGGTCACGAAAACAAGGTCTGTAAGCTATTAAAATCACTATACCGATTAAAACAAGCACCGAAATTATGACATGAGAAGTTTAACTTACTGTAAAGAATATGAGATTCATGTCGAGTCTCTCGGACAAATGTCTTTGCATACGTCATAGATCAGACAAAGTCGCCATAATGTGCTTGTACGTGGATGATATGCTTATTCTTGGATCTGATCAATCCGAAGTGGATGACGTAAAGTCAGGTCTAATTAAAGAATTTAGCGTGACATACCTCGGTGTAGTTGACACTATACTAGGTATGCAAGTGAGCTTTGAGAAACATGTCATTTCCCTAAGTCAAAGCCACTACATCCAGTCCTGGGACACGTGGGATACAGGTGAATGTAAAGCGGCTGAGAAACCATACGATTATTCTAACCGCTTAAAGCCCAATGATGAGCTGCGGTTCGACAGTTGATTATTCTAAACTGCTTGGTAGCCTCATGTACGCTATGGTCTG